>JAJPGS010000125.1:520000-1192500 GCA_028654335.1 Alnus rubra | reverse complement strand
GAGAGAGAGAGAGAGAGAGAGCATACAGAAATGGGTAGCTTCTATAAAAATTATATGTTTAAAAATATATTTAAAAACTATTAGATTTTTAAACAAAAATCTTCTTCCGTTTGGCCAGGTGGCGCGCGGGAGAACTCCCGCGCAGCACCTGGCCAAACAATTGGACACGTGTACGTAGTACACTTGCCCAATTGGAGACGTGTATGTAAATACACGTCTCCAAATGTTATTTTTCTAATATTATAATTATATATAAAATATATTATATATATATATAATATTATATATATATATATATTATATATATTTTATATAAACCCATGCAACCCTAAGTTTATGCACTGCATGTACACATTGATAAACCCTAAGGCCTAAAACTAAAACATAAACTATAAATTAAATCTAAATATAAACCCTAAATTTAAGTGTATGTTATACTATACTACCCCTAACCCTATGTGTATATACTATATATAGCCATAAACACTAATCTTAAGTGTATGTTATATATATATATATATATATATATAGCTAAAAACCCTAACCCTAAATGTGTATACTATATATATCTATAAACCCTAATCCCCTATACTATATATAGATATAAACCCTAACTCTACGTGTATATATTATATATTATGTATAGCCATAAACCATAACTCTACGTGTATATGGCTATATATAGTTATAAACCATAACTCTATGTGTATATATTATATACTATGTATAGCCATAAATCCTAACTCTACGTATATATACTATATATAGCTATAAACCCTAACTCAAACTCATGTTGCAATTTTTTTTTTTTGGGTCTACATATATATAGCAGAAATTTGGTTTAATTATGCATATAGTACAATATGTCAATTTAGTTAGGGTTTACGTACTTATGAGTATACCATATATATATATATATATATATATATAAAACTCATCATATAAACCCTAATCATAAGTGTATGTATTTTATATAGCAAAAAACCATAATCCTAAGTGTATGTACTATATATAACAAAAAACCCTAACTCTAAGTGTATGTACTATATATAGCAAAAAACCCTAACCCTAACCCTATGTATATGTACTCTATATTATTTTGAATTTTAAAATGGTGGCGCGCGGGAGACGTGTATTTAAAATACACGTCCCCCATAGTAGAAATTGTATTTAATTAAAAAAAAATTATATATATATATATATATATATATATATATATATATATATATATATATATATATATATAGATAGATAGATATAGATATATATATATATAATTTAACAACGTAAAAAAAAAATACAAACCCATGCAGCCCTAAATGTATGTACCATTGTGATAACTAAACCCTAAGCGCTAGAACTCAACCGTAAACTATAAATTAAAACTAAACCCTAACCCTAAAATTAAACTCTAATACTGAGTATATATACTATATTAAACCATAAATAAAAACTAAAACATAACCAAAAAATTAAACTCTAACCATAAGTGCATATACTATATATAGCTATAAACTATAACCTTAAGGGTACGTACTATATGTAGTCATAAACCCTAACCCTAACCCTAAAAGTATATACTACTTATATATATATATATATATATATATATATATATATATATATATATATATATATATATATATATATATATATATAAGTATATATATGTACATAAACCTTATACCTAAGTGTATGTACTATATATAGCTATAAACCCTAACCGTAAGTGTATGTACTATATATAGTTATAAACCCTAACCCAAAGTGTATGTACTATATATATCTATAAACCGTAATCATAAGTGTATGTACTATATATAGTCATAAACCCTAATCCTAAGTGCATATACTTGATATAGCCATAAACTCTAATCCTAAGTGTATATGGCTATATATATATCGTTACAATCTAATTATAATCAATCTACGATTTAATGTTATATTTAAAAGTGTACAATAATGACACGTGAAAATATATTGACATTATTATTCATAAAATGTAAAATGAATTAAATTATAACCCATAGCCCTAAGTGTATACATTATATATACCTATAAACCCTAAAACTCCTAACCATAAGTGTGTATACTATATATAGCGATAAACCCTAATCATAAGTATGTATGTTATATATAGCTATAAACTCTAACCCTAAGTGTATATATTATATATATCGATAAACTCTAACCCTAAGTATATATATTATATATCTATATAGCTATAAATCATAATCCTAAGTGTATATACTATATATATTCATAAACCCTAACCCTAAGTGTATGTACTATATATAGCTATTGACCTAATTAAGTGTATATACTATATATAGCTATAAACCCTATGTGTAAATATTATATATAGTTATAAACCTTAATCCCAAGTGTATATACTATATATATTGATAAACCATAATCCTAAGTATATATACTATATATAGGTATAAACCCTAGCCCTAAGTGTATATACTATATATAATTATAAACTCTAACCCTAACCTTAAGTGTATGTATTATATATAGGACTAAACCATAAGTATTTAATTCATTATGTAGCGGGGAACCCTCAAAATAGTTGCATTTACTATATATAGCCATAAATAGCAAGGTTACTGTATATAGTTTCTAAACCGTTTACATGCATGCATATCTATATATATAGTATTAATTATAGGTTTTTCAACTTTGTTATGTTTTAATTTTTTTTTTTTTTTTTGTTTCTAAACGTAGATGGTGTACAAAACTAAACCCTAATTTGAACTATTTGGTTTAATTATATATATAGCACCAAATTTGTTTAATTATGCATATAGTACAATATGTAAATTAGGTTAGGGTTTACGTACTTATTAGTATACTATATATATATATATATAAATAAGGAACCTAAAAAGTATAAATTCCAAGCATAGAATTTACATATAGCATATAGCTTTCAAACCTATTTTATGTGTATAAGTTATGTACACCGTATTTTCACAAATTTGTATGGTTAATAAGATAAGGAGTTTTTTTTTTTTTTTTTTTTTTTTTCAAAAAATTAACACAACACATTTTTTTTTTTAATTTTTTTTTTGGAAAAAATAACAGTTTGACACGTGTAATAATACACGTGTCAAAATTGGACACGCGTATTAAATACACGCGTCCATTTGGACACAAGTATTAAATACTCGTGTCCAAATGGACACGTGTATTATTACACGCGTCCAATTGTGAAGATGTTACAATTTGACACGTGTCTCCAAGGACACGTGTCAAATTGGACGCGTGTCTACAGTAACCGGTACTGTAGACACGCGTCAAAATGGTAAAATTTTTGTAGTGTTTGTATAGCAACCTAAACAATATATAATAATTACGAGACAAACAATGAGTCACTATTTACAATAAAGCACACTCAACAAATAGTCCAATAACATTTAAGCATCACAGAGGCAAACTGTGAACACACTAGAAAAAAAAAAAAAAAAAAAAAAAAAAAAAAAAAAACATAAACACCCTAAAACAAAAGCCAACATCGAGACCAGCGTTGAAAGGCGCCATCACCGGTGACAGTGCGTACAGACCACGCGCCGCCTCTGGAGACCTCTGCAACAGAAACTCGCTGGAAGACCTTGAAACCATCGAAAAACTCTCAATCGCACCTTGGAAGACAAGTCGTGACCCAGACGCGTCGGTCCAGGGAGAGACTCCCCTAGCTCGCGTAGGCCATGCGCCTAGTGTGAAGAACCGGGCCGGCTATTGCTAGGTTGCTGGACCGGAAGAAATTGGGGACCACCATGGAGAGGCGCGTGTCTTGGGAAAACCAACCCAAGTGAGCAGATCTGACTCCACAGAAAGAAAACCAAGCAAAGAAAAACCATGTTTGAAACTCTGCCAGAAAAACACACTAGAAAGTCACTCCCCAACCCAAATCCCGTGAAGTCTTCTATCGGGGAACATCAACCACTACCGGATCTAATCCGGGTGAAAAAAAAAAAAAAAAAAAACTCCAAAGTTCTAATGGCTTGGAGACACAAAAAACTCCACTAGCAATAGCGAAGGATGAGAAAAAATCATCCCCAACCCTAAAAAGGCAAGGGAGGAAACACCACTGGGGGAGGAAGGCGTGGAAACCTCTTCCCCCCCAGGAAACAAACCTCCCAAGCATTGCTCTCTCTAGAGTCGGCACCGAGAGAAACTATTGAATGTGGACTTGTTTTTTAGGTTTGGGATTTATGCCTAATTATCAACATAGTGAAGGTTTACTTTTCGGTTCAAGATTTTGGCCATTTAAAATCTTTCTTTTTCCAATTAAATAAATTCATTTTATCCTTTCCAATTAATGTTAGAGGACTTAATATGATCGATTTAGGGTTTTTTTTTTTTAATTGAATTTGGACTTGTGTTTGTTGATGGATTGATGGAAACGTATAAATTGATGTACTTAATTATATTCACCTTTTCTTTTTAGCTTGAACTAAATGACCAACATATCACAAGCAATTTTTTTTTTTTAAAAAAAAATAAGTAAATTCTAAGTCAGTCTATTAAATTGATATTTGTCCTTAAAACACGTGAGTCTCACATGCATTTTTCATATGTTCTAAAGACAAACGTCAATTTATTTGGAGAAATTTCTTCAAATTCAACTTGGACAAAAACTTTGCCTGAAAAACTAGAGCTGCATGCTGCTCGTCATGATTGACTTGTTTAAATAAGGATTTTTGTAATATCCTCATTAATTTGTAAACATTGGAAAATAAGGAAAACTGACTATTGAGACAGACGGAGCCTAAATTAGGTTTGAGAAAAAATTTATTTTCAGTTTATTAATTAAATTGAGATCGTGATTCTCACATGCATTCTTCATATATATGTTTTAAATACATGTTTGAATATATGGAAAATATATTATATTTTCCGTGTTTCCTATTTGGTTGATATAGTATTCTCTGCCTTTATTGGAAAAAGCAGTTGCTAAAGCTAGTCATTGACTTCTTTAAATCAGGATTTTGGTAATATCCTTATTAATTAATTTTCATATTATTGGAAATTAAAAGCAAGTATTCAAGTGGTGCAACACTAGTTCATAATTAAAGATTCCAGTAATTTATTTTGACTGATCGAAAGTGACAACTCAAAGCCATGCAAAACAATTAAGGGAAATATTGAAGGCCCAGATCAGTTTTGGATAATTGCCCACAGTTAAGGTCGGGTGTTAGTACAGCAGCAAATCAGGGGGCCTGAGGGGAGAAATCGAAGACAAACGCCCCCCTTTGGATATCCCGACTTGATGCAATTCTGATTGCACTGCCAGTCACCTGGACAAACGCCTACGCAGATTTGGTCTTGATATAGTGCGGCTACTGGCTCTGCCACTAAACCAATAATATTTAGAATACCATTAGCTACGTACGTGAGAACAAAATAATTAAATAAATAAAAAGTAACATATATACTAATATTTGATACAGCAAGGAAAGATTCAAGCGGCCGCAAGAAAGGGGTGTGTTTTAAAACATAGAAAATTTTTAAGGCCCCATTGATTTTAAAATAACTATTTGACAGAACTTCATTTATAATCTATGATCTTTCATCACTTTTGCATTTAGGGTATCCATATTTAAAAATTGTCAATTTAGGGTAACCATCTTTCAATTTCAACCAGATGTTATAATCTTTGGAAATTTTGATAGAATTTAACGGAAAATTCAAACAGATGGTTGAAATTGAAAAAACTGGAAAGATGAATACTTTAAATTGACACTTTTAAAGATAGATACCCTTATTGCAAAAGCGATGAAATATAAGGAGTTATAAGTTAAGTTCTCCATAACTATTTTGAATCCAACTTCTATGCTTTACTTTAAAAGTACAGCACAGGTGCTGTAATTTGATGAAGGGCTAGGATTGATCCAGCTCTTCATTAAAACAAACGTTGTCGTTTTGAAGCAAAGAAAAAATGACGCCGTTATACTCATTTGTTTTTAACAATTCCTGGCTTCCTGCTCTGAGTCTCTATCCGGCAACCAAACTCTGAACCCTCGACCACCAGCGAGTTTCCAACAGAGACGGCGATAGAGAAAGAGAGATCCAACCACAAAGAGCCGGATTCGGCCGCAAAGTTCCCGACCTGGGGACAGAGATCCGGATCCGGCCACAGATCTCCCGATTCGGCGACAGAGAGCCGGATCTAGTCGTAGAGCTCCCGATCTAGCAACAAAGAGCCGGATCTGGCCACAGATCTCCCGATTCGGTGACAGAGAGCCGGATCCGGCTGTAGAGCTCCCGATTCGACAACAAAGAGCTGGATCCGGCCACAAATCTCTTGATCCGGTGACAGAGAGCTGGATCTCTCTTTGTCTGGAAACCCACGCACACCGGCATGCATGGGTTCCAGCCGGACCCGTGCGTGGGTTTCTGGCCGAAAAACCCACGACTGTGTGCGTGGGTTTTCCAGCCAGATCTCTCTTTCTCGTGGCCGGATCTCTTTTTCTCTGTCACCGTCTCTGTCGAGAGCTCACTAGTGGTCGGGATTCGGGGTCTGGTCGCCGGATAGAGACACAGAGGAGGAAGTGTTATAAATGAGTATAACGGCGTCAAACGAGATTTTGCAATGTCATTTATTCTTTGCTTCAAAACACAACATTTGTTTTAGTGAAGGGCTAGATCAATCCTAACCCTTCATCAAATTACAACACTTGTGTTGAACTTTTAAAGTACAACACAGAAGTCGAATCCAACTATTTTTTCAAACAGCACGTTTTGAAATTGCTAAACCAAACCGACACTAACGAACTAGGACACTATTCTCCTATCTTGTATGAGATAGATAAGGAATTTTACCTGAGGCCAAAAGCAAAGCAATACAAAGAATCCCCACGAAGCAGCGTCCATTGACAGGTAAAACGTAACGGAAAGACATTATGTGAAGGTATGATGCCTACGAACACTTTCTTTGTGATAAGATGGGATGGGGATGAAGCCGGAAGTAAGTCTAATTATATATTATCTCCAAATCTCTATCTAATTGAGTGATTAATATGATTTAAAACACCTACCATAAAAGATGAGATTGAATTCTTAATTTTTTCATACTCTTATCTGTCTTTTATAAATTTACTTGTTTTTGCACTCCATACATACCTAAAAAATGATTGATTTAAATCAAGGAATTGATGGCCATTTAATTTCCGAGTCATTGTGGATAAAATTTTAAATTAATAGGGAATAAAGAAAAGTTGGAAAAAATTTTGGAAATATTTTCTGAAAAATATCTGTGTATATAGTACATGTTCTTTAATACATATATTATTGGGATGAGAAATGCTATTTTGTATTATCTATTACCCTTCTTCTATCATTCTCTGCTGATGTGACATTGTCAATTTACCATTTGTATGTTTTTTTTCCTTTTAATTAAGATTGATATAAAGGTAGATTAACAATGTAACATTAGCAAAAAATAATAAGAGACGGATATATAACACATCTCTATATTAATTACGATAGAGAGTTTGTAAGCCTTTAAATGAAAGTTTCACATCATAAACAGAAGAAACTAATGGATAAGATCATCTCCCATTTCACTTGGATTGTCAAAATTAAATAATTATTAATGACTACTAAATTGTTTATTTTTTTAAATTAAAAACTTAGGATTTACTTATCCTGATCTCGAATTATCATAACTTTTGCAATGTTGCCTCTAAATTATCAAAATTTGCAATGTTGGTGTTTGATGTTTCAGCCCTTTTCAATCTACCCCTTCGTTAGGATTTAACAAGGAAGGAAGAAAGAAAAAGTGAAATAAATAAAAAAAAATTCCATACCCACTGCAACGCCGTTGGTCTTGAAAAATTCCATTGTGAATTATGCTATTGTTTAAAATTTGTTGCTATCATGAATTTCTTAGAATCCATAGGAGAAAAGTAAAATGTGAAGAAGACTTTGAACTTTCTTTTCTTTCCTTGATCTAGATCTGTTTTGCGAGCATCCAAACAACCCAACGGCAAAATTGTTTCTCATCAACTATCATGAAGTTGACATATAGCTCCTAAAAAAAAAAAAAAAGCCTCAAAATTCATACCGTTAATTAAAAGACTTATAAAAGAATTAAAAACTACAAAAAAAAGAATGATCTTTAAGGCTTCTTCTTTTTTTCTCCTCGCAGCTCTCATCTCTCTCGCTCATTCTCACTCAATTTTTTTTTTTTTTTTTTTTTTTTTTTTTTTTGCATTTTCCAGGTAAATCACTATATCTCTCTGTTAATCTCTCTCTCTCTCTCTCTCTAGCTATTTTTTTTTCGGTTTCTTGTACATATTAAAATTATTCATTGTTGTTGTGGTGTTAATTGTTAATGTTGGTATGCTTGGGATTATGTTGAAGGAAGGGTTTTTTAGGTTGTGAATGTTTGGGATTATATTGAAGGTAGGGTTTTTTCTTGGAGGATGTGGTCCGAAATTATTGTTACTTTTCAATTTTTTTTTTCTTTTGCAGCTTTAATTTGTTGAGACTTGCAGAGAGCGAGAGCTTTCATTTTTTTTTTTTTTTTAATTTTTAAAAGAATTGCTGAACAATAGAAATAAGGAAACATGATTATGGGTGAAATTAGAAGTTTAAGGAAACATTTTGGATGAAGTTAGAATTTTAAGGAAACATTTTTTCATATGGGTTAAATAATAATAATAAAGGTTTACTATCCACATAGTGAAGGTTTACTTTCACATTCAAGATTTTGGCCATTTAAAATCTTATAATTACTTTCCAACCCAATAAACTCATTGTACCCTTTCCATTTAATGTTAGAGGACTTAGTATGATCTACGATTTTGTTTTATTTTATTTTATTTATTGAATGTGGACTTAGTTTGGGATTTATGCGTAATTATCAACATAGTAAAGGTTTACTTTCCAGTTCAAGATTTTGGCCATTTAAAATCTTACTTTCCCACTCAATTCTTAAATTATGCATTAAATGCTAAGAAGATGAACATTTCATTCTTGAAAAGAGGCAAAGAAAGAAAACCAATTAAAAATTGATGGGAAAAATCATATTTAGCCCTTAAATTTTCATCTAATTTGAATTTAGTCCTTAGGTTTTCAATTTCAAAAATAAGATCCTTAGGTTTTGCCCAAGTTTCAAATTTATCCCTACATTACTTTACCGTTGAAGTTAACGATTTTTCATTGTCACATGTGTTCATTTGACACTCTAGGGTTCATGTTAGCACCCAATATAGTGTTAATGTCCATGTCAGCATCAAATTTAATGATTTTCCAGTTAATGTTACAAACTTAGAAGATTAGGATGATGATGAAGATAGTTTTTTTTTTTTAAAAAAAAAGAGATCCTTATCTCATTAAATGGCAAGATTACAATAGTCCTTCTGGATACAAACTGACAAAGAACTAGAAAAAGAGTCAATCCACAGCTGGTGGAGAGACATAGAAACAACAAGCTTAGCAACTTCATGGGTCACAATATTACCACCTCTACGAATAAAAGAAAAATCAAGCAATTCAAAATCAGAGAGATGAGAAAAAATATCACAGACCACTCCCCCATAAACACCAGATGAAATATCACTCTTCTTCAAAGCCTCCACAATCACCATAGAATCACCCTCTTGCGTAAATGACCGAAGACCCAGCCTCCGTGCAAGCTCAACTCCCTTTCTTGCTGCCAATGCTTCAACTAAGGTTGAATCTAAAACATAAGCCACCGTCGAACACATAATACCACGGACTCCACCCAAATGATCATTGTCGCAGCCGCATCCCAATTAATCTTGAACCCATTACACGGAGGTGGAGACCAGGTAACGTGAAGCTTCCCATTTCCCCTTGAAGGGAGGACATGAGCAACCTGAGATGCACGAAAATCCTCCAGACCCTCATTGGCACTTTTCAATAAACACCTAGGATGCCAAACTTCTCCCTCAAATACCACTTGATTCCTGCGAGCCCAAAGTTTGTAAGACACCACTCCAAACCATTCAAGCTCCGATTGATCCAAGAGACCCAATAGATACTAAAAAATACTATAAAAAGAGCTAGTTAGACTTGAGCATTTCTAGAGCCGACGACAACCCTCTGCCCAAACTACTTTGGTCGAATCACACCACCAAAGTAAGTGTCCTGGGGTCTCGGCTTGTTTCCCACACATTGGTCAAAATGGGTCTTGAACAATCTTCCCCCTTAATAATTTATCTCATGTTGGCAGCAAATCTCTACAAGCGCGCCAAAGAAACGATTGCACATGCTTGGGAACCTGCAGAGACCAGATAGCTGACCAAATGGGAGAAGGAGTACCAGAAAAGAAAGTGCTAGGAACTGAGCTAGACTGCCTTCTAACATCCAAATGATATGCACTCTTAACAGAGAATTCACCAGTAGGAGTTCCAGCCCATACCAACCGATCCTGCAGCAAGTGAGGACAAATTGCCATAGAGCAGATATTTTCCACAGTTACTGGTGAAAAATCTACTTGATAAGGCGGATATTCCACCAATTTTCCTATAAGTTAATCAATTCCTCTACTTTTGCTGTTATAGGAAGAATCTAAACTATATCTTGAATCATATGAGTTGGAGTAGAATTAATCCACCAATCATCCCAAATTCTAACATTTGCACCATTCCCCACCCTCCATAATAGCCCCTCCGATAGGAGTTCTCTAAACTGCCAAAGGCTCCTCCAGGTAAAAGAAGGCATATTTCCCAATTGTGAATCCAAGAAACTGACACTAGCAAAATATTTTTCGTGAAACACCTTAGCAACAAGTGAGTCAGGAAACTTAACAATCCTCCAAGCTTGTTTGGCCAGTAAGGCCAAATTAAAGCTTTCCAACTCCCTATAACCCAACCCACCTAAAGTCTTATGCTTCCCCATATCCTTCCAACTCATCCAAGCTATCTTATGAGTGTTATCCTTGAACTCCCACCAAAACCGATTCAATATAGTATTTATATCCCTAACAAGAGATTTAGGGAGTTGAAAAATGCTCATTGAGTAAGTAGGATTGCCTACAAGACAGCTTTAATCAACACTTCTTTGCCTGCATGTGTAAGGACTTTTTCACCCCTTGATCCCATTGAAAGTAGAGATCCTAGATCTTCCAACTAGAGCAGGTAAGCCAAGATAATTTTCATAGCGATTGGTAGAATTCACACCTGCTGCACTAGTGATAGAAACTCGATTCACTGAAGGTGTGTTCCGGCTGAAAAATAATGAAGTTTTCTGCAGGTTTAATTGCTGGCCGGAAGCTACTTCATAATTCCAAAGAATAGAATGAATATTACCCCACTACCTTAAGTTTGCCCGACAAAACAACAAACCATCATCTGCAAAAAAGAGATGATTTATTCGAGTACTTCCCCCCCCCCCCTGGTGTAATAGGGATACCTGTGAGATCTCCAACCACCTCTGCATTGTGTTTCATGGAGCTCAAAGCTTCAGCACATAAAATGAAGAGATAGGGAGATAATGGATCCTCCAGTCTCAAGCCTCAAGTAGGGACAATTTTTCCATGTGGTTTACCATTAATGAGAATAACATAGGACATTAACCTCACACAAGTCATCAATAGATGTACCCACCTCTCTGCAAAGCCTAGCTTCATCATTATGGCTTCAGGAAAAGGCCACCCCACACGGTCATAAGCCTTACTCATGTCTAGCTTCAAAGCCATAAATCCTTCCTTTCCTTTCAACCGACTATCCATCATATGTAATGTTTCAAAGGCCACTAAAATGTTATCAATAGTGAGGCGACCTTTGATAAAAAATCAAATAAACCATAGAAACTTATTTTGTATTTTTTCTTTTCCTTTTTTCTTTTTTTACAAAGAGTAACACATTATTTTATTGGTATTGATATGGGCATTAACGGAATCTGTCAAGTGTTTTGATTATAAGGACTAAATTGTTATTTTGGCATATCCTAATAATCTTTGAATTATTTTTATACAACAATGAATGATTTGTGATTTAGATTATTTATTGAGATTGATTTTATATATATAAAAAATAAAAAAAAATAAAAAAAAAAAAAAATTAGCAAACTTTGATTATTGACGGGTCACGTTAATTGAGAGAGTTTTTTTTTTATATTTTTTTCTTCGTAAATAACCTACTCATGTTTAAGCTTTAACCACGTTGACCCAACTTCTCTTCGTTTGTCACTTGTCAAACGTCTTCGATCCACCAGTACAGAGAAAATCACACGTTCAATAGTTGCATCAAATCCAACGTCCGTCAAAAAAGTCTAATAATAATGATCAACAGATCTCCCTTCACCGTGTGAACATTTACCACATCAGCCTAATTCCCCCCTCCTTCCTCCCTTTGCAGTTCAAGTTAATAATTTTAAATGACGTAATATTCTGAATGTAATAATTAAATGTAATAAAATAAAATATTGATCACTTGAAACTGTAACATGCACGTATATTATTAAATGTAACCAATTTTGACCATAAAATAGTTGGCATCATTTTTCTTGAAACCGTCCAAAGATCAAAGGTTGATGAGTCACCGAAGGAAAAGGACAAAAAAAAAAAAAAAAAAAAATGATCCCTTGTTTCTGGCTCGCCTATATATATATATATATATATGAGAAATATTAGAGTTTTTCTAACATTTTTTTAGTGTCTTTTTAGATAATATGAATTTAATTTTTTTACTTAAAAGTTTATATTTATAGGTCACATTTAGAGATAATTTTTTTTTTATTAAATTCATGTCATCCAAAAAAAATATTAAAATAAGCTCTAGCATTTTTCTTTATATATATATATAGGTCAGCGGTCTACAAAACATGTTACTTTGTCAGATACTTGAAATGTTCAAAAGGACATCCCAACCACAATGAAACTCCTGTACTATTCTTCACAACATATATATTCAAAGTTATGGGAATATGAGCAATTTATCTTTCCTCAGATATTGCAGGACTATAAATTTGTCAGAAGACATGAGGTATAAGATAACATCAAAAATAATAATAACAACAAAAGAACCCTAATAGCCTGGCCACAAATTAAAATGAACAAGCATAATTCTACCTAAACATTTATTGGGTAGATTTCAATTTTTGCAATTATACATCTTATCAGACGGAGCAATTGGACGGAAGGGGGTAGATTTCAAATTTTTGCAACTTTCTTGGGTGCAATTGAAGCAATCTAAACATTGGTACTAGAATTGTAAATTGGTGTAAACATTATGGGGGTAAATTGCAGTTTTTCCTTATATATATATGGGTTTTTATTTCTATGTATTTAACTAATTTTATCTGACTAATTTGGGTTATTTTTGAAGTTAAATATGTACGTGAGTAAGGTGCACATTATCTACCAATGTTGTATAATTGAGTAACTGCATGGGTAGTGTCACACAAGTTTGACAAGGCGCGCATGTAAGAATTATAAGTCTAAAGCCCGTATAATTATAAGTCTAGCTTATAAGTAATGTCTTCCACCGGGAAATTTCAATATTTGCTTATAATAATTACAAGACAAAGTCTTCTTCTAAATTAACTTGGAAATTTTCTTTTCTTTTTTCAATATAGTCTATTAAAAGAAAATTTTATTATCTTTCTTATAATTTCTATTTAGAACAAAAGAAAATGGGAGAGAGTGAAGGATTAAAGGAGAATAATGCTATATATATATATATATATATATATATATATATATATATATATATTGTCGCAATATCCTTTTAGAAATCCATTTCAACCCCAAACATTATTGTTAATTTTGTAAAATTAAGCAAAGATATGATAGAACAATTGGGTAAATTTTGTAAATTTAAATATGTTATTACCATGTAAATAATAATGAATAATACGAATAGAAAAGAGAGAAAATAAAAAATAAAAAATTGAGACACATATTGGCTCTTGAACAAGAGAGGATACTTGTCCATGACTCATGCTCCAGGAAAGTGTACTCATTCCTCGCATATGAGTATATTGTATACATGGAAAATTTTCCTAGCATATATAACTCATCATATGCCAGGAAGATTTTTTTTTTTTTCATGGCGTATTCCAAATATACACAACAAACTTTTTTTAAACCTTGCATTTATATTAAACGTCTGGAAAAGTTTTTTTTTTTTTTTACTTGTAGTAAAGAAGACAAACTAGTCAATGACCGGAATGAGCGGCTATGATGTACTGAAGAGAGTCAAGGGTTAACCACCATGATCACCACTCTCCGTGCATGATTGATTCCTTCTGTTAATTAAACTAATTAATATAAATTACATGCGTGCTTCAGATATGCTTATCAAAAGGGCGTTGAGCCATAATTCAAAATAAAAATGATGTTATAATACAATATGCGTATCACAAAAAGTATGCATATCAAATACATGTGTCATAGAAATGAAATACATTATAATTAACATAATATGTGTACCACAAATAAGATATTTATCGAACTTCATAAATATGTGTCAAGATTAATATATCAATAAGTTAAATGTAGGCTTTAGAATTCAGTCAAGAATATACATAGGGTAGTGAACTTAAATATGAAGGCAACGTTTCTTAGTGGATTTATTTCAATGACATGTTATGATGTGACCCGTGATATTTATCTATATTAATCGTTCACACTGGATCACCGTCTTGATGGTTTTTAGGAAATATAAGAAAGAATTGAAACTGTAGTAATCATAGAGAGAGAAAAGTTTGGTAGAGAGGATTTCAAACCTTGTTATTTGATAAGATTTTTTTTTTTTTAAAAAAAAAAAAAACTAATAATACGTTATTTCCTAATTAAAGGATTAAGACTTTGTTTTTTAATGTCTTTTGATGAATATTTTTGTTTATATTTTATTTTAAAAGTGTAATGATGTGCCCTAAAGATGAAAATAATTAATTTGAATTTTTTGGGTATGTTTTTAGTTAAGATGAAAATAATTTGAATTTTTTTGGGTACTTTTTGGTTCATTGGTTGTTTGTGAAAGTTTTTGTTTTAAGAATAAAAACAAAAGAAAGAAGTACGTACTGAGCCTCATTTTGATAATATAGATTTATTTAGTTAGAAAGAAACAAGATAAAAGAAAGACTCCATTTTAACTATATATATGAATTTCCATTCAATTTTAAAGAATTATATATATATATATATATATATATATATATATCCTTTGAAGAGTAAAGACAGGGAGACGTACGTCATTTTGATGGTATGAAGTTTACAAAGCATAACTTTACTTCCTGTAAAAAAAAAAAAAAAAAAGAAGAAGAAGAAAGAAAGTAATTCTTTTGTTGTAAAGAAGCTGGCGTACGTCATGAATTACTTTGCGATGGAATAAATTTCCCATCCCTACAAATGGACAGAAATGAAACCCATTTTGATTTGATAAATTTTTCATTATGTTGTAAAGAATTAATTACTTTACAAAAGAAAATAATTTTCTTTCCTTAAATAAAAGATAGTGATTCGTTGTACATGTGAACTGTATTTAATTAGATTATGGTTGTCTTTAATTAGATGGATTCTAAATTAATGAGACTATCCATTTTTCCTTTTTCCATTATGGCCGGTTGTCTTTAATTAGATGGATTCTAAATTAAGGATCCAGCTTCTATGCGGTACTAAAAAGTACCGCATATCTGCTGTGAAATATTATACGGCTGAGATGCAAACTAATGAATTTAAAGCAAACTCCGTGACTTCTCTGTTACATGGTTTTCTCTCCCAAACTCTTATTCCTCTTCTTCTTCTTTTTCCTCACAGCTTCTCTTAAACAATTTACCCAGTAATATAGTTCATGCATTTCCCGATGATCAGAGCCCAACCCACTCCGCCCAAATAAACTCCAACTTCGTCCTCGTTGCCCTCCTCCAGTCCACTACACTGAGCTCGCCGAGCTCGACCATCGAGAAGGCCGCCTTGTTGCAAACCTGCACGCTGTCAGCCGTCTAGATGGGGTGATCCAAGGAATCGAACAGTTCATAATCCCCGAGTCTGTACAGCAAGACTTCAACAATCGCCGGAGCCTCTGGGAAATCTCGGCCGTCAAACTAGTGGGAGCCGTGGAAATCGACCCCATAACGAACCGGTTGAGGAAACCGACACTGCTGAGGAAACTCGATTCGGCGCCGGTTCTCCCAATATACTACGCGATGGCACCGGGTCCGTCCTTTAATCCGGCACCAGCACTGGGACCCGACGAGCCTCACCACCACTTCAACGGTATGAGGTAATTCAACGATACGCTTCAATTGCCGCAGCATGTGGTGGCTCAGGAGGCAGATGGGTCGGTGAAGTTCGGGCAAGGCGAGGGGTCAGCGTACTTGTTCCATCCCGATATTTACATGGACGGAGAAGCTGGGCTGGGTTTGAGAGAAGCTCTGAGGAAGAAGAAGAGGCGGAAGAGGAAGAAGAGTTTAGGAGAGAAAACCATATAATGGAGAAGTTACGGAGTTTGCTTTAAATTCATTAGTTTGCATCTCAGCCGTATAATATTTCACAGCAGATATGCGGTACTTTTTAGTACCGCATAGAAGCCGGATCCCTAAATTAATTAGACTATCCATTTTTTGTTTTTCCTTATCATAAAAATCAAAATCAGACACGCTGTAAAATATTGAGTATGGAGTTGGAATATCATTAGCAAGCAAGTAAAATTCTCAAGTTACCACAAACTCTCCAACACCAATATTAAGAAGACAATAGAGAAGACTTCTTTCAAAATGGCTTTTTTTATCGGCTTATTTGTTGGAACTTATTCGTCTTTCTTCTCTAATAACCCTACCACTTTATTTTTCTTTTCTTTTTTATATATATGATATTCTTTGTCTCTCTTAACCCTAGTTTTTTTTTTCTTTAATATGATCATAGTGACTAATGAAATACTTATAATAGGTGTGTCATTTTCAATGCTACCAATAGCTGATGCAGAAGTCATTCATTGTCATCGCGATATCGAGTGTGTTCTATTTATGAAAAATTGTCTGTGGGTTAGATTTTGTGGCCCAAAAGGTATTTGCGTTTGCACAGGAAGACAAAAAAAAGCTACACCAAAAGTTAATGAAAGTACGTACTCCCAAATAAACTAAGGATAATACTTATAAATAAAACCGAAGAAAATAATTATATATCAATGTTATGGAAGTGATAGACCACCTCCTCTCAACTAGGAATGTTGTAGCTAGGAGTTATCTTTGTATCTCCCACTATCCTCGCAACAAATTAAAAGTGAAGGGCTAATAAGGTTATGTTCATGTGCTTTGTATTGTTTTGCTGGCTAACAAAGAAGCTAAATTTTTTCGATTAAGCATTTTCTCTTCTCTTAATAAGTAATTAGTTGAACTTAATTAAATACTGTACAACGTTATCGTAAGTGTAGATTAACGTTTCTTTTTAACTTTGACGATCTTTGTATGTACATTAGTTGTCATATGATAGTGCATGTGTAGCGTACATCTTTCTATTGGAATAAACCAAGTAATAATAGTGCCATTAATCTCCTTAAGCAACATATATACCTTAATCGAATGAAGATTTGATTGTATTAATCACATCACTCTAGTCACTACAAGAAATTTGCACATTAGTGGCCAACTTTTTAGCAGCAACACCAAAGTCGCCGCTAAAAAGTTGTCACAAAATATACATTAGATTATTAGCAGCAACCCGTGGGTGTTGCCATTGATGATCAACCATCAGCAGTGACTTGTGAGTGTCGCCGCTAATGATCCTTCATGAGCAGCAACACTCACAAGTCACCGCTAATAATGGGTCAATAGCAGCAACAATTGGAGTCGCCACTATTAATCCTACACAACTAAAAAATATATCATATTCATCAGCGACGACATCTAAAAGTCGCCGCTAATGCTAGATCAATAGCGGCGACATTTAAATGTCGCGGCTAATAATGGGTCAATAGCGATGACATTTGGGGTCGCCACTATTGACCCTACACAATAAAATAAAATAAAATCATGTTCTAGTATCTTAAAATCATATTAGCCTATTAAATTAAAAAAATTAAAAATTAAAAAATTAAACAATCGTGATAGAGTTCGATAGATCAAACTTGAGACAGTGAATGTTCGATCTAACATGTGATTAATCTTAGGTATTAATTCGATCGATCATCACATTATCATAGGATCGATAGAATATCTGATCAATCCAAGCGTATTACTCTGATCAATCGAACATCCAATCGATCCTACTACATTATTTTGATCGATCGTGATAGAGTTAAATCAGTCAAACTTGACACAATGAAGGTTCGATCGAACGTCCGATTGATCATAATGTAGCAGTCTGATCGATCATGATAGAATAAAATGATCAATCGACCATCTGATCGATTGTGATATATTTCTATCAATTAAACTTGACATAGTGAAAAGTTCGATCTAATGTGCGATTGATCTTAAGTACTAGTCTGATCGATCATGACAGAATCATAAGATCGACAGAAGATTTGATCGATCGAAGTATATTACTCTGATCGATCGAACATCCAATCAATTATAGAGCATTAGTCTGATCAATCGTGATAGAGTTCTATCAATCAAACTTGACACAATAAAGGTTTGATCAAACGTCCGATCGATCCTAATGTAGTAGTTTAATTGATCATGATAGAATAATATGATTGATAGACCATTCGATTAAACCTAGTGCATTCATTTGATCCATCGTGATAGAGTTTGATCCGATGCACTAGGATGAATTAGATATTTGATCAAACCTTCAATTGTGTCAAGTTTGATTGATCGAATATCTAATTCATCCTAGTGCATCGGTCTGATATATTGTGATACGAATGTTTGATCAATGAAACTTGACATGATAAATGTTCGATCTAACGTGTGATTGATTCTAAGTACTAGTCCTATTGATCATAACAAGATCATAAGATCAATAGAAAATCTTATCGATTCAAGTGTATTACTCTAATCGATCGAACATCCAATCAATCCTATCAATTGTGATAAGATTGTTTGATCAACCGAACATTTAATTAATTTTAGTGCTTGGTATATTATGAATATATTATATAACATATATATAAATGTTGTATCATATATATATATATATCTGTTAATTTTTTTTTTAACAATATATATGTTAATATTGATTACATGCATATATTTTATATATACATATTATAAGATTATATATATGTATAACATATATATTTTTAAATAGTTATTAAGAATAAAAAATTAAATCAACGACGACCTATATTGTCAGTGCTGATAATATGTCATTAGCGGCGACAGTAGACGCTGCTAATATAAAAACGACGTTGTTTTTGTCCAAATTTTTGCTCAAATTGGCGCGACTTAAGAATTTTCGAGAAATTTTGTCTCTTCTAATCTCTCGCCCCTATTCCTTTACTTTCCCTAAATCCCAAAACACCTTCCCCATACACTCGGCCCCCTCTCCCCAATGCCTCCTCTCTCTCTCTCTCTCTCTCTCTCTCTCACAGCGTCGCTGGCGGTGCCTCTCCAGGCCTGTTCTGTCTCCGGCGGTTTCTCTCCAGCGTTCTTTGTCGATCGTATTCTCTCTCTCTCCCTCTCTCTCTCTCTCTCTCTCTCTCTCTCCATCTGTGCATTTTTATGGAAGTTCTTCGGAATTGAAATTTTGATGTAACCAGGAAACGAAAAGGAAGAGGAAAATCTGAGATGTTCCTTCATTTCTGTCATCCACTTACTCACTCTATATCTCTGTGTGCAAGATTTTTAAAAAGTGGGCTTTCTGAGCATGATGGATCTCATGGAAAAGGTGAGGTTTTAGAGTAATTATACCCTTCAATGTTTTCCTTGGAGAAAAAATAGGAGCTTCAATGTTTCATTTATTGGCTTATTATTTGTGATTCTTTGGCTTATTTCTTTAGTATAAGTTTGCGATACCCATCATTTGTTATGATTCAGGAATCATTGTGCGTGGGTATGATGAGTGAGAACAAGCTAGTGCTGCTCTGATTGTAAGACCACAAAGACCCCCTTGTGGAGAGGTGGGCCAGCTGGACCCAAGGTGATTTTCCTCTCCACCACTCTTTTGATTTTCATGCTTTTTCATTCTTTTTCTTCCAATGATTGATATCTTTGTGTGGGTTTGTGATTTTTAGTAGTTGTGTTTTTTTTTGTTTTTTTTAACTTTTTTCTTTGACTTGGTATTGTAATTTTGATGAATGGGTTCCTCTTTTTTGTCACTATCTTTTATATTAACATTTTCTTTCAAAAGTAAATCGCCACCACCCAGTCGTTTATACTCTGTTCAATTTTATTTTATTTTTGGTTCAATTTTTTATATATGGGGAAAGTTGCTATTGAAGTTGTAGTGTCTATATGCTCTGTTCTCTGCTCTTGTTCTGAATGAAAATGCTCTGTTGGTTTTTTAATTGTGTGATGTAGTTGAGTTTTGTATAGTTGTTGTTTTGAGATGGTCCTTATGTAGAGGGGTATAAATGAAAAATAGAACCATCAACTGACTAGTACTTAATTCTGTTTTGGAACCTTGGAACCTCCTGTTGTTGTTGTTGTTTTGGGCCTGCTTGATTTCATTTTAAATAACGTGACTTTGGAATTTCCTGACTATGTTGAGAATTGCCAATGTTGTTTTTTGAGAATGGCCAGAAAATGCAGAAAATGCATTTTAAATAACGTGACTCATGCAGAAAATGCATGAGGGAAGGGTACTGGTTTTTTGAACTATTACTATCAAACAAAAACAAAAGAGAAAGAAGAGTTTGCTTTGATAATGTAGATGGTGTGGAAGTTTGAGAACATGCTGTGTCCTTTATTTTCTAGTTACATAAAATATAAACCTGATTGTATGTATAGATGCTTTAGGATGTTTCTAGAGATGGGCATTTTTAGAATAATTTTCTTGAAACTGTTGGTGGAGATGAGCTTCAAAACCTATTTTCTGCATCTAACTTACTTACTTCATTAGTGGAAATGCTTCTCAAACATGCCTTTCTGCTTCAAATTTGGTCATCCTGAAAGCTTTAGTGGTGTGTTTAGCATATGAAATCCGTTGGGAGATATGGTTTGTAGTACTGAAATTTTTTATCAATCTTATTATTCTGGCTTGTTGCCTCTTTTACATGTGGTTTCTTGGTTCACTAACTGATTGTCCACAAGCAGTTATGGGCTTTTTATGTCTTTCCATAGGGTTTATCGTTGGGATTGTTGTGCAAATTTTCCATAAGTGGCTATTTGTCCAATGATTTTTAAACTTTAGGAAGAATGCATGCAAATCACTTGGGACAGTTTCTGGGATTTGAGTATTGGAAGAGTAAGGGGTGAGTCTAAGGATAATTATTGTCAAGCATCATTGCATCACACTGTGTCAACAAAATGGAAATTTCAAGTTTTCTTTTTCTTCTTTGTTGACCATGGATATATTTAGTTTTCCAATTAAACGTACTCCAAAGTTTAATTAGCATATTGTTGAAAGCAAAGACTTAATTACCTATTGGAAGCTAGTCCTTGTTTTTTTTAGTGTTTCCTTCCCCTGTTGTTTTCCTACGTCAAACCACTTTACCCATCCTTAAGCTTCTTTAATCCTTTGGACAGTAAACTTAAGAAGGAGCTGACTTGTATTAAATATGACCATTTGAACTCCCACAAAATGTTTAATTTGTGAATATTAATTTGGTTACCATAAAATGTATTTTGGTTTTATAAGATTTCTAGCTGCATCAATTACTGCTTATGTCATTTTTGTGTGTATAACATGCTTAAATTAAATTTGAAGTTCTGCAAAACACGGATTAATTATTGGATATTTGTTTGAAAGGTTTATCAAAATGGAGGTTTACATGTAGGTAAGCTTACCCTTGATGACTTTTGTTTTTAATGTAGCTTTTTGCGTAATGGGAGATGCTGAAATGCTGCTAGTTCATCTTAGGCAGAATAAAAGCTGTATGCTATTCACAGTGAATTGTTGAGCAAGTAAATTTGGTTTTTTTGTATGAGACCATAAATGTACTCCCTTATTAATGTATTTTGAATTTCGCTAAAATTGTAGCTATTTTCGTGTAACATTGCACAATTTCTATTGCATTGACAAAGTTTTAATGTATTGTTCATAGCTTTTTATTGTATTGTTGGTGGACGGTTGGATATGTTGGTTAATTCTAAATTTTGGTTGGATTGCATGTAGTCAGGTTCTGTTGTGCATTTAGTCTAACTTTAATACCAATGATTACCTTTTCTAGAATCATTACAATTGGTTTTTAATGATATGGTGTGGAAATATTGGATAATGTAGGAGTTTAATGATAAGTTTGACAAGTAATTATATATATTGATTCCTAAAAAATATTTTTCTAATATATTTTATTTTTTTTGAAATTTTAACAGTATTAGCAGCGACAACATGTCGCCGCTAATACTTAATTTTTTTGAGTTTTTAATACTATTAGCGGCGACCTCTTTGTCGCCGCTATTTGTGTATCGATAGCGGCGATCCAACTGTCGCCGCTATTGGTGTATCAATAGTAGCGACCCAGAGGTCGTCACTATTGGTCTCTCAATAGTGGTGACAAAAAATAGTTTTAGTGGCAACAAAAATTGCCGCTATTGATCATTAGCGGTGACTTTTTGTTGCTGCTAATGATTTTTTTTTTTTGCTGTTGAGTGATAGGCCAAGCATTCCGAATGAGCATGCCACGTAACCGAGTGGTCTTTTTAGGGGCGGGCATGGAGTGGTGCGGTTTTTCACCATTTTTTGCCCCGCCTCGCAGCCCTGCGGGTTGCACCTTTTAGACCCGTAAACCAAAATTTTCAAGGGATAACCGTGCGGTGCGGGTAGATTACGGGGATGGTATGTGCAGGGCGGGGGTGCGGGTTGACGGCGTGGGGCGGGTCCATCCAACAGAATATTTCAGTGGTATTTTTTTTTTGAGTTGGATTGGCTGACAAAGGCCGATCTAGCGATCGGAGCAGTAAAAATCTGGCAGACATCTTCAAACGAACGGCGGTGGTGGTAGGAATTAATGGCAGAGAGAGTGCTGAGTTAATAGTAAATAGTGTGTGTGCGTCGTTGGAGGTGGAATTGGTTGCTTTCGTGATGATGTATGGTTTTGTTAGAATTGAAGATCAAAGAAGAAGAAGAAGAAGAAGAAGAAGAAGAAGAAGAGGCGAAGATGAAAGATCGGTGCAAAGGAAAAAGAGACGAAACCAAAAGCATAAAGAAACAAATAAATGGTGAGGATTTTGTCTTGATATCTAAGTTAATCTATCGGTTTGGAAAGGCTTTGGGAAATGAAATCAAGCTATGATTAAGGAGAAGGAAGTTCAAGTGCTTTGGGCAGAGGAAAAATTAAAGATTACCACTATTTGATTTAGTGACTTATTTAGTGATAATTAGTTTAATATTTTGTCCATTAATCTTTGTGCAAAACATTAATTTTCTCTATGCCCAACATTTTTCGCAACCAATCACTGAAGTAAATTTAATTTAATTTAATTTTTTGAAATCTTGAAGTAAATTTAATAAATGTATAAATGTTTCGAGGACTGTGCGTTGCGTTTTGATTTTTTGAAAAATGCTGTGCTTTTTGATTCTTTTCAACTTTCAAGTAGTGGCTTCCAGCTGTATGCTTGTACTCCAAGTTTACGAGTGTCTGCCACGTACGCACCCTTCTAGAGCCTCCGCAAGCCCATCTTAGTTCTTTTGCTGCTTCTTTTTTTTTTTTTTTTTTTTTTTTTTCATAGTTTCACTTCTTTCATTGTTTTCTCTTTTCTCTTTTCACTTCTTTCATTGCTGCCAACTGTCGTCTTCTTCCCTAGTTTAGTTTGTCACTCGGTTCCTCAGATTGAACGAAGAGTGAAGAGAAAAGAAATGAAGAGTGAAGAGAAAATAAGACAGGTTGAACGAAGGGCGCAAGGGGAAAGTTGAAGAAGAAAGAAATGAAAAAATGAAGAGGGGGTGTGGCGCTCTAAGGTTAAGTGGGGTTAGGGTTTTTTTTTTTTTTGCGGCGGTGCGGGGTTGGACGGGGCGGGTCCCTGGGGTTTTTAAAAGTCCCAACCCGTCCTGCCCCACACGAGTATACCACTTTTAGACCCGTACCCGCAAGAAATCAACTAAAAACTGGACTTTTTGGGGCGGGGCAGGGGACACAGGGAGGAGCTGATGAGTGGGTTTTTGCCCACCCTTAGGTCTACTATACCAAATTATCAATTATATATGCTCCACATTCGTTGGTCGCGCCTTTAAACTTAATGATTTTTGAATTTTTTAGATTTGATCCAAGTACGTACATATATAGTCAGGTGCCGCGAAATGATGGGACGTCATCGCGTTATTATTCTTCTTCAAGTTTATTTTTATTATACAAAATTCCAAACAAAAGAGATTCTCTTGTTTAGAGTCGTTTTACTTTTTTTTTTTTTTTTTTTGACATGTCCACACAAGAGGTGGAGAGGGGGATTCGAACTAGTGATCTCCGCTTCATGAGGCGTGGCCCCTAGTCGATTGAGCTACCCTTTGGTGACAGAGTCGTTTTACTTTGATAAGGGAGTAATGTTCTCTACGTTATTGTTATTAATTAGATTGTTTAGAGCCTCTTAATTAATTAACTTCATGTTTGGATGAAAACGACTTTTTAAAAATAATTTGAATTTATAGTTAGATATACGGTATTTAATTCTCCTCTTTTAAACAAATAATAATAATAATAATAATAATAATAATAATAATAATAATAAAAGACATTGATTTTCTTCCCCTTAGAACCCTCACAACAGCCAAAAATTAAACCACGTGCTAGCTAGATTGAAAGGACGAGACGAAAGTTAATAATATCACTGACAAATTAAGGATGCATGCTATTCTCAATGTCCCTTTTGATGAAAATAATTAAAGAGAATTAATTTAGTTGGCTAAAAATATTAATGTCTCTTAATGAGAGTGATCTCGATTAAGATGGGAAACATGCATTAAGGGCATCCGTTTTGGAATTTTTATTTAATTACAAGTTTGATCAATCACGCGCATGTATTTATTAACAAATAAAAAACATGTAAACAAACAAACCAACAATAATGGATTTGGAGGATTCTCTAAGGCTATGCTCCTAGGAGGCCAATGCCCATGACAATGTGGAGAATTTTCTAGAGTACCACAAGTACTCGGACCAAATCTCATATATCCAGTAGCTGGATTGAAGGTTGTCTGGATCCCTGCTAGTTGAGTGTTCCCAATAATGAATTTATTATCATTGATTGGGACAAATGCCAAACAGAAAATGCTCTCTCCGAAAGTATGTTCTTGCTCAACTAGAATGTTCGTTCTTTTCAACGTTAGGATTGGACCGGCTGAAAAGAAAAATGACACGTTTGGAACCTGAACCGACTCTAAGCCAGATAGGTTGTAGCACGTGTCAAAACCGGGGTTCACAACGTAGGGCCGTGGAAGATTTACAGTTTTTGCTATGTAAGCATTTCGAAAAATCTCGTAAACAGGCGTCGGTAAGTGGGTATACGTTGCACCCGAGTCAATAATCATTCCACCAAAGCCCTTTTTTGTCGTTGTGAAGCTGTTTAGGGGAATGGGCAGTCGCATGTCTCCAATCCCAAGGCCCGAGAGCTCGACGGAATAAAAGGTCTGTATTTTTGAGTTGCGGAGCAAGGAGATCCATGCGGTTCCCGCAAGTAGCACCGCACGTGGAAGGCTGAAATTCAACCAACCTGGTGACCCAAAAATCGAAATCGACGGCAAGCAATAGCTGAACATGTAAGCCAATCCACGAAGCCAAAGTTGAGACGGCAATTACAATGGCCCACCTCCAAGCCATTGATTCCAAGCACTATGAACTGGTTCAAGTGCCTGCACCCAGTGAACACATTCAGAATTGCGGTGCTTGCAAACTCGAGCGTATCGAGTGCAAGAGAGCCCTTCGTAAAGGAGCCGTCCAAATATTTCACCTCGTACTGACACTGATTGTTGTTGCAACCGAAGTGATTATAGGCGGCATCGTCACAAGGTACCACGGAAAAAGAAGAGGAATTTAGTGGGTCGAATACAAGGCGTCCTGGGGTTTGGTCACAATTACACGGTTTACACTCAAACCATGTAACGTCACTCCCTGTGTCTATAACCATATTTTGGCTGAGTGGAGGGTTACCTAGCCCTATACGAATAAAGTATACTCCAAGCCCAAAAGGTTTGGGGAAAATCTCTGCAGACATGAGGAGATTAGGAGGTGTTGGTGGCATTAATGTTGGCATTGGAGGAGGAGGTGGCGAAGGAAATGGCAATGGAGGGAAAGGTGGAGATGGAACTAATGGTGCGGAGGGGGTGGGTGTTGGTGGTGTTGTTGGCAATGGAGGGGGAGGTGGCGAAGGAGATGGCAATGTAGGGAGAGGTGGAGATGGAACTAAAGGTGCAGAGGGGGTGGTGGTCGGAAGTTGTGCTAAAGATGAGTTGAATAAGGGGTTGATGATGGTCAGTATGGTAAGGAGGGAGACTAGAGACGCCATGGGTAAGTGCATGGGGTTGAAAATTGATCTTTATGAGAGTGGATGACACATGTATTGACACCACCCCCTATTTATAATAAGATAGTTAGCCCGGCCATGCAGCACACTGAGATCCGTTAAGCAACACAGATTTGTTTTAAGCTTAACAAGCGGGAGAGACACGAATGAAATTGAACTACAGATAAGAAGATAGATAGAAGGAGACTGGCTTAGTGTAGGGAAGTAGATCGAGAAAGAACACTAGTTGAGATGAAAAAAAATGATCAATGAGAGTTGTTTATATAGAAATGCAGAAAGCCTCAAGTTCATGAAAGAGGGGAAAGAGAAGGTGGGGGGGCACTTGAAGAATCTTGGGGTTTGACAGCTCATGATCTCAATGAATTCAAGGATAGGATACATCAGCATGTTTGTTATAATGACGTTAAAGAAAGGGCTGGCAATGAGAGGTTTAACTAGTCATGTTTTTTTTTTTTTTTTTTGAAGAGAGTTTTTAGGCTTTTCATTAATGACTCATAAGAAACCACCAAGAATGGTGTACATAGTTTAACCACCGTATAGGTGTACACACATCATGAGACCACAGACAGTTGCTAACAAAATAAACCTAGCCAACAGA
Organism: Alnus rubra; assembly: GCA_028654335.1. Lineage (NCBI taxonomy): Eukaryota > Viridiplantae > Streptophyta > Magnoliopsida > Fagales > Betulaceae > Alnus > Alnus rubra. Next base: position 1,165,415 of record JAJPGS010000125.1, on the reverse strand, counting down.
AAGATACCCCTACGGAAGCATAAACAACCTTTACTTGATCTGGGAGAAGGCCACACGATCTGGGTGGGAAGCCAAAGACCAGGCTGATCGAGCACAGAGCAAACTGGGAATGAAACTCTCAGACCATCATAGGCAGTAGCTACGAAGAAACCCAAGCCAAACAGAAGGGCGCCTCCACGACAGCATAAAAAGCGGTTACTTGATCTGGGAGAAGCCACGAGTCTTCTGGGCAAAAAGCAATGACCAGGGTTAAGCTAACGAACAGAGCAAAACCGCCAGATGATGGACAGAATACCATAAAGCACCCATAGAAGAGGCAGCCGTCAGAGGAAGAAGCCCCGTCGACGGTGCGTGAAGCCCACGCGCCACCACCAGCGACGGCGCGTGAGGAACACGCGCCGAAGACAGGAGAGCCACAGCAGCGGAAGAACGCCGGAGGTCCTCAGCCACAACCAGAACCGGCAAAAGATGCGGCCGTGGCACACACGCGCAGCCGAAGGGAGGAAATCCCCAGACGCGTGCATACCACGCGCCGGTGACCAGTGAGCTTCACGGCCGGAAAAGACGGTGGAAGGAACAGAGGACGACGACGGGAGCGGTAGGAGGGTGCGTGTCGTCAGCACAAACGCGGAACTGAGCAGATCTGGCACCAAAGAATATAGGGAAATTAAGGCACTACCAGATCTACCCACCGGCGGCACCAACGGGGGCTCCACCGCTTCAGGGGCCTCTGAATGGGTGTACCTGCCAAACAAGACAGAAAAACAGCGAGAAACAAATAAAGAAACAAACCACCATAGACCTTCGTTCCACCGTGATCGGCAAGGACGGAGCCAAGAGTTCTTATGGGCAGGGGCCAATGGTCAAAAATTAGTTTTTGATAGGGGCTAAATAAGCTAAATTTTTATTTTTACCTTATATTTTTTAATTTTTTAGAATTTTTTTTTCCCACGTGATAATTTTTTATTATTTTTAGGAAATTGGGGGGGGACCCCCCCCCTTCCTCCGTCCCTGGTGATCGGGGACCCCTCATCTTCGTTCTGCCACCCTCAGATTCCAGATCCGGCAACCACGCGCAACCTCACCCTCTCCCTTGCCCTCGCCGCCGATGTTCCCGGTGCTCAAGTTCGTCGCTTTCTGCCACAAGACCGGCCTCCTCTACGACAAGCTCGACTCCTCCTGCTTTGTTCGCACCACAAGGCACAAACCTCGTATGTAAGCTCGATCTCCATGATGTCGATCTCCAGCGCCGGCGAGAGGAAACTCATTGTCAATGAGTTTCATTGTTTGTAATTCCAAATTCATTGTAATTTTTTTTTAAGTAATTTCAAATTCCATTGTAGATCATGTATATTTGGTTATAAATAAAATGGAGGAAGAGTCCTCAAGTGTGCCATTACAAACATATCTGCAATATTTTATTATAGGGTATGAGAGTTTAGTTCGATTTCATCAATTTTTAATTTTGAATTTTCTGTTTGGTTTCTGAGAAATCTGATTTTTTTTTTCAACTGTTATTCTAAATTAACGCCATTTTAATTTTTTTTTTTTTAAAAAAAGGCCTAAAAAATTAAGGTCGTTTATGTTAACACTGCCTTTCTAAATGTAACTATAGTATAAAAACTCACGTCCTTGAAAAAATGAACACCAAATTATGCAAGACGTTTCTCAAACGACTTGAAGACAAAGGAAGACATTTACATTTTTAGGCCGTGAGTTTCTCACGCTTTAGGTTAAAAAGTCGTGTAATTTTTTTTCTAGACTAAAGGCTTACTACACTTCACAAGTGCCGTGTTTAAAAGGTCATACACTGCTTTAATATCCTTTTTCTTTCGTTTGAGACTTTTTTAAAAAGACGTAAATGCCTTAATATTTTGTAGTGCTTGCAATTGGCTTTTTGGCTTATTTGGAAAAAGGGTGGACTGGCGTGTTGTGAAAGATGGTTTCCGCATAGGGATAACGATTGCCTTAGATTTTTCTCCAGCTTGTTTGCTTAACAAAATAATACAAATAGAAAAAGTAGTTAGGACTAACTTAAACATCGGGTAATTAAGTTAATTAGGGCTTGCACATCGGGTGGAGGTTGAGTACGAAATAGCATAATGGTGTCTTTCTTTCCTTTTGATCTTACTCTTCTTTCTATTTATTTATTTAATTAATTTAATTTGCCTCAGTAGGGCACTTTTCTACTTTATACTCGTAATGTAACCGTTATCTTAAGGCTTAAGTCGTCAACTATATATTAAGTTGTGTCTACTTCTTATTTATCGAAGTTATTGTATTGATAAGTATCAAGTGTAGTGTGATATATATATATATATATATATATATATATATATATATATATATATATATATATAAAATAAAATAAAAAATTAAATAACTGATGAACAATGAATAGCCAGTAGTGCCAATTCACTGTTTATGAAGTTAGAAAAAAAGTTAAAATGACTACTCTGCTAGGGGAAGAAAAAGAATAAAAAATAGTCAAATTTAACTTTTTGGTTAAAATAGCACTCTTGCCAAAGATTCTCTAAGTTAAATTCCTAGTTCGTTTTGGTAGCTCTTGGTCCATTCTTTTTTATATTTAATAGTTCGTTTGTTTCGGAATAAAATATTTATTGTCAAAAAATATTTTCGGTGTTTGATACGTATGAAAAATTACACATTTTTTTTTTAAAATATATTTTCATTTAATCATATTAGCCTATAAAAGTCAATTTTCATTCACAACATAAAAATGTTAAGATAAAATAATTAAAAAAAATTAACTTAATAACTTGAGTTTTGGCAGTGGTCTAGCGTTGATGGTCCGACGATGGCCCAGTACTTACTAGGTGGTTGTACAATAGTGGCTAGTGGTGGTCGAGGGTGGCTTGATGATGGCTTAGTGGTAGTGTGGGATGGCTCGATGGTGGCCCGATGGTATCTCAGTGGCGATTCAACGGTTTGAGAAGGAGAAATTCAAATTCAAAAAAATGATTTACGAAATTTAAAAATAAAAATAATTTTTCGAAACTAAATGAAGTTTTTTTTAAGTCAAATCAAAAATATTTTCGATTTGAATATTATTTTCAGTCGTACCGAAAAAAAAAAATCTAAAAAATATTTTATGTAGAAATAAATGAAGCCAAAGTTATTATATATATATATTCATCAAGTTCAATAATGAAAGCCATAACTTAAAAAATAAAAAAGAAATAGAAGCCATGATAACGCCATCTGGTCCTTCCTTTGGACCCTTTCCCTATTATGAGTCACTTAAGCAGAAGGTTTACCAAATTTACACTAAACAAACATTTTAAAGGCGCATGACAAGGTCATCGAGAAGAGACAGAGAGATTGTGCTATGGAATTTGCTAGATGATGTGGAATTGAAGTCGAATCACAATATAACGCCACCTGGTCACAAACGAAGCAGCCATGTGTTTGTGTGTCTGAATGTACTTGGAAGACCTATATATATAGGTTGATATGTGAGATATATAAATATATATATAGCAGAAGCCTGAAGGAAGACGTTTCTTTCCTTCATTGCTAGCTAGTTTTCTGCATGTCGTCATTTTGAAGTCTTCTTTCTCTCTCTCTCTCTCTCTCAAAAAAAGTAAGAAAAAAATGAGTCCATCAGAAGTAGTGCAGTTTCATGCGATAAGTTAAAAAGTAAGGAGAAAAATGCAGTCTTTATCCCTATGAGGAAATAATCTTTAACAACACTCCAGTCCAGCACCCTTTTTCCAAATAAGCCAGAAAGCCAAATGTAAGAATCTTCCTCTGTCAATATCAGAAGTTTGAATGCATTATGCAGTACTGCTTGAAAAACAAAGGAACATGGGCAACTCCGCCTACTTTTTCTCTTTTCTTTACTTTCCAGTACTCCCGCTTTAATGAATGTGAGTGTGATTTCTAAGAATTATTATGTATAACCAAAACCCAATACATGCTCTGAATTCAAGCATTCTCTCCGCAGACATACAAAGAAAGAAGTAGTGCAGATATTCAATTATATGTTGATATGTAGGCTTTTATTTCTATGTATTTAACTAATTTTATCTGACTAATTTGGGTTATTTTTTAAGTTAATATGTACGTGACTATAGCTAAGGTGCACATTTTTATTTTGGATGAATAAAAGCATTTTATAACCAAAGTCTGCGCGCAGTATACAAATCACTCCAGTTAAAACTGGAAACCCTTCCCACAACAGGGAAATAGCTCAACCTGCACTAAACAAAACATCAAAAGCTACAAAACAAGAAATACAACAAACAACTACAACTTCCAAATCCGTTTAAGCCTACTAGCCATATCAGATCGCTCAATGTTCCTTCTAAACATGATTCTACTTCAGACTTCTCACTACAAAAAAAGTAGCAAATTGCCACGTGAAGTTCGCCACGTGTACGGACACTGTACACGTGGCGAACCGTTAGCCGCATGCAAGTAGACGCGTGTTTAGCACACGTCAGATCATGGTGTAGCCAAATGCACATTTTGCCGCGTGTATTTAAATACACGTGTCCATACGGCCACGTGTATGTAAATACACGCGGCAGACAGCCTGCCGCGTGTAATTCAGCTACACGTGTCCATCCGGCCACGTGTATCTGAATTACACGCGGCAGACTGTGTGCCACGTGTATTCAGATACATGTGGCCGAATGATTTTTTTTTTTTAAAAAAAAATTAATTTAATTATATTTAATTTATTGATTTAATTATATTTTAATTTAATTTAATTTAATTCTTTTTAAAATTTGTTTTTAAATTTAATTTTTAATTTATCTTTTTTCTAAAAAAATATTGGTGGGTTAATTAATTTTTTAATTTCATTATTATTATTAATTTTCTTTTTATTTTGTTATTTTTGGACAAAAATATCGCAAAATATATTTCACCCCAAAATATCACAAAATGAAATTTCACAAATTAATAATTAATAATATATTTGTTATTTACACAAATCTTTACAAATCAAAAATATTTACAAAAATAATTACTAACTAAAAAATAATTACACAAAATATCTACAAATTTGGAGCATGCCTCGGCGGATCAGGAGGTATCGTCCTAGGCTTGTACTCCCCATCCGGCGATTGTTGCGCACGGAATGGAGTAGCAAGGGATGGTGTAGTGACAGGGGAGTGCTGGCTCAGCCGTCGTCCTGTAGGCGACAACGTACCAATCGTTGTCGCATTACCTACAAGTAATAAAAACAATTAATATTTAATAATAAATGCAAATTTAAACAAGTAATGAAACTAAATTGTAGACACAATACGAAGCATACCTGCAGATCCACTATTAACAGGCGACGTGCTACCTACGTTCGCAGGTGAAGACTGCTGAGCATCTACTGTGCCAGGTGATACTCCCATAGAGGACATGAATGCCTTGAACTGTCGCATGCGCTGCTCGAGGGTGTCATTTCTCTCTCTCTCGGCAAGTGGCTCCGCCCGCAAATCCGCCACCTCCCGGGCATGTTCAGCCAAAGCCCGAGAAGTGCCCTCTGATGGAGCCCCCTGTGAGCAAGACCTGTAAGAGAAAGACGTCCCACAAACTAGAGTGACATTCGGCCCAACCTGCCGAACCCTCCCCGCATACTCAGGCCTCCCAACCGCCTGTTCGTACGCGTCATTTGGTGCCCAACGCACCGTGTCTCCTAAGACGCTCTGCGTAGCGGCAGGATCACTGGATAAACCCTGCGTCATCCTCTCCTGTACGTCGTCAACATAAAGTACACATGTATTAAATAATGTCATAACACACGCATAACTTAGAAACTTTATAAAAATAGATCAGTAGCATACGCATAGGACCCGTGTACGTTCATTCAAGTAAGTGCCGTCCTTCCTAGTGTGCGTCTTCACGAACGACTTGAAGCGAGTGGGGGGCGTGCCAGATGTACTTGCCTGTCACCATCAAGTTGAAATATATAACGTAGTGTCAAAAATAGTGTCAACAAAATAGTGTTAACAAAAGAAAAAAAACAAGCAACAAATATGAAAAACATATACTTATATTTGTTTATACCTCATCATGATTAAATCTGGCATAACTTTTGGAACCCAGACAATGAGGAAGGTCAGGGTGTTTGGTTTAGGGTTTTTTTATAAGTTTAGGGTTTTAGTTAGTTTTAGAAAGTATTTGTTATTTTTATTTTTTATTTTTTATTTTTTGTTTTTTTTTGTTTAAGGCAACTTGTAGGGTTTAGGGTGTTTGGTTTAGGGTTTTTTTTTTATAAGTTTAGGGTTTTTGTTAGTTTTAGAAAGTATTTGTTAATTTTTTTTTCTTTTTTTAAGGCAAATTGTAGGGTTTAGGGTGTTTGGTTTAGGGTTTTTTTATAAGTTTAGAGTTTTTGTTAGTTTTAGAAAGTATTTGTTAAATTTTTTATATTTTTTTTAAGGCAAATTGTAGGGTTTAGGGTGTTTGGTTTAGGGTTTTTTTTATAAGTTTAGGGTTTTTGTTAGTTTTAGAAAGTGTATGATTTTTGTTATTTTTAGAATGTGTATGGTTTAGGGTTTAGGGTTATGGTTTTTTAGGATTTCTTAAGGATTTAGGGTTAGGGTTTTTGTTTTTTCTTAAGGGTTTAGGGTTTTTGACCTTTTTTTTAAAAGTTTAGGGTTAGGGTTTTTGTTTTTTCTTAAGGGTTTATGGTTTTTGTAATTCTTTTTGTTTTTAGGGTTTATAGTTTTTGGGATTTAAAGTTTAGGGTGTATGATTTTATGATTTAAAGTTTAGGGTTAGAGTTTAGGTATTTCTTTTAAAGGGTTTAGAGTTAGATTGCTTGTTTTGTTATAGGGTTAGAGTTTATGTATTTATTTTTTTTAAGGGTTTTTTTTTCATAAATTATTGATTTTAATTTTGGTTGAAATTGTCGGACACAATCATTTTATTATAAAATGATGGGGAGTTTGTTTTAAAACGTTTTTTTGTAAGCAATTACCAAAAATGATAATACCAACACAAATGATCAGTTAAACTTTATTTTTTTGGTATATAGCCGAAAATGTTGAAATAGTACGACATACTTGTTTAAATTATATTTTAAACAATTCCACAATTTTATTTGAAAATGTAACGCCCCGCTTTTACAAAAAGCGTAAGTGAAAATTTTTCGATTTCCACGTAACGTTACTAACTCATCAGAGTTATAAATTGGCAGCGGAATATATATGAATATAACACAAACTTAGGAATTGAGTAACACTTCAGAGCTTCTACTGAAATACCTCAAGATAGATATAATAAATAAGTCAGCATAATTATACAAAGTAGTAGTAGTCATGCCTCACAGGGCATAAGTAGTCATACAAGCCAAACATCTAAGGTTTAATGACTACATAACTGCAGAATCATAAATATTGTCTTTAAACTAAGTTGATGAACTACTACATAGTAGTTCCCAAAAAAGGGAGGCGGTCTAGCCTCAAATACTAGTGTCAGGATCCACCTAAGTGTCTGGATAGTCCTGATATTCTTCTTCTTCATAACCTGATTTGACACATAATACAGAAAGAAGACAACAACACAAAACACTAAAGTGAGTCCACTGTTTTCAATAATATGATGATTACTGATTTACTTAACAATATACGATGCAATGATATGATGTAATGACAGTTTTATATGCACAGTCTTATTCATTTTCTTCTTGCACTCCTCTCATACCAAGGCCATTAAATCCCTGTTCGTTTAAGCGGCTAATTATTAGAGCACAGACTCCCTTACCATGTTTTCTTAACTTTTCCGCACTAGTAGTCAAAGTAGCATACTTAGTACATTGGTCATCCCAACAACCAAGTACATTGACCATCCCGACAGTCAATTAAGTAGCCATAACTTGCCTAGCACATTGACCATTCCAACAGTCAACTTGTACTTATTATTGTTTTTCGCACTAGTAGTCAAAGTAGCATACTTAGTACATTGGTCATCCCGACAACCAAGTACATTGACCATCCCGACAGTCAATTAAGTAGCCATAACTTGCCTAGCACATTGACCATCCCAACAGTCAACTTGTTATTAACCCCGCATAAGAATTATTAACAGTATGCAATATGCTATTCCTATGCATATAATTAAATAAAGCAGAAATCACAACATTAAAGAAAACAACCACATGATCCTCAGTGAGTAAGAATACTCACAGTTATTTCCTGCTTCGGAAAGTGTTTACAGATAAATATTCACTGCAATAATTTAATACAAACAATAGTGAATTAATATAATTCACTGACAATACATTTTAAAGTTATTCCCATTTTAACCTTTAAACCTTATTGTAATCTCTAACATTATCTAGACCTAATAACGGCGTATAAATTAGTCTAATTATAATGCTGCGTATTTCATGCAGGCATTATAATATCATTTTTAATAACTAAAATACCCATAGCATTATAAAAGTTTTATCATTAAAAGCATATATATATATATATATATATATATATATATAATAATTTACTAAATATAAATAATGAGCTTTATAACCTTATTTTATTCTTTATAAAGTCCGGGCAGCATAATGACATTAATATCAATAATATCTAAAATACTTAAAAATATTTGCGCAGCGTAACGGCGTTTTTGTAAAGTAATATATTTTTATTTGGGCATCATAACGGCGTATTTTTATATTTCAATACTCCGCTTGAAATACCCTGTTTAGAAATACATCTTAAAAACATTAGATTAATAAATAACTCATATAATCAAAAACCTTAAAAACTAAATATCATTTCCTTTCCCTTTCCCTTTTCTTTCTTTTTTCTTCTTTTTCTCTTCTTCTTCTCTTCCTATTTTCCTTCTTCTTCTTCTCTTCTTTCACAGTAGAGTCGAGAGAGAGACAGAGAGATAGAGAAGGAGAAAGAGCTTGAGAGAAAGACTTACCTACGGGAGAGAGAGAACTTCGGATTTCTTCTTCCTTCACTGCTGGACCCAAAGTAGAGAGAGAGAAAAACAGAATTTGAGAGAGATTGGGAGAGAGTTTGAGAGAGTTTTGGGAGAGGAATGAGATGTGTGATCAAAGGAAAGGATTGGGCTCCTTTTATAGTGAAATGAACGGCCAAGATTGCTCCAAAACAATCGCATCTAACGGCTGGGGAGAAGATTTGGGGAGATTTGGTATTAAATACCAGATTTTCGGAGATTTGGTGCATGAATCTGTTTTCTGCAGAAAGTCGATCGATCCACTTTTTACACTATAAAATATTCGATCGATCCAATTGAACAGTAGGTCGATCGATCTACTTTTTACACTATAAAATATTCGATCGATCCAATATACTTAGCCAAATTTTCATCCGTTTCAGCACCTATATAACTAAATTGCCCGATTGATTAATTAATCGATCGATCGATTTCGGCTTCTAATAAGGGTTCGATTCTCTAATCGCACGATCGATTTTAAGACATTAAACAATCGCTCGATCGATTCTATAATCGATCGATCGAATTAGACTTAGTTTAATTCTAATCTATTTTAACTCTTATATACTTATACACATATTTCTAATAAATATTTAATCTCTTAAATATTCATACCTATCTTGATGAATATTTATTCCACAAATATTCATATGTATGTTATTCCTATTATTAGGCCTTAAATCGTATTTTAAGATATTTTACTCAATCTCTTAAAATACAGGGTATTACAGAAAAACCCTAACCCTTAGTGTATATACTATATATAAACCCTAACCTTAAGTGTATATACTATATATAGCTATAAACTCTAACCCTAAGTGTATGTACTATATATATGTATATATATATATATATATATATATATATATATATATATATATATATATAAATCCTAACCCTAAGTGTATAAACCATAACCCTAAGTGTATATATATATATATATATATATATATATATATATATTATATATATATATATATATATAAGTGCATTTACTATATATAACCATAAACCCCAAAATTAGGGTATATACAAGTCATTATAAATATATATAGTTTCTAACCCGTTTACATGCATGCATGCATGCATATATATATATATATATATATATATTGAGTGTGTATATATATATAGCACCAAATTAGGTTTAGTTTTGTATATAGTACAATATGCAAATTAGTATTATAGTTTTACAGTATGTCCATAAATGTAAATGCTAACCTTAATTAGGGTTAGGGTTTACTTATAAGTATATTATATATAAGGAACTAAACACGTACACCCTATAAGGAACTAAACACTTATAGTTAAAAAATTAATTAATTTTTTTCCTTTTTTTTTTCAAAAAAAAACCTAAATACAATGATTTATATGCATAATGTATAAAATGAGTAATTATACATGTATATAGAAATATTATTATTTGATTAAAAACGGTTGGCCACGTGTATTAATACACGCGGCCATATACAAATAAAAAATTATCATTTTTTAAATTAATATATATTTGATAAAAACAGTTGGCCACGTGTAATAAATATACGTGGCCAAATGGACGCTAACCCTATGTGTATGTACTATATAAGAGACTAAACCATAAGTATTTAATTTATTATGTAGCACGGAACCCTCAAAATAATTGCATTTACTATATATAGCCATAAATAGCAAGGTTATGGTATATATATACAAGTCATTATAAATGTATATAGTTTCTAAATCGTTTACATGCATGCATATCTATATATATAGTATTAATTATAGGTTTTTTAACTTTGTTATGTTTTAATTTTTTTTTTCTAAACGTAGATGGTGTACAAAACTAATAATATTTTATTTCATTTATTTCTAAATTATAATATCCGTTAATTATATTAACGAAGTTATTAAGTTTATTTGATTTAAAATAAGCCATATGTTGGCTAAAATCTATTTTGGTATCTCACTGTTTCAGTTAGAATAGCTGAAACAGTACATGCATCAATATTATTTTAATTAAAGGTTCAAGCTATTTCGGGTTGCACAAATTTATTGTAAAAATCATGGGTTTTAACTATAATATCTATTCTTATAAAATTGGTATTACGAGATCTATTTTAAATAAATATTTAAAGGCCTTGATAAATGCCGTAATAAAGTCCGCATAAAAAGATTAGTAATAAAATGTAATTGGATAATTTTACATGCTGTTACCATGACATAATAACGATAGAAATGTAAGTTAAGGTTTGGAGGTTAGAATAGGAATAGTGTTGGAGTGTATTATTAATGAATTATATTAATTCACTATTGTGTGCATTAAAATGTATTGCAGTGTATCCTTGTGTGTTCGGTTTATGATGTTAATGAAATGGAAGAGAATGAAGAAAACAAAAGAAGGAACACCTTGTTGCTCTCACGAGTTACATCTCTTTTAAAAGGAAATGAGAAAAATACTCTGTTTCATGTGCTACAGCAAGGGTGCAGTTTTAGCCCCTTTTCTAGAAGCCTTTGTCACCAATTGTATGGAAACCCTTTTGGAAGCAAAAGAAGGTAAGTATCTTTATACTTACTGAGGACGAAGCTGGTTGAATTTCCTATAATATTATGTTTACTGCTTTATTTACTTGTTTGCGCATGTGATTTTGCATATTTTATTATTTTAATAACCTGTCTAATAACAAGCTGTTGGATCAAGATCCACGGTGGGTATGCGAGGCTTCACGTGAGTTCCAAGGTTCTCAGTGAATGAGGAGGTACCTGAAAAGAATAATAAATACAAAACTGGTGTACCAAGGTCACCAGGGAAACCAAGGTTTCCAGGAGCCAAGGCTCCCAAAGATTATAATTAAAAGTTAAGTGAGGAAACCAAGGTTTCAAATAACACGCTAACCGTGCCAAGGCCAACAGAGTAGTGGAAAAAGGGAAACACCTAAAACTCTACATTTAAAACTATCACATTATTGCTTTATGGTTATGTTTATATTCAATATATGACTATGATTAGCTACCATGGTTCATATATTGCGCATAGATGTGATTATAAAGTTATTGCATTATGTTGCATTTCATAAATAAATCAGCATTCATTATATTATTGGAAACAGTGGACTCACTTTAGTATTTTTGTATTGTTATTTCTATCTGTATTATTTATTAACACAGGGTTTGAGAACGAAGAGTACCAGGACTATCCAGATGCTTAGATGGATCTGAGTAGCAGTCTTTTCCTGTGTTGTGGTCTCTTGGATGTGATAGACTACCCTGCTTATTTTATTATCCCATGCACCAGTGTCAAACTCTTTTTATATGCCTCTTCAATGCTATGATATTTTGGTATTACTAATACTTTATTGAGTGTCGCTTGTGGCACGTATGTTATTATTCGAGATGTATTTATAGTATCAGAACAAAGATTATTATTGAGGTTATTCAGTCAGCTCTAATGTGTCATTGTAAAGAAAGAAAGAAAAAATATAGATATATTCCACTGCCAATTTATAACTCTGATGATGTCGTAATGTCACGTGAAAATCGAAATTTTCACTTACGTCTTTTTGTAAAAGGCGGGGCGTTACAAGCAATCTACCAGCTGGGTGCCAGAGGTCAAACCAGAGAGAGATAGATGTACCCTCACCCACTTTAAAGCTAATGAACTTCTTTAGCAGTTTCCTGAGATTGAACAACTTTTTCCAGCTCCAAGAACTAACTTTGGGGATGGAGATATTCCACAAGCTCCTCCCCTTTAGCCAATAAGAGTCCACCCAAGCAACCCAAATAGAACCGGATTGGGCAAAGAGACTCCAAATGTGCTTCAACATAGCTGTACGATTCCACTCTTCAAGTCTCTTTAGCCTAAGCCCCCCCTCAGACTTAGGACAGCACAGCTTTTCCCAAGCCACCTTAGCCTTGGCTTTTGCATCTTTCCCACACCACAGAAAACTATTAAACTTCTGCTCACATATTCAAATGACCTTCTTAGGCAGAATGAAAATACTAGCCCAAAAAACTTGAAGACTAAAAAGAACAAAAGAAATCAACTGTAAACAGCCAGCAAAAGACAGACTTCTCACCAACCAAGAGTCAATCTTCCCTGAGATCTTGGCAACTAAAACCTCACAATCAAAAGCCGAGAGCCTTTTAGTAATTGGACGGACTCCCAAATACCGGACAGGCAGGGAACCTTCCGGCATTTGAAGCACATCTAAAAAAGCTGCCTTATCATTCTTCTCACTACAAAAAAACTGGCATTTCGTGACCTTTTTTTTTTTTTTTTTTTTTTTGTGTCTTTTGCAACAAGCGACATTAATTTTTGAGTTAGCATCCTACATTTCAAAATGACGTAATTTTCACGTCTTTTACTTTTAAAGGACGGTAAATTAAATTTTCACGTCTCTTTTAAAAATGATGTCATTTTTTTATAAATATCGTGAACTAAATAAATTACGATGCTTCGTACAACAAACGACATAAATTATTCACGTCATTTTTATAAAAGGACGTAAATTTATGTCCCTTCTTAAAAAATGACGTGAATTCACATCACTTTTAAAAGAGATGTGGATTCACATCCCTTGTTCGGAAAACGATATGAATTATTCACGTCCTTTAATATAAAGAACGTGAATTCATGTCGTTTGTTACGGAAACGACGTGAATGCATGTCTCTTTGGAAGGGTCGTAAATGTACGTCATTTTTAAAAAAAGGACGTGAATAATTCATGTCATTTGCACAACGAAATGACTTGAATTTTGAAATAAACCAACGTCCTTTGTTAATAGAAACGACAGAAACAAATATTTCAAAACACCCGCGTACGCGTTGCTTTCCCGTCTCACAGCATGTACGATATATATTTAATTAATTCCTAGTTCTCATTTGACAGCACGTTAATAATTCTTAGTTCTCCTCTAATTGTTTTGAAAGGAAAAAGACTCCATTTAGTTAGGTTATTCACAATCTCCTGAACTCTCTCTTTTCACAATTAAGCTTACACAATCTCTTACAAACTCCATCTAGGATCGTCTCTCTCACAGCGCAAGGGCGTATACGTACCGCCTATCCACCTCCAGCTGGCAGCCACTCTCTTCATCACTCTAAAGGATAACATTTTGCAGGTAACCCTCAGCTCTCTTCTCTCTCATTTGTTGATTCCCTATTTTTGTTCTTTGATCCCCTGTTTTTCGAATGATGTAAAAGCCTGGACTTTATTTCAACCTTAGGTCAAGAGATGAAAAATCTGGGAAACTTTGATTGTTTGGGTATATTGTAATTGAAGTGTTTTTAAAAAAACTAGAAATCAGTGTTTGGATATAGCTGAAAACCCATTGTTTTCCTTATATATGATGTTGAAAAAAATCAGGAAATCCCAAGTAGTCCAAAGCGATGGTTTAAAAATAGAGGCGTTATGGAGGTAAAGAATACAGTGAAGAGATCTCTGTATATAGGGATCCCTATATATATCATTGGTTAAGATTGGAGTTCTTTTATAGATTTAATACTTAGTGGAGTGACAGTTCAATTATATAAGGTTTAATTGTTTGTTAACACCCAAAAATGTGCCTACAGAGTTTTTTTTTTCTCATAATTTAAAAATATATATATGTTAAACTTTTTATTTTTCATTTTTTTTTTTGGTTGGAAGGGAAAAATATGTAATGATATACGTGTTTTTAACTCTTATTTATGTTAATGCACTTTCTAGCCATGAAATAATCATATTTTGAGGGCTAGATATTATCCACTTGATTTTATGGTTTTTCTGTCTCTATCGTTGAACAAGTAATTTGTACTTAAGAAACTTGAAGGAAGGGGAATCCGGTCATTCTATAAAATGTATTGTATGGTAACAGTATGTAAAAATATAGTTGGTTTAATATTTGAGCATGATAGTAGAAAAGGCCAATAACATGTTCAATTTCATTAAAGTCTCTCTCATTTTCATTCCAGGAAATGTAGTTTACACTGGACTTTACCTCAAAAGCTTTTATTGTTTTCAGAAATTGAGCATGATCTATATTGTTAAAGAAATTTTTACCTTGATTTAAGTCAATTTTGTATTTATTGTTTTCAGTAAAACAAAAGAGAAAGAGATTTTAATCTTTTCATCTCTGACTCTTGAACATTTCTAGCAGCTAGTCTTGAATCATTCTCTGAAATTAAACAAAGCTTTAATTTGATGACTTTGTTCGATCTTTAATATATATGGCTGTGTTCGATCTTTTAATTTGATGACTTTGTTCGATCTTGAATCATTTTGAATGAACTGCCCGAAGCTTGCAATTTCATGGAGACCTCAATCTACCCAACTGATTATAAAAGTTCCCATTTCTTCTAGTCCCAGATTAAATGTGCCACATGATACTGCCGTCTTGCTACGTACACTAGCATGATTGCTTCTTTCACGTGCATTATATTTCCTCCATAATCATTGGTTTTTCTTCCTTAAAAGATAAGTAATCAAAGGTTCTAGAGATTTTCCTCACCCCCATTCGACAATATTTAGCTCTAAGCCTTTTTTTTTTTTTTTTTGGATCAAGTCTATCTTTAGATCTTGTTATACAGCTTCTCACCATACTTCTTACCCTATTACCACTGCCATCATCACCATTCACCACAACTACCACCACTGGCACTACTACAACAGCCATCACTGATGAGGCCATAACTACTAGCAATATCATTCTCACCACCATGATTCGAATCTGCTGTAAAAAAGAGTAAATAAAATCTGAACTGTTGAAAAAATTACAGCACACAGGCTGTAGTGTTTTTTACCATACCAAAGCCAAATCCAATGACAATACCCTAGTGCAAGTTTGAGAGGGTTGAATCATGTGAATTTGGCTTAAATGCGGTAGGAAAAAAAAAAAAAAAAACTATAGAAGATGCTTGTAGTATTTTCTATAGTCTAGATTTAATTATAATTTTTTCATGAGAAATAGAGTAAAATTATATCTGGACCATCGAAAAAAATACAGAAAATCTCCTGCAAATTTTTTTTTTTTTAAGACCCGAAGTGATGTGAACCCCGTCAAGAATAACGAGACCCAACAACGAAAGGGAACCCAAGACCGTTCTAAGGACAGATTCGAATGGAAAAACCTCGACCCGTTGTTTATGACAAACAAGAACCTCGGTATAAGGAAGACGCCACAAACGGTGGTGGAAATTCCGTTTGATAAGTCGAGATGAACGCCACGGGAAATCCCGATAAGTTCGAGTAGTTCTTCAAAGAACCAAAGAGAATAAAACCTCACAAGTTTTATGAATCATCAATGTCTCCTCGATTACATGGTAGGTACACCTATTTATACAAGAAAATTACTTGCGGAGAAAGTAGTTCTAATCCTAATAAGTAAACAAATCAATTCCTAGCAAGGAAAGAAAATAAAGTCCAAATCAATTCCTAGCAAGGAAAGAAAATAAATAAAGATCTTAGGTAGGTAAAGAAAATAAGTCTTGCAATCCGATCCTTCTAAATTAACGAACAATCTCAGCAGTTCTTAGCCTTGACCGGATCCTTCTAGAACTTGAATCAAGGTGACAATTCTTTGTTGCCCACGTGGATCATGCTCAATGGGCCTCCCCGAATTTGCTTGAGCCCATAACTCTTGGATGAGTCCGTTGAGCACATCCTTGAACTTCTTTGCTCGTGCTCTCGTAACCGGCCCAATTGGTACTTGAACGAGATCCTTCAAAACGGTGCCTTGATCTCCATCACGAAGTTACATATATTGAAGTGAAGTGGTAAGAATACAGAATAGAAATGAAGAAATCCTTAGGAGACCACTAATCTAGGCTGAAGCATGTCAATATTTTCTTGTCCTGATATCTCACAATATACCTAAGGTTAATAAGTATACTCTCTCATCCCCTCAATATATTTATAATATATATAGTTCTCTTACAAATCCTGCTCTCATATCTCCAATCCTAAAGGACAAAGAATAACTAAATTGAGCGCTTGTCCTTTCTAGTGTACATTCTTTTGCAACTAGCAGTCTTTTTGGCCCTAATATGCACGTTGTCTTACCAAAAAAATTCGAAAATATCCTATATATCTTCAACCCTACCTTCAGGTTGTAAATAAATAAAGTAGAACACGTACAGATTTTGATGCAGAAAATGAGGCGAAACCAGGACCATTTCTAAGTCTTTCAGTTTGACTTTTCAACAATATATTGGTTGGGAAGAAGAGATATATAGCCTCTTGTAGGTTTGTATAAAATACTTAATAATATTGCCAGGGTTACTGTCAGTAAGAATTGAATATGATCGAGAAGTTTGCTTTGAAGAAAACTTTCTTTTATTTTTGTTGGGAAAGTAAAGAAACTTTATTTTAGATTGTAGCGGGACCTGGCCCTCAAGGTTCCCGGCATGGGAAGCTACATGAATCCACAATTTTTATTATTGTTAGAAATTAATTTGAATATTCTCTTCATGCTTTGTTAATAGATTAACACTTCTGTTAATAGGGAGTCCGTATTACACGACCCTATAACGGCTCCCACTAATAGGATGCCTCCCCTTGACGGGTCTAGTGGGATGCATGTAGGGATGGAGCCAGAAGTTCTTATGGGCAGGGGCCAATGGCCGAAATTTTTTTTTGGGGTAGGGGCCAAGTAAGCTAAATTTTCTTTTTTACCTTAAATTTTTTAATTTTTTAGATTATTTTTTTTTCTCACCTTTAAATTTTTTTTTTTTAGGAAATTTGGGGGGGGGGGGGGGGGCATGGCCCCTGCCAGCCCCCCCTCCCTCCGTCCCTAGATGCATGCCATGTTGCATGACATTTTCAACATGCACGACGTACGAGCCGAAGAAGGTGGGTCCGAATCTGGTGCACAAGCCGAAGCCGTACAAGAGGATTCAGATGACTTTGACGATAAGACGAGGAAGTTCTTTGATTTACTTAAGGATGCCGATACGCTACTCCACGAGAATACAAAGCATAGCAAACTAGGGGCTATTGTGCCTCTATATAATTTGAAGTGTATGGGTGGATTGAGTAACTTGATGTTCTCACTCCTCCTTGAATTTATTAATGAGTTGCTACCAACGAATGTTGTTTTGCCTAAGGACACGTACGAGGCCAAAAAGTATATGAGGGACTTGGGACTTGGATATGAAAAGATTCTTGCTTGTCCCAATGATTGTATGTTGTTTTGGAAGGACACCGAGAAGTTAGAACGATGTACGTCATGCAAGGCGTCGAAGTGGAAGGACGACATTAGTGAGGAAGAAGAGTCGTCACGGACATCTAAACGAAAGTCGGCGAAGGTGTTGCGGTGGTTTTCGTTGATACCAGGGTTGCAACGGTTGTTTACGTCACATCACACAGCTAAGCACATGAAGTGGCATGCTCATGGGCATACAAAAGATGGGGTACTAAGGCATTCGGCAGATGGTGAAGCCTGGAAGACATTCGATTCATGCTACCCAAACTTTGCCTCAGATCCACGTAGTGTGACGCTTGGCTTATCCTTTGATGGATTTAATCCTTTTGGGAACATGAGCATAACTCAGAGTACTTGGCCGGTAATGTTGGTACCGTACAACTTGCCGCCTTGGATGTGCATGAAACAACCATATTTTATGCTATCGTTGATTATCTCAGGCCCAAGTTCACCTGAAATGAAGATAGATGTTTATCTACAACCTCTTATATCAGAATTAAAGGAATTATGGGAGGTCGGAGTGTGAACTTTTGATGTATCAATGAAAAAGAAGTTTATGATGCGTGCGGCCTTGATATGGACAATAAACGATTTTCCAGCTTATGCAGATTTGTCTAGTTGGAGTACGAAAGGAAAAAAGGCGTGTCCTTGTTGTATGGACTCGACACGGTCTACCTGGTTAACTTATGGGAAGAAACAATGTTATATGGGGCATAGGCGATGGTTGCCTTTGGATCATAGTTGGAGAAGGAATAAGAGAGCGTTTGATGGTAAGCAAGAAATGGGTCATTCGCCTCTTGTGCCAAACGGTGATGAGATCATGAGACAATTGGAGGTATTTGGACATGTTGTTGGCCATGTTGCAGAGAAACGACAAAGGAGTACTGTTGCTGATGATGATGAGATAATATGGAAGAAGCGTAGTATTTTCTTTACATTGCCCTATTGAAAAGATAATATTTTATGCCACAACATTGATGTGATGCACTTAGAGAAAAATGTGCTTGATAATATTATATGTACGATGTTAGACATGAAAAGAAAAAGAAAAGAAAACCACGAAGCACGTCAGGACCTACAAAAAATGTGTTTGAGACCAAAACTACATCCATTTACTAACGATAATTGTAAGACAAATCTGCCTGCAGCTTGCTTCACAATGTCAAATTATGAGAAATATAAGTTCTTGAAGGTCGTAAAGGATGTACGAGTGCCTGATGGGTATGCTTCAAATGTGTCACGGTGTGTAAAACTTAAAGAACGTACCATTGGAGGTTTGAAGAGTCATGACAGCCACATACTCATGTAACAACTCCTTCCAATTGCACTTAGCGGATCCTTACCAGAGAAGGTCGTTGAACCTTTGTTAGATTTGTCTTGCTTCTTTAGGGAGATTTGTTCCAAAACACTACGATTAGAAGATCTGAACCGTCTTGAGGATAGAATCCCCATAATATTGTGCAATTTGGAAAAGATTTTCCCTCCCAGTTTTTTTACAGTGATGGTGCACCTAGTCATACATTTAGTTCGTGAATGTAAGCTTGGAGGTCCTGTTCACTATCGGTAGATGTATCCTGTTGAGAGGTATGAATGATTGAGTTGTTGAAATTTAATATTGGATAATTCTTTAGGTGTATGTATATAATTTGTTGTACTGTAGGTTCCTTGGTCGATACAAATTTACCGTTCGCAACAGAGTTGCACTGGAAGGCTCTATGGCGGAAGGTTACATTGTGGCTGAATTACTGACATTATGTTCACGATACCTAGTCAACACACCAACATTCCATAATAGGCCTCTAAGGAACCTTGAAGAATCTAGAGGGGCGGTAACTTCTATCAACCTCGATGGAAACACATTGATACAAGCACATCGATATATTCTATTCAACTCCGACGAGTTCCTTCCATTTCGCACGTAAGTAGCTTTATTAATTTTACTGCGACTCACTCATATAATACAGTTGATAGTAACTTTTACATGTGGATTAAACGTAGGATGCACTTGGAGAAGCTAAGGGAACACAAAATAGGGAACAAAATTCAGATACTGAATTGCTTAAGAAGCATAGAGACCAATTCTGTGATTGGTATAGGGTCTACGTAAGATTTATGTTGTATATGCTAATATTTGAAAAGTAAGCCTTACTTATTATTGAATCTATTTAACTCTTTCCAAATATCAGGTTCAACGATTGGATGAGATTCACAGAAATCTGTTGGGTGATAAGCTTGTATGGCATGCCAAAGGTCCGACGCGGTTCGCTGTAGAATATAGCCGTTATGTTAGTAATGGCATGCTGTTTCGTATTTCATCCCACGATAATGGAAAGACATCTCAAAATTGTGGAGTATGTATGCCAACTATTGATGGCCCAATCTACTACGACAAGTTAACTCGCATAATCGAGGTGCAATATTACGATGAGTCTCGATAAGTGCTATTCAAGTGTGATTGGGCTGACATAGAGAAAAATAAGGGATATAAGGAGGACGAATATGGGATTCCCTTTGTTAGTTTCAAAAGACTAATCCACACGAGGGATCGTATTACTGATGACTCGTATGTATTATCTTTCCAAGTATCACAAGTATTACAAGTATACTATGTCGAGGATGAGAGGCACCCAGACTGGGCTGTCATAGTTAGGACAAAACCAAGACACGTGTACGACATTGGCCAAAGGGAAGAAAACAATGATGATGATGGCAACTATCGTGAGAACGAGCCATATAACCGAAAAATTAATGCAAACCCAAATGATGCTGACAATGATAATGTTGAGTGTTCACGTAATAATGTTCCTGCCATCGAAGTTTCGGTGTCAGGAGCGTAAGGAAACAGTCTTTTATGTTTGTGGAGTAAGCAAACGTAGCCTTATTCTCGGTAGTTTGTCCATATTTCGGTAAGCCATTTAATACTGTTATTAAATAATGTTATGATAGCTTGATGTTTTGTTCTTGTTGTTTGCATTATTACTTCTAACATTATGTTGCACTATGTAGGTAGGTAGCAATGGGAACAAAAAGAAAACCAATGAAATCGCCATTGTCCAGATCAGTGAGGATAAACGCACCATCTGTGCAGGCCTCTGTACCGTCATTGTCCAAATCAGTGAGAATAAGCGCACCACTTGTGTAGGCCTCTATATCGCCATTACCGCTACTGTCCAAATCAGTGAGGATAAGCCCACCACCTGTGCAGGCCTCTGTCTACCATTACTGCCATTGTCTAAATCAGTGAGGATAAATGCACCACTTGTGCATGCCTTTGTGCAGGATCCCCATGCTGACCTCCAGTGGGCTTTCATTCGTCCTGGAGAGTTCCCTTCATTCCCTAGCCAAATTAATTATGATGAGTTTGTTTCACCCTCGGCAAACCCAAATTCGGAGTAGGTGCTTTTTTCGCCGAATAGCCTTGGTCCATCTACCTCCACTCTTGGCCTAGAGGAATGTAGTGACCCAATAAAGGATCACAGTGAGCCACAAACATCCACTCCCACACAGGGGACGCAAGCACAAGAGCTAGGACGTGGGGAGGTCCACACAATTAGTATATTTAGCATACATATGCCAGTCCACGATTGCTTTAATGTTTTAATAATATTACTATTATGTATGTAACGTACGTAACTATTTCATTTATAATTAACGCTACTTGTTTCAAAATACAGATAAAGATGGGGTAATAGGCACAAGGAAAGTCCCTTCACCTACAAATGTTTGGCGCATCCCAGAAATTGAGAAGGTGGTGCTACGGTGTACTAGGCTTGGTCTGCCAGTAGGCATCGCAGGAATGAAATTTCATAGACTTGGTGCAAAATTGGTTAGAAGTGGAAAATTTTGTGATTTTCACACTTGCAATTGGAGGAAGGTACCAACACAACAAAAACAAGATATATGGGATGCTTTTATGGTAGGTGCATGTCTTGAGAAAAGTTTTTTTTTTTTTTTTTTCATTAATTTTACTTTGTAATAATTGTTGAACTGATTATTAGTGGCAAAATATTTATTGATATGCAATTATAACTTTTATGCAGAAAAAATTCTATGTGGAGATGAATGTACTTATTGAAAGAGTTCAACGTATTGCCTTCAAGGATTTTAGAAAGAAAAGAAAAGATTACAAGCACATTTTGAAGCAATCTCTGCAACTCAAGGAAGGTGAAAAATTGAAGATGTGTTGCAAACAACACCGAATCTCCACTTATACAATGCAGATGATATACAGGCCACAATTGATACATGGCTAACCGATAAAGATCGGGTAATAACGCAAATCAATACCGTATTAAATGTTTTTTATATATATATATTACAATGCAGATGATATACAGGCCACAATTGATACATGGCTAACCGATAAAGATCGGGTAATAACACAAATCAATACTATATTAAATGTTTTACATATATATATATATATATATATTTGTAATATTAATACTAATGCAAATGTCTAGGAAAGAGCCGAGAAGAATAAGGAAAGATGTGGCATGCAAGAGTTGTCACACACCTTGGGGTCAAAAAGCATTGCCCGAATCGTTGATGAGTGGGTATGTACTTTCGGTGTTTCAAGTTAGACTGTTGATAGGTTATGTACTAAAATTCAAATATTGTAGGAGACAAAGGTAGGGTATACCCCCACAAGGCATGAACTGTTTATAGAAACTCACACAAAAAGTGACGGCACGCCCATCAATGATAAGGCGAAGGAAAAAAATCGTAAGTGCAAATGTTGTATTATGATTTCTTAAAGTTTGTACAATAAATTATTTTTAATGTAACTTTGTCTTGTATAATTGATATAAATATATAGATCAATGATAAGTTTGAACTTATTTACAGGAAAAGATGAAGGAACTCATGTCGCAGGATACTTCAACATCTAGATCATGTACAGAAGGCATAATTCAATGGTCCCAAGAGGATGTGTACGGGCAGGTAATAGGCCCTTAAAATCCTGGTCATGTTCATGGATTGGGATTGGGGCCAACACCGGGCAGATCCAGGTGCAGTTCGTTTAGGGCATCAACATCGGCTTCCCAAGTTCCTGAACTTGTAAGTGAAGTTAATCAACTGAAAGATCAAGTTACACAAATGCAAATGGCGCGTGAGAAACAAGATAGTGAGATGACTGAAATCAGAAAGCTTATTGCCATGCTTATGGAAGGGAATGTGCATAGGGACAATGCGCCGAAAATTATTTCAAAAACAACTTCCCTACCTGTAATGCACAAATTATCCGTGGGTAATGGAACAGGTGATATTTTATTTTAGTTTCATTTATAAACTAGGAATCACTTAGTTTAAATGTCATGTGACATAATATAACAAAATACTTATTATTTTGTGTAAAGTCATCAACATTATGATTCCCCTCTTGTTGAAGGTGAACACCCAATTGTGATCAATGACGATAATCAAGCGGGAGATGACGACGAAACACAAATATGAAGGTGTGTTAAGTAACAATATTTAGTTGCACTAACTTTTTACCAATTTTTTGATTAATTACTTTATCATTTTCCCATCCCACCTAGCGTCCTAGATTTAGCCTTTGTATTTGTTATTGCTAACTCGACTTATATATATGGTTTTGTTAGTTAATATTTACTTGCCACTTTCCTATAGAATTCATTCAACTTATGATCAATAGAGCATCTTTTAGCATTTGACAGTTAGCATCCACTAAATTGTGTCGAATATCTAATTTGTATTGTAATTCATAGATATTTAGAGATTTTAGAGGTATTTAATGAAGATATTGACTTATTGATGGGTGCAAGTTCATGGCTATGATAAAAGAAGATTTATTGTCTAGCAAATGTGTACCTGGATTTAGCAAATGGCTGATTCCGAGTATTTTCCTAGGGCTTTGTTAAGTTAACTCTGATTTCATGAGGCCTCTTGGATGATTATTTTGATCATATTTTAGGTTGCATTGCAGCTGACTAACTTTCCCCTTAATAATACATAATCTAAATGTTAAAGTCTAGCTAATTAATGACTATAAGTTGACGAACATTGACGGTTGATGTTTGGTTTTTACTGCTGGATACTTGGCAAAGTATCAGAGATTTTGTGTTGATGTCGGTTTTTTTCTCCTTCAGCCACATATTTTCATATAGTAATTAGATGGTGTAATGCTTTTTCTCTGGGAGCATACATAAATAGATTGGATATTTCTTTGCCTTTGCAGGAATTGAACTTACAAGATATATATATGGTACTGTGTTTACTTATCAAAAAAAATATATATGGTACTATGTTAAAAAATTCTAATTTGTTGTTGGAGACATCATAGAGTCTATGGATAGCTTTTGTTGTTAATCTACACATGCATTTGGACTCTTGTGTTTAAATAATTGAGAGTAGGAGGAACACTTCTATTCGTGCTTTACTAGCTAGCTAGGTTTAGACATTCATGGATTTTGAAGCTGGTTTTGGGTTTTTAGACAGAATATTGACAATGGTTTTATATGTTTTTCGCTTCCAAAGATCTTGTCAAAACTAGAATATTGGATTGGATGTGTTTGTTAGTATTTTGGCCTTATTCTGTGTTTGGACAAAATCACTTATGTGTAAGGATGCTGCAAAACAAGGATTCCACTATTCAGAGTGAAGTCAGAAGAAATTCAAGTTCCCTGTCAGCCGTCCGAACGATTGTGCCATCCCGTCCGGACGCCGACTGTTCCTGCTCCATCCGTCCGGACGAGGTGCCATACCGTCTGGACACAGTCAGTCCAGCATCATCCATCCGAACGATGTGCTTCTTCCGTCTGGACCCCTACACTGTATCAAGAAGCTTCTGTGCCAGCTTGCTTCCGTCCGGACGTTTCAGCAGCACGTCCGGACGCTACTCAGTTCTCGAACGGTTCTCTGATTCTCTCTAAGTTCTAAGAAAGGGAAGATCAATCAACCGTCCGGATGATGTGGTATCCCGTCTGGATGAGTATCTCCATAAGGCAAGAATCGCAGTTCAAATTTGACCGTCCGGACGTCTGACAGCTGTGGTCCGGATGCTGGTGCATTGTATATGGAAACTGCCGATTCGACTTCAACAGTCCGGATGTCTCCCTCCTATGGTCCGGACGCACGCACATCAGTTATGGAAATTGCATGTTGAAGTTAAGCCGTCCGGACGTTCATTCTCAGGGTCCGGACGCTCCAATGCCTAAAATGGAAATTACTTGCAGCGGACGTGCGTCCGTCCGGACGATCGAGCCATCCCGTCCGGACGATGTTCTTCTATAGGAAAGATTTCTCCGCGGAAATTTCGAAAAATTCCTATCGCACAGTTGTCTGTCCAGACGGCCTTGGTTCACCATCCGGACCGCTCCAAGGCAAAATTTGTCTGACGCCTATTCTGACCCCAAGCCTATAAATAGGGGTCTCTGGGCACTTAGAGCTGCAAGAATTCGGTATTGAATTCCACAACTGCTCAGAGAAGTCAAAAATTCCTCTGAAGCCTTTTTGAAGAGTGTTGTTGCTGTGCTACAACCGAAGTCTATCTTAGAGGTCGGCTCTAAGATAAAGGATTCCATTGAAGACCCCTTCAGGTAGGTGAACCTGGTTGGGAAGCGTTCGTGTTGGGTTACACGTTAGAGAGCAAGGTACGACCACTGCATCGGTACATGTGAGTGTTACTATCTTGTATCTAGCTTTGTCTTCTGAATAGTGGAATTCCTGGGTTTGGCTGCCCCGGAGTGGTTTTTCTCTTAACTGAGTTTCCACTTTGTCAATAAAAATATCTGTGTCATTTATTTTCCGCTATGCTTTAATTTTTGTTGACACTTGTGCACACACACTTTAATTTGAAGTCAAATTCAATTTTTCATTTGGTATCAGAGCTTGGTACACTCTGAGAAGATTAATTTCTTGAGTGTTTTTTTATTTGACTTCTATTTTGTTAAATATGTCTCAAACTCTTAACTCTGTTCCTGCCTTTAATGGCTCAAACTATGGCTATTGGAAGGCACGTATGTGTTTCTTTTTGAAATCTATTGACTGTTGGGGTATTGTTGAAACTGGTTGGACCAAACCAGAGGATGCAACACCCGAACTGGTCCCTCAAAAGAATGCTCGTCTTTCAAATGACAAAGCCCTCCATGCTCTATGCCAAGCACTTTCTCCATCTGAATTCGCCAAAATTTCAAATTGCGAATCAGCTAAAGAAGCATGGCAAATTTTGGAAACAACATATGAAGGCACTAAACTTGTTAAATCTGCCAAATTTCAAATGTTGATTTCAAAATTTGAAGAGATTAAGATGTTAGAGGAAGAGACATTTGGAGAGTTTTACTCCAAAATTAGTGACCTAAGAAACTCCATGGTGAGTCTTGGGAAACCTATTTCGGATGTAAAACTCATCCGAAAAATTCTCAGATCTTTGCCCGAGCGTTTCAGGATTAAAGTAACAACTATTGAAGAAAGCAAAGATCTTGAAGAGATGAAAATTGAAGAGCTGGTTGGATCTCTTCAAACTTATGAGCTGTCCCTGCCCCCGGTCAAGAAATTGAAGACCATTGCTCTCAAGGCTTCCAAGAAGAAGGCTGAAGCCTCCTCTGAAGAAGAATCTGAGGACGAAGAAAAAGCTGTGGCTATGCTAGCCAAAAATTTAAAAAGATTGATGAAAGATGACCGTTTCAAAAAGAAGTTTTCTGAAAAAGCCAAGAAACCTCTCAGAGAAGCTGAACCAGAGGATGAAGAGAAGAGAGATCCCAGAGGACCCCGAGTTTTGAATGCTCTGGTTATGGGCATATCCGGGCAGATTGCGGGAATCTCAAGAAGGGCAAAGGGAAGGCGTATAACGTGACTCTCAGTGATGAGTCCGAAGAAGATGCTCTTGAGTCTGATAAATTTCTGGCCTTTGTGGCCCCATATGTTGAAGAAGAAGACTCATACTACTCTGAGCATAGTGAGAATGAGGTAGAGCTCAAGGAGTCCTACAAGACACTCTACAAGGAGTTTGAGAAGCTGAGGGAAGGCCGAAAGTAGCACGTCAATGATCTAAACAGTCTGCATATTGAGAGGAGTTCATTGTTGCTCAAGATACAGGAGCTCGAGGAAAAGCTACTTGAGACACAGCTCCAGCTAGAAAGAGTCACTGATGAGAAGCTGACTCGTATGCTGTCCATCCAAAAGAGCCCACATGACAAGACTGGTCTCGGGTATGTAGCTTCCTCTTCTGATGTTCCTTCTTCCTCGAAGACTGTTTTTGTGCCTCCTACAGTCCCAGAGCTTCCTCTAGTTAGTGAAGAAAAACAGAAGGAAAAGGTCGATGATGATGTTCTAGGCATCCAGCAGCCTCATTCCATCAGAAGACCTCCTATTTGCCATCACTGCGGACTCAGTGGGCATGTACGGCCTCAGTGCTCCCTCTTGAAAGCACAAAAGGCCAAAGCCAAGAAAGAAGTGCCTAGACAAGCTCATTATGGCACTATACCTGCAGCTCAGCATCAGACCTCTTGGCATCAGGCATCCTATCAAGCACCAAGACATCAATTCCAAGCTCCTTGGTCTTATGCTCCTCAGCGTCAGCGGCCCCAATAGCGGTTTGTACCAGCCAATTAGAATGGCACTTACAAGAGCAAACCCAGGCAATTTAGAAGGCCACAAGAGCAATACACTGGTGAGCCTCATGTTTGGATGCAAACACATGATGGAGTGGATGATGCAGTCTTGTCAGCCACCACCCACTAGAAGGCATACTTGGGCTGAGAAGGACAGTTACCCCAGGAGGGGGAACAGGCGCACCTAGCAGATTCGGGTGTTCATGCCTAGGATTTGGTTCCTAATCCTAAGGCATCAGGTTAGATGGCTAGCATATTTTCCTTGTTATATTTATGTGCTTGTTATCCAGGAACCAGTGTGTTGTGCCCCCTGTTTCTCTTGTGAGAACTTTGCAGGTCTTTATTGGGGAAGACAGAAAAAGCAGGTCGGGCGACTGTTTTTCTGTACTAGGCATCATTGGGCATTTACAGGTGTGATCTTACCTTTGCATATGATGTCATTTCCATATTGCATGTTTTTGTTTGGTTTATTTCAAAAAAAAAAAAAAAAAAAAAAATTGGGGAGAATTTGCAGAATTTTATTTTCTTGGCAGTTTAGATATTGTATGTATCTACACCTGATTTCTCAAATCTGTGAGCATTAATTTACTTTGCTTAGATATATTTGAGAATTTATGACTATTTTTGGCCAAGTTATTTTCCTGATTATGCAAAAGTAGGCTAGCTTCTTTCCTCATGCGATGAAAATGTGCACTATCCGAGACTCCCTAAGGTACATTTTCCTTCTCTGACTATTTGCTTCTAGAAATTCTGATTGAGAGAAGAGGTTTGTGATAAGATGGTCAAATTGACCACAGGCTAGTTGAACCTAGCATCTATAAATTCTGGCACTCCCTAAGTTTGCAGTACCTCCAGATTCAAGCAGTAATTCTTAAGAAGTTCTGTGCATTAAAGCGTACATTTACCTTGCCCTCTACGAGCAAGTAAAATTTATCTTGTCATAGTACAAGTAAAATAAATTGATGCTGCATCTCAGGGGGAGTGTATCAGATGAGGATGGCTAGGTCCTAGTAAGTATAAGGTTTGACTTTTGGCTAATCTGTCACGGATTCTCTCTCTTAATTAGGAAATCCGGTTGCTTTTGTCATGATTTTTCTTCAAACCTTGTGGGATCAGTCTTCACACACACACACGCATTGCTTGAGTTGAGTTGCCTATCTGAATTTTCTATGATCAGGGAAATTGTTTGTACTAATTGAAATCTCAACTCTCTTTTATATCTCTATGTAGTTTTGAGATGCTTTCTGATTATGTCATCAGTTGTTTATACATGCGTGTTCTGACACTGTCTTGAGAAAATTTGATTCTGTAAATTTATTTTTCTCAGTTTTTCTGTGTTTCAGTGTGGAGCGTCCGGACGGTATCCCTTAGTGTCCGGACGGGTGTAGCTTGGTAGTCCGGACGGTCTTCTCTGGAAGTCCGAACATGTACAGTGCCTCGTCGTCCGGACAGGTCGTATAATACGTCTGAACCCACGTGCGCTGTCACCATCGTTCGGACGGGTACTTTATTTCGTCCGGACGAGAGTGACCGTTATGCGCATTCCCGAGGCCCACGCGTCCGGACGTCTTGGAAACTCCGTCCGGACGGGTGACCTACAGGAGCTATATATACCTGCTCGCCGCTCTCTCTCCCTCATACCCCATAAAATCTCCTTTTTGTTCTCTTGTGAGTATTTTTATTTGGAGTTTTTGGTGTATTTTCATCCCTTTGTGGTTCTTTGCATTCTCAATCACCTTTCAGGTATTTTTCTTGTCCCATTCTTTTCAGTTTCTCAGCTGTTAGAATTTCATATGTGTTAGGACTGTTTTTGAGAATTTGCTTTACATGGAATGTAGGGATTATCTGTAGGACTATGATATTTGCTTTGTCTAAATTTATAATAGTCCTTTTTATTGCTTTTACTCTGCTAAAATTTTTGCTAACCTAACAAGATTTTTTTTGGATTATTTGGAATATTCTTGTTGGTTTCTTTTTGCAGAATTATATCTGCCATCAGTGCTCAGCGTAGGGTCCGACAGAGGACAGAGGCGGAACAGACTGAATTACAGGCAAAGATCATGGATAGAACCGTCATCGCTGAACGGAATGTGGTCGGTGCTGACATCATGGTGCCTCCACTGAATAGTATCCATGAGACTATTCAGCATTATCAGTGGAACTACATCTACACCTGTGCCTGTATTGTCCTCACCAGGCTAGTCAGGCTATTTTATGCCAACCTGGAGGTGGCTGAAGATGAAGTGCGGGGGACTGTACTGCAGTCCAATGTTGATGGACACATTATCACTGTTGATCCTCTGATCATCAGTCAGTTTATTGGGGTACCAGTTCTTGATCTGCCCGCCAGTCCTTTCAACGAGGTGGTGCTTCCTCCCTCTATGGACGATCTTCGAGAATTCTTCCATCTGGCTCCACAGGGTGAGGGGCGTCAGACCTCCATAAAGATTGGTGCTCTAGGTCCAGCCCATCGTATGCTGGCCAAAATTGTTCAGCACAATCTGTGGCCCGTCACCAGGCGTAGTGATCTGATATTGAAGAAGGCCCAGTTTGCTTATTTTGAAACAATGGTGCAATATATACCCGAAATCCAAAGACAATATTCTGGGAAGTTCATACTAGAATTTTTGGTTCACGAAAGTTTAATAAGACTAGGGAGAATTTTAGAATTAATTTGTCAATTTTGGAACATGTATTGGTTCCAGTTTGTTTCAGTTGTACGTAATTGCTGTAGTTTTTTGCTTTTATGTTGGTATTGGTATGTGTTTTGTTGTTTGGTTTGCTTTAATTGGTACGATGTTGTTAATATTCTGCTATATATTGCTGCATGTTATAGTTGGTTTTGGTTGTAATGTTGATACCTTACTTTTCACTTAATTTGGTGATTCATAGTTGTAATGGTTCGATATTGATATATATATATATATACACATGACTACATTGTTGGCAATCTAATGATATAATATAGTATTTTGTTTTCAATTAAGTTATTTTGCAGATGTTTTATAAGGTAAAAACAGATTTAAAAAATGAGGAAATTTCATATTTTGTGACACTTACACAAAAAATGTCATAAAATTTAAACATCCTTTATACATTAGGCGTCACCAAATAATGACGTTTCATACATAAGCGTCATAAAATTTTAGCGCCGTTTATACCATTGCTATCACAAAATAATGACGTTTATTATGTAAGTGTCGCAAAAAAAAAGCGTCATTTACACAAAAAAGACATTATTTTTAATTTATGACGCTTACAAAATAAGTGTTGTTAAAAATATATTTATGATGCTTATGGAAGAAGCGTCATAAATTTATGGCGCTTACCGAATAAGGGTCGTTAAAAAAAATTCCAGACCTGTGCTTCAACGACCCTTAGCAAACGGTGCTGGATAAATGACACCAACATATTAGCTACGCTTTTTTCGTGAATAGCGACATTTAAAAAACGCACAAAATGCCAGTTTTTTTGTAGTGTCTAGACCCCTGAACAGAAGAAAGAATTCTTGGATGGATTAGCTTTAAGACCAGAAAGTTCTTCAAACTTAGCTAAGACTCTATTAATGGTCCAAATAGAGTTCAGCTCAGCTACAATACCAAAGGTCTTCTTGTGAGCTGCCCGAGTTTGCTTTCCCAGTTGACATGGTCCATAGACTCCCTTTTCAATCTTTGTAATCTTGGGCAAGTGCTTGATCACTTCTTTGTTGGCAATCTTGATCAGATCATTGTAATTCAAGTGCCTTAACTATTGTTGCCAAAGCTCACAATTATTAACTATCGCCTTGTTGCATTTTGATTTGCTGCTCTTAGGTAAGACCAGACAATCCATAGCAGTTATCTGCGGGTCTTTCTCCACTCATCAGCCCTTTGCCATTGCAATCGAAGATATTGCATTCTTTCTTCGAAAATTGCACCACAAGATCATTATCATAGAACCGATTGATGCAGAGTAAGTTGGCCTTGAGTCCTTACACATATAGAGCTTCTTGAGAACCCAAAAATCCCAGAATTTCAACTAGACCCTTTCCAATGACCTTGGATTGACTACCATCACCATAAGTGATCTTTTCACCCCTGCCCATCTTGATTTTTTTAAGAAGAGTCTTATCACCTATTATGTGTTTAGAACAATCACTATCCAAATACTACAAACAAGTATCAAGCACACTTAAGGCAGTATGAGCAACTAAACAGAGATTATCCTCTTTTTTAAACTAAACTTGTTTTTCTTTAGGATTTTACTTATTACTCATCATGGCAGAAATCTTTTTATTAGAAGTAAGAGTCTTTAATTTTTCACTATGATTTGAACTTGTTTACTTAAGGCTCTTACTTGATTCTCAAATCCATGTTCATCTTTCCTAGGCACAAGTTTTCTAACCCAGGGTTTTTGAGAACGAATTTGAAAATAGTTTGGTCGAATATGACCGACAATATCACAGTGATGACAAGTAGGGATAGATCAAGATTTAGGATTTTTAGATTCAAATTTTTCGATTCAAATTTTTCATGATCATGAACATCTATATTTTTTCCTTTGTCCCTACACTTTCTATGAGTTTGATTATTGGACATGCTACGCTTAACAAACATGATTCTAGAATCAGAAGTAGCATGTGAAAGAGATTTAACAATATCAATACTCAAATCAGAATTAGAAGAGTTTTCCAAAGGAATTTGGGATTCTATCACGACATATTCTAAAGACTTAATTTTTTCAAATAATTTAACTCTTTCAGTTTCAAAATCTTTAAGTCTTTTCAAATGTTGATTGTTAGAATCTCTAATTTCAGAATATTTCTCAATCAAAGAAAAAATGCTTTGGAAATATCACCTTTTTCTTCTAATTAACAATTATCAGAGTCAAAAAGAGACATGATAAAAAAGGAGTCTAGGATAACATTTAGGAAATTAATCCAAAAACGAGTGAACCTGCTCTGATACCAATTGAAAAATAATTAGATTTCTAATATGAACCGCAACCAAGCATGCAACCAAAATATGTAAAGCAATAAAGAGATAG
Source organism: Alnus rubra (assembly GCA_028654335.1). Taxonomy (NCBI): domain Eukaryota; kingdom Viridiplantae; phylum Streptophyta; class Magnoliopsida; order Fagales; family Betulaceae; genus Alnus; species Alnus rubra. The sequence goes on along the minus strand of JAJPGS010000125.1, from coordinate 1,132,728 downwards.
ACATAGATATTTTAATTACGAAGTGAAAACTCTTTGAACCAAAGAGAAAAACCACAGGATAGCCAAACCCAGGAAATCAACTAACAGAAGAAATTGTTAGTTACAAGACAATCGTACTCACAATACTTTAGCAGTAGTTGTACCTTGAACTCTAACAAGTACCTATACTTCAGCGCCTCTCTACTAGACCCTTCTTGAGATTTTTTCAATTCACTCCTTTAACTAAAGCTCTTCTCTAGATAGGCTTCATACGGTTGAATGGTTACAACATAAATACTCTAAGAGAATTAACACATCTAATAATTTCTTTCTAAAAACTTTCTCTTCGCACACTGAGAATTCAACTATAGAATTCTTACGAAAACACAGCATAGAAGCCCCTTTAAATAGGCTTCATAAAACCTAATTCTACTAATATTCGGATATCCATAGGCGGCATTCGGACATGTCTTTTGGCATTCAGACCTACAACTGCGACTTCACAAATTTGTTTAAGTGCGTTTGGACTTACAACCTTGGTGTCCAGACGATTGCATTACAAGGCTCATCCGTCCGCAGTCTTCACTTCTGCGTCCGAATTTCGTTGGAAACAGGAACCTACTGACTTCAGCGTCCGCTGGACCGTCCGGACCTCTACCGGATGTGAACTTACTGACCTAGCCATTCGCTGATGGCATTCGGGCAAGTATCGAACAATGACGTTTTGAGTTAGGCGTCGAGACACTATCATTAATTTGGGTGTTTGGACGGGCCGTAGAGAAAACCAACTTTTTTTAGTTGTAAAGTTGTCAGAATATTTTCTTCACCAGGGACATTCCTTCTTAGGAATATTCTGTGCAGATATTTGCCTTGTTCAATTCTTTCCATATTAGAATTAATATCCTACAATAATTCTTTTGGAAATACGATGTCCATATTATGGAAGTGTTTTTGTCAACAAAATGCAGCCAATTAAAATAAAACAAAAATTAAAAAATTTGTCTTCCGTTGCATAATTATGTCAAGGACTGGCAGGGACAGAAAAATCAAAGACAACCATCTTATTGATAAATTGATTCGTCATGTTTTGACTCTTCCAGTGTTTACAACGACTACCAAACGAGCCTTTTCAGCTATGAAAGTTGTTAAAACAAAACTTCACAACAAAATTGAGGATAAATTTCTAGCAAATAGTTTAGTCATATATATTGAAAATGGAAATTGGTGGGAGCTTCAATTTAGTTTCGATACTTGATGATTTTGTTTCTGTAAGAGGATGTAAACTAGATTTTTAAATACTTTATATTTCTTTTTTGTTTTACTAGTGCAAACATGTGTCATTGTTAATATATTAATTTTGGCACATATGTATGAACTTTTATAATATAACTTTGCAGTACACATTGTGTGACAAATTACTGAATTTCTATTTTAAATTATGTTTATCATATTTTTGATTTGGCCCTTACGATCACAATAATTTGGATCCGCCACTGAGTCTTTGAAACAAACTTTGCGTACAAGTACAAAACCTAGGAAAAAAAAATTGCACAATAGGCTCAGGCTACTACTAGTCTACTAGTGTAAGGGACTTTACATGGGAAATGAAAATGAAAAAAAAAAAAGAAAAAAAAAAGAAAAAGAAAAAAGGTCTCAATTGTGTGGTGGAAGCCAAGAAGTGTGTGAGAAAACAAAATGGAGAAGTAAAAAGTTTGACATAGTCTTTGTAGAACCAATAAGTGCACGGAGATTATCCTCTTGATTTTTTTGAGATTTCAGTTTAAGTATTTTGAACTTGATGTGCATAATGATTCGAAATTAAAAAATTTATCATCCATTGCAGAATTATTGTGTACAAATAGTGTGCAAATAGCATGAAAGCTTCTATTAGCATTGAAGCTTCTATTATTTCAAACGTTCAATACAGTAAAATAACAAATTCTAAAAAAGCATAAAACAAGAGAATAAAGAAAAACTATATTATGAGCACAATCATGAATCTCTTAATGCATAGATCAAGGAGAGTGCATGACGCAGCGTAGCAATAGAAACTCAAAGTTCCAAACGTAAATGCTAACTAGTTGAAAACAGAATTTTGTATAGAGAAAAACAGAATAGCAACCGAAACTAACAGTCAATGGAATCTCACCATATATTGATAAGAGAAATCCATCTCTAGGAGGCTGAAAGAAGGTAATTCTTGAATTCAATAATCTGATGCCTTCTTCTATTACAAGAGAGATTTAAATAGATGATAATAAACCCTAAACCTAAAGACCTTGGGCCAAGCCCGTTTATTGAAGAGGAAAATAAATACAAACAACATTGAAAAATAAACAACTGACATTAGTAATTAATACTATGGCATCACGTTGGAGTATCACAACGCTGACTCCGTCAATTTCCCTCAACCGGGAAAGAACTTGACTCTAACGAGTTGTTAGAGATGTAAGGATCATAGAGGTCGGGATGAAGGCACTGAACCTCTTCAGTTTGTAGCAAAGAAAAATCAGATGGTGGAAAGTTCTTCCACTTACCTCAGAATTTCTAGTAACCCCCACGTCGGGTGGAGACAATTTGATCCTCCAAAATATCTTCAATTTCATCCTGAGGTTTGACATAATTAGGTACCCTTAAGGAAGGAGAAGGGGAAGTAGGTTCTTCAAAATGGCCCACATAGGCAGTAAAATCTTTTACATTGAATATAGGACTGAAAGGGAGGTGGGCAGGGAGATCCACATGATAAGCATTGGGACTGTGCCGCTTAAGGATTGCAAACAGACTAGCAGAACAATGATGAAGCTTGTGAACAACACCACGAGGATAGCGCTCAGGTCGAATACGGACCATGAAAGGGTCCCCAACTTGAAATTCAACAAAAAGACAATGAGGATCGGCAGAGACTAGTAAGATTGGGCACTTATTGTTAGCTTGCGCCGGACTTCATTATGAAGTTGTTGAATATGGTGAAAAAAATCCAGGGCTGCTTCACTAGCTCGAGTGGGATTAGGTAGTGTAGCAAGGTCCAATGGAACTCGGGGCTCGGTACCAGTAACAACTTCAAATGGGGAGAGGCCAGTGCTCTTATTAACAAAACTGTTGTAAGTAAATTCTGCATGAGGAAGGAGGAGATCCCATGAAGGTGGATGATCAATAACTGTGACGACATGTTTTTCATTTTTTTTTTTTTTTTTTTTTTTAATACAAACATAAACGAGTCCTTACAGTGGCACGACGATGTGTCGCAAAGCCAACATATGGTATATATTCCATAATATATACACCTGGTAATTCAGAGTATAACATATAACTAACTATGCAGCGGAAACATAAACCTGAATAGCGAAAAACATAGCTTATACATCTATTACAAATTATTTACAATACATAGCCATTTAACATTTATATGTTTAAGTCTTATCAACATAATATTTAAACAACATGAATGGCTTATACAATAACAAGTGACCAAAGCGTCACAAGCCATAAACAAAACCTATAAAATAGTGGACAACTGTGGTCCAACCATTACGATCGTCGCGGTGAGCTTCGGTCATATTATCCCAAGTGCACATCTACAACACTCTCCCCTACGACTGGAGCACCTGCAGCCAAAGGAACATCTATACGGTTGTGGGGGTTTGCCACATCCGTATAGGTGGAATTATGAGCCCACCGTTTTAGCATAAATAAATACACTAAGACCTCAGAGGTATACTATTCACTGAGTTTTCGCAAAGAACCAACTTTTCCTTTTTAGTCATGCGTACACTATAACAGCCACCAATTTTATAAACTTTTGTTTGAAAATCCTTATAGCTGATATAGCACACACCGGCTAATAAAACATTTAAACATACTTGGCAGCTAAGATTATACGAAGAAGTCCTGTTGTAGAAACAACTACGTACGACCTCAGCTACGATAATACTTTTTGATGCAGTGAGACTTAGAAAACAATGACATTTAAATCATGCAACCATCCGATAGAAATATATATAAGTTCTTTCCCATTGAGACTCATACTAATACGTCTAGCAAAACTACTCATAGTATAAAAACATCACACTCATCAAAACCATGATATAAATGATCATGCAATGCACATCATGGAAATTAATCCAAGCATCATGGAAATTAATCCAAGCATCATGAGAGTTACCCCAAACATCAAGGAAATTAATCCAAGCATCATGGATGTATGCACGTTTAGCGTTCATATGCGTATGCTTCATGCCTTAAAACAATATACATTTCATTTCATGAATCATGTCTTTAACACATGTTTTCTTTATAAAAACATAAACAATTCAACATGTCATTTCTTAAACAATTTACATAACTTTAATCTCTCACTTTATACTCACTCTAAAATCATATTAATATTCCATTAAAATCACAGTTTTCAAAGCTCCCAACCATAACTTACAGTCGCACCATTTATACAAACTCCACATATCATATTCATACTTCAAAACATTATCATAACTTCAAAATACTCAAAAGTACTCAAATCATCCAAACAAATCATAATCAACATACAGTTGGCTCAAGTTTGTAAAACAACATATACTTTGCAATTCATCATTTATGAAAATAATACTTCTCAGTGAGTAGAATACTCACCTTGGCTGCATTTAGACTCTTGACTCAAACATTCCCTTGACTCTAGTCACTTAGACTCTACATTGGAGAACCAATTAAAGTCCCCAATCCGAACACAATCCAGCAAACATTGGTATCGTTAGACTACACTATTGAATCCCATACTCTATGACATCCCAACTACCCGCATGCTCACACGTCGCATCACTCGCTTCTAAGTTTAGTTAGGTACCTTGGTTACTATTATGTGGATCATTGATTATAGGTTCATACTATATCATGCATATTAGCACAAAGGTGTGTTTATTATTTTCGTTGGTTTACACATTACTGTCATTTCACCTTATTATTGTTAATCCATAAATGACTTGTTTATCAATAGAGTTAACAATGTATATCAGACTCATATATATGTATATACATATTTATATATATATACAACACAAGTTAAGTTTAAGCCTAGCTTAATAGTACATTCACCTATTCCAAATGAATTCAAAACCTAATTAGGTATTCCCAAAATATTACTAATTTATTAATTGTTCTTTAATACCATAATATTATTTTGGGATATATCACAATCCTATGACACTGTCATCTAATAAACCATCTCATTTATTCATTTATTGGGTTTTATAGAACCCTAAAGACTCAATTGGGGTTAATAACTAAACCGGGTTAACTAAAATTCCATAACCCTTTAACATACATAGGTATTATATAACACATAGGAAAACACATTACTTATCTAATTACTTTAACAAATGAATTCGAAGTCTATTTGTATACTTTTATAATGTTACTAATCTATATTTGTTGTCTTAAGGTTATTTTAGGATTTTTACAATTCTACGACATTCTCATCTTAAACCATACATTTAACACTTTACCCTCACTACTTTCTACCCATTCAAGTAGGTTAGGCTTAGGACTCTAATCTTATTTAACATTATAATTTAATAACTCTTATTAAACTAACTTACAACCACCTATTATAATATATATATATTCATTAAACCTATATATAGACTTCAAAGCTAAACATTAGGCTTGGGCTCTAGGTCTAATTCATGCTTTGCCATATTACTTAAAACTCCTAAACAACATATAAATCGTACATCTACAACTCAATAACTTAGTTAAACCTAAGCATCCAAAATGAAGTCATAAACTCTCATCTTTTCAAGCTAACATCAAACCTTCAATTAGTCATGAGAACCAACATCAACCATTAACAATCCCTCCCTAAATATCAAAATCAACTCCATATACCTAATGGGAACACTCATAGATTCTCTACACAAAATCACATAGCAATACTCATTGAATTTCCCACCAATTAATAATCACCCTTACCCTAAATCAAAGCTCAACTCACCGCCTTAAACATCATCAAAAACACCTCTACAAAAGTGTTACAAAGGCATACCAACTATCCCATTAACAACAAATCAGTTATAGTTATTAAGAACTACCAAAATCAACCTAAGAATGCTATTTGACCAACCACAGAAATTTGCCCAAATCAACAAGAACAACCTAATTTGATATACCCAATTTCTTCCTAATCACTAGGCCATCCCATTCGGTCACCATAAAAAGGAGCCAAATCCAACACTTCCACTCAGCCCCATCCACTAGGAACTCCCCTACAAACCCATCAAAAATCCAACTTCAAGAACACTACCCATTCAATTCAACTTCCATAGAAACCCAATCAAAACTCTAACCTCATCACTGCTGTGACCCCTCTTTCATCAAAATACAAAAACATATCTAAACAAAATCAAACCCAAAATAAGAAATCACAAATCAAAGACCTAATTTAGCCATAAATCAACAAGAACAAACCAAATCAAACTAGATTATAGGGTTTACTCACTTTGAGGATATTCCCAGAAATCCACCGGATAAATCACCGGAAATTGGCTCTGGTTCGTCGGAGAATTCGCCGGAAAACCATTCCTATAGGGTTGGGTTTCACGAGTCTCGGGTCGTGGATCACTGGGTCACGGGTTTCGGATTACACGGGTTTTGCACTCATCCGGGTCACAGCTCGCCGGAAACCGCTATTGGGACCGCCAGATTTCAGCTCTGGCCGCCGGAAATCGCGCCGGACTTCACCACCGAAAGATCGGGTCACACGGATTCAGCAGGTCATGGGTCGCAAGTCTCGGGTTTGTGAGGTTCTGGGCAGTCCACTACCGACGGAAACCACCGGAGAACGGCCTCCATCCACCGTAAATCGCTTCTCAGGCCGCTGGAGCGTCTCTGGTTCGGTGGGTCGTTCGGGTTTCACACGGACGGGTTACGGGTTCTCGAACCGCCCGGGTTTTCTCTCACGGGTTGCGGGTCACGGGCTTGCCGGAAATCGGCTCCCCTTGCTCTCTCCGTCGGGTCTCCCTCTATCTCACGCTCTCTGTCGCTCTTTCCCTCTCTCATTCTCTCTCTGTGGGTCACTCGGCAGAAGGACGAAGAAGAAGAAGAAATGAAGAAGAAAGAAGAAAGGGAGAAGAAAAATAGAAGAGAAAAGAAAAGAGGAAGAGAGGGGGGGGGGAACACGTGGCTGTGGATAAGACCAAACTTTGGTCTTATTTCAATTTTAGCCCTCATCCTTTCTTATTCATTTTTCAAATAATTATTATTCAACCCCCTTTAATTTAATATCATTGCCACTTAACCTTATAATTAATTACTCACTACATTAGGACTCATTATTGGTATTTTATTTCCTAATGACCGATTAGTAGTATTTTGTTAATCTTAAACTCATTTTATTCTAGATAACATAAATATTATCACTTAAACCTAATTATTAATCTCATCTTATTTAATAAATATAAATCATTAAATGCTAAATACCCTATTTATTTTCTTGGTCTTTACAATAATCAAGTGACGTAAGAGATTGCTCAAGCTGCGGTTGATGGCCTCAGTTTGGCCATCGGTCTGCGGGTGAAAGGCACTAGAAAACTGGAGTTTGGTGCCCATCTTCTTCCAAAGTGTCTTCCAAAAATAACTGACAAACTTCACGTACGTCCCGATAAAATTAAAACAATGGTCTTCGGCAAACCATGGAGGCGAACAACCTCGGAAAAGAAGAAAGTGGCGACCTTGGAAGCATCATAAGTTTTGGACCACACAAACCAGCATTGGTGTGATTCCCTTTAGACAATTGGCATGCGCGGCAACGCTTGACAACAGTGGAGACGTCCCGTTTAAGATAAGGCCAATAGAAACGATCTTCCACTAAGGCAATGGTCTTATCACGGCCAAAGTGACCTGCAAGACCGCCTGCATGGAGTTCATGGATACCAAATTCACGAATGGAAGACCGAGGAAGGCAAAGTTGTGTACCCTGAAACAGATAATCATTGATGATAGAGTGACACCCATCAGTTTTTTTGTTGGGTGTAGCCAGAATTTCATTGTAGAGAGCTCCAAAGTTGGGATCCGTAGGGTAGAGGCCCTTCAAGGTGTCAAAACATGTGATATGAGAAGACAGTGCAGTGAGTAAGAAAGACTTACGGCTGAGGGCGTCAGCCACAGTATTCTCCAAGCCAGCCTTATGACGAAGAACAAATGTAAATTGTTGAAGAAAACTCCCCAATTACCGAAGTGGGAAGCATCACAGGCCACTTCGAAAAGTGCTTCAAAGTTTGGGAGCTGCAGAATCGGGGCTTCGGTGAGCAATTTCTTAACCTTCGCAAAGGCTTGTTGGGTGGCGAGAGTCCACAAGAAGGAGCCTTTTTTTGTACACTCGGTGATGAGAGCCATAACAACACTAAATCCTCGCACAAATCGCCTATAAAAAGAGGCAAGTACATGAAAGCTACGAACCTCATGGACATGATGAGGAGTCGGCCATGTAGTAATCGCATAGACCTTCTCCAAATCAGCAGCCACTCCTTTGGATGAGACAATGAAGCCCAGAAAAATCACATGATCCTGTGCAAAGGCACACTTTTTGAAGTTAGCAGAGACGCTTTCAAAACGAAGCGTCTGAAGTACCTGTCGAAGATGGTGAACATGGTCTGTCAAAAAGGCCATCCCGTGTCTTGAATGCTGTCCTTCGGCCACTCGTCACTAGGATGGATACGGATTTGATGCTACCCGCTAGGAAGATCAATTTTGGAAAATATAGTGGCGCCATGCAACACATGAAGCATGTCATCCAATCGCGGGATGGGAAAATGATACTTCACGGTGATCTTATTGATTGCACGACTATGAACACAATTGCGTTAACTACCATCCTTCTTTGGTGTTAACAAGGTGGGTACTGCACAGGGACTAAAGCTTTCCCGGATAAAACCGCAGTCGAGTAACTCTTGTACCTGGCGTTGAAGCTCTTGATGCTCGGTGGGACTCATCCCGTAGGAGGGCAGAATGGGCAAGGAAGCCCCAGGGAATATATCAATGACCTGTTGAATGTAACGCATGGGTGGTAACGCGCGAACATGCAACTCGTCTGGCATGATGTCCTTAAATTTCTGCAACAAAATATGAATGTCATGGGGCAGGGAACCGTGACCTGCTGGGCAGCTTCAAGGCGTGCAGAAAAGCATACGTATTCCTGTAGCCGTCATACTGTACTCGGCGATCAAACAACCATGGCCTCCCTAAGAGGACGTGACACGCTCGCATAGGATAACATCACACCAAACAACATATTTGTTAGTGTTGCCCAAAGCGAAATTCACTAGACACCGTTGCTTCATGGGAATTGTGGTGTCATCCACCCAACTAACCTTGTAAGGTTGAGGGTGTTTTTCTGTTGCTAATTTCAGCTTCCGTACGGCATCGAGTGAGACAACATCCATCTCGCTCCCATTGTCAATGATAACATTCAAAGACTTATCACCGTGCGCTACTCGGGTATGAAAGATGTTTGTTTGCAGCCACGAATTGCCGTCGTCATCTTCTTTACCCTCACCGGTGAGGATTCTGCGGATGACGCACAGTGGAAGGGCAGAGAATTCTAAATCTTCTTCTTCATCGTGCTCTTTCCCTGGTGAAATTTCTCGCTTAGATTCTTCGCTGATGACAATGTCGTTGCAATAGAGTGCAGAACGTTGGACTCGGGTGGGACATTCGACAGCATGGTGCCCACGGCCACTGCACCTATAATAATAATCCCCTTTGCGATCACCTTTACTGCCCATTACTTGTCTACTGCTTCTGTCACCATGGTCTGCTATGGCTCTTTCTGTGATTGTGGCCGGTTTGGTAAGAGTATGTTCCCCCCACTAGAAGATGGTACTTTGCCCGCGGTTGGGTAAGCATACCCTGAAGAACATCCAGTCCACCCGGGTGATGTGCGTCGTGTTCCTATCCACTTGGTTTGCTGCTCCAGTTGTAAGGTGACCTGGTAGGACTCATCAATATTGCTCAACCGGACTAGAATCAATTCCTTGCAGATATCTTCTCGAAGCCCAGCCTTGTAATGAGTCAGAGATTGACATTCGGTTTCGGTCAAAAGGCTATGGATGGTGAGCTTGTGGAAGCGGTGTGTATACTCTTCCACCGTCATGGACCTCTGTGGAAGAGCTAGTAATTCTGCAAAAACAGAGTCTTCATAATCAAGGGGAAGATATTTTTCCTACAGCTTTGGTTTTATCTCTTCCCAATAAGATATCGGCGGCAACCTCAGGCGTTGATGGTGTTCTTCGATACTCTGTCACGATACGCGGGCCAATCCTTTGAGCTTCATCTTCACAAAACGCACCTTCCAATCGGGGGAGAGGTCAAACCACTCAAAATAATCTTCTAGAGCAATTAACCAAACCTGCAACGCACAGGATCCAACTTGCCATTGAAGTCGGACATGTCGACTCACACCCGCTTCGTGATGTCATTGTCACGCTGTTCATGGGTTGCATGGTGGCCTATATGAGGTGGATCCCATTGGGCATATGGATGGTGTGGATGGTGGTAATCCCGTGCATGAGTAAGTGGGTTATGCCGGGGAGTGTGATGCAGAATGGTGTGAAGGGCAGGCTCCTCCCTGGGTCATGGAACTTCTAGTTCTTCGGTAGATGACTTGCCCACATCGTCACCTAGCACCTCTTTTTCACAGTCTCCGCATCGTTTTGGCATGCGAGATGCAGTCTCCCACAAGTGATCAACTTGCTTGGAGAGAACATGACGGAGTCAGACTTAATGGAATCACCATCCACCTTAAACAAGATATAGCACGTGTCCTTTATGGAGTCCTTGCTGCATATGTCTTTCTTTATGCAATTTTTTATTTCTTGCCTTATAAGTACGTGTCTTTCCTTTATAGAATCCTTGCTGCATGTGTCTTTCTTTATGTAGTTTTTTTATTTCTTTCCTAATAAGGTTTACAAGCTCTCCTTGGATTAATAGTTATTTCCTATATAGGTTTTACGTTGTAATAAGTCGGTAGAGCCTTATAAAAGGTGATGTATCGATGATTTTTGAGATCAATGAAAGAATTCAATTTTTATAATACTTTTGAGATGAGACTTCTCTAAAAGCTTTGGTGAGACTCCATAGCTTGGTGTGTTTGTATCCTCTGTTCAGACAAGTTCAAGTGGGACTGCGTCAAAGTGGTATCAAAGCCTACCAGTTTGTTTTTCCATAATCAATCCTCGATCTCCACCTTCAAAGAAAGCTGATAGGGATAAAGGGTTAGATAGGTTTAATAGTTGAGTTGGAATGGAATTCCAATTTATTAGGATTAGATTATTTAATATTAGGATTATAGCTTATTTGAATTTGAATATTTGAACTTTAAGCATTATCACTTTATGTATTATCTATTTGTATTTCTATTTAAAGACCATTTGGTCGTTAATGAGAAAGAAAAGAAAAGAATTGATATAGACTTTTGTCTTGTGGTTTGATTCCAGCCTTAATTGGATTCACTTGGGTCTGTCTCCAGCCATTAATTGGAGTTCATTATCAACATATTCTCCATTCCATTTTCACATTCATCCATTCCATCAGAAAGCACGCATCAATTGGTATCAGAGCATGTCGACCAACAAGGACCGAATTGGGAAGCTTGAACTTGCCTTTCAAAAGCTTGCTGAAGAGACTAAAAAGGGGTTTGATAATCTGAAAAAGTCTTTGGAGAATATTGCAAGTTCTCTCAAGGAGGGTTTTTCCAGCACCAGAGAATCTTTACTGCAAAACAAGGTGCAGATTTCATCACCTAAGTCAACCCCGCTCATCCAACCCATGACCCAGTCCATCGATAAGCCACAACCAGTCCAACCGTTGAAAACCCACAACCAGTTCGCAGTCTACACAACTATTCATGCCCGCGACATCGACGCGGAACCCAACCCCCAAAACCCACACACAATCGTCCTCCCGCAAACTAAACAGATTCCTATTAGAGTTTTTTCTTTCAAGAAGCTGGAGACGGACGGGACACCACCATGTGAAAGACCACCGAGGAAGCGGATGAGGAGCGTATAGATCTAGTTGCACAACCACCGAACAGCCAAACACCGATCATGAAAAGCACTTGGAAGAAAAGCAAAGCTGAAAAATTTTGCTCTTTTTCTGGTACTAGCGGTCTAGATGCGTTAGAGAAAAAAAAAGGGAGAAGTCAAAAAAAAAAAAAAAAAAAAAAAGGTTGACGTGTTAGTAGAAGATGGTGGGATTCTCATAGATGTGTAGTTTTTATTTTTAATTGTGTAATTTTTTATTTTTTTTTTATTTTTCAATCATGTGTACTAGGTTAATTTCATTTTGTTGGACCTTGAGGACAAGGTCCTTTTAAGGGTGTAGGATTGATAGGGATAAAGGGTTAGATAGGTTTAATAGTTGAGTTGGAATGGAATTCCAATTTATTAGGATTAGATTATTTAATATTAGGATTATAGCTTATTTGAATTTGAATATTTGAACTTTAAGCATTATCACTTTATGTATTATCTATTTGTATTTCTATTTAAAGACCATTTGGTCGTTAATGAGAAAGAAAAGAAAAGAATTGATATAGACTTTTGTCTTGTGGTTTGATTCCAGCCTTAATTGGATTCACTTGGGTTTGTCTCCAGCCATTAATTGGAGTTCATTATCAACATATTCTCCATTCCATTTTCACATTCATCCATTCCATCAGAAAGCACGCATCAAAAGCCTTCCAACGACACAACAACATTGTGTTCCTTACAAGTCTGCATCCACCCAGTAGCAGCACAAACCAACCCATACTCCTCTGTCAACAATGTTTACCCGCAGTGGGAAGAACTATGGTGCTAGCCGCCTTACTCAACAACAAATTGAAGAAACTTTGTTGGACCTGGTCAACCACGTTGGAGAGCAAACTAAACGAAGTGATGTAATGTGGGCATACCTGTTTAATAAACCAGAAAGTTCTGGTGAGGGGAATAAAGAAGGAGAGCATGAAACAGAGGAAAAAAAGGGCAACGTGGATGCTACCACTCCGCGCAAGGAGGAAGATCGGCAACGCAATACAACCCCCCACCAAGAGGCTCGGCATACGCTGCAAACTCACCTGCATGATTACACTCCTAATCCCAGATTGGAATTGCAACCATTTATGGAACGAGCACCAATCTTTGAAGTCCGTAAAGATGACTTTCCAAAGGGAGTACTAGTATATGTCTCTGATTTCCATGGTGCATTAGATCCTCATGCTTTTCAGGACTGGGTCACCTCACTAGAGGATTATTTCGAGTGGTTCAACTTATCCTCTGACCGACAGGTTCGCTTTGTGAAGATGAAATTAAAGGGGCAAGCGAGAATCTGGTGGCATAGCGTTGAAGAATGTCTTCACCGCCTCAAACAACCGCCTATCTCTGATTGGGGGGAGATGAAGATGAAGTTGCAAGAAAAATATTTACCCCTTGATTATGAGGATTCTGTGTTTGAAGAGCTCCTCTCACTAAGGCAAGGGAATTTAACTGTGGATGAATACACACACCGCTTTCATGAACTAAGCATACGTAGCCGTGTCGCTGAGACAGACGACAATCCATCACACGATACAAGGCAGGCCTTTGTGAAGACATCCGGAGGGAATTGATTACTGTGCGTTTGGTCAATCTCGACAAGGCATATCAATTAGCACTATGCCTGGAGCAACAACTCAAGAGTCTTAGCATGCGTAGACCCACAATTGGATGGGGTAACACAAATCTACGTAATTATATGAGTGCCAATAAGACAACAGGCCTAATGGGGGATAAGTCAAATTCCAAGTTTCCTCCCCCATCCAACAAAGTCATTCCAAATCATGCTAATTGACGTGGGCAGATGACAACAGGGAATAAGGGTGACAGGAGCAATGATGAGTGTTACAAGTGTGGAGGGCGTGGTCACTTTGCAATCATATGCCCAACCCAAGAACAACGGCCAACACTGCTGTGTGAAGAGAATGCCACAGGGGAAGAAACAACAACTGAACATGAACTGCCCTGTTATCAAGAAGAAGAAGCAGAGGAGAATTTAGAAGGTTCTACCTTTTCCATATGTGTTATACGCAGAATGCTCGCTGGCAGCGAGCTGAAGATGCCCCAGAAGATGATTGGCTACGAACTAATATTTTTCATACTCGAGTGGAACGTGATGGCAAGTCCCTCAACCTGATCATCGACAACGGAAGTGGGATGAATATAATTTCCCAAGAAGCTGTGTAAAAGCTCAAAATCCCCATCGAGAAGCACCCCAAACTGTACAAAGTCAGCTAGGTAGATGATACCTCCATTCCTGTCAAACATCGATGCTTGGTGAACTTTTCCTTGGGGCAACGTTATAAGGAAGCCGTGTGGTGTGATGGAATTCCTATGAGAGTTTGTCATCTTCTCTTAGGAAGACCATGGTTATACGATAGGCGGGTACAATATGATGGGTTCAATAACACATCTCATTCTTGTACGAGGGAAAAAAGCTTGTGCTTAAGCCCATGAAGATCCACGAATTTGAACAACCAAAAGGGGACAGCAAAGTGTTAACAGACAATCGGGTGTTGACAATGAGAAAATTTACTGCCGCATGTCATGAACGTGGTTTTGTACTTGCATTGGTAGCTTTCCCAACAACCCCCAATGGAAGTTACTCCTTTTTGCCGAATGAAGTCCACGCTTTATTATAGGAATTCAAGGATATTACCCCAGAAGAGCTACCTCACGCACTACCTCCTATGCGAACTATCCAACATGCCATTGATTTGGTACCTAGCTCATCTCTGCCAAATCTGCCCGCTTACGGAATGAGCCCAACTGAACATCAAGAACTCCAACGTCAAGTCCAAGATTTACTTGATCGTGGTTTTATTCGAGAGAGTTTGAGTCCATGTGCCGTCCCTGCATTGTTGACTCCTAAGAAAGATGGAACTTGGCGAATGTGCATCGACAGTCGAGCTATCAACAAAATTACTGTGAAGTATCGGTTTCCAATACCGCGTCTCGATGATATGCTTGATGTATTACATGGATCCACATTTTTATCCAAAATAGATCTCTGTGGCTGGTACCATCAAATACATGTCTGGCCAGGCGATGAGTGGAAAACTGTTTTCAAAACACGAGATGGTCTTTTTGGATGGCTTGTCATGCCTTTCGGGCTAACAAACGCCCCTAGCACATTCATGCGTGTCATGAATCAAGTTCTCAAGCCCTTTATTGACAAGTTTCTTGTCGTTTACTTCGACGACATTCTCATCTTCAGTAGCAATTTGTCAGAACACCTTTTGCACCTACGACAGGTACTACAAACCCTCTGTTTTGAGAGTTTTTTTGTTAATCTCAAAAAGTGTGCTTTTGCGCAAGAACAAGTAGTATTTCTGGGTTTCAGTGTATCTTCAAGAGGTGTGGCAGTGGACCCTGAGAAGATACGTGCTATTGCAGTCCATATTTTCCATGGTCTAGCCTCGTTTTATAGGCGATTTGTGCGTGGCTTTAGTTCTGTAATGGCTCCTATAACTGAGTGCACGAAGAAAGGCTCATTCTTGTGGACCACATCAGCTCAAAAGGCATTTGAGGTTGTCAAACACCTACTCACAGAAGCTCCTATTTTACAGCTCCCTAACTTTGAGGTGCCTTTCGAAATAGCGTGTGATGCATCACAGATCGGCATAGGAGGGGTCCTCAACCAAAATAGCCACCTGATTGCTTATTTCAGTGAAAAGTTGAATGATACAAGGAGGCGGTATTCAACCTATGATTTAGAGCTTTATGCGCTTGTACAATCCCTCAAGCATTGGCGTCATTATTTGATCCATCGGGAATTTCTTCTCTTCATTGACCATGATTCCCTTCGGCATCTCAATTCATAGAAGAAGTTAAATGCGAGGCATGCTAGATGGGTTAGTTTTCTTTAACAGTTTACATTTGTTTTACGACATAAATCTGGTGTAGACAATAAAGTAGCAGATGCCCTCAGCCAAAAGTCATTCTTGTTGCACACTCTCACTCAAGACTTTACCTGCTTTGAAGTTCTAAAAAATTCATACAATTCTGATTTGGATTTTGGTGCCACCTATGTCAAGCTTCAGTCCCTACCCAATAAGTCGGATGGCACTTTCAACATTTTGGACGATTACCTCTTTAAAGGGACGCGGTTATGCATTCCTCAAATGTCCCTACGGGAGTTCATAATCCAAGAGTTACATGCCGGGGGTTTAATTAGCTGGGCATTTTGGGCGAGACAAAACCATCGCTCTTGTGGAAGACCGTTTTCACTGGCCCTATCTTAGAAGAGACGTGTTCACAATTATCAAGAAATGCCGCACTTGCCAGCTCTCCAAAGGTAACCGTACTAATGCCTGCTTATATTGCCCATTACCGATCCCAGAGCAACCATGGATTGATCTCAGCATGGACTTTGTGCTTGGTCTTCCTCGAACTATCCGTGGACGTGATTCAATCTTTGTCATTGTTGATAGGTTTTCGAAGATGGCTCACTTTTTACCATGTTCTAAGACCTATGATGCTTCTAAGGTAGCTACCCTTTTTTTTTGCTGAAGTTGTTCGACTACATGGGTTGCCCAAGACCATAGTTTCTGATCGCGATGTTGAATTTGTTAGCTATTTTTGGAAGACTTTATGGGCAAAGATGGGCACTAAACTCAAATTCTCTAGTGCATTTCATCCACAAACGGATGGCCAGACCGAAGCTGTCAACCACAGTCTTGGCAATCTCCTCCGTTGTCTAGTGACAGATCATTCCACTTCATGGGATTTACTTCTTCCCCACGCAGAATTTGCTTTTAACAGTTCTGTCAATAAAAGCACTGGTCTTTCACCTTTCGAGGTAGTAACAGGTGTTAAACCAAAGGTCCCCATTGATATTATTCCATTACCTAGTCCTCCTCGGTCAAGTGAGGCTGCTACTGACTTCCTCACCCATCTACAAGATATTCATATGGAAGTGCGTCGCAAATTAACCCTGAGTGCCGAATCCTACAAAAGGGCTGCTTATGACGACCCGTTTTTTTTTTTTTATACAAAACGTAAAACGAGTCCTCACAGTGGCACGACTACGTGTCGCTCAGCCAACATATGGCACATGCCCCATAACATGTACCTGATAATCAGAGTATAACATACATCTATCTATGCAGCGGAAAACATAAATCTGAATAGCGAAAATTACAACTTATACATCTATCACAAATTAATTACAACAAAGAGCCATTTAACATCTATAACAATAATGGCTTAACAAAGAATAAGTGACACAAACGTCACAAGCCATACCAAACCTATAAAATAGTGGACAACCCGTGGTCCGACAATTACAACTGTCGCAGCGAGCTTCAGTCATAATATCCCAAGCACACTGCTACCGACCCATCGACTATACCGAAGTACCTGCAGCCAAAGAAACATCATCTACACGGTTGTGGTGGTATCCACATCCGCATAGGTGAAATTATGAGTTCACCGCCTTAGTATACCTCATACTAAGACCTCAGTGGTATAAGACTAACTGAGTTTTCACAAAGAACCAACCTCTATTTATTTTTAGTCGTGCGAGCACTATATTAGCCACAATTTACCAATAGCTAATGTAGCAAACACCGACTATTCAGAAATCATTTAAAACATACTATATAGCTGTGAAAACATGTAGAAGTTCCAGACATCCCTCCTTGGAAGTTTCTACATATAGACCCATCTATAATAATACTTTTCACCGGTCGCTTGGACATATGTGCACACAATCACTCCATCACAGATATCACGTATACACATAAGTCTTAAGCAAAGAACATGGCATCTTACTCTTCCATACTAGGATAACATCCTTCAACAAAACACTCGCAACACCATCTCTAATCGTATTCCAGCTTCGTGCCTTGACGTCAGTAGATCATGAGAGCACTAGAGTTAAACTCAATCATGCTAACACGTCTTTCCTGAAGAACAAGAACAGTCAACTTTCTTACTCATAGACATGCCATTACTCGCACCTGGGTAGTCATGTATCCATGTACTTTCAAGTTCAATGTATGATATTAACACATGACTATCCGATAGAAATATACATAAGATCTTTTCATGAAGACTCTTATGCATACTAATACGTCTAGCAAAACTACTCATAACATAAAAACAACTCTCACAAAACAATGCTATAATGCTATGCATGAACTGGGGCTGATACTGTTATGCTGCTGATACTGATACTTCTGATACTGATACTGTTATGCTGCTGATACTGATACTGCTGATACTGTTATGCTGCTGATATACTGATACTGCTGGTATGTATGCTCTATACTACATGCTCAATGTTCCGTGCTTGACCAGTATATATTTCACTACTGTGTCACGCTGAAATCATGCATTTGTTAAATCACATCCTCTCAAAACTAAACAAATCCAGCATTTTACCCAACACTTTGAAATCATTCAAAACTTAGTTTCTTTATCAAATCTACGCAGTTTCAACATGACATGTTCTCAAACAATTTGCATAATTTAAATCTCAACCTCTGAACTTAACACTTTAAATCTAGTCAATACTTTTCACTCTTGCACTATCTCTTAAACATCATTGATATAGTTTAAACATAATCGAAACTAATAAATCATCTCAAAGCATATACATTTCATCATATGGTTGGTTCAGTTTCATAAACAATATATATATTTTTA
Source organism: Alnus rubra (assembly GCA_028654335.1). Classification (NCBI taxonomy): domain Eukaryota; kingdom Viridiplantae; phylum Streptophyta; class Magnoliopsida; order Fagales; family Betulaceae; genus Alnus; species Alnus rubra. The sequence continues at coordinate 1,114,039 of JAJPGS010000125.1, read as the reverse complement.
TCAATCCAATACATATAAAAATATATATTTTCTCAGTGAGTGGAATACCCACCTTGGCTGCATTAGACTCCTGACTCGAACTCCCATTGGATTCCAATTACTCGAACTCTACCTTGGAGAACCCATTGAAGTCTCCAATTACAACACCATCCTGCAAACATTGGTAGCATTAGACTATGCTATTGAATCACATACTCTATGACATCCTAACTACCCGCGTGCTCACACGTCACATCACTCGCTTCTAAAGCTAGCTAGGTATCCTAAACTATTATTAGGCTAATCATTGGTTATAGGTTTGCGCCTTATCTTATTTATCCACTAGAAGATGCATCTATTATTTCATTAGCTTATTTGTTATTGTTGCGTCACATTATTATTCCTAATAATTTTTATAGCTTGTTGTTTATTTATTTAACATAACCAAGTGTATTTGCTTATTTATAAACATCTATGTATAGAATGCTTATTAAGCTAAACCTAATCTCATAACACACTTATATATTTCACAATACGCATATAGGCACATAAATCATAAAGTTCCAATATTATTAGATTTTAAAGTCTATCTAGGCATTCTCATAGTACCACTATTTAACTTTCTTTTGTCTTAAGGTTATTTGGACAATTTACTAATTTACGATATTCACATTTTAACCATTATATTTAATGCTTAATCTTTATCATTTACTAACCATCAAAGTTGTTTAGGTCTAGGACTTTAACCTTATTTAACAAACCATAACTAAGATGTCATGACTAAAATCTCCTTCCACATTAAGACATACATACTCGGCTCTATAACAACCCAACATCCAAACCTATGTCAAAAATCAACTCATTTACATAACAAGATCAATCTCTTCTAATTTGGAACTACTCTTACAAAAATTACACAACACCCATCATCAACAATTAACAATTACGTTCTCTAATATCCCCATGAGGTCTCAACTCAAAGTGTATCAACAAATCCAATACATAGGGTTAACAACTTAAAATCAACTACAACCTTTATCAATAAATTACCATTCACCAATACTCAAGAATCTGGCCATTAAAAATCCGTATTCATAGAGCCATTCACACTAACATATTACAAATTTAACAATCCAATTCAATTGCTTGGAAATAAATGACAAAGTCTACACCCCATCCTTTCAAAACTACATAAATCCATAGTGAAAGCACAAGTCATAAACACAACACTATAAATTCACCATTCGGTCCAACCTTCCATAAAAACCTAATCACAACTCCAATATCACATTCAAACCCCAATCGGTTAAAACAACCCTAAAACCACATCCAAATATCATTTAACAGAAAATCAACACCAAAGCCTCAATTGGGACCTTCCAATCCAACTCCTAATTTCAGATTTCACCACAATACACCCATCAATCCATTTTCGGTTAGCACTAACCCTAAAACACAAGTCCAAATAATAAACTAAACATTACATAAACAGAAAACCTACAACAATTCGGATTTCAACCATTACTACACTATGTGAACTTAATAAAAATCCAACAACTCATTTTACAACATTATATGCGAGTTATAACACCAAAAACCGAAACTCCTAAGTGAAAAAATATCATTAGGCCATCCACCGATTGAAACCCTAAATTTCTTTTATCATAACAAAACTCAAATCAAACCCGTAAGGTTATTCACCTAAATCAGTAGCTTTATAAACCCTAAAATTCCTACTAAGATCAAACCCAAAATCATCAAGAACCACATACATATATCCAGCCCACAAAATCCAACATTCAATTCCATACAACCCAACACAAAATCATCCACCTAAAATCAACCCAAACACCCATACAATCAATTCAAATTCATAAATTCTTAAACTATGCATAGTCAAAACACAATCCATTGAAAATCCCCAAAATTATCAAACCCTAATTCAACAATCGACAAATTAATCCACAAAAATTATAAAACTTATACCTTATGGATTTTCCTCAACAAATCCACCGGAAATCGCTACTGGACCGCCGGAAAAGCCGCCGGAAAACGCCATGAAGAATCGGGTCTTCTTCTCGGGTCAGGCGGGTCACGGGTCGCACAGGTCACGGTCACGGGTCCTCGGATTTTCTGGGCTCACGGGTTCAAGCCCCTGGGTTCCGCCGAAGCTCCTCCATCGCTGGATTTCAGTCCCGGCCACCGATCATGGAGGATCGGGTCCTCACGGGTCTCGGGTCACTTGGCCATGGGTTGCACGGGTTTGAGCTCACGGGTCCCGGGTCTGAGGGGTTCTGGGTTACGGGTTTCACGGGTCTTCACCGGAGATCGCGTCGCCGGCGCCCTCTGGTCTCGTCGGCGCCACCCACCGGAGGATCGGACTCCTCCCTCAACTCTCCCGATCTCATCTCGCTCTCAGCATCTCTCGGTCTCTCCCTCTCATGTCACTCTCTCTGTTTCTCTCCTCCCTCAGTCTCTTCGACTCTCTCTGCTGCTTGGGTAGAAGAAGAAAGAACGAAGAAGAAAAGAAGGACAGAGAAGGAGAAGTAGAAAGAAGAAGAACAAGCAGTCGTGGACTGCTGTCCACCGAAGAGAAATAGAAGAAAAAGAAAAGAAAGAAAAGAAAAGGAAAAGAAAATGGATAAGGGAGAAAAAAAAAAGAAAAATTACTAAAATGCCCCTCAAATGAGACCTACTATAATTTATTCATCTTAACACCATGGTATTTTATTTCCATCATATAAATATCGAGCACATCAATTTAATAAATATAATCTTATTAGTCGTTAAACTCCCTATTTAATTTCTCGGTCTTCACATCCTCCCCTCCTTATAAAAATTTCGTCCTCGAAATTTGCAAACTCTTCGATTGCACTTGCTTACACGAAGCTGCCCTAATAGTCCTGAAAGTTAATTTGTACTAGGCATTCAATCTTTAGCCTATATGGTTAACATCCAACTTTCATCATCCACATCGTTTCCATTTCTCTGCTTCAACGTAAAGGTCTGCTCTTATCATAGACCTCGTCTATTTTTTTTGTTCGTCTGTGTCATCAATACCTGATCAGATCATTGTATCTCCCAATACCATAGATCTGCTGGTCCTTTCAAAATTCTCAAGAGGTTGGGTTCCAATGCATATCATATTGAATTACCATCTCCTTTGCAGCTAAGTCCAATTTTCAATGTTGAAGATCTTACCAAATATGTGGGTCATCATGATGGTCCTTCGGAGCCTATTCCTTCTCCCCCAGTTCGACTTCCTTCTTATGTCAAGCCTCGTGATGAGGTCGAAGCTATTTTGGAAGATTAGATTGTTTCTACCCGACGAGGTGGCTATCAGAAATTTTTAGTTAAGTTGAAGAATCGACCTCTTTCGGACTGTTGTTCGCTACAAATAGAAGAAGTACAAAGTCTCCATCATGATATTTATGATGATTACATTGCTAGTAACTCGTCGGAGTCGAGTTCTTTTCCAACAGGGGGAAATTGACGGAGTCAGACTTAATGGAATCACCATCCACCTTAAACAAGATATAGCATGTGTCCTTCCTTATGGAGTCCTTGCTGCATGTGTCTTTCTTTATGCAATTTTTTATTTCTTGCCTTATAAGTACGTGTCTTTCCTTTATAGAATCCTTGTTGCATGTGTCTTTCTTTATGTAGTTTTTTATTTCTTGCCTTATAAGGTTTATAAGCTCTGCTTGGATTAATAGTTATTTCCTATATAGGTTTTACGTTGTAATAAGTCGGCAGAGCCTTATAAAAGGTGATGTATCGATGATTTTTGAGATCAATGAAAGAATTCAATTTTTATAATACTTTTTAGATGAGACTTCTCTAAAAGCTTTGGTGAGACTCCATAGCTAGCTTGGTGAGACTCCATAGTTTGGTGTGTTTGTATCCTCTATTCAAACAAGTTCAAGTGGGGCTGCGTCAGAACACCCATTGTTCCACATAAATCACCAAACTTTTCAACCAAATCAAGCAGAGCATCATCACGTTGTTGTTGAGTGTAACGATGCTCTCCATAGGTTTGCCCGCTTAGTGTGTGCATAGTGCTTTAATACCAAATTGACGTCGCGTAGCAATAGAAACTCAAACTTCCAAATGTGAATTCTGCTAACTAGTTGAAAACAGAATTCTGTATATGGAAAAACAGAACAACAACAGAATCTAACAATCAATGGAGTCTCACCATTGAAAAGAGAAATTCATCTCTAGGTGGCTGAAAGAAGGTAATTCTTGAATTCCATAAACTGATGCCTTATTCTATTACAAGAGAGGTTTAAATAGATGATAATAAACCTTAAACCTAAAGACCTTGGGCCAAGCCTGTTTATTGAAGAGAAAAATAAGCACAACCAACATTACTAATTTAATACTATGGCATCTCGTTGGAGTATCACAAGGCTGACTCCCTCAGTGCAGTATTGGTACAAGATGAAGAGGAATTTTCTTCGTCACAGTGAGGCCGTTAAATTCACTCATGTCCAAGACCTCGTTTATACTAGTACCAGGCAACTTCCAATCAAGCCAACATAAGATGTTTGCAATCACATATTCAACTGAAGCAACACCGAATGCTAACCCCGGACATCCCCTTCTTCCAGCTCCAAATGGGATGAATTCCAAGTCTTGGCCTTTGAAATCAATCGAGTTGTTTTCAAATCTCTCTGGGAGGAATTCTTCTGGCCTCTCCCATATTTTGGGGTACCTTTGAATTGCCCATGCATTGGCAAATATTCTTGTTTTTGGCGGAATATCATAACCTCCAATCTTCACACTTGTTAATGTTTCCCGAGGTAGCAAGAGAGGAAGTGGTGGATGTAGTCTTAGAGTTTCTTTAAGGATACATTTCAAATAATCCATTTTATTTATGTCATTCACGTCTATCTTTGACTTCTTGTTCACCAATTTTCTCACCTCTTCTTGTGCTTTCTTCATGATTCTTGGATTTTTTATCAGCTCTGTCATTAACCATTCCAAAGCTGTTGAACTGGTATCAGTTCCTGCCACAAACATGTCCTAAAAATGTGGAAAAAAGAAAACTTTAGAGGTGAATGTTAAGGATAAAATCACATGATTCAAGGTGATTAATTGAGTCCACAATCCATGATGACTTCAACCATCAACAACTGCCCAATTGCAGCTCAATCACGGTTTATGAGGCTCCTAGTTTTATGCCTAATAGCTCACTCCATGATTTATGCACAACACCCTTGCCTCTTGACATTGTACCTAGAAGTCATCTCATTTCCGTATTTGCTTTGCTTTGATTTTTTCAGTTGAAAAGTCCGTCTCCTAGTTTCTACTTCATCTATGAATTGTTTTTATTCTCCTGTACGAAGCTCTCAATCTTTTGTGGTTATAAATATATGGCGACTTTACTATTTTGGTTCAAGCTAACCAAAAAAGAGTTTCTCCAAACTCTTTTAGTGCAAGTATTGTCTGTGCATGTGTGTGTGTGTGTGCGCGTGTGTGTGTGTGTGTGAGAGAGAGAGAGAGAGAGAGAGAGAGAGAGATACCATTAGAATTGCTTTGACGTTGTTTTTGGTGAGCTCAATGTCGAGCATGTTATTCTTTTGAAGTCGGAGGAGAATATGTAACAAATCAAGCTTATTAGGCTTGTCATTGTCACTTTTCTCTGTCTTGTATTCTTCAATCATTTGATCAAAAAGAGCATCAAATCCTCTCATGGTGGCTGTCATTCTCGGAATTATTCCCGTAAGAACATCAATCCAGCCCAAAGAAGGGAAAAAATCTCCAAAACAGAATGCTACAAATAGCACCATTACTCTTCTTGATAGCTGTCCGAACTTGCTCTTACCATTTTCTTCTTCAAACTTTTGTCCAAGTATACATCTAGAGGCTATGTTGTTCGTGGTGGCATTGAACATATCACTTAGATTAACAGAATCCCCTTTGAGACACGAGTGATGTATCTTGTTGATCAATGCTTCAACTTCCTCTTCCCTTACATATTGAAATGATTGAACACATTTGATGCTCAAAAGTTCGAGGACACTAATTTTCCTAGTTTGTCTCCAAAACTCACCATAGGGTGAGAAGAATACGTCTTGGCATCCGTAGAGCATGATATTGCCACCTGTGGTTTTGGGCCGATTTGACAAAATGAGATCATGTGTTTTCATAATTTCTTTGGCCATATCTGCAGACGACACAACAAGGGTTGGAGCATTTCCCAAGTATAAGAACATTAGGGGGCCGTACTTCTTAGAAAGGGCTTGAAGAGAGCGGTGTGGGAGTGTGCCAAGCTGATGTAGGTTGCCAATGATCGGTAGTTTTGGTGGGGATGGAGGTAAATTGGGTTTGCCACTTCTTAGACGCTTGAAAACATAAAGAAAAGAGATGAGAAAAACAAGCAAGAGGAGTGGATTGAAGGTGATTTTGTGTAGCTCTGGCAATAATAGTATAAGAGCCATTTCCTAGAGATCTCAAGTGTTTAGAACAATGTTGCTAACAACTTCAATGGCAGATGCATTTATAGGCCAGCAGTGGCCATAACCCCTGCTGGACTAAAAAAAAAAAAAATCTTATTAAATTGTCAATGCTAGCTAGAGCTAATGGCCCCTACAACCTTACCTTTTCTCTAATGCTAATAGCCCACCTTGTCCCACCACTCTTTTTTTTTTCTTTTTCTTTTTCTATTTCTTCTTGTAAGTGACAAGTCACTGAGACAAACCTTGCATACAAGTACCAAAAAAAAAAATTTCACTATAGGCTCAGGCTACTACTAGTTAACTAGTCTAAAAGGGACTTTACATAGGAAAAAAGAAAAGGAAAAAGGTCTCAATCGTGTGGTAGAAACCAAAAAGTGCATGAGAAAATGAAATGGCGAAGCAAAAAGTTGAATAGTCTTTGTAGAACTAAGAAGTGCACGAAGATTATCCTCTTGATTTTTCTGAGCAAGAGTAAATTAATTTCAGATTTTAGCAAAAGTATTTTGAACTTAATGTGCATAATGCTTTGAAGTTTAAAAATTTGTCTTCCATTGTAAAATTATGTCAAGGATTGACAGAGACAGAAAAATAAAAGACGTACCATCTTATTGATAAATTGATTTGTCTCATTTTGACTCTTCCTGTATTTACAGCGACTATGGAACGAGCATTTTCAACTATAAAAGTTGTTAAAACAAAACTTCGCAAAAAAAAAATAAGGATGAATTTCTAGCAAATAGTTTAGTTGTCTATATTGAAAAGGAAATTGCAAGGAGCTTCAATTTAGATTCAATACTTGATAATTATGTTTCTCTAAAAAGTTGTAAACTAGATTTTTAAACACTTTATATTTCTGTTTTTTTTTTTTTTTTTTTTTTGTACTAGTTCCAACAATGTGAATTGCAACTCATTCCTTTCAGCTATATATAAAAGCTTTTCAAGTTGGAGAAAGCTTTTGAAACTTCGGGGCCTAGCTCGCTCTTTTCTCAGACTTGAGGTTGGAAATGGTAGTCGGGTGGCTGGACAATTGGCATCCTTTGTGTGTCTTACTTGATCGCTTTGGCTACAGGGCTGTTTATGACTCTCATAGCTGGCTCAATGCCAAGCAATGTATAATAGGCTTACCACGGGTGACCGCATGTTGGCTTGGGGACTCAAAGGAGACACTAGTTGTGTGTTTTGCAGAGGCTGTACAGAAAGCACTGACCATTTATTTTTTTTCTTGTGGTTTTAGCTCCAGAATTTGGATGCCAATAAATAAATTCTAACAAATTAATTAATCAATTACGGGTAAAGAGAGAGAATAAATAGGTACGATTAATATAATGTGCTATTGGACAACACACTTTCCTGTTTGAACTTATAAACACAACTTCATGTACAACGTGTAACGCCTAGGTTGCCTTTTGTGCGGAATAGACTTTTAGAATAGAATGATTATTATTATAAAATAGTTATTCTTTTATTTGTTTGCACATTATTCTTAAAAATAACTATTTTCATGAAAATAATTATGTCCTTTTTAAGAGGTGATGAGGAATAGTGCCCAAGCCAAAAATTTGTATACGTAGAAGCAAGAGCGTAACTAAAATAATAAAATATAATGACATTTTTTTATTCTCGATCTTTATATTTTATATCTTTATTTTATATATATATATATATTATAATATATAAAATATAGTAAATACAATTTAAAAGAGAAATTATGAGACAATAAGTGTAACACAAATAGTATATCTATCAGACTTCATATATATATATATGCCAAAATTGATATAACATACTAATACAAAAATAAAGAAAAATAAAAAAATTAAGCGTCTAAAATTGCATCTCACACTCTCTTAGAGAAATGAAGTTCTCAACAATTTCTTTCTCAATATTGACAGCTAAATTATTTGCAAAAAACTTATCCTCCATTTGTTACTATGTCTTGTTTTATTTGCAAGAATATGAGCATATTCTAATAGCTATTAATCTAGCAAATCAACCAAAAAAAAAAAACAGTTATCTTAATAAAATGAACAAACAATAACAAATAACATAGTTGAGATTAGCAAAAAGTTGCTGAAACTTGTTCACACTTGAAAAAATTCCAAAGTATAAAGGCAATCTTATAAAAAAAAACTTGTCAATATCGTTAAATAAATTATAATAAAAAGTAATTTATCATTGAATTGTGCTGAATTTTAATAACAATTAATTAATCACAATTATTGTTGAAAAGTGTTACGTATAGTACTCTTAAGTTTAATTTTAATTTTGGCTGAGTATTAGAGTGGTTGAATATTTAGAATTTACTCGAAAACCAGCCCAAATTTTAAAACATCTTAATTTTGTAGGGGCTGGCTGGTTTTAACTTTATGAGTAATGTTATGGATTATATTTTTATTCTCTTTTTATCCTTCTAAAGTTGATGTGACTTTTAAAGTCACAAATGGATCAAAGTCAAATAGTGATCTATTCCAAATTTAGATTTTAACGAAAAATTCTAACAGATGGGTGAGATTTAAAAAAAAAAAAATTGAAAAAAAAAATACAAAATTGATACTTTTTAAAATTTATAAATATGATTGCAAAAGTGATAAGAGAGCAGTAGTGATAAATAAAGTTTCCCATATTTTTAATTTCATGCAAATCATATTTTACTCGAAGAGAGTGTAGAAATTATACTTTTATGATGTCGATTTTAATGGCAAGTTTAGCATTGGTAATTATATAAATAAAAAACCAAAATTTATCTAAAAAACAAAAACAATTTTTTTTTAATTTGTTAAGGGCATGAAATAGCGACCACAGAACCGCTAGTTATGGTCTAGCATTAGTTGCGACCCATGAATCGCAGCTAATGGTTCAACATTAGTAGTGACATTTTGTTTCGGTTCTAATAGGTTTAGCATCGACACAAAAATATTCTCAGAGGCAACATTTGTCGCTGCTATGGATTATTAGCATTGATTATTAGTATCGATCGACATGTCACCGCTATTAATCAATAACGGTGACAATAGAACTATCATAGGCGAGTTTTTCTCGCCACTAATATATATATAAATATATATATATATATATATATATATATATATTTTGTTGTAGTGAACGCCTAATAAAGAAGTTAGCATAATTATTTTTTAAAAGACGCTAATTGAATAAAACGACACTGATGACTTTCTTTTTTATTTTTTTAGTGTATCATATTTAATCAAATTACGCACCCAAGAGGATCAATTTGGCATAGAAAAAAGGACAATCATAATAATGGTAGATCCACTATGTACTAAGATTTGAAGTTTTCTCTTTTTCTTTCATCTTTCTATTTTTATTTTCTTATTTTTTGTTTTTTGTTTTTATTTATTGGATAGAAGCCTTAAAAACGTACGTAACTTATATATATACCTAATGCAACTTCAATCTGTTGTTTTTATTTTTTTCTTTGGATGAATATATCATGTGTCGTACGTCCATGAAATTCTCTTGACCGGTTAGTGCATGGGTAAAAATGTTTTACATGTTATTGTACGTGTACAATCTGTTTGACGATATATATATATATATATGTAGCATGAAAGTTTCCAAGGAAGAGGAACACTCAAGTTTCACTTAATATTATTATTAATTTTGAAGTCACCTTCCCTTACATAATTCCTACTCACCTGTTGTTATCTCCTTTGCTATTCGGTAGCTTAAGATAGGCTATGGTTCGACCTGTCTCGAGAAAGTGTACCAATAATTGTTCATGGACTATTTCAAAAGTGGCTAAGCATTTTGTAAATAATATATGACAATGACTAGGATTATGCTCATGAAAAGCACATGTAGGGTTAAAGTGATGAAAGTCAAATTTTGCTGACCTATGAATGATAGTCTTTGAAGATGTGTGTCATCTCCTGACTCATTTGCAAATGTCGTATCTATCTATCTATTCTTAATTTATGCTAATTTTACGAGCTGCATAGATTATAATAAACCTTTAATTAACACCATATATGATATCTTATAATCTATCTATCTATTCTTAATTTATGCTAATTTTACGAGCTGCATAGATTATAATAAACCTTTAATTAACACCATATATGATATCTTATAATGAATCTTTAAGATTATTATATTTTGATAATGACAGTTTTTTTTTTTTTTTTTTGTTCAAACTAGGTTAAAGAAATTTATTTTAACGCAGTCTATAAAATTGTCATTTGTCTCTTGAACTTGTAAAATGTACATGTTTTTTAAATAGCTTTAGGAGAATTGGAGAAAATTGTATTTAAATAACATATTTTTTAAATGCTAAATGCACAACAATTTTATAAACTAAATTAAAAAAAAAAAAAAAAAAAAAAAAAAAAAAAAAACTTTATACAAAATTTGAAGAAAAATTTTATGGGTTCAACTTTGGAAATGGCTCGCGTGGGATAAACTTGTCGCCCAGACGTTTTTACTTAATATTTGAAGGTGTGTCATCTCCTGTCTCATTTGCAAATATCAAATGATCTATTCTTAATTTATGCAAATCTCACTGGCCGTATAGATTATAAAGAATCTTTAAGATAATTATATTTTGGTACGCTCCACCAACTGTATAAATTATAATGCATTTTTAAGATTATTATATTTTGGCAAGGACGAAATTTACTTTCAAATTAGATAAAATTTCACTGAACTTTCTTGAATTACCGCTACTCTTTCAATTATCCTTCTAATCATAAAAAGAAATTCAATTTAATATATTAATCTTTCAATTATTTTTTAATTTCATCAATCTATTAAGACTTTTAATTAAATTCTGTTAAAATTTTCAAAATACGCCACTTAGTCGACCTCACGCCCATGCCAATTCAAGACACATATATATGTGCTTCTGCATGATCCAAATGCTCGGCCCCATGTTTGCTTCTTCTAAGTTGTCATGTTAGCATATTATCGGTGCGCATACATAAATTATTGTGTAGATACAATTTAGGTGCAAATAGCATTGAAAGTTTCAATTAGCATTGAAGCTTCTCTTATTATCAAGGTTGAAATCACCTTACACTAATTTCATAAAGGAAAAACAGCATATTCTAAAACAGAACGAGAGAATGAATTAGAGAAAACGATGAATCTCTTAATGCATAGATGGAGGGGTATTTTGGAAATTCTGTCACGATTTCATGAAAAATTCTAATGGATGGTTAAAATTCAAAAGAAATTGAAAGATAGATACCATAAACTGACACTTTTTAAAGTTTGTGTACTTTTTTCAAAAATGATAAAAGATAAAGGGTTATAAGTGAAGTTCTAAAAAAAAAAAAAAAAGTGGTTTAGTGAAGGGACAACATGAGTTTGAGTTTCCAGAAATATGATGCTAAAAGGAGACAAGATTTATTCTTATTAATTCCTACTCACCGGTTGTTTGTTCTTATGCTATTCGGTAGATTAAGATAGGCTATGGTTCGACCCGTCTTGAGAATGTGTCCACATGAGTACCAATAATTGTTCATGGACCATTTCAAAAGTGGCTAGCATCTTTGTAAATAATATATGACAATGACTAGGATTACGCTCATGAAAAGCACATGTAGAGTTAAACTGATGCAAGACAAATTTTGCTAGCATATGAATGATACATACTTGTAATATTTCATACCATATTATATTCTTTATTTTTTTTCTAAATAAATGGGGTATTATCTTCTTTATTTAATCTTTGAAGATGTGTGATCTCCTATCTCATTTGTAAATGTTGTATCTATCTATTCATAATTTATGCTAATTCGACGAGCTGCATAATTATAATACATCTTTGATTAAGACCATGATATCTTATAATGAATCTTAAAGATTATTATATTTTGGTAATGCTATTTATTTATTTTTTTTCAAACTAGGTTAAAGAAATTCCTTTTAATGCGGTCTATAATATTGACATGTGTCTCTTGAACTTTTAAAATGTACATATTTTTTAAATAGCTTTAAGAGAATTAGAGAAAATTGTATTTAAAAAACACATTTTTTAAATGCTATGTGACTCAACAATTTTATAAACAAAATTAAAAAAAAAAAAAAAAAAAAAAAAACAAACAAACAAATTAAAATTCTCTATACAAAATTTGAAGGAAAACTTTATGGTTCAATTTTGGCAATGGCTCACGTGGGATAAACTAATTATTGCCCAAACGTTTTTAATTAATCTTTGAAGATGTTTGTCATTTCCTGTCTTATTTGCAAATGTCTAATGATCTATTCTTAATTTTTGCAAATTCCACCGGCTGTATAGATTATAAAGAATCTTTAAGATTATATTATATTTTGGTAAGGTCCACCAGCTATATAGATTATAATGCATCTTTAAGATTATTATATTTTGGTAAGGACAAAGTTTACTTTCAAATTAGAGAAAACTTCATTTAATTTTCTTGAATTATCGCTGCTCTTTCAATTACCCTTCTAAACTTTAAAAAAAATAAAAAATAAAAAATAAAAATAAATAGTGTATAAATCTTTCAATTATTTTTTAATTTCATCGATCTATTAAGATTTTTCGTTAAATTTTGTCAAAAATTTAAAAATATGCCACTTAGTTGACCCCTTACCGCCATTTCAAGACATATGCATGTGCTTCTATGTGTTCCAAATCCCCCCATGTTTGCTTCTTCTAAGTTGTCATGTTGAGAGCATATTATCAGTGTGTGTGTGCGCGCGCATAAAGTATTGTGTACCTACAATTTGTTTACACTAATTTCATAAAGGAAAAACAGGATATTCTAAAACAAAACAAGAGAATGAATTAGAAAAAACCATGAATCTCTTGATGCATAGACAAAGGAGAGTGCAATATTGGTACAAGATGAAGATGAATTTTCTTCAATGCAGTGAGAGTGTTAATTTCAGTCATCTTTAATGATGATAGCTTAAAAATGCTTATTTTTCCTATTAGAATAAGTATTATCATACTTTATTATGATTTAATTATTGCATTTTATATTTAATTGTGGAATATTGTTCAAATATTAATATTTAGATTAAATGATATATTAATGCAAGAAATTGTGTTATGTAGGAATTACAAAAGAAATCAAAGAGTTAAGGCCAGGAGGTGGGTCAAAAGAAAAAGTCTATCTTATGCCAATGATTGAGTCCAACGTGTAGTACAAGAAGATGTGAAACCAAATTGCTGGACCCAAGAATTGGAGAAACATTCTAATACTACTGTATGACAAAACCAAGAAGAAAAATGTGTCTTTCGCTCTTATAAAAAGAAGAAGCAGAGTTTTATTTCAAGTGTAAGAGAGACACATGGAACAAATAGAAAACTGAGATTCTTATAGTTGTATAAATCCAAAAGAAGAATAACTCTTATCTCTACAAGAGAAGCAACATAGCAACAAACAAGGGATTCGAAAATTGCAGAAAAAAGAGAAGAAGACGTTCAGCTCCAAATTGAAGAAGACAGCGGCGACGGTTCAAGATTTGTTTTTATTCTCTTCTTAGTTATTTTATTTTGCTAGCATGATGTTTATGATTTTAAAGGTAAAATTTATTTACGTAATCATATCTAGCTAAATCTCTAGCTGAGGCTAGGGGTGAAACTTTTAATAAGATTGTAGTATTTATTTTTCAACTCTTTTATGGTTTTTAATGTATGATCTTTTTAATTGATTGCATAATTTATTCTTAGAAAAAAAAAATTGTTTTGCAAAATTTCTTGATTTATTGTTAATTACGGGTACAGTGAATACTTTGAATTCCCTACGAATCAAATAACCAATTTTGTGTAATAAAATCAATTAATTTTAAGATTAATCTTTTGATAATATTTTCTCTTGGTATTCACTGATCTATTTTTCGATTATCACATGAGTTGCGAAATAAATATTATAATTTTGTTAAAAGTAAAACCTCAATATTGTTTGCATCATTCAACTAAATCATCTGTCATAGATTTTTCTTAATTTTATTTTTTTAGTGTTATTTGTTTTCCAAATCCCTATGGTTCGACACTCGAACTTTCGAGAACTACTACTTCGCAACAACCTGCACTTAGGTTCGCACACTTAAGTTGCCAACATCCAAGTCCCCCTGCAACTTCCAATCAAAACAACGCTAGATTTGCAACCACATTTTCAACTAAAGCAACACCAAATGTCAATGTTGGGCACCCCTTCTCTCACCTCCAAATGAGATGAATTCAAATTCTTGGCCTTTGTAGTCAATTGAGTTGTCTTCAAATCTCTCCGGAAGGAACTCTTTTGGCCTCTCCCATACTTTAGGATACCTTTGAATTGCCCATGTATTGGCAAATTCTTTTGTTTTTGCCAGAATATCATTATGACGACCATTTTTTTTTTTAAATACAAAATGGAATCGCACAATGGCATGACGATTAGTCATCCAGCCAACACAAGTACACATCCCCCAACATGTACTTGATAGATCAGAATCAAATATCTATGCAACAGAAATTAATCTCATAAACCAAGTAATGATATAAACAACAGACCATACATTTGTCTATTTGTTTAAAGCTTAATTAAAATATCAATTACATCATAGGAATGACTATATTATATACATGTTACATACGACACGAGCCATATACAAAAGTCTTTACAAAATATGGACTATTTGAGTCCGACAAACCTACCACCCCAATGAAGTGTCTTAGTCGTAATATTCCAAGTATAACGTCACAGGGTCTTCATCGATGTGTACGGTACCTTTAGTCAAAGTATTAGCATCGACATGGTCATGGTGTTAGCCACGTCTAGACATCGATGAATTGAAGACCCTGTGGCGCTACACTGGCATGACCGAGTTCATGTTAAATCATAGAATTTGTAATTATTATTATTTTTTCATAAAAATATACTGTCCAATATCTAGAATAAAATTTGTACTTAAAAAGACATGTCAATTTATTTAAGAACTATAAGTATGGTTCGGCCGATCCTTGTTTTCTCAACATAAGATTTTGAAATTTAAATCACAAAACCATTGGTTAATTACATGTAGATATCTAATGAAAATTTAAACTTTAATGTAGAAATTTAAACTCCAATTATTGTGTTTTGTTTCCAATTTACTCATTTATTTATTCATTCAATTTAATTTTTTTTATTTTTAAATAATTTTAGGAATATTTTGGAAAGTTAAATGCAAAAGTAGCCACATGCAGCAAACATGACTGTTTTTCCATCTGTTTTGATACCAATTGATAAAAAAAAAAAAAAAAAAAAAAAAAAAAAAAAAAAAATGCCTTTTTTTTTAGGTAGTTTAAGGGGTCCAAATGTCTCTCTGTTCTTTTCTTTTCTTTTCTTATTCTTTCTTTTTTATTTTTTATTTTTTAAGTCTAGATGCATAAGTATAAAGTTGATGATAGTTACGGGGGTTAAAGTCTATTTTTCCAAAAAAAATTGGGAGAATGAAAAAGTGAGCTAGGGAGACTATAGGGGTTGGCCGAATATAGGGTACTTAAGGTTAATGTTTTTCTTTTCTAATTCAAAAATGATTAGGGTTTGAGTCCTAATTATGGATTTTATTTAGGACTTAAAATTAAACTTGGGACAAAAATACCCCCAAAGGGCCGGTTAGGGTAAAATTTCTTTCAAAATAATTTCAAACATTTAATCACATGCAATTCACTTGTCAATGTATGATTTGGATTTAACTTATCAAAAAAATTGAAGTACAGAAGAAACAGGGGACAGAGGTTCAGAGCTTATCAAAAAAAAAAAAATTCCTGGGCACTGGATTCGTGATTCTTCACATATTAGGAGCAATTGTCAGTAAATTATTGGTTTTTATTTTCTTTCTTCATTTCTAATGATTTTTATTTGCATTATGATTTTTGAACTATTGTTTCTTTTATTCATTTGGGTTTTTGAATTCAGAGGTAAATGCATATGAAAGGATAATGGGATACGGGAATTATGGCGGATTTGTCCAACACGCTTGGACAAAACATCTAGCTTCCTCAATCATTACAAAGGCAGTATTGCTGACTATCCCCCAAGGAAATTTTAGAGGGTTTGGCTATGGGTGGCCGCACCACCCTCATGGGTGACGGGGTGGTTCGGCCATCTCTAAAGGCCAAAACTCATCAATTTTTTTTTTTTGTTTGGTTGCCATGGGATGGCCGAGCTACTCTTCATGGGGTGGTTCGGCCACCCCAAATTGGTCAACAAGGTGGCTCAGATTTTTAATTTTTTTTTTTTTTTTTTTTTTTTTTTTTTTTTTTTTACATGTCAATTCTCAGAAGTTTACACATGGCAGGGCGTTAAAGTTTAGACAGAAAACTTCAAAGAGGTACCAAGTTGCTTTTTTCCTAAAACCTAGGTACCATCTATGAAATAAATAAAAACTCAAGTACCAAATAAAAAACTTAAAAACTCAGGTACCAAATAGATCTTTAACCCCCCCCCCCCCTCCCTTTTTTTTTCTTTTTTTTCAGCCACACCTTTTACATGAATACAGGATAAGAGGATTATAACTGGCTGAGGCCTTTGAGTAACAGAGGTGCAGATGTTTTCTTGTTGGCCTTCTCTCTCACCAGCAAAGCCAGCTATGACAATATCTCCTAGGAGGTTTTTCATCAAAACCTAATAACATTTGTTCTTAAACTTCTTTGGTTAATTTATAAGTAATTCTCCGGTATCAGTCTGACACATCTATTTTTTGGCTTCCAGTGAATTCCTGAAAGGCATTACATCCCAATTGTGCCAGTAGTGCTTGTAGAACCAAACTTGGTATGGATTAATTTTGATACTCGAAACAAATCAATCTTGAGTAGCCAATTTAAGCCGATTTAAATTTAACCATGCAAGTTTGGATATGATCTGCTGCAGATGCAAGGGAAGACAAGCAATATTTGATTGATCATCCTGGCACTATATCAATAATCTTGCAGTTGGCTGCTGTATGGGAAATCAGGATTGTCGACCAAAAGAGGGAGGGAAGATTCATATGCTAATGATATGAAGGGTGATTGAGATTCAAAATGATATTTAGTCCAGATTTTCTTCTATGGCGACTGACAGTAGTTGTTCATAATTCTTGCTTGTTTTGGACATTTGCTATATCCGTTTACGTATTAATCGTGAGTGAATTACTTGATATACATCTTGTGTAATTCAAATTACACAATGAGCATATTTTCTTGAAAGATTTGTTTTCACCTCTGCAGAATTTTATCACAATGGGCATTGCTGAATCCCATCAACATCCAGACCAGGCTGCTCCACAGCAGCTGAAACTGCGATTTGTATCCCCTAAAAACAATGAGCAGATATATATATATATTGATTAGATATCATAGCAATCGTGAGGACAGAATTAATTGATGCATGTTTAAAGTGTAACCACATACAAGCATATGATTCTTTCCTTTGGGGAAAAGAGAACAAAACCAAAAAAAAAAAAAAGGATCAAATCTAATTAATAAGGATCCCAAAATGAAGTCATCAAACCCAAAATTACTCAAATTATTAATAAACTACCTCCATGGATGTTGACGATATGGTCTTCTGATCTGCATAAATTCCTAACTATTGAGTCATTAATCCCTGAATGAATATGATATTATGAGACACTGTTTAAAACTTTCTAAACCACAAATATCTTCTCTGTCGTCACTGCAATTGAAATGTCAACAGAATTGCATGGTATGACTTCTGCTTTCTCAACATTCAAGTAAGCTACCATAGTACCATGCATGTATTAAGAGAGCAAAATTTCATTATCATGCATACACTAATTTTTCTGTTGTACATCCAAACTGAAAAGGAGATAAAACATGCATGCATGTCTGTATGTCTTTATGTATGTATGTATGCAAACATACAATTCAGCCAGCAGCATTAGAAGGAAATGTACTCCCAAGTATGAATAAAAATATAGCAATAACATTTTTCCTTTGACAGAAATTTCCAATTATAAGACAAGGCAAGGATACTCTCTATTTAAATGAAATAAATATTATCTATTTTATGGTTAAGATTTAAAATTGGTGCATAACGATACATATTATACCACATTATTTAAATTTTTTTAAAATATGTTTTAACATTGACTTTATTTATACGGTTAAATATACAAACTTTAATTTCTAACCTTTAATGTATACTATTTATTTCATTTGAAATTAAAATAATTCTATTTTATATTACAATTGGTGAGGTGGACGTCGCATATAATATACTTAAAAAATAGTAATATACGAGATAGTCGTACAAAGAAGGAAAATGGAGAGGAGCTGATTCTTTATTCAAAAGTGGTCAAATTGTACAAAAAGTAATGTTGTGACAAAACTAATTTTAGGAATCCCCAATAAAGCAGAAAATAGCAAACTAGAAAATAACACAATCAAGCAAGACCCCAAGATTTAAGTAGCCGGTTCGACTTAATAGGCCTACATTCACTAGCAGAGACGACCCAGAGAATATTTACGAACAAAAGGTGGATTGTGTACGAAGAATAATACAAATAAGACTATTCAAACCCAAAAGCCCCAATACACCCAAATGTCACTCTCACTTGAAAGAGAATTATACAAAAGAGATAATACTCTAAATTTCCTAAGCCACCGTGTGGCCAACACAAATAGTAAAAATTTACAAAGTGAGATGAACTCTTCTTTTTTTTGCCACGGAGAAGTTGTTGCCTCTCTATGAAAAATGATCGAATGTTATGTCTTTAATATAGTGGTTAATGATCCGTTGGGAAACATCAGTTTTTGAAAAAGAATATTGATTATTTTATGCTTTTTTAAAAAATAAATCATATTTTATTCAACTTTTTTCGAATTTTATCTCACAAAGTCAAACCTCAAAATTTGTGCAGTGAATTAGAATTGAATTCTAATTTTAAAATATCAAACACCCAAATGGACCATAAGTCAGTCAAAGAGAACTTCACCATGAAGTAAGGTAAGAAACTTCTCTAAGAAAAGTTACGGGTGAAACCATATTTGTGAGAAAGAGGAAAAAAAAAATCATAAAAGACCAAGCCCACCTTGACTAGTGAAAGTCAAGTCTTACACAACAAATCTCCACCTTAACTTAAATTTCATCAAGTCCTCAATGAATATATCCTCATGATGTCTCCTCCAAAACCCTAAAGGTAATCACAAGCTACAAACATCAATCAAGTCCAAGCAACTCTCGAACTTGAGAACCGGAACTGGCTTAGTCAACATATTCGCTGGATTTCCTGCCATACCAATTTTCTTCAATGTGATAGCTCCACGTGTCGCAACTAGATGACTAACACAATCTAAATCAACACACAAAATGACACTCTGATACAACTGCCTCTATCAAAGACTAAAACAAAGATTGTAGCACCCTGTAAATAACAGAGAATTCATTTCACTGCCTACCAATAAACCTTGCAAGGACTAACAACATTGACTGGCTGTGAAATATCTGGAAGAGTGCAGCTCCCAACTACGGTAGAGTAAGGTACATGTGACATAGAACGCTCCTCCTCACTTTGTGGTGCTAACACTGCTGAAAGTCTAAAATGTGCATCATACGAAGTACTCACTAACCCAAGGATTTTCTTTGCATCACCTAAATCCTTCATTTCAAACTCATCACCCAAAATTCAATCTCTTAACCTCAAACATGCTTTTAATAGGAATAAGCATGTTGATGTGTGTTTTAAATAGTACTCGCAAGCGCACGAATCGTTTGCAATATAGTGTGTGCAAGTGCGAGGTCGAATCCACAGGGAAATGGTCAAATATTGGTGTCTTGCTTAATCAACCTCATTTTAACCTAGTTCCAAAGGTTTGAGAATTGATTCAAGAACAAAAGACTAAATAAAAGGGATGGAATGAACTATGCAAATTAAAAGGAACTAAGGTTAAGGAATCCACCAAACCAAATCCTACAACTCACACTCTTGGTTTCCACTTGAACACCCAAAGAACATTAAGCTTAGGGTGTTATTCAAGTTTCTTAACCATAAACCCAAGAACCATTAAATGAATCCAACACATTGACAAATCACAAAGAGTACCGATTGAAATCAAAACATCCAATGTATCATTCAATCACAATGGATATCATCATTCAAACCGATAAAACAATGTATTGGTTGGTTGAAACACATAAAATGTCCTCTATCCACTACTAACCACATTCATTGCAAAAGATAAAGCTTTAAATGAATGGAACTTGAACAACTAACATGATATATCATTAAATGTGCAAGTGGTACAGCAAGATTGTGAGTGTCATCAATGGAAAGGTTTCATCCTCAACCCTAGTTGAGGTTACTAGCCTTTCATGACTAAGAACACCACAAGAAAAGGATGAACAACCATGGAAATGAAAGAAAAGCTTTACAAAGAGAAAGTATATGAAAATGAACTACTGAATTACACTACAAGAAGCACGAAATTAAACCTAACTACAGAATTTCTGGTCTATTCTCTCCTCTCCTACTCTCTCTACTCCTCTCTCAACAAGGGGATGACTATGGCTTTTATAGAAGAAAGCCATGGCAAGAAATGACTCCTCTACCCTCCTCTAGGGTTCTTCTGCAGCTAGAGACAAGTCCAAACACGAAACCAGCGTGTTCTGCAGCGGAAATCAGAGGGAGGACTGCTTTTTGGCTTCTGATTGGGCGTTCTGGCGCGCTCTGCAAAAGCAGTTTCTGGGAAAATTCGATCGATCGACTTTTATTTCGATCGATCGACTTCGGGCAAATATTCGATCGATCGAATTTTAAGTTCGATCGATCGACTTGTCAGGGTCTCCGAATTTCCAGTTATTTCTTTATGAAATTTGTCATTCCTCTCTTATTGTCCTACAGAAACAGAAAACACAAAAACTAGCCAAAACATTAGAAAATAACAAGGCTAAAGATTTAACTAATGCAAATCAAGGGGTCCAAATACACCATATTTGGCACTCATCACATGTCATCCACATAGAGCAACAAATAAACAAAAGAACCATAAGAAAATTGCTCACAATACACAAAACGCTTGTACCACTATCCCAGAGATTGTTCCAAGCCATACAACGATCTCCTCAACACGACAGTCTTCGTGCCCTCTGGCAATTTCACCAAATCCCATATCTGGTTCTTATGAAAAGACTCAATCTCCTCATTCATGGCAACAATCCCAAATGCAGACTCACTATTTGTGACAACTTTTGAAAGAGTGGGTGACTCCTGGAACACAGTATCCTCTCCCATAATAAGTGCACACGCTACCAAATTTGTAAAATCATATCTCTGAGGGAGCCTAATTTGCTTCCTCTATCTACCAATTACAATACCGATCTTTAGCTCTTCTTGTGAATCATCATCAGATCTAGAATCGAAATCATGGCTGCCTATAATGGGCTAATCTTGAGTGCTATCTTGAACCCTCTATGAATCTTCTACTTGAAGCTCCACCTCCTTGCTATGACCCAACCACATATGCCATAACCGAGTAGTGTCTAAAGACACATCAACTAAACCTGTCACCGTACTACTCTGAAGAAAATAGAGGTAATCAATTAAGCTTGTTACCTTGCATCATAACCAATGAACCTTTGCTAACCCGAATGACTTCAGCTTTACCGAAATACTTGTATCTAAGGGAGTCCAAAGTGCCCAAAGAAATAAAGATTTTTCTTCAAATCTAGTATATGTTGAACATTCTTCAAAGTCCTCACGATCCCATCATGCATCCTTATTCTAATTGTACCCATACCAACAATCTTGCAGGCAACATCCTTTCTCATCAAGACTGAACCAGCATTGACTAACTCATAGGTAGTAAACCAATCCTTTTTAGGGGACATATAAAATGTACAAGCATTATCAAGGACTCACTTGTCGCTAAAACGACCATCAGAAATGGTAACTGCAAGGGCAAATTCTGAACCCTAAAAATTTTCTTCAACAACACCAGCCACAGAAGAAGAGCTTAGCTTATCACCTTCCTCTTTATTTTTTAGCTTCGGACACTCAGATTTATAATGTCCATACTTTTTGCAATAGTAACACTGAACATTTTTCTTGGACTTGGATCGGCCTTCTGAGTCTCTCTCACTGGATCGACCTCTAAAATTAGAGGAATTTTTCAAACGTCCCTTAACAAATAAATCCTCAACCTGATTATCACTACCTTTCCCATTCAATCTGGTCCTCAACTCCATAGAATTCAAAGTAGATTTAAAATCAGCTATGGAGATAGTATCTCTACCATATAACATTGAATTAACAAAATTATCAAACAAATCTGGTAGTGAACACAACAAAATCAAGGCTTGATCCTCACCATCTACTTGAATATCAATAGTTTTCAAGTCTATAAGAATTTTATTAAATTCATCAAGAGGATCACAAAGAAGCATACCTTTCTGCATCTTCTGGATATATAACCGTTGCTTCAGAAACAAGCGATTAGTGAGAGACTTCTTCATCTACGAATTCTCCAACTTCTTACAAAGTCCAGCAGCAGCTTTTTTATCGACAACTTCTATCAAAACTCCATCTGATAGAGATAAAAAAAAATTGCATCGTGGTTTTTCTTCAAGTTCTTCATTTCCTCTGTTGATGTTGATGGCATCTCACCATCCAAAATTTTTGCCAAGCCTTGTTGTCGTAACAAAGCTTGCATCTTGATACGCAAAAGCTTGAAACTATTATGACTATCAAATTTTCTATTTCAATTTTTGCAGTAGCCATTCCGCAAAATAAATACCCAAGCTTTGATACTAGTTTGTTGTGACAAAAATAATTTTAGGGATCCCTAATAAAGTAGAAAATATCATAATAGAAAATAACACAATCACACAAGACACCAAGATTTAAGATGTTCGGCTTAATAAGTCTACATCCACTGGCGGAGATGACCCGAAGAATATTCAGTAACAAAAGGTAGAATACAAAGAGTAGTACATAGAAAACCACTCAAACCCAAACGCCTCAATACACCCAAATCTCACACTTACTTAAAAGATAATTATACAAAAGAGATAATACTCTAAATTCTCTAAGCCACCGTGTGGCCAACACAAATAGTAAGAATCTACAAAGTGAGATGCACTCTTTCTTCTTCTCTTTTTTCTGTCTTCTCTACTGTCACGAAGAAGTTGCTGTGAAACGACCCGTTTTTTTTTTTTTTTATACAAAACATAAAACGAGTCATCGCAGTTGCATGACATATGGCACATGCCCTATAACATGTACCTGATAATCAGAGTATGACATATATCTATCTATGCAGCGGAGAACATAAATCGGAATAGTGAAAATTACAACTTATACATCTATCACTAATTAATTACAATAAAGAGCCATTTAACATCTATCTGTTTGAGTCTTATTAACACAATATTTACATAATAATAATGGCTTTACAAAGCATAAGTGACACAAACGTCACAAGCCATACCAAACCTATAAAATAGTGGACAACCCGTGGTGCGACAATTACAACCGTCTCGGCAAGCTCCAGTCATAATATCCCAAGCACACTGCTACCAACCCATCAACTATACCGAAGTACCTACAGCCAAAGAAACATCATCTACACGGTTGTGGTGGTATCCACATCCGCATAGGTGAAAGAATGAGTTCACCGCCTTAGCATGAAACATGCTAAGACCTCAGTGGTATAAGACTAACTGAGTTTTCACAAAGAACCAACCTTTCTTTTATTTTTAGTTGTACGAGCACTATATTAGCCACAATTTACCAATAGCTAATACAACAAACACCGACTATTCTGAAAACATTTAAAACATACTATATAGCTGTGAACATATGTAGAAACTTCCAAGCGGTAGATTGGAATATGTAGAAGTTCCAATCTACTGCTTGGAAGTTTCTACATATAGACCCCTCTATAATAATACTTTTCATTGGTCGCTCAGATATATATGCACACGATCACTCCATCACATATATTAAGTATACACATAAGTCTTAAGCAAAGAACATGACATCTTACTTTTCCATACTAGGATAACATCCTTCAACAAAACACTTGCAACACCATCTCTAATCGTATTTCAGCTTCGTGCCTTGAACGTCAGTAGATCATGAAAGCACTAGAGTTAAACTCAATCATGCTAACATGTCTTTCCTGAAGAACAATAACAGTCAACCTTCTTACTCATAGACATGTCATTACTCGCGTCTGGGTAGTCATGTATCCATGTACTTTCAAGTTCAATGTATGACATCTTAACACATGACTATCCGATAGAAATATACATAAGCATTTTTCACTTCAGACACTTATGCATACCAACACGTCTAGTAAAAGCTACTTATAACATAAAAACATCACTCATAAAACAATGCTATACATGATATGCATGACTGGGTCTATTGGGGCTTCGGTCCCCCACGATGCTAATAACTGATGTTTAACTATGTATCCTACTACTTTACAGCTGTACTGTTGTTGATGTATGATCTATACTACATGCTCTATGTTTGTGCATGACCAGTATATTTTTCACTACTATGTCATGCTGAAATCATGTAGTTGCTAAATCACGTCCTCTTAAAACTAAACAAATCCAACATTTTATCCAACCATTTGAAATCATTCAAAACATAGTTTTTTCATAAAACTTGAACAGTTTCAACATGACATGTTCTCAAACTCAAAACATAGCTTCATAAAACGTAAACAGTTTCAACATGACATGTTCTCAACAATTTGCATAATTTAAATCCCAACTGCATAATATAACACTTTAAATCAATTCAATACTTTTCACTCTTACACTATTTCTTAAACATCATTGATATAGTTTAAACATAATCGAAACTAATCAAATCATCTCAAAGCATATAATTCATCATATGATTGGTTCGGTTTCATAAACATTATATATATTTTTATCAATCTATTACATATAAAAATATATATTTTTCTCAGTGAGTGGAATACCCATCTTGGCTGCATTGGACTCGAACTCGTACTCTAACTCTACATTGGAGAACAGGTCTACGTCTCCAATCACGACCCAAGCCTGAAAACATCGGTAACATTAGACTATGCTATAGAACCTAAACTCTATGACACATAAACTACCCGCTTGCTCACACATCGCGTCACTCGCTTCTAAAGGTATCTAGATATCTTAAGCTATTATTAGATTAGTCATTAATTATAGGTTTGCGTCTTATCTTATTTATCAACTAGAAGACGCATCTATTATTATATCTTATTGTCATTGTTAACCCATTAATGGCATCTAATTTATTTACTAAGCTAACAATACACATTTAACCTATTTACATGCATATGTATATATACATTTATATTTAATCCGATGACACATAAATATCGTGCATGCTTGTATAGGTGGATTAGTTACTACATTGCCACATAATAGACTCATATTACATTTATGCGTTCCTATAAGCTTACTAACTTATACTTATTAACTTAGGGTTATTAGGGTAGTTTACATCATAACATTTGTCTCTTATGATATTAGTCTTAGGCTCTAGATTTATATCTTAATTTATTTCTTACCTTAAACACCATTGTTATTATATTCAATACTTTTATCTTTTATTAGCTACTAACCATCTAGGTAGTTTAGATTATAGAACATAAATCTTATATAACATATCAATTTAACCGCTCATTTTAGATTAGGTTACAATCATATATATATATATATACACACACTAACGCTTGAGGCATATACAAAGATTTTCTATAAAAATTACCTAGACACATACATTCGCAACTTTAGCTTCTATCCCTTGTTGGTCGTTTAACAAAGGACCTATATGCATTAACTTAAACTCTTCTCTAGCAACTATCGTATCCGAGCAAAACACCCCCTTCAACATCACTATAGAAATCAAATGACTAAAAACACAAGCAATTAGCCCAACCGGTTTCCATCCAAAGGATTCCTAACCAAACACTTATGCAATTAGCACCATTATAACATAAATCCACAACATCTCGGTCAAGCCTCCATAAAAGCCTAACCAAATTCCAACAACACCACTCACACTCTAGTCGGCCACATCAATCCTAGAACTACAAATCCAACAATCGAGCACCCAAACATCCAACAATATAACCATAAAACTCACCCAATAGGCACCACACCAGATCAGCCCATTAAAATACTCTAAAATCTCACACGGTTAATCATAACCTAAATAAACAAATATCATAAATCACTCATTTGATACATCAAGCCTAACAACAATCCATTCGGTTATCTTAACCCTAGAACATAAATCCAAATAACTAAAAAAAGCAAGCATCACAATAGTCCATAGAATCACACCTCAAATTAGCCAACTCAAAATCCAACTCAGTCCACACGGCCCACAAGAGAAACAATACTACAAAATACCCCAAATCTCCATGGTACACACACTGAAATTCCATACGCAACACTCATCAAAACAGCATAATACTCGATGGTCTAAATCCACAAAATCGTCACTAATCGAATCTAAATCCACATATATAAACTTAGTCAATGCAGGGGATATAAAATCCACAAAACAGGGAAAGCACTGCAAAATCCTGCAAAATTCTCAACAACTTCAATACTCAACCCATCATCAAGACATACCTAAAATCTCTACACATATACATAATCAAAGAACTACATAATAGAGCATGGTTTAGCCAAAATACCTAACTGAACATCAACCTATAATCATGGCCCTCCACAGTGAATACACTATCACTAACCGGCCATAATACACAGTAAATTCATCCAACAAAATCATGAATTCCTAAATACCATGCATAGCCAAAACAAACACCGAATCACCCACATACAACCATTTGGAAACCATCAACCAATGACCCAACAAAATCAAACCAATCCACAAAATTATAGGATTTATACCTTGGGGATTTTCCTCAAAAATCCATTAAAAATCGCCTCTGATTTCCGCCAGAAAAGTCGCCGAAAACCGCACTTGGAGAACCGGGTCTTCCTCACGGGTTCAGCGGGTCATGGGTTGCGGGTTCGAGGGGTTTTGGGTTACGGGCCTTCGTGGGTCAACGGGTCTTTGCCGAAAATCCACTGGAACCGCCGGAAATCGTGTTGAAAATCGATCGGGAAATCAGGTCTCACCGATCTGGTTACCAGTTGCATCGAGTTCTCTATTCCGGGTTCAATGGGTTTCGGGTTTCCATGGGTTCTTGGGTCAACGAGCTCGCCGAAAATTGCTACTGGGACCACTGGAAAAACTCGCCGGAAATCACACCTGGAGGATCGGCCATCGTAGTTGCACCGGCGTCATCCACCAGAGGATCGGGCTTCGATCTCTCTCTCGATCTTTGTCTCTCCTTCTCTCCCGATCTCTCCCTCTTACTCGATCTCTCTCACACTTTCAATCTCTCTGTCTCGCTCGAACAGAAGAACGAAGAAGAAGAAATGAAGAAGAAAGAAGAAAGGGAGAAGAAGAATAAAAGAGAAAAGAAAAGAGGAAGCGAGGGGGGGGGGTAATGTGTGTGGTTGAGAAGGGAGAAGATAGGATAATGTTATCCTATCCCACCCAATCGCAGACCAACACGTAGCAAGGGGTTATTGTCTTTTATTTTTAAAACCCCACATTTTATTATTTACATCAGGGCCTCACTAATTTAAAGATCCTATCTTTTGACAACTAATGTTTGACCCTATATTTAATCTAACCATATTTCATCAAAACAATTAATAACTTATTATTTCCTAAAGGCCCATTAGTAGCATTTTATTATTATAATTTCCATTATTTTATATTAGACTCATTTTTATTTCAATCATATAAGATTATCTGCTTAGAACTTATTACTAGTCCCATCTTATTTAATAAATATCATTTATTAAATTTCAAATGCCTTATTTAATTTCTTGGTCTTTACAAGCTGCATCTCTACCAAAAATGATAGAATGTTGTGTCTTTAATATAGAGTGGTTAAGTCAGTCAAACACAACTTTAAGTTTGCCAAGAAGTAAAGCTATGGATGAAACCATATTTGTGAGAAAGAGGAAAAAACAAGTTTTAAAAGACTGAACCCACCATGACTTGTAAAAGGCAAGTCATTACACGACAAATAAAATGAAAATTTTGTTCCTCTAAATGAAATGGAAATGATCTAATTCCTAGTCATGTAGTAGTAAAAATGGGTGCATTTAATGTATCATAGCGAGTTGAATTCAAATCGAACACACGTAACAAGAAATTGGGGCTTTTACTACTCATCTTTTTCGGACCAAGATCGATGCCTCATAGTTAAGTGGGATGGTGGGAACCTTTCATAATTCATTTTTTTTTTTAAAAGTTACTTGAGAAATACACCTCTTATAAATACAGGTAAGGTTACGAAGAGGATTCATTGCGTCTTTTTAAATGTTACGTGACTTTTAAAATTATTATTAAATTTAAAATTATAAATTAAAATTTTAAAAAGGGTTAAATACATTTGACCCTCATGTGGTTTAAATATTTTATTTTTTGCCCCGTGTTGTTCATTTCGTATAGTAGATGTTATCTTGTTTATGGCTAAAGACGGAGATGGTACCTCTATCCAACTTTTGTCTAAAAATTAATAGAAGTCTACCTCAACACTTCTAAAAACCTGACACGTGTCCTATACTTAAATAAAAATTAAAAACTCCAAATAATAAAAACTTTAAAAAAAAAATTAAAAGCTTTAAAGAATTAAGAAAAAAAAAATGATGACTCGTGCCACCCCCATAACCGATCTTGGGGTGGCGGAACCCACCCCATGGCCCTTGGGAGTTGTTTGGCTATCCCCAAAGAGCAAAATGGAGTTGACTGAAACCACCTCCAAGAGCCTTCGAAGTGGCTGGGCCACCCCATGACCCATGGGGTAGGGGTGTATAACTGGTTTTAGTTGTGGTTGTGGTAATTTTTTCATAACCGCAACGGCAACCGGTCTACCGGTTGCAGTTGTTACCAACCGCCGGTTATCCAGTTATTAACCAGGTAATCGGTTTTCATACATTGTTGATTGTTTTTTTTCAATCTTTTGTTTTTTTTTTAATCAATATCGAACCATTCAATATTCAATGCTAAATAGTAAGTACTACTGGACGTGCATAATTTAATTTACCATTCACCATTCATTCATCTCAATGAGCTCACAATCAAGTTCATAGATTAAATAAAATGATTGCAAAGAAAATCAAATAAATAAATATTATAAAATAAAATGACAATTGTATTATAATTTATATATGTTGACAATTCAAAAAAATACCAAAAACATCATATTAAAATACTTAAGATGATTCATTCCTTGAATTTAAAGATTGAGTTTTAAGGTCATCTACAATAAATATAATTATTTGTATACATACATATAAACCGGTACCGGTTTCCTAAAACCCTAAACCGGTAGCTACAACGGGGTACCCGGTTATCCGGTTGCGGTTATTTTCAATTTTTCAGTTTTTTGGTTATCAGGTTAGCAGTTGTTAACAGTTATTAGCGGTTAATAATTGCCCCACTTTGTGCACCCCTACCATGGAGCGATTCAACCACTCCTACAAGTTCAAAAAGAAAAAGAAAAATGTTTAGGGTTTGGCCCTTGGTTGTCAAGCTCCCGTTTTGGGATATAAGGGAAATGCGAACTTAAGCTATAAATACATTTAAATAAAAGCATACACTTACAAGATATAGATTTTAACCTTCTATTTCATTATTTATATAACTATTAGTAGTTCTGAACAATGCCATGAATTCCAAAAGGTGACATACTATACAATACAAAGATTAGGTCAATCCTCAACGATCTATTGCACTTAGTGAGGTCTACGCCATTACAAAGAAATAACACCGGCTTATTATGTCATCTGAAAGGATTTTTTTTGGGGGGGGGAGGGTTGAGTTCTTCAACTCAGTAAGGAAATCAAAACATATCAAAATAAACAATAGCATAACCTTTTAAGAGTATCTGGGTAGAGTTCAAGTCTTTTCTAGATAAATAATCAGTTAAATAAAATGCAATTAGATCAAATGTATTATCATTCACATAGAGTGTAAGTTTTAAACTCCGCTATTTAATTGTGAGCGGCACACGTTTGGCTCGTCCAAAAGGACCGATCCCGAAGGACCCATAGGCTCAGCCTATCATCACAAAGAAGAGCTACCGGGATAGGAACTTCCCTAGGTGAAAGCCCCCTGGCCAATAGCCTCACACTTTTGATGTAGTTGCCACGCTACCCATATTATCATAGGATCCGAATCATAGCATTTATGGTGCCGCGGGGTAAAACTTTATATGATGCACATTAAACATACGTTGGAAAATCATAATTTCATCATCTTCATTCATATGGTGCACATATAACATATATATATTTTGAGAATCATAATCTCAACATCTTTATTCATATGGTGCACGTGTAACTCTTTCATAATTCATACTTGAGAACTATAATTTTGACAGCACATGAATTCTTAACCATATTTCATAATAAGAGTAATATCATGACGGAATTTTTTTATTTTTTTATTTTTTTTTTTAAAAAAAAAAGTAAAAAGAAAAAACAACATAAAGAAATAAAAGGGTTTTAGGAAAATCCCTGACTTTTTCTTTTGAAAAAGTTTTATTAAAATTTTACCGAGGTTTTAAGGTTGTATTCCCTTACCTAGTGCTTTTTGAGTGCAACTAGTACCTTCTTCCTAGATTGGATCACAAGAATAGGTTTCGAGGATATTCAAAAGATAGTCAAATTTGGTGCATAATATATTAAATTAGCTAAAAGACTACTGTATTTTCAGCAAGCATCAAACCAATATTTTCCAATATATTGTCATATTTAAAAAAATCCCTACACTAACAGCTTAAAATGATTTCTTAAGCTAAAAGCTAGAGGACTTGATGTATATATTGGCAGGTTAGTGGGTTTGTCCAGTAGGCATTTTTCTCTTGCTCAATAAGTAAAATTAGAAATTTCATGTATGACCAATACGGGAACCATCTAAATTTTCTTTAGACATAACAATCCAAAGGTAGCTACAAGTATAACCAGGAACACTCCACATCAATTTAATGGTAAAATAAATCAAAAAATATTCAGTACATAAAGACAAAAATGCTCCTTCCATCTCTTGGTGATTACAGCATGCTGAAAACACAGCACACCATTGGAATCCCCCGGCCACTCACCTTGGCGACCTGTTCCATGGCCAAATAGGCCAGAATCCGGCCAGTCTGGTCGGGGGAAAGGCCAGATCCTAACCATCCCGGGCAGCTGGCCGGGATCCGGTCGTTCTGTTCGAGGAACTGGCAGATTCCGTCCTGCCGGCCCGAATCCGGCCGTTCTGTCTGGGAATAGCCAAATCTCGGCCAGCCGGCCGGGATCCGGCCGTTTTGGCCGGGGAACGGGGTTGTCGGCAAGATCTGGATTCGGTGACGAGGAAGAGGATGTGGCCCATTTTTCTTAGGCTGATGAAGGGTATTTTTGTATTTGTATAAAATGCATCGTCAGTTAGTAAAACTCTCTTTGTAAAAGTTTAAGTACTCCTAGCATTTCTCATTACCATTTAACTACCATTTAACTACAAATATATGAAAGAGTAAATGAATGAACTAGGCTTATCAAGGTCAGTACCTACAAACTTTCATTTATTAAATTATGGAGCATGAGACAAGTCAAAGTCCACTTTTATTTTCAACTCAGATTGAAAATTTCCAACTTGGAAATAATAAAATTTCAGATACAGTAAGCATTATTTCCATAGTTGGAAACAAAAGATCTTAGATTAACAAGATTAGGTTTTTATAGCCCAAGTCAGTAACAAAACACTAAAACTAAGTACTCTAACGAACCCTTAAAACAGAAATTAAAGTAGTGGCCTTTTATAAGCCTATTACAGAATCACTTTAAAGAATTAAAAGGGTATAACATGAGTATGAACATAGTTTTATCAAAATCAATTCAGATATTAAGTCTAATAGTATCTAATCACAGAAAAGTTTTGCATCTCCAAATATCAGGTTCTTAGTAACTAAACTTAGAGTTCCACATAAACTCTCTCTAATCTGTACGAATACACCTAAACTTATAATTAAACTAATCCACAACCATTCCAATACACTTTAAAATAACTCATTAATTTTATCTTCCAGAATTAACAATTCAACCTAAACTAAGAAATCAACATCCCACAATTTTGTAATATTCGTCTATCAATCACAGGAAAGAGATCTATAATTCAAATGAAATCATAATACCTAACCGATTTTCAGCTCCAAACAACCCCAAAATTTTTCACCGTATCAACCCAGAATACATTACCCATTCGGTTTTCCCTCTATGATTAGTATATGTTCATCATTCCAGAAACCATCAAGCCATGAGATTAATAAACTAATCAAACTCAGAATTTAATCTTCAAGAAAAATTCCCACCCAAAAGCCTACTCAGAAAATTCCTTTAGAAAAATTTCAGAAATTCTAACACCCTGATGGTTTCTCTCTTCTCCACCGAAGATCCCTTTTTAAAGCCAAAAATTATCTCAATCAATCAATCCAAACCTAGAACAAGATCAAAACCCACAATTTTTACTTATGAAAAGGGGCAATTTTCTTCCTGTTTGTGAACCCAAAAAGAAAAGATAGCCGAAAATCTGTTCTCCGGTATCGTTGCCGGCGCGGGGCTGTGGCCTACCGGCCCGGCGTCGCCATCTGCCCTGTCCGCTGGCTAGCCCACCAGCTTGGTCTCCTTCCTTCATTCTCTCGGTCTCTCCCTCATCTCTTGTGTTATGCGCAAGGTTGTCTCAATTTATCTAGAGAGGTCAGGAGGGTTCAACCTAAGGCAAGTGTCAACTTGGTAACTCATCAAGGGTACACGTGGGGCAGACCAACTAACTTGGTGAGAGTTTAGGACAGCTGGATTTCCATTTATGTTTAAATTATGTAACTTCCCTAAACGGTGTCGTCTCCATTACCAGCTTTTACTAAGAAGAAGGAACATGGGTAGAAGACCTGAATGCTAGAAGATCAACTGGTCTAGTGCGAGCAGATCATGTAGATCATGTAAGCAACTGTAGAAGCACTAGGACTTTAGCAGTTACCTAGAATTGTGTTTAGCAGTTATCTAGAATTGTGTATTTATGGTTGTATTTCAGTTATTCATTTCATGTATTTAAACCAAGCTTTATCAATGAAACATGCATCAAATATTCAAAAGCTAAAAATATGAGGAAATTGACCCCTTGAAGTGTCAACAATTGTCATCTTTACTATTAAACACCAAACTTACTTAGCAGCCCATAACAAGTGGTATCAGAGCCAGGTTCTTGCAACCATGGCCGAAGGAACCCGATATGTGCAGTTAAGTGAGACAGTAGCAACCAACAAAGAGACTTTCAATCAACACATGGAGATGCTTAAGACCCTGATGGAACAAGTAAGTCTTCTGAACACTACTCAAAGTCATAATCAAAATCAGAATGGTAGGGAGAGTAGTAGTAATCCGAATGGGGAAAACTAGGGAGAAAATAGTTGGAATATTGAAGTAGGAAGGGATGATCAAAATGATAGAATAGGAGGTATCCATACCCGCACAGTCAAATTAGACTTCCCTAGGTTTGATGGAACCGAACCTGCCACATGGATCCTTAAAGCCCAGCAGTTTTTTACATGTAGCCAAACCCTAGAAAATCATAAAGTGCCTATTGCTACCTTTCACATGGAAGGGAGAGCCTTTACTTGGTATATCACTGGTTAATGGATGCAGGCCACACTGGAGGATACGAGGAATTTGTGTTTGCCTTTAAGACTAGGTTTGTCCCCTCAACTTTTGATGACCCTGTAGGAGCCTTCACCAAGCTCAAGTAGACTTCAACAGTAGAGGACTATCAAGTCCAATTTGAAATCCTTTCCAATAGAATTCAAAGAATGAGTGAAGAGCTTAAGGTGAGTACGTTCCTGAGTGGTTTGAAGGAAGAAGTGAGGATCATGGTAACTATGTTGAAACCCACTACCTTATCCTCAGCCTTTGAGCGAGCTAAGTTACAAGAAGAGGAGGTTGGGCTGAGGAGTAGAGGCCATAAGTACCAATCTTGGGTGACAAACTCTCATGGATACACTAAGCTGTCGGCAGCACCTATCCCACCTCGCCTTACAGCTCCTACACCACTGGAAACCAGAAACACCAACCCTCCATACAATCCCAACTTCAATAGACGACCTAGCATTCCTATTAAAAGGTTGACTCCAGCCCAAATGCAGGAAAGAAGAGAGAACGGGTTATGCTATAATTGTGATGAGAAATTCCAGCCAGGCCATAGGTGTAATTGACCCAGGCTATTCTTGCTGGAAGGGGTGGAATTGGGGGAGCCTGAAGAGATAAGGGTAGAAGAGGTAGTACCGGAAGAAGAGCCAGAAGGGGAACCACAGGGAGCAGAATTGTTAGGCATTTCTATGCACGCATTGGCAGGAGCTCCAGCGCCAGGACTATGAGGCTGATGGGAAGAATATTAGGGTAGCAGGTGGTAATTCTCATAGAAACAGGCAGCACCCATAGCTTCGTAGATCAAAATTTGGCCAAGAGACTCCAACTACCAGCATAAGGGAGGAGCCAACTCACGGTGATGGTGGCCAATGGAGACATCATTCCCTGCCTAAAGTGCTATACAACAATAGCATTCAGCCTCCAAGGGTATGATTTCAAAACTAATTTACATCTATTGGTTCTAGGAGGGTGTGACATGGTGCTAGAAGTAGATTGGTTAAGCTCTCTAGGCCCTATCCTATGGGACTTTGTAAAGCTTACCATGAAGTTTTCACACCAAGGCTGGGAGACTACTCTGCAAGGTTTCATCAAAGCTGCAAATAATCTGGTAAAGGGAGAGGGACTTCTAAGGAAAGCAGGGGCAAAATGTAAGGGAATTTGGTTATAACTCATAGGAGATGAGGCACCAAAATTCAAGAGGCTGCAGCACCTAGCACTAGCCTAGCTACTAGAGGGGTTCACAAGGATTTTTCAGGAACCAACGGAACTACCACTGAGCAGGAATTTTGACCACAACATCCAATTGATTGAAGGAGCTCAGCCCACTTGCGCCAGGCCTTACCGGTACCCTTACTACAAAAAAGAAGAGATAGAAAAGCTGGTGAGGGAGATGCTGTCCACCGGAATTATAAGGCCCAGCCAGAGCCCTTTTTCATCTCTAGTTTTGCTAGTGAGGAAGGCTGATGGTAGCTGGAGAATGTGTATGAATTACCGTGCTCTCAACAAAAATACTTTCAAAGATAAGTATCCTATACCAAATATTGATGAACTCTTAGATAAATTACATAGATCGGTAATTTTTTCTAAGCTTGATCTTAGGTCCGGCTATCATCAAATTAGGATGAAGTCCGAAGACATTCCAAAAACTGCTTTTAGGACCCATGAAGGGCACTATGAATTCCTAGCTATGCCCTTTGGGCTAACTAATGCACCTTGAACCTTTCAAGGCCTCATAAATGATGTCTTTAGACCTTACTTAAGGAAATGTGTTTTAGTATTTTTTTGATGACATCTTGATCTATAGTAAGAACATCAAAGGCCACTTAAACCATTTGAAGGTTGTCCTAGAATTACTCCAGTCCCATCAATTATATGCTAAGTTATCTAAGTGTCAATTTGGGTGCCAAGAGGTTGAATATTTAGGCCATTTAATTTCAGTGGAAGGAGTGAAGGCCGATCCATCAAAAATTGAAGCCATGCTTAATTGGCCCATTCCTCGAACCATCAAGGCCTTAAGAAGATTCCTAAGGTTAACGAGATACTATAGGAAGTTTGTGAAGGGGTATGGAGGAATAGCAATTCCACTTACTAGGCTGTTGAGAAAAGACTCTTTTAGATGGGATGACAGAGCTGAAGAAGCTTTCAACCTACTCCAAATAACCATGTCTACCCCTCCTGTCCTTGGCCTTTCCGATTTCACTAAACCCTTTATCATTGAGTGTAATGTCTTAGGAGAAGGTATAGGTGCAGTGTTGATGCAGATTGGACAACCACTGGCTTATCTCAGCCAAGGACTCAAGGGTAAGACCTTGAACTTATCTACATACAAGAAGGAACTACTAGCCCTAGTCATGGCCATCAGGAAGTGGAGGCATTATTTGTTGGGGCATAGCTTCAAGGTGAGGACTGACCAACGGGCACTCAAGTACTTACTGGAGCAGAGAATTCGTACTCCAGCCCAGCAGAAATGGGTGTCCAAACTTTTGGGTTTTCATTTCACTGTGGAGTACAAGAAGGGGAGGGAGAACCGAGTTGCAGATGCTTTATCCCGAATGGAGTGGCTAGACACTGACTCAAAAGCTCAACAAGGCTCAGAAGTTCTTAATACTGATGAGCAACCAACCTGCAAGGCAACAGACAATATGAGCAACCAAGCCATCAGCACCTTACAACCTTCCTGGACCAGGGAACTCACCAATAGCTATGCAGCAGATCAGCAGCTCCAGCAGCTCATTCAGCAGTTCCAACAAGGGGAGTTGGATCAGAAGAAGTACCAGTACCACAAAGGTCTCCTTTTTTACAAAAGGAGGATTCATTTGGGTAACTTGGAAGAATTCCAACAACAAGTACTACAAAGTTCCATAGCATCCCATTAGCTGGCCACATGGGGACACAAAAAACATATTCAAGACTAAAGAAGGAATTCTATTGGCCTGGGATGCGACAAGGAGTCCGAAGATTCATCAAGGAATGCGACATCTGCCAGCGCAACAAATCCGAGAACCTCCACCCTGCAGGATTGTTACAGCCATTACCTATACAAAAACAAAACTGGACAGAGGTAAGCATAGATTTTGTAGAAGGCTTACCTATCTCACAGGGGAAGAATGTCATCTTGGTGGTAGTCTACCGGTTGAACAAATATGCTCACTTCATTCCTGCCAGTCACCCCTACACTGCTAATCTGGTTGCCAAAGTGTTTGTGGACCACGTCTTCAAATTGCATGGGCTGCCCAAATCTATAGTCAGTGATCGTGACCCGATTTTCACTAGCCAATTCTGGAAGGAGCTGTTATGTGTAACTGGTACTGAGCTGTTGATGAGCTCAGTCTACCACCCACAGACCGATGGTCAGACGAAAAGCATGAATAAAGGGCTGGAAGGATACCTGCGAAGCTTCACCGGTGACTGTCCAAAAGACTGGATGCGATGGATTTCATTGGCAGAATGGGCCTACAACACTTCTGTGCACACCTCAACCAAGGTGAGCCCATTTGAAGCCGTGTACAGCTATCCATCTCCTAGGTTAATGCCATTCGAAGCATGATCAACTCGGGTGCAAGCAGTGGAAGACAAGAGAGTTCATCTTAGCACTTATCCGGGAGAATCTTCAAGACGCGCAGGAAAGGATGAAGCACTTTGCAGATCGCAACCGCACCTTTCGGGAGTTCGAAGTAGGCGACTGGGTCTATCTCAAGCTACGCCCGTACCGCCAAATGACAGTAGCTATCCATAGAAATCTCAACCTCTTCCCAAGATACTACGGACCCTTCCAGGTAACTCGGAGGATTGGGGTAGTAGCATACAAACTCGACCTCCCCCTAACTTCACTGATTTATCCTATTTTCCATGTCTCTAACCTCAAGAAGAAGTTGGGTAACCGAATTGCTCCCCTGCCGCAACTCACAACAGAGGGAACTCTAGCTCCGGAACCAAAAATTGTGTTAGCCAGACGCTGAAGAAAAAAGGGAACAAAGCTGGGGCTGAGATACTCATCCAGTGGACGGGGACGACAGCACAAGACGCGACTTGGGAGGACCTAGATGAGCTTCGAACATCCTTCCCTGACCTTGTGGGCAAGGTCTTCTGAACACAGGAGTCGTGTTGTGCGCAAGGCTGTCTCAGTTTATCTAGAGAGGTCAGGAGGGTTCAGCCTAAGGCAAGTGTCAACTTGGTAACTCATCAAGGGTACACATGGGGCAGACCAACTAACTTGTTGAGAGTTTAGGACAACTGGATTTCCATTTTTATTTAAATTATGTAACTTCTCTAAAAGGTGTCGTCTCCATTACTAGCTTTTACTAAGAAGAAGGAACGTGGGTAGAAGACCTGAATGCTAGGAGATCAATTGGTCTAGTGCGAGCAGATCATGTAGATCGTGTAAGCAACTATAGAAGCAGTAGGACTTTAGCAGTTATCTAGAATTGTGTGTTTATGGTTGTATTTCAGTTATTCATTTCATGTATTTAAACCAAGCTTTATCAATGAAACGAGCATCAAATATTCAGAAGCTAAAAACAGTAGGAAATTGACCCCTTGAAGTGTCAACAATTGTCATCTTTACTATTAAACACCAAACTTACCTAGCAGGCTCATAACATCTTGTCTCTCTGGTTCGGGTAGCACATGACAGGAACGAAGAAGAAAAACAGGGGAGGAAGGGGAAAAGAAGAAGAAGAAGAAAAGGAAAGGAAAAAGAAGAAGAGAAGAGAGAAAAAAAAGAAATGGGTCTGTGACTCTGTGTGCGTGATATCAAAAGAAGAAAACAAACATCAATTATAAAATGTACTTGAAAAAGAAAGCTTGAGAGGAATACCTGTTGGGTTCGTGGTTTCAGAAGTGAGCTTGGTGTTCTGATTGTTTTTTTTTTAGAATCTTTCTGAGGAAGTGTTGAAGAAGGGCGAGGTCGCTGTGTTAAATAGGGGAAGAAGAAGGGTAACGTGGCTTGAAGGGTCCAGGTATGGATTCAACGTGTAGTGCCTGAACTAAAATGTGGCGATGGGTTTGCATTTTGCAAGGTGTCGATAGTTTCAGGCCTTTCTGCAACGCGTGGGAGAAGAAGAACTGATACATGGCGCAAGGGACATCTGAAAGGTTGAAGGCGTCCGTGATTCATAAAAAAAATTCCCTTAGTGGAACGACACCGTTTAAGAAAATTCTATTAGATTAATTCTTTATCTTTTAATATTATTATTATTAGTATTATTATATTTTTATTTAAAATACTTTATACAAATATTTTTACTAAAAATCTTATAAGGTATCTAATATTATCTCATAAATCTTTTTTTTATCTCTTTTAATTTCCATTTTAATCTCTTTTTAATATCTTCTAACAATGTCCAATGTTATAAAAATATTCTAAATTTTTATGGGGTATATTAAGTGTGGCTGAACCACCCCTAAGGGTCATGTGATCGTTCGGCCAACCCCAGACTGGCTGTGGGGCTAGCTTGAGCCACCCATCCTCTTTCTTTTTTTTTTCTTTTTTTTTTTCAATTTTTATTTATTTATTTATTTTTTTAATTTTATTAAATTTTTAATTAGAAATATGACATGTGTCAACTTCTTAGAATTGTGAACGTAAACTTCTGTCAATTTTTGGACAGAGGTACCATCTTCGTCTTTAGCAAGAAATGAAATATCATTTACGATACGAAATGAACAACGCAGACAAAAAATAAAGTCTTTAAATTTGAGGGGGTAAAAACATATTTAACCCTTTTAAAAATTACGTTTTATTTAAAAAGATACAAAAAAAAAAAAACAAAAACAAAAAATAAATAAGAAAAAAAAAAAACAAACAAACAAAAAACTGCAAAAAAACACCAAATTCAAAGGGAACTGGCTTCTATGCGGTACTAAAAAGTACCGCATAGATGTTATAGTCTAAAACGACACCATTTTAGACTACAGCATGCACGCCTTAACAGCAGTTATTGCCTAGTGGGAGTTTTATAGTGCATGACTTAAAATAGGACGGTGTGAGTTGAAGGGACTAACAGTAACAACACCGTTTTGTTAGCACCTCAAAAAAAAAAAAAAAAAAAAAAAAAAAAAAAAAAAAAGAAAAAAAAAAGAGAGAAAAGAAAAGGTTACAAGCTCACCAAATCCAAAGAGCTTCGAGTATATCCTCAGCCCCACTGAACGTAAACGCACCACCCTCCTCCAAATTCTAAGACCTTGACAGCCCCATCTTCGGCCAAGAACGCGTACCTTCGAGATCCCACGCCCAATCCTGTAGGCTTGTTGCTCAAATCGAGTTTGCACCCAATGGCCCTGGTGAAGTTGCCCTTTTTCATCGAACAACAAGAGCACCTCGTCATTGATGTTGAGGTCGGAGATGGTGGTGGTCTGGAACGTACTCGCCGGCGGGGTTGAGAAAATGGTGTTGTTAGTCCCTTCAACTCACGCCGTTCACGCTTCCTATTTTAAGTCATGCACTATAAAGCTTCCACTAGGCAATAGTTGCTGTTAAGCCGTGATGTAGTTTAAAACGGTGTCATTTTAGACTACAGCATCAAGTACCGCATAGAATCTGAATCCAATTGAAAGATGAGAACAAGTTCACACCCACCTTAATTCCACCGTCCAATCTTCTTGTTAATTGTGCGAGTGGACGTAAAAGTCTTCTTTGAAAAGATGAAGATGAAACGTAATTAAAGAACGCAAAGAAGAGACAAATTGTTGATTGAATCTTTTTTCTTTTCTTTTTTTTCTTTTTTTCTTTTTTTTTTTATTATTATTTTTTTTTTATAGTCTTACTAAGGAGAGTGGATTGGTGTGCGGATCATGATACTTTCAAATTATTTATTTGAATTTAAGAAAATTTAGGCAGGTGCTTGTAAGATACCACTTATAAGATTCATCTGACCAAATAAAAATTAGGTTGCCTAACCAATTATCCGGTCAGGTGGGTCTCATAAGTGGTTTCTCACAATCACATACCCGAATTCTTTCAAATTCGGACAAATAATTTGAGAGGATCCTAATCCAAAACGAGGCGTTGTTTCAATTGTTGGAACACCTCCTCACGCCCTTTTTCACCATCAAATACTTTTCTCAACATCTTGAAAAAGGATTAGGATTTTCTACAATTATTTGCCCAAATTTGATAGAATTCGGGCAGGTAATTGTGAGAGATCACTTATGGGACCCACCTGACAAAATAAAAATTAAGCTCCCTAACCATTTATTTGGGCAAGTGGGTTCCATAACTGGTCTCTTACAATCATCTGTCCAAATTCTCTCAAATTTGGGCAAATAATTGCAGAGGATCCTCATCCCCTGGAAAAGGAAAAAACATTTATGGGTGGCTCCGATATAAAATATGAGAATTATTGTGGAAGTAAGAGAGAGAAAAGAAAAATAAAAAATTACAGGTGGTTCGGTGTTAGACAACTACATCTATCACCCTAAATGGCCTCCTAGGGTTACGTTATACTCTCATTAACTTGATTATTTACAATACAAATATCACATTTATAGGGTAGTGAGTAATACATGATAATGAGAATTTGATTACAATCCTCATATGAATTTGACTACAATCAACCATTAAATAGAAAATATTCTGATATTAAGCTAATATGGAATACATGAAAAGTATATTATATATTATATATTTCATTATATTATAACATCTTCCCTTAAACTTGAAGTAGAAGATCCTAGAAGCTTGAGTTTGAAAATATATACAATGGATTTTTTTTTTTTTTTTGGTAGCAGCAACGAACTGGCTGAAGACAATGGCTAATAAACATAGGTTGGTAGTGAAGATTGAAGGTAGATGCTACCGGAGGAGATAGAGGCTAGCGGTAGTAGCAACCAACGACAGTGGAAGATGGCTGCATAGGTGGTTGGCAACGAGCCAATGTGGGTCGAAATGTAGGGCTGAGTTGGGCAAAAAATCAAAAGGGGTTAACTTGGGCCAAAAAAACAGAAGGGGTCGACTTGGGCTTGAAACTAAAAGTTGCTGACTTAGGCCAAAAATAAAAAAAAGGGTCGACTTGAGCTTGAAACCAAAAGGAATGAGCCCATTTGGGCGGTTATCGGATCGGCACATTGAGCCCGGCCGACTCGTGCATGGCATGACTTGGACTAGTCGGATTGCTTCTTCTTCTTCTTCTTCTTCTTCTTCTTTTTTCTAGGGGCGGGGGGTGCATGGGTTTGGATCTAGTGTGTGTGGATACACGAGAGGACTTATGAACTTGGCTGAAGGGGCGTGATCGGGTGTGGGCGCTTGTAGGATAGAAGTTGTGAGCCTTATTTGAAGGCCTTCATTTGGTGCAGTTGTGCTTAGATATAGGTATGGTGAGCTTATAGTCTAAGGGTTTGGATAGTGAATTTCCTCCCAGTCGTCTACGTCTGTGGATGTAAACTTGTTAAGGAGAAATATGTTAAATCTTTGTCCTAAATTTATTTGGTCACAACATTTCATTTAGGTCATTAGAGAAATTAGAGTTGAGAGACTAGCCTCCTCCACACACCCACTGACATGAATGATTTTATCAATCAAGATGGAAAACTCATAGTCTAATAAGAGAAGTACATTTATCTCTTCCATTTGTTCTTCAGATGCTATGAAGAAAGGCATATTTATTTGGAAAAATATAAAAAAGTCCTATCAACTAACCACCAATTTTAAAATAACCATATGAATTTTCAAGCATGCTAAAGTGACCCACCTAACTATCATGGTCTTTCAAAAATGCCACTTTTTTGTTATATTCATATAGTACTCTTATTCTCTTAAACACTAAAATAAAAAAATTAATTAAAGAAAACTAAAATAATTTTTTTAAAAAAAGGAAAAAAAAAAAAAAAACAATGGGTGGATTAATACAAAAAAGAAAAAAGAAAAAAAAAACTAATTGTCTTAAAAAATAGTTTAATTTAGTTTTTCTTAGTTTTCTATTTTATTTATTTTTTATTTTAGTTTTTAACAGGATAAGGGTATTATAGGAATATAATACAAAAGTAGTCTTTTTAGAACACAATGGTAGTTTGATGGGTCATTTTAGCACACTTAAAAATTCATGGAACTTTTTTAAAATCGGCTGTTAGTTGAGGGAGCTTATTTATTTATTTATATTTCTCTATTTATTGAGTATGTTTAATTGTAGTAGATACATATTTGACTACTTATGTTATGGTTGTCCTAAGTTTTCTTAAAATTTCACACATTGAAATTCTGCACTAGTATCTGTTTGCTATGTTTCATGTGTATTATTATATGTCAGGTTGATGACTTGTAAGAAATTCATACAAACTAACCAGCATTCAAAAGTGTATTCCACATGTAATTGATACTGGATTCTTAATTTGCTACCGTATTCTATAATTTCGTTAAAGTCCTGTCAATGTCAAAATTGTGATGAGAGATGCTATTTATTTATTTATTTCAATTTCTGTCCAATTTTATTTATATTTGTTTTTTAAATATTTCATTGAAGGGTTTATATGTAGGTAATGCATATTTAATGAAGGATTTAAAAAAGAATTGGATAAAAGATAGACAAAAGTTGGAAGAATAGCAGGTCTCAATTGTGATAGTTGTGAACATATGAGATGAGAAATGCTATTTTTTTCAACTCCTGCTGAACTCTAATCTAACTCTAGTAATTTTTTTTTTAAAAAAAATAATTATTAAATATGTAGAATGAATATGTAAAAATACAGATATGATGATTAGTTTAAAAACAATTTGAATAAAAGTTGGATGGGATCAAAATTTAAAATTAATTATTGAATATCTAAGATTAATATGTAAAAAAATAAATCTAATGATTAGTTTTTTAAAAAAAATAAATAAAAATTGGACAGGGATCAAAAAAGTAGCAGGTCTTGAAAGACAAACTAGTTTACTAACTAGTCACCTTTTTATATCTCTTTCACTCTTTCTCTCTTTTATTACTAGAAGACAAAATAAGACTTAGAGAAGAGTAGAGAAAAATAGAGAAGAGTTGAGGAAATATTCTTCACTTTTTTTTATATTTTAAAACACCTTACAAAGCCCATATATATAGGCATACAAAACACAAGCGACTAAATCATTTTTTTACTTCTTCTTTATTACAATAAATTAACACCAATAACTCATCTAATTTAAGACTTCAGTTGAAGAAAACTTAAGACATCAATAAACTAAATGCCTTTATTAAAAAAACAAACTCTTAACTAGCTTCTGTATTAAATATCCTTCTTACGTTTTGGATTTGTTGAGTTTCCAACACGCCCTCTCAAACCAAAACTGTCCTCATGCCAAGCATGTCTCTTAGCCTCATGAAAATTGCACCTGCTAATGGCTTAGTAAATATATCTGCTACTTGTTCAGTGGTGTGGCAATATTGGAGCCCTATTGTCTTCCGCTTCACATGGTTTCTAAGAAAGTGGTACCTAGTGTCAATGTGTTTGCTCCTCCCATGTTGTACTGGATTCTTCGCTAGCTTTATTGCTGATTGGTTATCCACATAAATCACAGTTGGTTCTTCTTGTGGATGTTCTAGTTCCTTCAAGATATTCCTTAGCCATATAGCTTCACAAACAGTAGATGAAGCCGCCACATACTCCGCCTCACAGGTAGACAAGGCTACAATTGCTTGTTTCTTGGATGTCCAAGAAAATGTTGTAGAACTAAAATAGAACACATAACCAGTAGTACTTTTCCTCTCATCTTGGTCACATCCCCAATCACTATCTGAGTAACCAACTAATTTTGCTTCATCACCA
Organism: Alnus rubra; assembly: GCA_028654335.1. Lineage (NCBI taxonomy): Eukaryota > Viridiplantae > Streptophyta > Magnoliopsida > Fagales > Betulaceae > Alnus > Alnus rubra. Next base: position 1,069,173 of record JAJPGS010000125.1, on the reverse strand, counting down.
TACGCATAGAATAAACCAAGATTCATAGTACCTTTTTTTGTACCTTAGTATCTTTTTTGTAGCTAACCAATGAGTCTGCATTGGTTTCTCCATGTATCGACTCACAAGTCCAACTCCATAGACAATATCTGGTCTTGTGATCATCAAGTATCTCAAACTTCCAACCAAACTCTTGTAAAGAATTGGTTCAATAACTCGATCATCTCATTCTTTTGACAACTTTATGCTTGTTTCAACTGGGGTACTCATAGAGTTGCAGCTTTCCATCTTGAATTTTTCTAATATCTCCTTCATGTACTTCTTTTAAGATATGAAAATTCCATCATGTTGTTGCTTCACTTCAATGCCAAGGAAGTAGGACATCAACCCGTTGTCTGTCATCTCAAACTCCCTAAACATTGATTGCTTGAATTCCTTGAACATTTCACTATTATTTCCTGTGTATAACAGATCGTCAACATATAGGCAAATAATTAGAAATTCACCTCGATGGTTTTTCTTCATATAAACAGCATGCTCATATGGACATTTGGTCAAGCCATTCTGATGAAGGTAACCATCAATGCGTGCATTCCAAGCTCTTGGTGCCTGCTTTAGGCCATATAACGCCTTTTTAAGGCGGTACACCTTGCTTTCTTCTCCTTCTATTATCAAGCCTTCTGGTTGTTGTATGTATACTTCTTCTTCAAGGATGCCATTGAGAAAAGCTAACTTGACATCAAGTTGGTATATCTTCCAGTTATGATGAGCGGCAAGTGCGATCAACAATCTCACTGTGTCAACTCTCGCAACTGGTGCAAAGACCCATTCATAGTCGATGCCGTACTTTTGTTTGTAGCCTTTAGCTACTAGTCTTGCCTTGCATCGAGAAACTTCACCTTCTGCAGTGCGTTTGATCTTGTACACCCACTTGACACCAATAGCATTTTGGTTTGATGGGAGTGTTGTCAACTCCCAAGTGTCATTCTTTTGAATAACATGTATCTCCTCCTCCATTGCGGATCTCCAACAATCTTCTTCAACAGCTTCTTGAAAGGTAAGAGGCTCATGATCAGTATATAGGCAGAAAAGATTAGTCTCTTCTTCTTCTGTTTGCTCATAGATTTTCCTAAGACTTCTCATCTTACTTTGATTTGTAGAGGATCTGCTGCTGCTACCTCCCATAAAAGGTGTAGAGTCTCTATGTGCTATGGACGGTGTGCTAGGCTGAGAAGATGGTGGGGTACTTGGTGGAGCTTCTGTTGAGAGCTCTTCAGGCTCCTCCAACACTTGTTCTTTGACCTTGTCTTCATCACTCCAGTTCCACACACTTTCTTCATCAAAGATAACATCTCTACTAACCACTAACTTTTTTGTTAGTAGGTTGTAGAGCTTGTACGCCTTCGACTCTTCACTATATTCGAGGAAAATACATTTCTCACCACGATCATCAAGCTTCTTCCTCTTGGATTTAGGAACTTGAGAATATTGAAGACACCCAAAGATTCTAAGGTCTGCAACACTTGGCTTGTAACCGCTCCACGCCTCTTGAGGTGTCATATTCTTGACACTTTTGGTCAGACATCGATTGAGTAGATAAGTTGAGCTTGCCACAGCTTCTGCCCAGAATTGTTTTGGCAGTCCTTTCTCCTTGAGCATGGTTCTGGTCATATTGAGAATGGTACGATTCTTCCTTTCTGTAATTCCGTTTTGTTGTGGTGTGTAAGCAGCAGTAAACTGATGCTTTATTCCTTGTTCCTTGCAATACTTGTCAAATTCTTTTGAGGTGTATTCACCACCTCGATCTGAACGGAGAGTTATGAACTTGTGACCACTTTGATTTTCAACAAGAGCTTTAAAGTTCTTGAATACAATAAAGGCAGCTGACTTTTCTTTAAGAAAATAAACCCAAAGTTTTCTGCTAAAGTCATCAATAAAGGTAATGAAGTATCTATTACCTCCTAATGACATGGACTCTATTGGTCCACATATGTCAGTATGAACTAGCTGCAATGGTGACGATGCTCTCCAAGATTTGCCGCTAGAAAAAGGAAGTCGTGCCTGCTTGCCAAGTATGCATTCTTCACAAACATTGCTCGGTGGCTTGATCACTGGTAACCCATGCACCATGCCAGATGATGATAGTAGCTTTAGGCCACTGAAATGTAGATGACCAAATCGAAGATGCCACTTCCATGACTCACTTACTTTGAGTCCATAGAAGCACTTCTCGGATTTTATGTTAAGATGTAACGGGAACATGCGATTATTAGCCATTGGAACATGAGCCAAAATTCCTCCACGTGTATCTCTCAAAATGAGAGAGTAGTTCTCCATATGTATGGTGTACCCCTTCTCGAGCAGCTGCCCAATGCTAAGAATATTGCTTTTCATATTAGGCACATAATAAACATCAGAAATGTACCATTTCTTACCATCATTTTGACAAATTTTTATCTTCCCTTTGCCTTCAACTGATATTTTGGAGGAATCCCCCAAGTTCACATTTCCGTGAACTCCTTCTATGAGTTCTACGAACAGATCTTTCTTCCCACACATGTGATTACTTGCGCCAAAATCGAGGTACCAAACCTCATCTATTGAATTTGAATCATTATGAGCGAGAAGTAAAATAGAATCACCGTGAACCTCATTAATTGCTTCTGCAACATTGGCTTGTTCATCATCTTTGTGCCAACAATCCGAGGCGTAGTGTCCAAACTTCTTGCAGTTGTAGCATTGGATATTCTTGGAGTTTCCACGTCCATATGTGGATCTTCCTCTTCCTCCGTGGCCTCCTCGTCCCCGACCTCTGAAGCTTTGAGTCTCCTGTTGACTTTGACATGGTTGTTGAGAAATACCACGCCCCCGGCCTCTACCACGACCACGGTTGGAGTTGAATTTGCCTTGATCATTTAGAGTCAGTTTTGACTCTAGTGCTTGTTCTAATACACCAGAATTAGCATTCTTCTGCATCCTTTGCTCATGTACTTGTAAGTTGTAATGAACCCAACAATTAAGATTCTCCAAGTCCTTAGACTCTTCGATAGCTACAACTACATGCTCAAATTTAGAGGAAATGGATCGAAGTACCTTTTCTACGACTTGGATGTCATCAAGCTTCTCATTGTTTCTTTTTAAACCATTCACAATTACTAACAATCGTGAAAAATAATCGGACACCGATTCTCCATCCTTCATGTGAAGAGCCTTGAACTCTCCTCGTAATGTTTGGAGACGGACTCGTCTCACCCGTTCATCTCCTTTGAAGATGGAAGCTAGAATCTCCCATGCTTGTTTACTTGTCGTTGCTTCAGCAACTTTCTCGAAGGTAGGCTCGTCCAACCCTTGATAGAGTGGAAACAAAGCCTTTTTATCCTTCTTCCTCTGCTCCTTAAGAGCCTTCTTCTCATCACCTGTGTATTCAGCTTCTTCCTCCTCGGTGGGTTCTGTAAATCTGTCAGTTAGGACTTCCCACAAATCTTGAAACCCAAACAAGGCTCTTATTTGGATAGACCACGACCCATAGTTATCTTTTGATAATCTAGGGATTTGTTGCTAGACCACGTTGGAATCCATTTCTAGAATGGACAAAAAATGGGAATGGCAAAATGTACAAGGCTCTGAGACCAATTTGAAAGACAAACTAGTTTACTAACTAGTCACCTTTCTATATCTCTTTCACTCTTTCTCTCTTTTATTACTAGAAGAGAAAATAAGACTTAGAGAAGAGTAGTGAAAAATAGAGAAGAGTTGAGGAAATATTCTTTACTTGTTTTTTTATATTTTAAAACACCTTACAAAGCCCATATATATTGGCATACAAAACACAAACGACTAAAGCATTTTTTTACTTCTTCTTTATTACAATAAATTAACACCAATAACTCATCTAATTTAAGACTTCAGTTGAAGAAAACTTAAGACATCAATAAACTAAATGCCTTTATTAAAAAAAACTCTTAACTCTTCTTTATTAAATATCCTTCTTACGTTTTAGATTTGTTGAGTTTCCAACAGGTCTCTCGTCTAATCGGCAGTCGTTCCTTCTTCTTCTTGTTATTTTTTCCCAGTCGTCGATCTCTTCGAGTTCGTTTACCACTACCAGTTATAAAGTCTTGAGCATTCTATGAATGTTTTTGCACTGCGGCTTTGTATTTATAATGTATCTTAGGTTACAATGATAGTGAGATAGGAATATCAGATTGTATCATCATCTGACATGTTTACAGTTGAATATATATATATTTTTTATATATATAAAAGATGTTATCTATATCTGAGATATGTTTACGTACATTTGAATTCTAACTTATCAACTCTTAACTGCATCTTCATTTTTCGTAAGTCGTGGCTGTGGTGTTGTTGATTTAGGATTATTATCCTCAGCTTGATTGTCGCTGAAGCGTTTGCCTTCGACTCTATGTGAAGCTTTATACAGAATATCATTGATACCAGTGACCACAACCACGCAGTGAGATTTAGGAGCCGCGGTTTTTGAAGACAGCCCTTTGAATTCATTTGTTTGCATCAAATCTGGCAGTGAGTGAGATAGAGGCAGAGAGAGGGGCGGGGAAACCATTCAGAGTTACTATATAGATCAAAACATGGAAACAACGGCAGGCTTGTCTGCGGCTGTTCATGCAGTTCTTGATAAACATAATTATGAGGATTGGAGTGTTCGGGTACAAACCTATTTGATGGCTCATGATCTTTGGGTCATTGTTAATGCAACCACAGAACATCCTAATCTGCTAGAAGATGATGAAGCTACTATTATGGTCTGGAGAAAGAAGAATTCCATGGCTTTGCATGTGATCCAGATTTCATGCGGATCGGACGCATTCTCTAAGATTAGGAAGATTACTTCCGCCAGGGATGCTTGGGATACTTTGGAAGGAATGTACGTCCCTAAAAATACAGGTATTTTCTCCTTCGATGATCTCCTTTCTAAGATTACGAATTGAAGATTAATTATTCCTTCAAGTGTGCAAATAAATTTTAGTTTTATAATGAAAATGTTCAAAATGTCATCCGATAGTTGGGATGTAGATCTCAGAATCGTTTCATTTCATCATCATATATACCATTCTATGAAAACAAGAGAAACTTTGCAGGGATGGACAACAACGAGAGCAATTTCTGTGACGACCCGTTTTTTTTTTTTTTTTTTTATACAAACATAAAACGAGTCATCGCAGCGGCACGACTACGTGTCGCTCAGCCAACATATGGCACATGCCCCATAACATGTACCTGATAATCAGAGTATAACATGCATCTATCTATGCAGCGGAAAACATAAATCTGAATAGCGGAAATTACAACTTATACATCTATCACAAGTTAATTACAACAAAGAGCCATTTAACATCTATCTGTTTGAGTCTTATTAACACTATAACAATAATGGCTTAACAAAGAATAAGTGACACAAACGTCACAAGCCATACCAAACCTATAAAATAGTGGACAACCCGTGGTCCGACAATTACAACTGTCGCGGCGAGCTTCAGTCATAATATCCCAAGCATACTGCTACCGACCCATCGACTATACCGAAGTACCTGGAGCCAAAGAAACATCATCTACACGGTTGTGGTGGTATCCACATCCGCATAGGTGAAAGAATGAGTTCACCGCCTTAGTATACCTCATACTAAGACCTCAGTGGTATAAGACTAACTGAGTTTTCACAAAGAATCAACCTCTATTTATTTTTAGTCGTGCGAGCACTATATTAGCCACCATTTACCAACAGCTAATGCAGCAAACACCGACTATTTAGAAAACATTTAAAACATACTATATAGCTGTGAACATATGTAGAAGTTCCAATCTACCGCTTGGAAGACTCTACATATAGACCCCTCTATAATAATACTTTTCACCGGTCGCTTGGACATATGTGCACACGATCACTCCATCACAGATATCACGTATACACATAAGTCTTAAGCAAAGAACATGGCATCTTACTCTTCCGTACTAGGACAACATCCGTCAACAAAATACTCGCAACACCATCTCTAATCGTATTTCAGCTTCGTGCCTTGACGCCAGTAGATCATGAGAGCACTAGAGCTAAACTCAATCATGCTAACACATCTTTCCTGGAGAACAAGAACAGTCAACCTTCCTACTCATAGACATGCCATTACTCGCACCTGGGCAATCATGTATCCATGTACTTTCAAGTTCAATGTATGCTATTAACACATGTGACCATCCGATAAAAGTATACATAAGATCTTTTCATGAAGACTCTTATGCATACCAATACGTCTAGTAAAACTACTCATAACATAAAAACATCACTCATTAAACAATGCTATACATGATATGCATGACTGGGTCTACTGGGGCTTCGGTCCCCCACGATGCTGATAACTGCTGTTTTACTGTGTATCCTGTTCCTTTACTGCTGTACTACTGTTGATGTATGCTCTATACTACATGCTCAATGTTCCGTGCTTGACCAGTATATATTTCACTACTGTATTATGCTCAAATCATGCAGTTGTTAAATCACGTCCTTTTAAAACTAAACAAATCCAGCATTTTACCCAACACTTTGAAATAATTCAAAACTTAGTTTCTTTATCAAATCTACGCAGTTTCAACATGACATGTTCTCAAACAATTTGCATAATTTAAATCTCAACCGCAGAACTCAACACTTTAAATCTATTCAATACTTTTCACTCATACACTATCTCTTTAACATCATTGATATAGTTTAAACATAATCGAAACTAACCAAATCATCTCAAAGCATATACATTTCATCATATGGTTAGTTCGGTTTCATAAACAATATATATATTTTATCAATCCAATACATATAAAAATATATATTTTCTCAGTGAGTGGAATACCCACCTTGGCTGCATTAGACTCCAACTCGAACACTCCTTGGACTCTAATCACTTGGACTTTACATTGGAGAACCAATTAAAGTCTCCAATCCGAACATGATCCTGCAAACATTAGTAGCATTAGACTATGCTATTGAATCACATACTCTATGACATCCTAACTACCCGCGTGCTCACGCGTCACGTCACTCGCTTCTAAACTATCTAGATACCTTAAGCTATTATTAGATTAGTCGTTGGTTATAGGTTAATTCCACTTAAATTTTAAAACACGTTTACTATTTTATTTGTCTCCTTATTATACTTACAGCATATTGTCTTTATTGTTAATCTTTTTATAGCTTATTGCTTATTTACTAACTTATCATTATTCACCGAATTCATATTCATGTATATGACTATGTATGTATATACATACATATATATATATATATACATAATGCTTAACAAGCTTAAACCCAATCTAAAGACACACTTAAACACTTGGTGCACGTAGATAGGTAAATTGGGTATCAAGTTACCTTATTCTCATTTTTAACTACAAGTCTTATAATTGTTTATCCATTTGAGTTAAGTGTATTCGGTCCATACACATATATATATATATATATATATACATATGTGTATAGAATGCTTATTAAGCTAAGCACAACCTCCTAACGCACTTATGTATTTTATAATACTCACGTACGCTCATTAATACTAAGTTACATTACCCAAATGAATCCAGAGCATATATATGTATCTCCATAACCTTACTAATTTATATTTATCGACTTAGGGTTATTTAGATAATTTACAACTCTTATTACCTTCTAATCTTGACAATTGTATTTAATACTTTACTCTTTATTAAACCTATAGGCACAAATGGGTTTTAGAATTTATTTTAGCTATCTTTTATTTATTCACTTGTTATCCGCATCAAGCCCTATACTTACATACTTTTTATCATTCTTCCATTAGCGCCAATATTAAAACCATACTAATTACAACCACAATCTAACACAATCTCTTAGTCAACATACCTATAATACCAATAGGAGGAATTTAACCATTAATTAACAACACATCCCTAATTAATTCAATTTCATCAATACCTAAAATATCTAACATCATAAACATATCATGGAATACATATTAGCCCTCATCAACCAACTACACATCAAAAACCCATACCAAATATCAATTCCACTATATTCCTACAATTCATCACATCATCATAATCACTCCAAATCTCATCAAAACTCATCAATTTTTCTCCCCATAATCTTATAACAATAATCGTCCTCTAATAACACAAGTCCAAATGATAACCAAACATTACCTAAACAGAAAATCCACAATTAAAACCCTAGATTTCACAACAACACCCAAACACCAAACCATCATCTATAAACATTAATCTCCACCCTTAACAATTAATCATTAGCCAAATATCACTAAACTGCCAATCCAACTCCCAATTTCCCACTGCCCTTCACAGGTATCAACTATCAAAAATTAACCCATAACATCCATAGGCAACTTAACCCAAAAATCAAAGATACCAACTCCCACATCAACAACTCATTCATCAAAATCAACCCATAAATTCACCATACACCCTAGATTCAGCCAAGATCCACAAAATCCTAGAAATTCCATACCAAAGCCACAACTAAAATCACTCCACTGCCAACACACCAAAAACAAGGGTTTTCATGCTTTAACCAAAACACAAAACCAACACAGATCCATCAACCATTTTCAGATTTCAATAATTAAAACAAATGATCTAAGAACCCCAAATACTCAAACCCTAATTCAATAATAATCAAATCAATCCCCAAATAAATCATCATAGGTTATAAGAAATTACCCCAAGGATTTTCATAGCAAATCCACCGAAAAACGCCACTAATTCCGCCGGAAAAGTCGCCGGAATCACTTTGAAGAATCGGGTCTTCTTCTCGGGTCAGGCGGGTCACGGGTCCTCGGATTTTCTGGGCTCACGGGTTGCGGGTTCAAGCCCCTGGGTTCCGCCGAAGCTCCTCCATCGCCGGATTTCAGTCCCGGCCACCGATCATGGAGGATCGGGTCCTCACGGGTCTCGGGTCACTTGGCCATGGGTTGCACGGGTTTGAGCTCACGGGTCGCGGGTCTTCGTGGTTCCGCTCCTGGGTTCCATCGGAAATCGCCATCAAACCGTCGGATTTCGACTTTGGTTCGCCGGAATCGCCACTGGACCGCCGTTCGTCGGCTCTGTGCACTTCACTACGGGTCGCGGGTTTCGGCTCCCGGCTCTCTCTCGATCTCTCAGTCTCTCTTTCCCTCTCAATCTCCCTGAATCTCACTCCCACTGTCTCTCAACTCTCTCATTCGGTGAAGAGAAGAAGAAATGAAGAACAGAGAAGAAGAAGTAGAAAGAAGAAGAAAGAAGAAGAACAAGCAGTCGTGGACTGCTGTCCACCGAGGAGAAAAAGAAGAAAAAGAAAAGAAAGAAAAGAAAAGGAAAAGAAAATGTATAAGGGAGAAAAAGAGGAAAATTACTAAAATGCCCCTCAACTTTAATTCTTTTATTGTTAATTGCTATTTAACCCCCACATTAAAACTAACTACATTTTACCCCTTACCTTAAACTCTTTATTTTTCAATTATATAAACATAATCACTTAAAATCTATTATTAATCTCATCTATTTAATAAGCATAATTTATTAAATTGCTAAATTCCCTATTTATTTTCTTGGTCTTTACAATTTCTATGATGAGTATGTGGCCTTATCCGACGCTTTGCGAAGTGGTAACTTGTACGATGCAAGGGAGCTCATTGAACTCCAACCCAATGCAGTGAATGTAAGAATCACAGCTTTGGGGCAGACGGCTCTTCATATTGCTGTTGTTGCGAGACATTTGCATAAAGTGGAGGTGTTGGTCGATATGATGTGGGAAGACGCTTTGGAAATAAAAGATTACAAGGGAAATACAGCTCGATCTATTTGAGGCTCTTTTTATTGGAAACTGCCAGATGGCAAAGCGTATGCTTAGCGGGAACAAGAAGTTGGTCAGCATTGGAAATGCGACAAATATACTTCCTGTTGTTATGGCTATTCAGTTTAGGCATACAGCATTGGCTGGCCAACTCTATTCTCTAACTCCGCCGGAAGATCTAATGCCAGAAAACGGCGTCAATGGTGCTACGCTTTGTACCCAAGCTATATATACCAGAAATTTAGGTAAGAACTCTTCGTCTAACAATCCATCGGTCGTTTTTAGTTGTGATGATTTGAAATCCCTTCTTAATTGTTCAATGTTTTCTGTATGCTCATGGCACAAAAAAAATATGCAACAGATTTTGCTTGGAGTTTAATCAAGAGTTGTCCACGTTTGACTCTTGCTTTAGACAGAGATAATTGCTCCCCTTTGTATGCTTTGTCCGCCATGCCTTATGCAATATTCCAGAGTGGAGATCAGCTCGCGTGTTGGAAACGATGGATCTACTCCTGTTAGGACCACTCGATCTCTTTTCTCTCTTTCGTATTATATATGCCCCCACACACACCTTAATTAGATGGACGTAATTTCTCGATCTAAGCATTACATGTAACGCCGTCCAATGAATAATTGCAAAAAACCTAATTAAAGCCAATTTTATTATAGTATTTGTTTGAAAAATGTGTTTTTATTGATCATATGGCCGGTATGCTCAAGTTTTATTTGTTAATTACTATCAAATTCTTACTTTAGAATCAATGGCCTCTTTTGCAGTGAAAGCTAGGTACGTGCATTCAATCGGCTGGTGCCACCAATGAAATTCGTTTGGACGTTGGAAAGGTAGAAAAGCGCCAAAGCGATCAAGCAAAAACTATCGGTTCAGGTATGTTTTTGCCTAAACTTTCTTCTCCAAGGTTCGTTTGTGACAATGAAAATCATATTTTGGGTTATTTATTTATTTATTTTTAATATTTTTTTCTTTTTCTTTTCATATAATATACTATGTTCTACCGTGTTAGAATATTTACAACATTATGATTGATTTAGTTTCCTTGTTAGGGTTTATTTCATTCCTTAATATTTTAGGATTTATTTGCTTACTACTCATAGTCCTTCTATAAATAAAGCCCTGTGTAATATTGTTTCATACACTTAAATACAGTAAAGATGTAGCCCATCGCTGTCTCTCTGCTTTCGCTCAAGTCAAAAGTGAAGAAGACTTACCTTTCACAGAAGAAAAAAGTTAAAAGATATAACTCTGTCCCACAAAAAATAAAAATGCTTTGGGAAAACGCTCGAATAAGCCATCAGTTCATTGCTTCAAGTAGGGGTATACATTCCTCAAAACCACAACCGTAATCGGGATATCTAGTTATTCCCATTTAAATAACCATAACCGATAGACCAGTTGTAGTTATTACCGACTGCCAATTATTAAAAATTGGTTATTAACCGAATAACTAGTTATTAAAGTTTTTGCCAATCCAAACCAGAGCGTGCGTGTTAATATGATCCTTTTGAGTGGACGAGGACAGTGCACCGTTTGACACGCAACTTTTGTACTTGGCTTATCTCCACACTGCTACTCTTTAAATGTTCCATCTGGTTTCCAAGACTTCTTTAAGAAAGTTTGCTTAGGTTGTTTTACCGTAAGTCTTTTTATAAACAGAAATGTTATATATTACCTTTATTTTATTTTTTTCAATTATCGTGATGTGACAGTTTTAACTAGTTTCTAAAATTAGATTAGAATTAGGTTTTAAATTTTTAATAGAGAATATAGAGATTTGTTGGGGTGCGCGCTAGCGGGATACCTCCGATGCTTAAATTTAGAAAGGGTGATTAAGGAATCACTCTAAGAGAGTGATAGCTAGGAGAAAAGTGTAATGCAAGGATGATAGAATATCAGCATGGTGTATGTATGACGGAGTCAGTTACTGGTTTGCGTTCCATCGTAGTTCTATTAGTTACCTGCATTTGTGTGTTCAATTATATTATGTTTCTTAGTGGTGTGTTTGTGTCGACATGCATGGAAGATGAATCCTATCTCATCTCATTATCTATTAGCCTATTTGAAGGCTAATGGGTCGGTTTATGAGGAGTCCTGGAATACACTTGTTCGTGGTAAATAGCTAGAAGAGGAAGAGAAGTGTCCTGGAACAACTACTTTCACTCACGTTTTCGAGTTGGATGAAGATGGAGAATATCTGATTTTTCTTCTCAGTCTATTGTTATCCTTGCTTTATCTAGTTTTATATTTATCTTCAATAAGCAGGTAGTACCTTATAAGGAATGTAACCAAGATCTTTAATGGCAATTGAATGAAGTTATGGAATTTTCCCTAATTTTTTATTTTTTTTTTTGACACAGGAATTTTCCCTAATATTGTGAGATGACACTTGTCCAAATACAGTGGTGAGACTCCGTTGTGGTGTGTGTTTCTTTCACCGTTGATTTCTATTCCCAAAAACACTGTTCATGTTACTATTCACGTGTGTTTTCTGTTATCCCTCCGTTTTTCCTACTTGCTTGGTCTTACGATGTATCAATGTACCTAGGATGATAGTTTTTCCTTATGATTCGATTATAGATGTAGCTAATTCTAAAAATAAGTTTCTTATTACTTTTAAAAAAAAAAAAAAAAGTGATTCTAGTCATGGGAATATGCACAAACTACAAGTTAGTATAACAAATACATTGTTAATTATGTTATGTTTATAACTTTCTAGTGTATAAGTGAGATAATTTAATTTCTACTGTTGCAGTGCTTGCTCGATTGCGCCAACTGGTTTCAAATCTACGTAACTTCTCCGGTATGCTATTTCTTAATTTATTTTTTGAAACTTCCTACTCTTCATTTTGTTTTGTTTTTATTAATAGTTCCATCTAGTTTACTTAACATAGATTGGACTACTGACAAAGGAATTGAGCATTTACATGAAATGGAGGGGATCCACGCCCATTGTCAAAAGCTTTTGGATCTCATGTCCAAAGAGATATCAATGTCAAATATGCAACAGAGGCAGAAAGGTTGCGTTGATGGAGCCATCTTCTGTGCTATCAAGAACGGAAATTTTGAGTTTCTTTTTCGTATTGTTAAAGAAAATCCAGATCTTTTGCGGACAGTTGATAGAGATTCAATGATGCAGAGGATCCGAGTCTGGTGACGCTGAGCTGTCAGATTGCACAATAATGGCGCTGAAATACCTGGAGCAGGCGGATCAGCGCAAAATTGGCAAGAAATCGTAATTTGGCCTAATTGGGGCAATTTCCGAGTGCGCTGCAGTAAATTGGCCATAACTTTGGCTACGAGTAACCGTTTCGCGCATATGACCCCAATTCGGAAAGCTCTCTTCGGCGCGCACGTCGTGGCCACCCAGCTTTGCTCGGTGCGCCTCATTTCGAGCCCCAAAATCCGCTGTTTTCCTTGTCAAAACCTTAATTTTAGATATTTTTTTCCATTTATGGTAACTTTTCATTTATTGTTTAGAAGGTGATTCTGAGCCCGATTTGGGCCAGATTTTCGACATAATAATTATTTTATTACGTATTTCGTTTTATTAGGGTTTTCGGGATTTTGCTATTTTTGGCAAAAATTCTCCTAAACCTAATTTTCAGCTATTTAAGCCCGGCTTGTGGGCGTTTTTCGACATATTATTGTTATTGATTAATTATCAAAATTCAGAGTTTTCTCTCTGTTTTTGGGTGATTTTCTTGTTTCTTCCTTGCAAATTACTTGTTGATTAGCCTACAGAATAATCACTATTCTGTTCCGGCGTCAATTGGTAACAGAGCTTCAGCACCTTCCTGAGACGTGGTCTTCATCAGTTTCGATGGCTGGTAGTCGTGGTCGTGGTGGTCATCGTGGGCAGGTTCCGAATGAAGAAGCTTCGAACCGTGATCGTAGCGTTCAGGACGTGATGATTGAAGATTTGCAGAGGCAAGTTGCAGAATTAGCCCAGCGCCTTGCGGTGCAGGAATTCGGCAATCGTGAGATGGAGAACTCCGATTCCGATTCCACCTTCGACAACCCGTATCACAATCCCGCTCCAAACCGGGACCACCGTGGTCGGGAACGTCATCATGGAGCCCTCGATTTCAAGGTAGACTTGCCCGAGTTTTCTGGCACGTTACAAGCCGAAGGTTTCATCGATTGGTTGAATGAGATAGAGCGGATTTTTGAGTATAAGGAAGTCCCTGATCGCGACAAAGTGAAACTGGTCGCCATCAAATTAAAGGGTCGAGCATCTGCGTGGTGGGAGCAGTTGAAGCGGTCAAGAGAGAGGCAAGGCAAAGCCAAGATCACCGATTGGGAGAAGATGAAGATCAAGATGAAGAGTCACTTCCTTCCGTTCGGCTACACTCAAACCCTGTTTCAGCGACTTCACTCGTTGAGGCAAGGCATGAGATCGGTGGATGATAACACCGAGGAGTTCTATCAGCTGATCGCGCGGAATGATTTATCTGAGACAGAAGAGCAGATGGTGGCGCGGTATTTGGGAGGATTGCGACAGCCCCTACAAGATGCCCTCAGCCTACACTCACTGTGGACTGTTTCGGAGGCCTATCAGCGTGCACTTGTCGCAGAGAAGCAGCAGAACAAGCGGCCCGTGGTTAGAAGCGATCAAGGCAACCGTCCGGTTCGGCCCCAAGAATCCCATCCTGTCCAGCCGCCAACACAGGGTAATTCTAACCCTAATGTTAAATGTTATCGATGTGGGGAACAGGGGCATTGGGCAAGTGAATGCAGGAAACCTGCCAGCCAGAAGGGCAAAAACCTCCTGCTTGAGGAAGACGTGGTAGATTACACGTATGAGGAGACTGGAGATCCATTGTATGACGAAGATGGAGATGAAGAGGTGCTGTATGGAGACGGCCAAGAGACTCTAGTCATTCGTAAGAGTCTGCTGACTCCGAAGGGGGACTCTGGAGATGATTGGTTGAGAACCAATATTTTCCATACCACTTGCACGGTGGCCGACAAAGTATGTAAGATGATCATTGATAGTGGCAGTTGCGAGAATGTAGTGTCTGATGAGGCTGTCCAGAAATTGCAGTTGAAGACCGAACATCATCCTAAGCCATACAAGCTGTCGTGGCTCAGCAAAGGAAGTGAGGTAAAAGTAGATAGACGATACCTAGTGTCTTTTTCTGTAGGCAAGAAGTATTTTGATAATGCTTGGTGTGATGTCGTATCTATGGACGCTTGTCATATACTTTTAGGCAGACCTAGGCAGTATGATCGCAGTGTGGTGCATGATGGCAGGAAGAATACCTATTCCCTTACCATCAAAGGGAAGAAGATTGTGTTAGCCCCTCGTCGGGATGGAGCCAGTCCTGCCCAGGTAGCCTATAATGCTAACCTGCTTTCTATGTCCAGGTTCTTAGTCGAAGTTGAGTGTGAAGACAGAATTTATGCGTTACTGCCTTGTGGGAATAGTGCAGTAGACGAGACTCCAGAATTGCCGCCAGAAGTGCAGCGGATGCTATCAGAATTTTCTGACCTCATGCCAGAAGATTTTCCCCCCGGACTACCACCGATGCGAGATATCCAGCATCAGATTGACCTGATTCTTGGGTCGGTTTTACCGAATAGGCCAGCTTATCGCCTCAGTCCCAAGGAAGTGGAAGAGTTGCAACGGCAAGTGGTAGAGTTGCTGGAGCAGGGCTACATCCGTGAGAGTATGAGTCCATGTGCCGTTCCTGCCCTGTTGGTACCAAAGAAAGATGGTTCATGGCGCATGTGCGTTGATAGCAGAGCCATCAACCGGATCACCGTAAAATACTGGTTCCCAATTCCCCGCTTGGATGATATGTTGGATCAGTTATCCGGTTCTCGGGTCTTCTCCAAAATTGATCTTAAAAGCGGCTACCACCAGATCAGAATAAGGCCTGGAGATGAGTGGAAGACGGCGTTCAAGACGCAACATGGGCTGTACGAGTGGTTAGTGATGCCTTTTGGGTTGTCCAATACGCCCAGTACCTTTATGAGGTTCATGCATCAGGTTCTGCGGCCTTTTATGGGAAAATTCGTCGTGGTGTACTTTGACGATATCCTCCTTTATAGTCCGACCTGGACGTCATATTTTGAGCACCTCCGTGCTGTTTTCAGTACGTTGAGAACAGAGCGCCTCTTCGTTAATCAGAAGAAGTGTTCTTTCTTCACTACATCGGTAACCTTTCTTGGTTTTGTTGTATCTACTGATGGTGTCCATTCAGATCAATCCAAGATAGATGCCGTTTTGGAGTGTCCCCAGCCAAAGACCTTACACGACGTGAGGAGTTTCCATGGGTTGGCGTCCTTCTACCGCCGATTCATCAGGAATTTCAGCACCCTGATCGCTCCCATCACAGAGTGCCTCAAGGGTCGTGAGTTCTAATGGTCTGAGGAGGCAGAGATCAGTTTCCAACTGGTCAAACAGAAGATGACCGAGGCACCAGTTTTGGCACTCCCTGATTTTGAGAAGGTGTTCGAAGTAAACTGCGATGCGTCGGGAGTTGGAATTGGAGGCGTTCTCAGTCAGGAGGGACGTCCCATAGCTTTTTTCAGTGAGAAGCTATTGGGATCAAAGAAGAATTATTCCACCTACGACTTGGAGTTTTATGCCATCGTCCAGTCTTTGAAGCATTGGCGTCACTATCTGGTACACAAAGAGTTTATCCTTATTACCGATCATGAGGCTCTGAAGTACATCAATGGTCAACACAAGCTAAGTAGACGGCACGCCAAGTGGGTGGCATACTTACAGGAATTCACCTTTGCACTAAGGCACCAAGCAGGAAGTCTAAACCGTGTCGCAGATGCACTGAGTCGTCGTACGATGCTCCTCACCACCATGAGTACTAGAGTCGCAGGATTTGAAGCTTTCACTGACATGTATGCAGCAGACCCTTCCTTTAGGAAGATCATTCAGGAGGTAACAGATGGTCACCGTTCTGATTTCATTTTGCATAATGGTTATCTGTTTCGTGGGTTACAATTGTGCATTCCAGATTGTTCACTAAGGCAACAGATTATTAGTGAACTTCATAATGAGGGCCACTTCGGGCGGGACAAGACGTTGGCTCTTATCTCTTCTGACTACTATTGGCCCAAGTTGACTAGTGACGTGGCTCACTTTGTGGAGCGTTGTTATGTGTGCCAGAAGTCCAAGGGTGTTCTCACCAATGCAGGCTTGTACACCCCCTTACCGGTTCCTGACGCTCCGTGGCTCGATGTCAGCATGGACTTTGTGTTGGGCTTGCCTCGTACCCAACGGGCCTGTGATTCCATTTTGGTTGTGGTTGATAGGTTTTCCAAGATGGCCCATTTCGTAGCTTGCAGGAAGACCATGGATGCTGTTCGGATCGGCCATCTCTACTTTAGGGAGATTGTGCGTCTTCATGGTGTCCCTCGATCCATCACTTTAGATCGGGATACCAAATTCATTAGTAGTTTTTGGAGGAGCTTATGGGGAAAACTGGGGACAAAGTTGAACTTTAGTAGTGCCTACCACCCCCAGACAGATGGCCAGACAGAAGTGGTGAACCGGAGTTTGGGCAGGTTCCTTCCTTTTATATTGATTGGACAGTTCTCTACCATTTTATCGCATACGACTTTCTTTCCTCCAGGGGTTTCAACCGTAAGACTTTGTACTAAAGGTCGTGTGCTAACATGACGTAATTTAATGTATGCTTCAGAAATGAATGAATGTGTAGCTCCTGAATCAAAAAGAGTACACGCAAGGATACCAAACAAAATGATGGTATCTGTCACAACATCGTTAACACCTCGTTCTTCTTCTTCGTCTACCTCAACCAGAGTTAAGGTATACACCCTTGCTTGGGCGGGTCGCCTTGGTGGGAAGTTACTTCCTGGGGGTCGGGATCCTTCTGGGGCATCTAGTGGACAATTCCTCTTGAAGTGGCCAAATTGACCACACCTGAAGCAGTTTGGTTCGCTAGCCTTGCACTCTCCAGCATGCACCTTCCCGCACCTCTGGCATAAAGGCACCTGATTCCCTGTTGTAGGAGGGAAATTCCTCTTCTCAGCTGGCCTGCTTCCAGTGCTAAGTGCAGGTCGTTTGAATGGGTATGACACCTGTGATGCTGCTCGTCTCTTCAATTCATAAGCGGCGGATGATTCACGCATTCCTCTTTCAGCAACTGATGCTATATCGACTAATTTAACAAATTTTCTAATCTCGTGGCACATGACTCTTTCCTTAATACGAGGATTAAGGCCATTTTCGAAACGTTCCGCCTTTGTTTCTTCATCCGGAATTAAGTTGAGGCCAAACCTTGATAGTTCAATAAACCTAGCGGAATATTGCTCTACCGTCATTGTGCCTTGCACCAGATTCTGAAATTCAATGGCCCGTACCTGCCTTTGTGCCCTTGGAAAGAAACGCCCATTAAATTATTTTACAAACCTATCCCAAGGGATAGCAACTCCACATCCCAACTCTATTCCTAAGAGTCCTTTCTTAGACTTCCACCATCTTGCAGCTTCATCGGTTAGCCTTAGTATTGTATAATTAACCTTTTGCTCATCAGTACAGCCAAGGGTCTCATGCAATAGCGCGATATCCGTAATCCAAGCTTCAGCAACTAACGGTCCCTGCATTCCATCAAATAGGCGAAATTGCTGGCTAGCAAAATCGCGCATAGAACAACCTACCTGCGCCACTCGACCGGCAGGTTGTGGAATTCTTGCCACTACTTCGGCAAACTGCCTAGTTGTTTCAGCCATAAATTGAGCTAAGGCCGGATTCACTCCATCATTAAATGGCGGAGGTGGAGGTGGGAATTCGTTATCACTGTTGCCATGACGATGGTTTCCGTAGTTTTCTTTACGAACAGGGTAACGTCGAGGTGCCATAATTCTGTACCATCGCATCAAGTTAATCACCAAAATAATAATTAATTTAAATACTACACAATACATTTAATCACATAGATACATATTGATTAGCTTCAAAAGCTTATCATTCTCTAATTCTTACAAAGAGATTACTCACAAAAGTTTTTATTTTACTTCGGGTACATAGCATATTGAAACAAAACTGATGCTTCTACAGTTCTATAATTTATTCATTTACTATTATTTCAAACTTAACATTACATTCTTCAAACAAAGTCTTTTATGTGGTTTATAAAATCGTTTATTAAAAGTAGCTTTTGGTTATGCCCTAGTTTCTAGGTAGGTCAATTTCGATGGTCACCTGAGCGAACTGCTCTGATACCAAACTGTAACGCCCAGAATTTGAGGCTGCAAATTCGTAAGCAGAAACCTCCGGTTTCCACGTGACATTACTACATCAGAGATAAACTCTCGCAGCGGAATATATTTTTTTTCTTCTAAAGCCTTAGGAATTGATAGCATAACACATTTAGAGCTGACTGAAATACCTCGATACGTTTATTAAAAGTTACTTAGGTTTATCTTTACATCCTATATGCACACTAGGTGCATCAAAATTAGTGCCACAGGCGGCACATAAGCATATAACATAAAACATGTTGAACATGACATTGTTATAAATATTTACATGCCATAAAACAAAATACATATAAGCGCAACTAGTAATTTTTAAGCTAGCACATGATAGTTCGTTGATGGTTTCAAAAAACCATCAAAACTGGCATATGGGTCCATGCCTTCATTCTCCAGATCTGCATCAGTAACTATGTAAATATGACGTCATCATATTTACATAGACAAACAAGTGAGTCATCTATTTTCATATCTAAGTTACCATCAGATTAATAACAGTTCATAAATAGTATAAATGCAAGAGTTGTATGAATATGCATCGTAGTAACCATTTAGTTTGTGTTTTATGATCATCTTTCTTCAAACCTCTCATTCTAGGTTATCTGAACCCGTTCACGTCCTTTGCCTCCCACTTAAAGTCTTACCTGTTTTTACTGGAATCCTACCGGTCCCAGCATTAGTTATACATTAGGACTTCGGACACCCCTGGGTCACTCTGAACCCCCTGGATCCACCGACTAGCCTTTCTTCCACTTGCTACTACATCAGCTTGTTGATGGCTATCTCATCAGCCGTTATATTAATTGGACACAACATGCAATGCATGAACAACCACATGCAATAAACACACACCACACAATCCTAATGAAACATAGAATCATTCCTCAGTAAGTACATCCATACTTACACTCATTGGTGTAGTTTCTTAGCTCCTTTTCTGTAACAAATATATACAAAGAAGATGATATATACATCAGTCCTTTTTCCAATATTAAAAATGTGTATATTTTTACATCACTTTACTCATCGTTTTTAGTTATCAATTAAAAGGTAATTACTTCAACATGAATCCTAACAAGATAATATTTTTATGTAAAGAGATAGGGAATTTAGCGGCACAGCCACTTTGTAGGATTGCATTTTAAAGTAAATGAATACGGGGGTTGTTAAACCAACGCCGTAGTAACGAAACAAGTAAATAAATACGGGGGTTGTTAAACCAACGCCGTAGTAACGAAATAAATAAACAAGTAAATAAATACGGGGGTTGTTAAACCAACGCCGTAGTAACGAAATAAACAAGTAAATAAATACGGGGGTTGTGAAACCAACGCCGTAGTAACGAAACAAGTAAATAAATACGGGGGTTGTTAAACCAACGCCGTAGTAAAGAAACAAGTAAATAAATACGGGGGTTGTTAAACCAACGCCGTAGTAACGAAACAAGTAAACAGGTAATGAAATCAAATAATAAGAAGGAAGTGTCAAGATTTACTTACAAATTTGATTTGGAGAGAAAAAACTTCAAGAACACCAAAGTGGTTGTGTGGTAGAAGGAGAGAAAAAGTGAGAGAAAACCAAAGCACAAAGCTTTCAAGAAAGTTGTCTAGGATTTGTGTGGAAAACAAGGAGCCTTGCATGCTTATTTATAGGAGGAAGGTAGGGGTATTTAGGTATGTAATAAAAGAATTAGCTTATTGGATAATATCTTGTAAATTTAGAATTTAGAATTTTCGTCCAACTAGAGGGCAGCCTACTCCGAGAATTATTTCAATGGTCAAACCTACTCCGATTGATGTGAAATTTTGAGGGTAGATAGAGGACTTCATGAAAAACATTTTCTCTTTTTGGTTCGTCTCATTTTGAGTTCGTTTTGACTTAGTTCCAGTCAAGTCAAAGTTTCTGTCTATAAAGCCAAAATATCTTTTATCCACTTTCTGCGTTCACACTTGCTTTATTGATTTTTCTTTCTTGTCATGATTACTCTTGAGATATCCTATCCTTTCATCATTACTCTTGTTTTTTATATATAAATGTTTCTAGAAGCATGGAGATATTATTCTTGATAGTTTTTCGTTTAATATCGACAGTTGGGTTATTTAGGCTCGGGTCAAAAGTCAACTGGTGGAATTTTTACTAACTTTTGCCACATGGTAGATCTTTATTTTGTAAGCACAACGGTTTTTGAATTATCTAAATCTGAGTTCGTTTTACCTATTTTCGGTTCAATCAAAGTTTAAAGCTTAAATGTAACTTTTGGTTTTTAAGGGTTTTTAGGTTTTGATCTTTTAATTTTTCGAAACAACTTTAGGTTTTCTTATAAAAACATGTGGATATTGTCTCCTCAACAATATCAATGATTTCTTAAAAGCTTGAAATTACTGGGCGTTACAATTAGCCTACAGAATAATCACTATTCTATTCCGGCGTCATTCAAGAAACATATTCTTGCTTGCTGTCTTACATCGACAAGCTAAAATCTTTAGCCTTATATACGGGCTTGAAGAGAAGAAGGTTATGATATATGATAGCGATGCCCAAGGCAATTTCATTTTACATATGGCAGGGATGTCAGCACCTTCCACTCTGCTTAACCACATCTCAGGTCCAGCTTTGGAGGTGCAAAGAGAACTACAGTGGTTTAAGGTCATATCTCTCATGCACTTTATATTTCCAACTTTAGTTCCTTTTTTTGGATAAATAACCGGTATACTTTAACTGCTAGCAATACGTGACAAATTGATGCTAGAGCAGAGAAAGGAGAATAGAAACTTGGGGGGTGGTTTAGCCACCCTAGACTGGCCATGAGGTGACTCGAGCCGCACCCCACAAGGCCCAAAAACAATCGACTTAAGGTTTGGCCCCTGACCCATCCTCATTTTACTCTTTGAGGGTGGCAGAACCACCTCCAAGGACAATGGGTGGCCGGCCACCCCATTTTGCCCAACTATTGTTTTTTTTCAAAAAGAATTTTTTTAATATTTTAATTTTTTTATTGTTAAATTTTATTTTTAATGGGACATAGGATAGACATCAATTTTTTAAGAGTACTGACGTGAACTTCCGTCAATTTTTGGACGGAAGTACCATCTTTGTCTTTAGTCATAAACGAGGTATCAACTATAGTATGAAATGAAGCATAGGGGCAGAAAAGTATTTAACCCTTATTTTGAAAATAAGTTATATTTGGTACATTTGAGGGTAAATGCAACTTTTTTTTGCCAATCGATGGTTTAAATACTTATTATGACCCACTCGTGACTTGTACATATGGGTGTGTAAATTATCCAATTACCAACTACTGAAAATATGCTGACCACTACCAAACCGACTTCGACCGCCTACCGATTAATTATATAATCGAAATTCGAAATTAAAAGAGTTTTCAACTTTTCGGGTCGGTCGGTAATCGGCAAAATGGTTTTTTCAGTCGGTTACCGACTTACCCAACATGACCAAGGCTTAATTAGTTTTTTAACAAAACAACATCGTTTTGAACACCTATATAATCTAATTTTTGGAAACCCTATTCACTCCACTTGACCCTCACCATCAGCTTAGACCCACAGCGCCGTCTCCCCCCCAAACCCAGAAACCCTAGCCCGTTCCCCCCTCAACCAGTTCAGTCGTCTGCCCCTTCACCCGTTCGGTCATCCGTTTAAACGTCTTTCAGATTCCATGCTTTTTTAATTTCTTTGCCTCGGTTAACTTTCCCCCAGCAACCAAACAAACCAGAAGTACTGCATTTGGGGTTTCATAAAGCTCATTCACCAACCATGGCCCATTCGCTTCTCTTCCATTTTCAGCTTCTCTACCAAACTCTCCCTCTTGTTGCTTCTTTGTAAACCAGGTACAACAATCAGCATAGATGATAGATCTATGTCGTTTATGCTTTTCTCTGTTTTTCGATCTACGAAACTCTTTGTTATCGTTTTCTGACTGATTTAGATCCTTCTAGTTATTGTTATTACATTTTTCACATAATTTTATTTTATTTTATTTTCATGTTTTGAGTTTTACTTGGTTTTTTCTAGATGTTTGCTTGTGTTTATGGGCATATCTGTATGTGTTCATATTACCGATTTATCCAACCGACTATTACCGACTTTTTGATTTTCTCGATTTATCTGACAATTTCGAAATTAAAATTTAACGAAAAGATGTCGGGTAATTATCTGATTTTATTGACAAGGGCGGGTTAGTAATCGAAAATGCTATTTTCGACATCGACTTACCCGATACCCACCCCTACTTTTACATCGTTCATAACATAAAAATTGAAAGACATTTTTAATTTTTTTTCTTTGCCAATCGTTGGTTTAAATACCCCTCTTATTTTTTTCTTTTCAATTTTTTTTTTGTTTTTAATTTTTTTAAGTTTTATTATTTTTAATTTTTTTAATTAATTGGTAAAGATTTTTTTTTTTATTTTTTAATTTTTTTTTTTTATATTGTGCCTAGGTTGACATGTGGCAAGGTATTAAAATCTAGTTGAAAAACATAATAGAGATACCAAGTTGTTTTTTCCCAAAACCCATATATTATCTGTAATATAAATGAAAACTCAGGTACAAAAAAATAAAATTTGCAAAATTCAGGTATCAAATAGGTCTTTAACCCTAATATTTAGTACTTTACCTCTAGTATACAGTCCAATTCTCATTCTTTCCTATATTGCCTTTGATCGATATATAATTCCATTTATGTTTTGGAAACCTTTCTTTCTAAGATTTTGTTTAAATGCAGGAGGTGGAGAGCATTGTCCATCCCTAGGTTAATGAAGCTTTAAACAAAGACGGTTTAACTCCCCGTGAATTGTTTACAAAGAATCATAAGGACCTGATGCAAGCAGGAGAGCAATGGATGAAGGGCATAGCAACTTCTTGTTCAGTGGTAGCTGTTCTCATTGTCACCATTACGTTTGTTGCAGCCTTTACTGTTCCAGGTGGCAACAACCAAGAATCAGGCTTCCCAATTTTCATACATAAAACATGGTTTATGGTCTTTATAATATCGGATGCATTGTCCCTCTTTTCCTCTTCAACTTCAGTCTTGAGGTTTTTGGTAATCCTCACATCACGTTATGCAGAAGAAGATTTCCTTAAATTGTTACCAACAAAAATGATAATAGGCCTTTTCACCCTTTTCTTCTCTATTACAACCATGGTGATAGCCTTTTCTACTACTCTTTGTAATATGCTACGTGGAAATTATGGCTTGTCATTTCTTTCAGTTGTTTGTGAAAATTGAAATTGACTTCTAAAAATAAAGTGTGTGTAACAAGTGTCAATAAAAATTAAGCACAGTGGAAAATAAAAGACACAGAGATTTTGTTGACGAAGTGGAAACTCAATCAAGAGCAAAACCACTCCGGGGCAGCCAAACCCAAGAATTCCACTATTTAGAAGACAAAGCTAGATACAAGATAGTAACAATCACATGTACTGATGCAGTGGTCGTACCTTGCTCTCTGACGTGTAACCCAACACGAACACTTCCCAACCAGGTCACCTACCTGAAGAGGTCTTCAATGGAATCCTTTACCTTAGGGCAGACCCCTAAGATAGACTTCAGTTTACAGCACGGCAACAGCACACTTGAATAAGGCTTCAAAGGAATTTCTGACTTCTCTAAGTTCTAATGGAATTCACACCAAATTCTTGCAGTTCTCAATGCCCAAGGGCCTCTATTTATAGGCTGGGGGTTCAAATGGGTGAATGCAGTGTTTTGTACGGACGCCGTCCGGACGGTGAACCTTGGCTGTCCAGAAGAACAACTGTGCGACAGGATTTTCCAAAAATTCCACTGAAAATCTTGAGCGTCCGGACGGCTGATCTTCAACACGCAATTTCAATATCCGCAATGCGCGAGTCCGGACCATGAAGGGCAGGTGTCCGGACGGTTGAAGTTGAATCGGCAATTTCCATATAGGTTGCACGCACGTCCGGACTTAGGCTTGCTGACGTCCGGACCGTGATATTTGAATTCCGATTCTTGCCGTTTTGAGACGCACGTCCGGACGGGATACCACATCGTCCGGATGGTTAACTGATCTTCCCTTTCTTGGAACTTGGAAAGAAATCAAAAACTGATCGAGTACTGAGAGGCGTCCGGACGTGCTGCTGAAACGTCCGGACGTGCTGCAGGCCGACACATAAACTTCTCGATACAGTATGGGGTCCGAACGGAATGAACACGTCGTCCGGACGGATGATGCTAGACTGTCTGCGTCCGGACGGATGAAGCAGGAACAGTAAGCGTCCGGACGGGATGGCTCGATCGTCCGGACGGCTGACAGGGAACTTGAATAATTCTGACTTGCAGGCAGAATCTTATGACATCACTCTGAATAGTGGAATCCCTGTTTACAGCATCTTTACATATAAGTGTTTTTGTCCAAACACAGAACGAGGCCAATAAAACTAACAAACTTCCCCTTTGGCCATTCTAGGACAAAAACACTTGACCGGTTTGGAAATACATTCCCGGTCCAAAAAATAAAAATTACTTCTCCTTTTTGTCACAAAAGGACAAAGCGTAAAACAGAGTAAAAAATAAGTCCGAATAATAAAAATTACTCCCCCTAACGGTCTCAGAAGGACCCGGGTAAACAGAGTAATATAAATCCCAATGTTTTAACAAAGCAACAAAAAAATAAACAAAATATCTCAAAATAAGAAAAAAACCAAAAAGACAACAAAGAAAACACGAGGGAATTAAACGTCCTCAGGCAGGGGTAAAGTCCCATCTGCATAATCCTCATCATCATCACTACTAGGATGATGATACTTCAGGCACTCCTTGAGGTCCAGCTGGTTCTTCTCCACGCGCTTGTTGATGGAGTGCACTTCTAGCTGCATGGAAGTGATGGACTGCTGCATGGAGGACATAGACATCTGCATGCTGCTCATCCCCCCTGTAGAGCAGCAAGAGCCTCCATAATCTGAGCATAGTTGACCTCCGACTCAGATGGCAGAACAGTCTATGAGGATGAAGCCATATCTGGGAAGCCGACTGGCGTAGCAGCAGGTGGGGGAACCTCATCATCAAAGTCATCTCTCCGCAGCTGCGCATTGGACTTCATCAATGTCTGCTTGCTGATGGGCTGTTGGATTTTCATCTTCGGTTCACCAGTGACATTGATGCCCGACTGAAGAATAATTTGTGTGAGCAGGCAGCCAAATGGAAGACCAGCATTTCCCTCATCACGGGCCTCTAACATAACACCCAAAATATGCTTGCACAGGCAGAAATGCAAGGGAAGGTGGACTGCATAGACAAACTGGGCCCGTTTCAGGATCAGGTCACTGCGACAAGCAACAGGCCAGATGTTCTGCTGAATGATCTTGGCCAGCATGCGGTGGGAGGGTGAAAAAGCACCAATCCGGATGGTAGGAGGGCGCTCCTCCTTCATCCAGGGAAGGAGGAAGCACCACCCAGGGAAGGAGGAAGCACCACCTCATTGTATGGGCTGGCCGAAATCTCAAGTACTGGGACTCGGATGATGTGACTGATGACCTAAGGATCAACAGTGATGAGATGGCCTGCAACGAAGGACTGAAGCACCACTCCATGATCATCATTTTGCACCACTTCCAGGTTGGCGTAGAAAAGCTTGACCAGTCTTGTGTACACCACACAAGCACAGCTATGAAGATATCCCCAATTGTACGCCTGGATAATGGCAAGAATATTATCCAGCGGTGGCACCATGATATCAGACCGAAGGACGTTCAGCTCAACAATGACAGTGCGGTCCATAATCTTGGCCTGAACTACAACCCTATCTTCTATAGTCCTCTGACGGACCCTGAGAGGTGGACTACCTGCTGACATGATTCTGCAACAGATCCAACAAGAATTTTGCAAAAAAAATATTCCAAAAAAAATGTTCTTGTTAGGATAAACAAAAATTTGGCAGAATAACAGCAGTAAAAAAAATAAACACAGAGTAATATCACAACTAAGCCCAAGGAATTCAAACATGGCAGATATATGCATCTCATATTCCAAAAATAAATAACATTCTAACAATTTAAAAAAAACTGAAGAGAAAAAGGCTAGAAAAATACCTAGAATACAAGAGGAAAAATGCAAAATGCCAAAAACTCACAAGAAGGAAAACTCACAAACAGCCAAAAGTTTAGATTTTGTGGGGTATGAGGAGAGTACGGCGAGCAGGGGAATTTATAGCCACTGTGGGGTCCCCGTCTAGACGGAGCATTAACGTCGTCCGGACGCGCGCTGCATTGGGAACATGCGGACAGGTCACGCGCGTCCGAACGGTTTTACTCACCGTCCGCCCGGTGGTTGCCGCATGCGTCCGGACTCAATCAGGTCCTGTCCGGATGATTGGGCTCCATCCCTGTCCGGACTCCAAGAGAGTGTTGTCCGGACCACCAATCCGTCCGGACCTTAATGGAGACCGTCTGAACGCTCCACACTGAAACACCAGAAAAACTGACAAAAATTTACAGAGATCAAATTTTCTCAAGTCAGTGTCAGAACACGCATGTATAATCAACTGATAACACAATCAGAGAGCATCTCAAAACTAAACAGAGATATAAACGAGAGTTGAGATTTCAATTAGCACAAATAATTTTTCCTGATCATGGAAAATTCAAATAGGCAACTCAACTCAAGCAATGCGTGTGTGTGTGAAGACTGAACCCACAAGGTTTGAAAAATCATGACAAGAGCAACCGGATTTCCTAAAGAAAAGAGAGAATCCGTGACAGATTAGCCAAAAGTCAAACCTTACTCTTACTAGGGTCTAGCCATCCTCATCTGATACACTCCCCCTAAGATGCAGCACCGAAGTGTTTTACTTGTACCATGAAGGACAAGATAAATTTTTACTTGCTCATAGAAGGTAGGGCATATTGCAAATTCTGTACAGAAGCAGTGAATAGACAAATTTAAAGCACAAAATTCATATGAATAACTGCTTATGGTGCTGCAAGCTAGAGGAAATGCCAGAGTTTTTAGATTCTAGGTTCAACTAACTTGTGGTCAATTTGACCATCTTATCACAAACCTTTTCTCTTATTCAGAATTTCTAGAAGCAAATAGTCAGAGAAGGAAAGATGTACCTTTAGGGAGTCTCGGATAGTGCACTTTTTCATCGCATGAGGAAAGAAGCTATCCTACTTTTGCACAACCAGGAAAATAACTTGGCCAAATTAGTCATAAACTCTCAAATATATCTAAGCAAAGTAAATTAATGCTCACAGAATTGAGATATCAGGTGAATATTCAAACAATATCTAAACAGCCAAGAAAAAAAATCCTGAAAATGCTCCCCTTTTTTTTTTTTTTTTAAAAAAAAAAATGCAATATGGAAATGACATCATATACCTGTGAATGCTCGATGATGCCAATACAGAAAAACAGTCGCTCGACCTGCTTTTTCTGTCTTCCCCAATAAATACCTGCAAAGTTCTCTCAAGAGAAACAGGGGGCAAAAACAAACTGGTTCCTAGATTGCATAATAAGCACATAAATATAACAAGTAAAAGTGCAAGCAATCAAACCTGATGCCTTAGGATTAGGAACCAAATCCTAGGCATAAACACCCGAACCTGCTAGGTGCATCGGTTCCCCCTCATGGGGTAACTATCCTTCTCGACCCAATTCTGCCTTCCAGTGGGTGGTTGCTGGCAAGACTGCACCATCCACTCCATCATATTCTGCATCCAGATAGGAGGCTCATTGGAGTATTGTTCTTCTTGCATCTTCTAAGGCCTTCTCACTTGCTTGGGTTTGCTCTTGTAGGCGCCACTGTGATTGGCTGGTACAAACCGCTACTGAGGCCGCTAATGCTGAGGAGCATGAGACCAAGGGTCTTGATACTAAAGCCTTGATGCTTGTCCCCATGGTACTTGATAGGATGCCTGATGCCAAGGAGTCTGATGCTGAACTGCAGGTCTAGCACCATAATGAGCTTGTCTGGGCGTTTCTTTCTTGGCTTTGGCTTTTTGTGCTTTCAAGAGGGAGCACTGAGGCCGAACATGCCCACTGAGACCGCAATGATGGCAAATAGGAGGTCTTCTGATGGAATGAGGCTGCTGAGTGCCTGGAACATCATCGTTGACCTTTTCCTTCTGTTTATCTTCAACAGCGGGAGGAAGCTCTGGGGCTGTAGGTTTCACAAACACAATCTTTGAGGAGGAAGGAACATCAGAAGAGAAAGCTACATACCCGATACCAGTCTTGTTATTCGGGCTCTTCTGGATAGACAGCATACAAGTCAACTTCTCATCAGTGACTCTCTCTAGCTGGAGCTGTGTCTTTAGTAGCTTTTCCTCGAGCTCCTGTATCTTGAGCAGCAATGAACTCTTCTCAGTCTGCAAGCTGTTCAGATCATTAAGGTGTTGCTTTCGGCCTTCCTTCAGCTTTTCATACTCTTTGTAGAGTGTCTTGCAGGCCTCCTTGAGCTCTACCTCATTATCACTATGCTCCGAGTAATACGAGTCTTCTTCTTCGATATATGGGGCCACAAAGGCTAGAAATTTGTCAGACTCTAGAGCATCTTCTTCTGACTCATCACTGAGAGTCACATTGTATACCTTCCCCTTGCCCTTCTTAAGATTCCCGCAATCGGCCCGGATATGCCCATAGCCTGAGCATTCAAAACATCGGGGTCCTCTGGGATCTTTCTTCTCATCTTCCTCTGGTTCAGCTTCTCTTAGAGGTTTCTTTGCTTTTTCAGAAAACTTCTTCTTGAACCGATCATCTTTCATCAGTCTTCTGAAATTTTTGGCTAACATAGCCATAGCCTTTTCTTCATCCTCAGAGTCTTCTTCAGAGGAGGCTTCTACCTTCTTCTTGGAAGCCTTTAGGGCAATGATCTTTAATTTCTTGAGCGGGGGCAAAGACAGCTCAGATGTCTGAAGAGATCCCACCAGCTCTTCAATCTTCATCTCTTCAAGATCCTTGCTTTCCTCAATAGTCGTTACCTTGATCCTGAAACGCTAGGGCAAAGATCTGAGAATTTTTCAGATGAGTTTTACATCCGAGATAAGTTTCCCAAGACTCACCATGGAGTTCCTTAGGTCACTTATTTTGGAGTAAAACTCTCCAAATGTCTCTTCCTCTAACATCTTAATTTCTTCAAATTTTGAAATCAACATTTGAAGTTTGGCAGATTTTACAAGTTTTGTGCCTTCATATGTTGTTTCCAAAATTTGCCATGCTTCATTGGCTGATTCGTAATTTGAAATTTTGGCGAATTCAGATGGAGAAATTGCTTGGCATAGAGCATGGAGGGCTTTATCATTTGAAAGACGAGCGTTCTTTTGAGGGACTAGTTCAGGTGTTGCATCCTCTGGTTTAGTCCAACCAGTTTCAACAATACCCCAACAGTCAATAGATTTCAAAAAGAAACGCATACGTGCCTTCCAATAGCCATAGTTCGTACCATCAAAGGCAGGAACAGAATTAAGAGTTTGAGACATATAAAAATATAGAAGTCAAATATAAAAACACTCAAGAAATTAATCTTCTCAGACTGTACCAAGCTCTGATACCAATTGAAAATTGAAATTGACTTCTAAAAATAAAGTGTGTGTAACAAGTGTCAACAAAAATTAAGCACAGCGGAAAATAAAAGACAGAGAGATTTTTGTTGACGAAGTGGAAACTCAATCAAGAGAAAAACCACTCCGAGGTAGCCAAACCAAGGAATTACACTATTCAGAAGACAAAGCTAGATACAAGATAGTAACACTCACATGTACCGATGCAGTGGTCGTACCTTGCTCTTTGACGTGTAACCCAACACGAACGCTTCCCAACCAGGTCACCTACCTGAAGGGGTCTTCAATGGAATCCTTTACCTTAGGGCCGACCCCTAAGATAGACTTCAGTTTACAGCACGGCAATAGCACACTTGAATAAGGCTTCAGAGGAATTTCTGACTTCTCTGAGTTCTAATGGAATTCACACCGAATTCTTGCAGTTCTCAATGCTCAGGGGCCTCTATTTATAGGCTGGGGGTTCAAATGGGTGACCGCAGTGTTTTGTATGGACGCCGTCCGGACGGTGAACCTTGGCCATCCGGACGGACAACTGTACGACAAGATTTTCCAAAAATTCCGCTGAAAATCTTTCCTGTTTGAGACTTGAGTCCGGAGGGTGAGACACTGACGTCCGGACGGTCGCACGTCCACGGCAAGTAACTTCCATATACGACTTCGCGCTTCCGGACCATGAGGGAGGAGCGTCCGGACGGCTGATCTTCAACACGCAATTTACATATCCGCAATGCGCGCGTCCGGACCATGAAGGGCAAGTGTCCGGACGGTTGAAGTTGAATCGGCAATTTCCATATAGGTTGCACGCGCGTCCAGACCGAGGCTTACTGACGTCCGGACCGTGACATTTGAATTCCGATTCTTGCCGTTTTGAGACACGCGTCCGAACGGGATACCACATTGTCCGGACGGTTAACTGATCTTCCCTTTCTTGGAACTTGGAAAGAAATCAGAAACTGATCGAGTACTGAGAGGCGTCCGAACGTGCTGCTGAAACGTTGGGACGTGCTGCAGGCTGGTACAGAAACTTCTAGATATAGAATGGGGTCAGAACAGAATGAACACGTCGTCCGGACGGATGATGCTGGACTGTCTGCATCCGGACGGTATGGCACGTCGTCCGGACGGATGAAGCAGGAACAGTAGGCGTCCGGACGGGATGGCTCGATCGTCCGGACGGCTGACAGGGAACTTGAATTCTTCTGACTTGTAGGCAGAATCTTCTGACATCACTCTAAATAGTGGAATCCCTGTTTACAACATCTTTACATATAAGTGTTTTTGTCCAAACACAGAATGAGGCCAATAAAACTAACAGTTTGGCTATTCTTCCAGTCACCACATTCTTATTTATGCAAATCTCCCTTCTTGTTGACATGTATAGTTCAACTTTCAGACCAGGCATCTTCGACAGGAAAATGAAGTCATGGGTATAATTAAGCTATCCATTCAGCTATATAATGTATAGGTGTTCGGTAAATAATTAGCGTTCCCGGAACTGGAGATCACCTTTTCTTTTTCTGTTCTTTTCTATTTTTTCTTGGAAGAATGACTGATAAATTTTCAGTAGGTTTATGTTGCATATTTTGTGATTCCTCTTGGTTATTTTAGACAATTTATCATTAATTTCATCAAATACATCATTAATCAATTCTATATTTTTACTCGAGTTTTTTAATTTTTTGTAACGTGTATGTATAATTTTGTATGGAATTGATGTAAGGTTGTAGAAAGGTGTTTGTGGAACTGTATGAATGAAATTGATGTAGGGGTGACGGACAATCTCCAAAAGAAAGACGAGAATTACTCTTTAACAGAAATCTAACAAACTAATGAAATGACCTTTTAGCTATTCCACTAACTACTAAAATGAGCATAATCCTACTCAACTAACTTAACATTGGAAAATGGGCTATAAAATTACAATAGAATGGTTTACAACTGTCAAACCCAACTACCCTAAATTAGGATTCTCTCAAATTTTCTATTCGAATTTGAAAGAATTCGGACAGGTGGTTGTGAGTGAACATTTATGGGACATACTTGACCAAATAAAAGTTGGCATGATCCATATTATACATAACAAGTCTGATATGTGAGTGAGCATTAAAGGGACTCACCTGGCCAAGTAAAAATTGGACTGTCTAAATTCGAGCAGAGAATTTGAGGAAATCCTAATCCTAATAATATACCTCACCCACCTGTGAAACCCAACTACCCATATCACACTTTTTATGTATAATAATAATATACCTCACCCCACCCCTTCAGAATACCTTGCTTAGAAGGTACAATTTGAATCTCTCTCTCTCTCTTTTATTTCTTTTTTTAACATCTCATTCATACCATTTATACATATTACAATGAATTACAACTGAACAAACCTAATTCACTTTGGTTACAACTGGGTGATAAATCACATTAAATAATGATAAATTATTGTCAAATTACATAAAATAACTCATTAATACTTAAATATAAGGTACATGAATGCCATAGAAAAGGACAGAAATTTCCTACAAACTGGTTTGTAGGAAATTTTTTAAAATTTACATATAAAAATGACATGTGTCCTTTAAGCATGTGAAAAGCACATGTTATTTTAATAGCATGTACTTTTCACATGCTTTTTTAATAGCATTAATTTCCTAAAAAAAAAATAGCATTAATGAAAAAACATGTACTTCTCACATGCTTAAAGAACATGTCATTTTTATATATATGTGGGTTGTAGAAAATTTTCTACAAACCAATTTGTAGGAAATTTTTGTCCCATAAAAAATATAGGAACAAACAAAACATGTAAATGAATCAAAATCAAGCCGGGTGCAGGAACTAGGGGTTTCTGCCAGGTGGAGCCTTAGTCCACAGCTTGGGATCCCTGACACCCCACCTAATAATTATCCAATAAGAGTATTAACAAAGGATTTAAGTTAATTAGTAGATTATCTATTGGGAAAATTGTATCATTGGTCTCTGTTGTTAGCTAAATTACAAATCACTCACTCTTGTATCAAAATTAATTCAAAGATTTTCATGGTTGGCCTAATTTGCAAATCACTCCTTGGAGTCAAAATTTGTTGAAAATTTTGACAAATTCCGTTAGGTTCTACATCAGCACCAACCGCCACCAATAATATGGCAACACGTGCCACTCTTAATAAAAAAATATAAATATATTAAAAATATAAATAAATAAAATTTGAAAATTATTTTGTTAAAAATAATTGGAAAAGGAAAAAGGGTAGCTGCCCAGCCCCTGGGGTGGCTGCGTGCCACCCCGGCCACCTTTGGGGCTGAATAAATATTAAA
This sequence comes from Alnus rubra, assembly GCA_028654335.1. Taxonomy (NCBI): domain Eukaryota; kingdom Viridiplantae; phylum Streptophyta; class Magnoliopsida; order Fagales; family Betulaceae; genus Alnus; species Alnus rubra. Next base: position 1,035,236 of record JAJPGS010000125.1, on the reverse strand, counting down.
ATGACAATTTGGGAGATTGGTAAAGGAAAATGAGACATTTTTTGGTATATTGGCGGAAAGATTAAAGGTCTGTTTGGCAACAGAAAATAATTCTAATTTTTTTATACTTTTTTCAAAAACAAATTATATTTTATTCAAATTTTATCTAATAAAGTCAAACCTCAAAATTCGCGCTCGAAATTAGATTTGAATTCCAATTTCAAAAAATTCAACACCCAAAAAATTCTGATATTTATATACATTAAAAATAAATAAATAAAACATAAATTAGGAAGAAATTTTATAAGAAAGGGCAGCTGGCTGTTTAATTGAAAGAAAAAGAAAAACGTGCGAAGAGAGGAAGTAGGAAGAATCACGCAAAGCTAGAATGCTATCCAAGATTAAGAGAAGTAATTTAGCTTTCTTTATTTTTATTTTATTATGAATTTAAAAGAATATTCAAATGGTATATAGAAAGGATAACATAAATTATTATAAAGTGTATTTGAATAAAAAAAAAAAACAAAAGGGAAAATTTTACATAGCCCTCTCAAACTACCATCCAAAATTCAAACTACTAAAAATTGTCGATATCTCATTCAAAGCTAGCAAAAATACATAAATGTATGGGTTGTTCAATTTTTTCATGATTTTTTTGTCATTGCACTAACTTTCTTTTATAGATAAATGTGAAATTAGTCCTCATAGTTTGCCTAAGTTACAAATCGCTCCATATCGTATTAAAGTAAACTAATAGGTTCTTGGGATATGCTAAAATAATAATTTAGTCCATAGAGTCAAATTTTGTTAAAACGTTTTTCAATTTAATCCATAGAATCAAATTCTGTTATAACATTTTTCGGATTCCGTTAAATGTCACATTAGTGCCAATAAAACGATAACATATATCACTTGTAATAAAAATATTAAATATATAAAACTAAAAAAAAAATGTGAAAATTAATTTTTTTAATTAAAAAAAGGAAAGGGTTCTGCGGAATTGGACTTTGAGTTCACTTTGATACAATATGGATCAATTTGTAATTTAAGATAACCATAAAGATCGATTTTGATTTTTTTTTCTTCTTGTTTTCTTTTTCATTTAATTTAATTTTAATTTGGATATTTGAGGCTGGTTCAGAGTGTAAATTTGAGTAGAAAAATATGACAATTTTAGGAAAAATTGCACCATTAGTTACTATGGTTGACCTAAATTACAAATCGCCCCCTCTAGTATCAAAATTAATTCAGAAATCATTGTGGTTGACTTAATTTACAAGTCGCTCTTTAAAGTCAAATTCTGTTATAAATTTTAACAGATTTTGTTAGGCATCACATCACCACCAATAGGATGGTGACGCGTGTCGATCATACTAAAAAATATATATATATATTAAAAATATAAATAAATAAAACTTAAAAAATATATCTATTTTTAAAAAAAGTAAAAGAGAAACCCGGCAGCCACCCCTTTTCTCTTTTCATTTTTTTTTAAAAATTAAGTTTAATTTTTTTATATATATTTTTAATATATTTTCCTTTAAGAAAATATAAAAAGAATTTTTATTAAAAAAAATATAATTATTAAACAAATAACAAAGAAGTTTTTTAAAAAATATTTAAATAAAAAAAGTGAAAATTAGTGTGACATTAAGTCTTTACGAATATGAGATTTTCTAGACATTTCTTATAATATCAAGTGTTATTCCTATTTCAGCACTTCTAATTTTGGGAGTTTTAGCCAAGAGTAGCAAAGGGCCAGAGAAGCTTTTTAGTATTGAATTGGGAATAGAACCAATGGGCGATGCTTGGCTATAGTTTTGAATTTGGTATTATGTGTTTCATCTAGTTTTTGTTGTTTTTTATGCTGAAATGGTTTTTATTTATCCATTGACAATGAGTTTTGATGTATTGGGTATGAGAAATGCTTGCTTTACAACCCCCACCCAACTCCCACACAACCCCCACTCCCATGTATGTGGGACCCACATGCATGGGACCCACACACATGTCAGTAGGGGTTGTGTGGAAGTTGGGTGGGGGTTGTGAGTGTATCATCTCCCATTGGGTATATTTGTATTTATAGAAGCTTTAATTTTCGTGCTTATCTTAATTTTTTGTTCAGTTTATGCATGGCAAAAAAGAGCATTGGAATGGTCTTAGCTCTTAAATATTCAAACAATAAAAATAAAGAAAATAAAAAATAAAAATAAAAAATTGAAACAGTTATGAATTCTATAGAGTTTCTCTTACTTGATCGAACAGCTCAAAATTCAATTATTTCAAGTACATCAAATGATCTTTCAAATTGGTCAAGACTCTCCAGTTTATGGCCGCTTCTATATGGTACCATTTGTTGCTTCATTAAATTTGCTTCATTAATAGGCTCATGATTCGACTTTGATCGTTATGGACTGGTACCCAGATCTAGTCCAAGATAGGCAGATCTAATTTTAACTGCGGGTACAATAAAAATGAAGATGGATCCTTCTTTAGTGAGATTATATGAACAAATGCCTGAACCAAAATATGTTGCTATGGGAGCATGTACAATTACAGGGGGAACAAAGGAACTAGTGGACTGATCACTAAATAGGTACAAATACGTGCGAATTCTGCATCACCACAGCCCACTTGATCCAGTCACTCCTTGCTCAAGGAGCGGCATACCAAAAAAAATATCAAAAAAAAAAATTAGAAGTTGCCCTGCTGACGCCGAGAAATATCTTGGCGATATTGCCACAAGTTTATTTCTCGGCGCAGGACTTCTTGGTGATGACGAAGTTGGAGTGCCCGGTGCTCCAGCTCCCGGGTCTCCTCATATAAACAGGTCCCCGCTGCTTCCCGGAATTGGGTTTCTTCCTAGACGCCTTGTATCAAAGCAGCGTTCCCCTCCAGCACGTCCATAAAAAGGGAGAGTTCCCTTGCTTGAAGATCAGACTATCAAGCGTCCCCTCGAGAACTGGGCTGTCCAAATCAATATGACGACGCTCTAGTATCAACCAAATGCAGGTATCCAGAATATAGGGTTTCATTGTAGGATAGGTCTCGCTGCTGTCATAAATATGCTGAAATCTTTCTATTACAATGCCGCGTGTCAACGAGAATTCTTCCAGGCTTATAAAGTTATTAATTCTCTGAGATAGCTCGGCGTCCAGAGTCATTTCATGGAGCTCCTTTTGCATCCAATTAACCCATTTTGGGTCTTGCTCTCTAAGAGAAAGCAAATCGTTTAAAAGGGAAAGCCACTCCATGATCGGGGGTTCCGTAACCCCCGACAATGTAATGACATTGCATGGATAAAAAAGAAGGCCCTTATAGAGGGCTAGAAAATGGAGTACTACCCTAAAGAGAATAACATAGGCCATAAAAAGCATATATTAAAAAAAAAAAAAAAAAAAAAAAAAAAAAAAAAAAAATCTATTTTTCATATAAAGAAGGTAAATCACTATTTCCAAATAAAATAGGGCTTTACTAATAAACCGAAACAGGATACCTCAACGACTGCCTAACCAACCGAGAAGAAAGCAAAAGGGCCGAACTCCTCGTCTTACTCATGTGGAGCCACCGCAGTTGTCTCAGTTGACCTCTGCACGCATGAGACCATTGGAATTTAATATTCAGAGCTCGTGAAGGAATTAAGCAAAAAGAGTTTAAAAAAAAAAAAAAAAAAAAGAGAAGAAGAAGAAGAGAAAAAGCCATGGTGCTTATATTTGGCTACTAAGTACCTCTCCAATGGCAAAAATAGACTGACCAACCCACGTCTAAAATATCCTGTGTATCAACTTTTATGGTTTTTATTGGTGTAAATAAAATCGCCTCAATTTTTGGATTTTCATCTAGATATAATAAAGGGCTTGGTGAGCTTAAAGGCGTAAAACGGTTATTTGGGAATAGTTTGAAGGAAATGTGCATTCCCTTCTTTTTTTGGATAGCTTCATTTATTCTGGTGTGGATGGCAGGTAGGTCTATATTTCTTGGTTTCAATAGGTCTCCTTACCAGCGTTTTTTCTATCTACTATTATCTAAAAATAATCAAGTTAAGAAGTCTCCAGCCCTATTGTTAAGAATAGTGACATGACCAATCAATAGAAATACTCTAATACTCCACCTTTGTCATATATTCCATACATCACACTACAATTTTGAACTTCTCGACAAATATAATCTGTTTCGTTATTCTAAGTTGTTATTCTATTCTAGGTAATGACGAACTTGTTATTCTTAACAATTGGAGAGCCAGAAGAGGGCGCAAAAGAGGCAGTTGGTATGGTTGTGTGTCTACTTTAGAGACCTGAATGCGGCTTGCCCTAAAGATGACTCCCCCTTACCAATAATCGAACTCAAGATTGACGCAAAAATGAGTTTTGTCATTCACATAAGAAAGACATTCCAGTTTCAACTGGATTCCTTTCGAACTATGAAACCAAGTGTGAAACTTGGTGAAGATAGAAGAATGCAATTGTTGCAAAAACCGGGACAACTCCAAATTGGATCAGTTTCTCCTTAACAAATAAGTGCTCGAGCCAATAAAATCCTACCCAATGGGGCCGGATAGTATGACGGCACTCTTCTTTAAACATTATTGGAGCATAGCGAAAGAAGATGTTGTTTCATCAGTTCGGTCCTTTTTCCTAAGAGGTTTTATGCTCAAGAGGCTCAACCATACTAATATCACCTCGTTTTAGGCTCAAGAGGCTCAACCATACAACCTTACATGGTGAACTAGTTTCGCCTAGATTATAAATTTATTATAATTAAATTGGCTTGGGTCGTTTACTAATGTCAGTAATTGACAATTTAACAATTTTAAATTCACCTAAAAAAGAAGTAAATAAATAATAAAAAAAAATCCTTTTGACTATCGCCTCATTTTAGTCGACTCAATATCAGAGTTTTTTTTATGGATTGCAGTACGTCGGTCCTTTAAGAGTTCTTCAAGCTCTAGCAGATAAGTTAAAACTACTTTTCAAAGAGAATCTTCATCGTGTATATATATATATATATATGATTGTTTTTTATTATTTTAGGCTGAGCCGTGAAAGTCATCTAAGAAAAAGAACCTACTTTTTTTTTTCACATAGATAAAAGAACCTACTTTTCAAAAGACAGAAGAAAAGACAAGCCCAAGTGGGCTGACACAACATCCAATAATCCAAAGCATCGGATGAAGAGAAAGAAAAAAGAATACTTTTACGGAACTAAATTGATCCAGCTTTATTCACATGAAGACATGTGACCTCAAACCCATTCACAACCCTTCATAGTTCATAGTGTTTATTGGAGCTCACAACAGTTTCGGTTTTTGTTTTTAAACTATTTTAGAGCCGCTTCCTTAAATTTCATTATTAGAGCAACTTCTTTAAATTTCATTATCTTCTCCATATGTAGAATTTTTTTTTTTTTTTTTTTAAAAAAAAAATATATATATATATATATATATATAGACACACATATATCTTGAATCAAATTACTTTGTTATACTAAACTAAGGAAACACCAACTTCAAGAGAACAAAAAATTATATTCTACATCTAGGGAAGCAAAAGTATTTTCCTTAGTATTATTTTAATATAAAAAACTTTCTCTTTCATCTCTCATTTTTTTAGCATTCATTTGAAACAAGATTTAAATGAATTTCCTTTCAATTTTCTTTCTCTTAATATTTAATTTAAGGGGAAACTTCAATTTAACCCCATGAAGTTGTCGGCAATTTACAATTCACCCACCAATGTTTCAATTTTGTCAATTGCAACCCATAAAGTTTAAAATATTTTCAATGTACCCCATTTTGTCTATTGTTGCCGTCTCAAGTGACAGAAGTCAATCCACATGCGCGGCACGTGACCTCTAGTGAGAAAAGCGAACAAAAATACCCTTAAAAATGAGTCGTTCATTTTTGAAATCCACAAACACCCTGCGCATATTTTTTTTACCTCTTATACCTTTATTAAAAATGGATGAACAAAGACTCATCATTTTGAGAAAGTTAGAATTGAAAAAGCAGCCATAAAGACCGAAGATTCGCCCTTTCTGATTTCACTGTTCTTTGTAGATTATCTTCAACAACCAAAAAGGAAATCGATTTTGGTGGAAGTTGCCGTGATTAAACCGAAGTGGGTGTCTTGTTTCAAGGTATGTTAAAAAAACTCCTCTTTTAAAATTGGGGTTTTGTGCAAAAGTAGGTTCCGTATTTTTTGCTATCAATTCTTAAATTCCTTCTCTAGTTCGTTTATTTTGACTTCAATGAAGCCAAATAATCGAAAAAAGAAATGTGCTTAAGGTTTCACCTGTGACGTTGTAAAGTTGGGTATTTCTTTGTTTTTTCGACAAAAGGTTGCTTTCAATGATTAGGTATGTCTTTGTTTTTTTGAAAAGTTGCTTTCACTTACTAGGTCCGTCTATTTTGTTGAATTTCTACAATTACTGCTTTGTGTGATGTTGGGTCCATGTGTTTTGTTTTTGTTAAACATGTGCTGTTTTTTTGTTGTGTTGGCTGGTGCCATGTGCGTTTAAAAAATATCAATGAAGTTGATTGGTGTCATGTGAAGTTGGTTGGTTATTTTAATATATGGGTTGCTGCTATCAAGACTTAGTGTGTTCTACTAAATTGACCTCGTAGGATAGGAAGTTGTAAATTAGTGGTTGAGATTCATTATGGGGGTAGGTTCAACCAGAGGTTTGGTTGTGAGTATTTGGGCGGTCAAGTTGAAGTCCATAAACATAGTATTGACCCTGATAAATTATCATGTTTTGAAATTGAAGATATATGTAAAGAATATGGCTATAGGTAAGGGGATTTCATGTATTATAAAGACCCTACGAAGAGTCTTGTTGATGGTTTGTATTTAATTACTTCAAGCCATGATGTAATTTCCCTGATTGCTTGCCATACTGGACATGTCATTTTGGAATTATACATTGTGTCTTTTGGGAATGAAGGGGGTGATGAAGAAGATAGTGAAGAAAATGATGAATACGGAGGTAGGGTTGAGTTGGATGATCGTTGGTTGGCAGATAAGCTTAGTGATAATGAAGACTTATTTGATGTTGATGTTGATGTGGGTGATGGTCGGGGTGATGGTGGGGCTGGACCCTCTAATGTACAATCTGATAATCCTAGGGTTGAACAAGGTAATGAATATGGTAAGGGAGGAGGTGATGATGAGAGTAATGAAAGGGGTGATGATGATAATGAAGATGATGTGGACAACATTGAAGCTACTCATGATATTAGGCCTATAAGTGGTGAAAATTTAAAAGGAACATATGAAGATGTTGATGATAATGACACTAACTCTGAGATAGGTAGAAGTGACATACTTGTCTCACCGGTACCTAGTGATGAAGAAGGTGAAATATCTTCTGCCAGAGGGTCCGAGTTCCATGCAATTGACCTTGGGGATCCAATTTTGAAACTTGAGATGAAATTCTCAAATATAAAAACATTCAGGGAGCTTGTTAGGGTGTTCAATCTGAAAAGGGGGAAGGACATCACCTTTAAAAGAAATGAGAGACAAAAGTATATAGTTGTATGTAACTACCCAAAATGTAGTTATAGAGTATATGTCAAACAGATGCCTGATGAAGATACATTTCAGATAAGGTCTATACAAAGTAAATGTGTATGGTAGGCAATTTAGGAACTCAATTGTAAACTCAACCTGGATAGCCAACAAACTCATTGACAAGTTTAGAGTTCATCCTGACATGCCATTAGGTGTGATTTAGAATGAAGTGAAAGAAAGATGGAGTGTGGATGTGATCCAAACATGATGTATAGGGCAAGAATAAAGGCTAATAGAAAGATTTATGGCAAGCACGAGGGTCAGTATGCGAGGTTGTAGGACTATTGTGAGACTTTGAGAAAAACCAACGCGGGAAGTTGTGTTGTGATGAAAGTATAGACCAGTTGTGACAACTCATTTCTTCTTCTTTTTTTATACAAATCATTTGCATAAACATTAATATCTTAAAAATATAAATGGATCATCACAGTGGCACGACGATGTGTCGCAAAGCCAACATATGATACATACCTGGTAAATCAAAGTAACATCTACTTAACTATGCAGCAAAAAAACATAAACCTGAATAGCGGAAATCACAACATATACCTCTATCACAAATTAATGATTAACAAAGAGCCACATAACATCTATCTGTTTAAGTCTTATCAATATAATAATTATATAATAAGAATAGCTTTACAAAGAACAAGTGATACAAGCGTTACAAGCCATATACAAAACCTCTAAAACAGTGGACAACCCGTGGTCCAACAATTACGACATTCGTAGTGAGCTTCAGCCATAATATCCTAAGTACACTGCTATGGCAACATTGACTACAAATGGAAGTATATGCAGCCAAAGCATCAATGTTTGCACGGTTGTGGGTAGGGATGTAATCGAACCAAGCCGAGTTGAGTTTTAACATTTCAAGACTGGCTCAATTATGAGTCGAGCTCGAATTCGAGCCGATCTATGAAATGCGTGTTCAAGCTCAGCTCGTTTAAAACTTGGGTGAACTCGATCTCAAGCTCGAGTTCGTTGAGAGTGACATTCGAGCTAAGCCGAGTTGAACCGGCTCGACTCAACTAGAACTCGAGGTAGGCTATTAAATTTTTCAATGTGTGATCAAAACGTTGTTCAAACCCTAGTTTGTGAACAACCCTTCATACTAACTATTAATAACTTAATATGTTAGTTTAACATACTAAATACTATTATCAAAGTATTATAATTAATATGTAATACAATATTTACTTAGGTAGCCTACTATATGCTTATTTAGTGCGTGTGTGTGTGTGTGTGTGTGTGTGTGTGTGTGTGTATGTATATATATATATAATATACAAAGAAATATCGAGTAACATATAGTTAATTACATTTACTTAGTATATGTTAATTAACTAGATAATTTGTTAGTTTATGAACTAACTAGTTAGTATATTAACTAATACACACATATAAATATATTAAGTAACATATATAACATATATTACCCAATTCAAAGACACTTGCATTACCCAATCTGGTAGCATAAACATCACAGTATTTTGAAGCTCAAAACGATGGCACGTTGCTTCGCAATATAAAGATCTAGTGTTTCCAAATATAGGTAACTCAGTGTCTAAATGCATTATAGCTTCGTACCAAATTAATGACCGTCCGCCTACCTATTTGAGGACACTTGCATTACCCAATTTGGTAGCACAAACATCTAAGTATATTAAAGCTCAAAACAATGGCATCTTGCTCAGCAATACAAAGATCCGGCGTTTCCAAATATAAGTAACTTCGTGTCTAAGTGCATTACAGCTTTGTGCCAAATTAACGACAGTCCACCTACCTACTCAAAGACACTTACATTATCCAATCTGATAGCGTGAAAATATAAGTATATTAAAGCTCAATGCCCTTAAATCAATGCAATCCAATTGATAGAAATATACATATGCTCTTGCCCATTAAGATTTATATGCATACTAATACGTTTAGTATAAAACTACTAACATATTATGAAAACATCACACTCATAAAACAATGTTATATATGCTTAAGTTTTCTATCTCTTTTATGTCTTTCTTCTTTTTACCTATATGAGGGTCGCCCCAATTTTCTCTTTATAAGTCCTTTCTCTTTGTTGAATGGGACTTGTCCCGAGGTAGTGAAAGTTTGCAATCACACCCCAAAGACTAATCCTTTTACACAATTTGGAGGCTTGCCTCAGTCTTTTATTTCTTTGTTTTACTACTATCTTGATCGATGTACATGCTTCATGCTTGCTGTTGAAATTTTATATTCTTTCTCTTTGAAAACAATGCATTCTTTATAAAACGGTAAGACCAATCAACATGTTATTTCTTAAACAACTTTGCGTAATTTAAATCCTAACAACAGTAGGCAATCAAACATTTCAAATTATTCAAATAACACTTTTCATTCATGCAACAATTCTCATAAACATCATTACTATATCTCAACATAATTGAAACTACTTAAATCATCCAAAACACATAATTAACATAATGTCGGTTCAGTAATAAAACACATATTATTTCATTTCTATAAAATACTTAAAGCATAGTAAATTTCTCAGTGAGTGGAATACTCACCTTTGTTGCATAGGACTCATGACTCAAACATTCCCTCATGTTCTAGTTACTTTGGACTCTACATCAAAGAATTGAGTTGAAGTTTCCAATCATGATACGAGCCTGCAAACATTTATGATGTTAGACTATGCCAATGAACCCATATTCTATGACACATACACTACTCGTATGCTCACACATCGCATTACCCACTTCTAAAGCTAACTAGGTACCCTTAGCTACTGTTAGGTTAATCATTGGTTATAAGTTCACATCTTATCTTGTTTATTTATTATTATTACTTGGTGATAAATGTCTTGTGTTCCAGGATTATCACTGCCTGTCTGTTGGTAATTCTTTCCCAAGTATACAGGCTTGGCTTGATCTTCTTGTCATTGCTTGCCTTAGATATTGCTAGCCACTGGCTCCAAATGTACAGTACTTTCTCCCTCGCGGTGGCGTGTTCAGGCGCGTCCCCCTAGGGGTCATTCTCGCTTAGCAATCTGTCTTTTCGTTACGTTCACATTACATTTCGTGGGTTCGCTATTTACGTTCGGTTGTAGGGATGCTTTCCCTATAGGGGAGCCAGTTTCGGCTTGATGGAGAACCAGTTCTTTGTGGAGGCAAAGTCCTTCCGATTCTCGGTGGAAGCAGGGTCTCCTGAGCTTTGGGTGGAGGAAAAGAGGAAAGGGTTTTCAGGTTCTGCTGTTTTCTGGTTGAGTTGCACTGCTTGGGTTCTGTTAAGGGTGGAAGAAGTTTTGGGTAATTCTGGGATGGAGGATTTCGTAAAATCCTTTAGGGAGGGGTCTAAGGTGACCATCACTCGGAAAGGTGAAAACAGGTCTGGGCAGTTCTTGGAAGTAGCTGTTTACGGCGGAGGCCGGAAAGAGGGTATTCTCTTTCCTGAAGGTCGGGACGGGCGAGGGTGGAGCCGTGTTTCTGGGGAGCTGAGCAAAATTTTGGATTTTCTGGGAACCACGGTTGGGTCTTCGTCTTCTGGCAGTCTGCCTCCCTCTAGTGGTTCTCCGTCGGGAGTTAAGCTAGGGAAAGGTACAGGACGTCCGTCGTTTGTGGAAGTGGTGAGTTCTTCAGCAACCATCTCTGCCTTGGGTTGTCGAATTCTTGCTTAGGACTCAGGAACTAGGGTTGCGGCAAAGATTGTTGGCGCTTGGCCTTTGCCGGACTGGTGCAGGTTGGAATGGACGCAGCCGCTGGGTATGGAGGTGGAGGCGGTCCATCAGGTGATTGATTGCTCCGCTCTGGAGAAGCAAGCGGTTGGTCCCTCGGGTAGGGACCATTGTGTAGTTGATCAAATTAGGTCTCGAGGTAGTGTCTGTAGATCGGATGGCGTGTCCAGGGATTCAGCTGCTGAGGGAGACATTTTGATACAAGGGGATGGTGTGTTTGGAGTGTTCGAGAAGTTTTTTGAAATTCTGGGTCGCTTCTCCAAGGCGCTGGTTTGGGCTTGTGGTTTTTTGAAACAGTTAGGCCTTAAGTCTTTGTTTGGGTTTAAACGAAGGGTGGGCTTTGTCGCGGGCTGGGTGCTAAAGAGGGTTAAGTCTGTTTTTAAAGGGATTCGGGTTGGGGCTAAAGTGATTAAGCCTAATGCCAAGTTGGACGCGATTTCGGGTCATAAGCTGTCTTTGAATTCTGGTGCGTTTTCGGGGTGGCGATTTGGGCCGGGAAGTCTTCTACGTCCAACGGAGGTCCTTGGGAGCGCTTTTCGGCCGGAGGTGACGTCTGTGGCAGATTTTGGGGTGGATCTGTGTCTGCACCTTTCGGGGGTGGATTTAGTGATCGGCAGCTCCTTCCTGTGGTCGAGTCCGTCAAGCAGGCTATTTTTCCCCCCATGCCGGTGCTGGTGTTGCTTCCTTTGGTGCTTCTGAGTGATTTTTCTTCTAGGGTGCGATCTTCTGTGGACTTATGTTCTTCCGGTTCAAGGCTCATCCTTCGGCAGGCAATTCCTTCTGCTGGCTCTATCTTGGTAAGGTCGGGTTTTGAGGACTTTCAGTTTGGTCAGCATGGTGCCTCGTCTGGCGGTGCTGAGCATGTAGAGTTTGGGCGTCCTTCGGTAGGCAGTGTTGCTTCTGGTACTCCTTCAGGTTCTCTCCTTCAGCAAGCAGTGATGCATTTGGATGCCCTTGCCTTGGTAAGGATTTTTGGTTGGGGTACTCAGTTTGAGAAGTTTTGAGGTCCTCTTGGGGTTTCGGCTACCTGTCCTCCTTTTCAATGGGTTTTGTTTCCTCCGTGGCCAAGGCCGTTCTCCCCTGTGTATGGGTATCCCCAGTTTGTGTCGTCTGGAGTCTTTGAGGTTGGGGAATCTTCAAAGGGGGCCGGTCCGGAGGAAAGAGATGTGGTTTACCCCAGGGTTGTGCAAGATGCTAGATCTTGTTTTAGCACGATGGGAGTTTCTTTCTTGGGATCTGATGAGAAAGGTTTTTTGGACTTATTGTCTTGGACCGAGGATCAGCTCTATGACTCTAACTCCCCTTCTCAGAAGGAAAAGAAGATAAAAAGGAGAAAGGGGAAAAGAGAGGTCAAGAATTTAGAATGCTCGATTAATTTCGATGCTAGGGGTGTGGGTTCCAGTAGGGTTAGAGGCAAGAAGTTGGGGGTTTGATGTAACTTTTCTACTGTCTTTTGGGTTTTTTGGGTGTTCTTCTTCTTCTTCTATTTTTTTGTTTTTCTTTTGTTTTGGTGTCCTTTTTGTATACTCCATGTATGCTTAGGGGCACCTTTACGCTTTTTTAATGCAATTTGTTTACCTATCAAAAAAAAATTATTATTACTATATCTTATGGTTATTGTTAACCTTATAGCTTGTTATTTATCTAATTTAGGTAACAAATATATTTAACTTATGTACATGTATGTGTGTGTATATATATATATACACGCACACATAACGCAACATCTTATTCACTTACTACATATCTTATGTTCTTTACTCCTTTGCTTTGATTCTCATTTCTCATTTAGTCCATCAATATAAAAATCTATATATCTTTCTATAATCCTTGTCTCACTCGATTCTACTAATACAATAAACCCCAACTTATCATCTATTCACATTTGGACATCTATACAAACAACTCAACTTAATTCCCTTCACTTGAAATCAAACACCAAAGCAAACTATGATTCCTCACATTAGTCATCACAGTCGCCACCCTCTTTAAAATCAACATAAACCATACTTCAATCAACTTCCTACCAAATGGTCACCCAACTGTATAATTAGTTACCAAAATGGTGGGTATTACAACAACCAAGAAAATCAACATAACCATATGAAAATTGAAATAGACTTCTAAATAAAAGACAAGTGTGTGCGTAAAGTGTCAACAAAAATAAGTACAGCGGAAAGTAAAAGACACAAAGATTTTTGTTGACGAAGTGGAAACTCAATCAAGAGAAAAACCACTCCGGGGCAGCCAAACCTATGAATTCCACTATTCAGAAGACAAAGCTAGATACAAGACAGTAACACTCACATATACCCGATACAGTGGTCGTATCTTGATCTCTGACGTGTAACCCAACACGAACGCTTCCCAACCAGGTCTCCTACCTGAAGGGGTCTTCAATAGAATCCCTTACTTTAGAGCCGACCTCTAAGATAGACTTCAGATGTATCACAGCAACAGCACATTTGAAAGGGCTTCAGAGGAAATATCTGATAAGTGCTGAATGTTACACATTCAAGCCCCTTAATTTACATATGTTAAGCTCTTAGTTTTGTTATAATTTAATGTTTTGTGTTGTTTTTGTGTTTTCTTGTATTTTACAGGTTTTAGAAGAAAAACCGATCAAATTCCAAGATTATAATGAAGTCAGCAAACTCACTTTTGGATGGATTCAATTCCAAATCAATTTTGAATTTAAGGAAAGAGAAGTTGGCAAAAATTCGTTATCTTTGGAAAGAATCCAGAATGAGTACGTCTCAGTAATTTAATCATAACTTTCAGCTCAAGTATCAGATTGCAACAAAATTGGTGGCGTTAGAAAGATAATAAGAAAGGAAACAAATATGTCAGAAATAGGTTTTTCCTAATTCGGACGTTTTCCATGCCAAAATATCCCCGCAATAAAAGACCACAAATTTGTAAGAATTTTGGAATCCTTTTCCTACTTGGATAGAAATTTCAGAAAAGGAAAAGACTTGTAATTATTCTTTTTGGACTAGAAAACCTACTAAGAATTGTAATAGGAATTCTAGAGCTTCTAAAGCTTCTCTAATCCCTATAAATAGGCCTCTAGCCTTTGAAGAAAGAGATACAAGCTTTGAGGAAGAATCAAAGACTACATCAAGGAGGTTCTTTCTAGTTTTTATTTTCTTCCTTTATTTATTTTCTGTATGTATATAATTTTAGTTTATATTAGTTGTAACTAATACTTTAGTTAGGGCTCGATTGAAGCCCTAATCATGTCTCTTTAAGTCTTTCAATTTGCTTTGCTACAATTTATATATTGATGTTTAACTTGATTAATTCTAGTTTCTTGAATTCCTTGCATGTTTATGTTTGGCCATCATATGCATGTGGTATGGATTTGTTATTTATGTCAATTTGGATGACCGAGTCCTGGGCATAATAGAGTAACAAAAGAACCCCGACACAGGTTCTTGGATTAATCAACATAAAGACAACTGGAATAGATACCATATTTCAATCTGAGTGTGTTTACCGATTTCCATAGATTTATGCTTCCTTGAAGAACAACTTAGTAGATACCATGCTAAATCCTTCAAGGAAGAAAAGAGTTAGAGTAGATACCATGCCTAACTCATTGATTAGGGAAATCAATAGCTTTAGGAGAAGATACCATTCCCTTGTGGCTGGTAAACATTAAACATCATGTTATGATTGTAGTATTGTGCATATTGCGAATCTTATTTGAGTATGATTAGCGGTGGATATCGAAGCCCTACCTTTTATTCATAGTATTTTTAATTCAATCTTTTATCTCGTCTTATTCAACATATCGCTTTTAGAAATTTCTCTTTAAATACAATTTATACCAATCCTCGTGGGAATGATCTCGTATTTGCCTACTATACTATCGTTTTGATCTTGTGCACTTGCGAGTAAAACGTACAAATATTTATCTATTTATTTAGGTAGATATTTGCACAACAATATCACGTCTCTGAGCAGTTGTGGAATTCAATACCGAATTCTTGCAGTTCTCAATGCCCAGGAGCCTCTATTTATAGGCTGGGGGCTCAAATGAGCGTCAGGCAAAATATACCTGGGCGCCGTATGGACGGTGGACATGGGCCGTCCGGACGAACAACTGTGCTACAAGATTTTCTGAAAATTTCGCGAGAAAATCTTTCCTGTTTAAGAGCCTCGTCCGGACGGGATGCACATCGTGCGGACGGTCGCACGTCCGTTGCAAGTAATTTCCATATAAGGCTTGGCGCGTCCGGACCATGGGGGATGAACGTCCGGACGGCAATTCTTCAACACGCAATTTCCATATCTGTAATGCGCGTGTCCGGACCATGAGGGGCGGGCATTCGGACTGTTGAAGTCGAATCGGTAATTTTCATATTAGTTGCACGCGCGTCCGGACCAAGGCTGACTGACGTTCGGGCGGTGATATTTGAATTGCGATTCTTGCCTTAAGGAGACACGCTTCCGGACGGGATACCAAATCGTCTGGACGGTTAATTGATCTTCCCTTTCTTGGAACTTGGAAAGAAATCTGAAACTGATCTAGTACTGAGAGACGTCCGGACGGATGCAAGCTGGGTAGAACCTTCTCGATACAGGGGTGGGGTCCGGACGGAACAAACACTTCGTTCGGACGAATGATGCTGATCTATCTGGAGTCCGGACAGGATGACACATCGTCCGGACGGCTGACAGGGAACTTGAATTCTTCTATCTTTTTCGCAGTGTAGAGTCTTCTGAAAATGCTCTGATAAGTGGAATCCCTGTTTACAGCATCTTTTACACATAAGTGATTTTGTCCAAACAGAATGAGGCCAAAATACTAACACCATACTTTTGCGAATTAGCAGTTAGTAATATTTCCAACCAATAGGGTCAAGAATCACCCACAAGCAAACCTTCAATATCCATGGCCATTCATGAAAATACAAGAAAAATCCCTCCTTTACATACAATCGGCCACAACAAGAGATTAACTAAACCCTTCAGAATTCAAACATCAAAACTACCAACAATCCATTTTAGCTTATTGAACACCAAACCAACACTACCAAAATTCCAACAGCAACATGTTAATCAACCAATCACAAATCCAACTCCCAATTTCGAATTCAACCAAAATACACCCTAATCAGCCCTTCTAGATCACTCGTTCAAAAACACTTCCTTTAACACTATCGTGATCCCAATTTGGCCATCCATAAAGACCAACCACCAAAAGCCTAAAGGATTTTCTAATCAAACACATGGAGTCAACACAACCATAATAGAAAACCCACCATTCCGTCGAACCCCCATAAAAACCTAACCAAAATTCCAACAACATCTCCCAAAATAATCTAAAATAAGAGAGAAACCTAAAATTCCAACCCAAACAAAGCTCTAAAAATATCATGTGATTTTTGGGCAATATAGGCAATGGGTAATCCCAAAATACAAAGAAAGGGTTAGGGATTTTTACCTCATAAACACCCCATGGCCAAAGACACCCAACTTTTCTCTTCTTTGACTCATGACCGGAACTCTCTCATAGCTTCTCTGTGGTGTGTGATGGGAAGAGGATATGAAATGGAGAGGGGAGTCAAGTGAGGTGCAACCGAGAGGGAAAAGTTAGAAAGAAGAAATAGAAGAAAGAGAGAGGGGGAGAGAGGGAGTGCCACGTGTGTGTGTGTGGGAGAGAAGATAAGGCTATCATCTCCCTGCAAACCGGGTGCTGACACATGGTATGGGGGGATTTTCTTTGTTTTTAAAGCCCTCAACTTTTATAAATCGCTGCAGGACCCTACTATATTAAAACCCTATCTTTTAATAATTAATATATAACCCAACATTTATTCAAATTACATTTTATTAATGCAATTAATTATTTATTCAACTATGACCTGTTATTATTATTTATTATTATTTTCAAAAGACCTATTAGTAGTATTTTATTATTTTAATTCTATTATTTTATCTTAAACTCATTTTTATTCCAATCATAGCAATTTCTCTACTTATAATTTATTATTAGTCTCATCCTATAAAATAAATATAATTTATTAACACTAAATTTCCCATTTATTTTTCTTGGTCCTTACACCAGTACTTGAGGTGAATCCAAGGTTTGTTAGACTGTATTGTTTCCTAGCAGCCATGAAGAAGGGCTTTCTAGAAGTTTGCAGGCATATGATAGGGGTGGATGGGTGCTTCCTTAAAAGGCCATTTAAGGGGCAACTCCTAACTGCAGTTAGATGAGATGGCAATGATAACATGTATCCAATTGCATAGTGTGACCTTTTGCAGAAAAACATATGTGAATGTTTTAACTCATACATTATAAAGGCTCGTGATAAGTCTATCTTGACCATGCTGGAGATGATAAGGAAAAAGCTTATAAGGAGATATCAAGCTAAGAGGGAGGGCATTCAAAATTCAACTAGGAAGATAACTCATAAAATTGCAAAAAAGTTGGAGGCAATAGTGTTTGAATCAATGGATTGTGTTGCCCTATATGCTGGTGATGACAAGTTTCAAGTGACTGGTCTAGATGACAGACAATTCGTGGTGAACTTGAGGAGAAAAAATTGTGGTTGTAAGGTCTGGGAAATGACTGGAATCCCTTGTGTGCATACATGTACTCTTATACGACATAGTTGCAAGAATGCAGAGGATTATGTGGATGAGTACTATTCTGTGGAGATGTACAAGAAAGCAACGAGCCAATTATATAACCAATGCCCATTGAGAATCAATGGATAACAACCAATCATGACATGTTGGAACCCCCAGTAGCAAGAGCGGCCCCGGGTAGACCAAAGAAGTTAAGAAAAGGGAATTGATGAAAGTAGAGATCCGAAAAATAAAAATAGAATAGGGAAATTTGGAGTAAGGATGAAATGCTCCAACTATAAAGGAAAAGGGCACAATAAAAGGGCATGTCCAATGAATAGGAGTCAAGTAAGTGTTGCATTGCCTACCCCACCTCCAGCAAGTCAGACACAAAGTATTGATTCCAGGACTCCTACACTGACCAAATCCAAACATAGGGCCACTCAAAAGGTACTATCTCATAATTTTTCTTTCTTTTTTTTTTCTTTTTTTTTTGATTTGTTTTCTTTGTATTATTCTTATGTGAGTGCTACTGTGTTTTGTTATTGGAATAAGGGTACAAAGACAAATCAGCCCATTGGATCAAGTGGACTCACACCATGTTAGGCCCTTGCTGCAAGGAGTCTCCCACCTCAGAGATGGGGCAGAGTGGCACAAGTGCCAAAGATAACCAAGCCAGTACTTGCATCAAGGAGACGACGATCACAAAGGGTCGCAGCTATTTTTTAGAGTGGTCAAACCAAACCCATTCCCCCTATACACATTGATCTAACTGAAAGGGATTCAACCAGATGTGGCCCTGCAACCAGAGGTGGTCCAAGTCTGAACAGAGATGTTGGAACTAGTGGGGCAGCATCTCATGCGACAGCCAAAATGAAGGGAAAACGTGTGGTTGCATCTGCTGAAAAGACAATTGAAATTGTTGAAGCAAAAATGAGGAAAATGAAGCCAGATTGGAAGCGTTAGTTTGATAGATAGTCCTTTGAATGTTTTTTGTTGTGTAGTTGATAGATAGTTAATATGCAGTTGATATGGTTGTATTAGGCACATGTGCAGAATCTAGTTGTGTTTTTGATAGACAATACTTTGAATGTTTTTTGTTGTGTAGTTGATAGACAGTTGGTCTGCATATATTCAATGCACATGTGCATAATTTGGTTGTTGATCCAATAGTTGATATGGATATTTGAATGTATGATAGGTTTTGTTGTGTATTTTAATTCTTCCTTTGACAGAAAATGTATGTATGGCAGTAATGTATGTATTCTTCCTTTGGAATGTATGGTAGATTTTGCTACGTGTATGCATGGTTAATGTTGTGACAGACTAATATTCCAGGATCACCAAAGAAGCAGAATAGCAAAATAACAACATAAACTCAAGAGACACCAAGATTTAAGTGGTTCTGCTTAACAAGCCTATATCCACTGGTGGAGACAATCTAGGAGAAATCCACTATCAAAAGGATGGAGTACAAAGAGCAACCACTCAAACTCAAAAGCCCTAATACGCCCTTATCGCACCTTCACACAACAAAAGAGAACTACATACAAAAGAGAAAACCCTTCTTAGTTCCTTTATCTCTTAACACACATGAGAAATACAAGTGAGACAAAAAGGAGACTTATCTCTCTCACAAAGTTGCTGCCGAAACACTACTGGCGTAGACTCTTCTTCTTCTTGTCTTCTAAAGCTCTTTTCCCGCATTACTAAGAAAAGGACCAAAGCTACTGTTTTTAACAAAAGGCTTATGCCTTTATTCTTCAAAAGCTTCCATGAGAAGCTTCTTTCCACCAAGCTTCTAAAAGAAGCTAGAAGCTAGCTTCTTGAAGAAGCTTTTCAACCCAAGACAAACGTGTGTGCAAAGGAAAAATAAGTCAACAACCATGGGGCCCACAGTAAAAGACTTGTGAAATACAAGTCACATGCACTACAAATCTCCACCTTGACTAGAATTTTATCAAGTCCTCCACACAAATCTCCTCATGAAGTCTCCTCCAACACCCGAAAGGGTAATTACAAGTTACAAACACCAATCAAGTCCAAACAATGCTTAAACTTGAGAACTGGGACTGCTTAGTCAACATGTTTGTTGGATTTTCTGTTGTACCGATTTTCTTCACTGTGATGTCACCTTGTGTCACAACCTCCCGAAGAAAATGATATCTGACATCAATGTGCTTGGTTCTCTCATGAATTTAATAAATTCCACTCTAATACTAGTTTGTTCGAGCTCCAAATCAAATACAGTGTTGTTTAAATTTTAATGTACTCGCAAGTGCACAAATCGTTTGCAATATGGAGTTTTGCAAGTGCAAGGTCGATCCCACAGGGAATTGCGTTGCAAAAATTAATTTATATTTAAACTAATCCTATTTTAACCTAGTTCCAAATTTAGAGATTTTTAACAAAATAAAAATATAAACTCAAGAAAACAAAATATAAGGTTCTAAGGTTCAAGAATCCACAACCATCAAATTATAGCAACATATTCTCATGCTCATCTACACCGATTTGAAGTTCTCACCATACAAATCTTAGGTATGCTCTACTTTGCTTCAAAAATTAATTAAATCATTCAATGAATCTATTCTTTGCACAAATCACAAAAGATATCCGGTTTTAACCAAATCATCAAATGTATCCGTAGAACGAAACACGCTGGATACCCAACGTTTTGATAAATTAAACCCAAACAATCAATTAAATGAGACAACCTTAAATCATCACTTGTATCCGGAAATTACAAGAGATACCCAAAAATCATCTCAAAAATCAAATAGAAGTAGAATAATTAGAAATAAAAAAATAAACATAAAATCAAATCGCATAAACTAGCATGAAAACATTGTTGCTCTTCAATGGTGAGGTTTCATCCTCAACCTTAGTGAAAAGTTTACCTACACATGATTAAAAAAAAAAAAAAAAAAAAAAAAAAAAAAAAAAAAAAAAAAAAACTTAAAATCTAAAACCTTGAATTAAAAGCATTAAAATTAAACACTTATAATAAAATGCAAGAAAATGAAAACTTGGTGCAATGGTTCTTCAACGGTAGGGCTGTAACCCCCACACACCTTTTACAAAGGCAAAACAAACGTATATATAGTGCCAAGTCTTAGGAGTTTTATTTGGCACCTCCAAAAGAAAGCAAGTGACGGTGCTGCCCCTTTCCTTTTTGTCCAACTGTGTCCTTTTCTAGGAGATTTACGCAGCTCTAGGTCTCTCCTTAGAGAAAATCATGCTGACTATCATGGAAAATCGGGTCTTAGCATGGAAAGGAAGAGCCTTGCATTTAATTCGTGTCTCTTTGTTAAAGGAAATAAAATCCTTGTCTTTATGGTGCTCTTGGACAGAATTGGCTTTTAAGGAAATTCCAGTGCTACAGACTCAAAGAGGGTCACGTGCATGTCCGGTCCTTCTCAAAACTGGAGAGAGACGTATTCAATCCTGGCCCCCTGACATGTCTTCACGTAAAAGAGCTAGAAGGCGGTCTTCTTTTTCATTCATGCTTGCTGTCCGCCATTTTTGGGAAGAACCAGCGAGTTCTCGTGTTTCTTTTGGACCCCCTTGCGCAGTGTCTCAGCTGTTTTGGTGTCGTGAATTATGGAAAGAGTCAAAAAAGAAACTCAAAAATCTGCTCTTCAAAAGGTGCCACATGACTTGTCTTAGTACTGCATCAAGTGCTCCACGGTGCATGCCTCAATTTCTTTTCTCATTGCAGGTCTTGCACATTCAAGTGATGGAGAGAATTGTATGTTTGGTCAAAGATATTTGGTGCTGCCCATGCATTTATTGACTTGCTGCCAATATCTCTAAAGAAGCTCTCCACCTAGATTTTAATATCTCCAAAAAAAAAACCTTCACCTTTTGTCTTTTCTATATATATATATGCATTTTCTCTCCAAATTTGAAAGTGGGCCAAACTGAGACGATTTTTCCGCTTCTTTGCAATTTTACTTAAAAATCATTATTTTTTTCTCAATGACCTGCAAAACACTAATACACAAAAACTAACCAAAAAATCAGAAAATAACAAAGCTAAAGGTTTAACTAATGTAAATTAAAGAGTCCAAATATACACTTTTTGGCACTCATCAAATACCCCCAAACTTATATTTGCTAGTCCCTTGGCAAAACAAAATGAAAAACAAAATCAAAGCATGAAACATAAATCCTCTTTCGTGGGAGAGACAATTGCATTTAGCGTATGCAACAAGCCTTTTAAACCCTTAGGACCCCCTAGTGGACTAGTGAAATCTCGTGAGAGTTTGCCAAAGATGATACCCACAAACATTGAAACACTAGGTTGTCAACAAGAAAGAGTTTTTACGCAAACCATGGTTCATACGTTAATAGCAAGCTTAAAAAGATAAACCCCATCATCAACATCAACAGGGGATCCAACATCAAATCACTCATAAATGGACAATTAAGACATCACAATTTCTCAAAAGTGTAGAGTAAAATTAACATGCAATCATGAGGTTTCATTTTAATCTCAAGATAAGTACCTCAAAAATCATTGGAATCCCTATCAAATGAAACAACCAATTCCAGATTTGCAAATTACTTTATATATATATATATATATATATATATATATATATATATATATATATATATATATATATATATATATATATATATATATATTTGTTTTTTGTTTTTTTTTTTGTGTAGGCTGTGCAATGTTCGGCTCCTTTAAGCTTTCTAATTAACCCATGTAACAAGTGTTGGGCCAGTGGCTCCCAAACCAGATGGTCTTAGGGCACTAGATGTATAAACATCCCTAAGGACATAATTACTCAAGTCAAAAAGGCTATGAAGCCAAACTAACCATACAATCAACCAAATTGAAATTCTCACCTTTTGACGCAAACACTCAATGCTTAGTGAGCCAAGAGTCCCGGTTACTCAGTGAAAAACTCAAAATGATCTTATTCTTTTCTTTTTCTTTTTCTTTTTTTATTTTTATTTTTATTTATATATATATATATCTTACAAGCCAAGCCAAGGTTATTTATCAATAGGTCATCCAACAACTCTCAAAATACACAAGATTAAGCACAAATTCATACCCCACAGATTACATGCTAATGTGCTTGTGATAATTCAACTCAAACAAGTGAAGTCTCACTAGCCCAAAAATAAGTCAAAAGACTCAGATTCCTAATGACATGATGTGTTCAAAACTTTACGCAAGCCAATGAAATGCAAACCATAGTTACGATTTGACTCAAACTTGACAACAACAATTTTTTTTTTTCAACATTTTAAGAACAAAAAGACAACTAAAAATAACCAAACAAATAAACAGACAGAGTGTTTTTCCATACCCCAAAACTTGAATTACACTTTGTCCTCAATGTATAATGCAGAAATACATTACCAGAAGGGAAGGAGAATTCGAGGTGTGAAGAAGGCTAGGGAGTCCCCCAAACTTAAACACCAAACACCTGTCAACAAAACTAACAACAACATTTTCTCATAGAAGCAAACATCAAAGGTTAATTGCTGTCAGAAACAAAAATAAAATAACAAGAAATAAAATGAAAAATGAAAGAAATTAAATGTACTAAAAGTAAAATGGAAAAGAAAATTTACAACGCCTTCCTTGATCGTGTGGATGTCCAACCAATCCCTTCCACCCTTTCTTATTTAACATTTGATATCCCCCTGGTAGAATGGGTCGCTTTCTTATGTAGCCAACTTGCTTGCTTCGAAGGATCTTCGTAGGATGATGGTTCCTAGATTTGTGACCTTGTGTGCATTAATCCTTGAGGCTTTTAGCAGTAGATGGCTTTTTGAGACATTGAAGAATTGAAGCTTGGGGCTCATGAAGTGTCTCAAGAGGGATTGTGATGAAGGAATGAGCTTCAATACTCGTTTCCTTGTCGTTGGATGAATTTGAATTTGACGGGAGCACTGTGTGCTCCAGGTGCTCAACAAATTCCAAGTGCTTTCCTTTCTCTTCCTCCTCAGCTGCTGAAGAAGATGTGGTGGGGAATGATATCTTAGTGGTTTCCCCATTCTCAGGTCGTATCTCAGGACTGGAATCCAATAAGGCCTCATCTTGCTCAGGTACCAAGTCAAGGTTGAATTCGAATTAATCACAACTCTCTCCAAAAGGACCTTTCAGACTTGGCTTGTTAACAATTTCCTTAAAAACTCCTTCACTCCCAAGTGTGCTGGTGGTTTGGACATACTCATAATGAGGATTTTTGTAATCATCCTCATCAATCATGTAGTGCCTGCCAGCCATCAATTGACCCTGAAGCTCTTCTTCCTCTATTCTAATGACTTCAGCAACCAAATATTCTATCTGTCCTTCTATCCTAGCAATCGCCTGAGTATTTTTCACAGTAGCATTCTTCATGTCACTAATAGCTTGACCTGTGAGATGCATGAAGGCCTTGAGAGTATCTTCCAATGATGACTGTGGTGCCGGTTGATTGAAGGATGAAGGATGAAGGATGAGGGATGAGAAGATTGGGTATCGAACTGCAGATATTCAGGATAGTGCAGTTCATTGTATTGGGGAGCATAATTTCCCATGGCTTGAGCTTGCCACGAGAAATTAGAATGGTTGCTCCAATCAGAGTTGTAAAAATTAGAATTTGAATCAAACCCCGGGCTGGAGAAATTAGTGTTCATTTGCTCACGAGAAAAATTGCATAATTTCCCCCATGATGGACAATTACTAGTACTATGATAAAGATCTGAGCAATATGAACATGGTTCATGTGGGTTGAAACTATAAGGGTAGTTGGTTGGAGTGGATGTCCTACCACTAGGTGAAACAGGTTGTACAGAAAAATCATCAAAAGAAAAATCTATGCTTCAATTACACCCTATAACATGCAACAGAAAAAAAAAAAAAAAAAAAAAAAAAAAAAAAAAGAACCAAGTTCTTTTTTTTTTTTTTTTAAGAAAAGTAAAATAAACTAAAAGAACAAGAAACAAACAAAAACAATATATTAACAAAATGAACCAAAAAGAAATTGCAATTTTTTTTTTTAGAACACAAAACAGAAACAAAACAACAGATATATGAAACACAAATCTACCTTAATTAGTAGAAAAATAAAATCAATTCAAACAAAAAATCAATTTCCACAAACAAAACAATTTCCCGGCAACGGCACCAAAAACTTATTGTTTAAATTTTAATGTACTCGCAAGTGCACGAATCGTTTGCAATATAGCGTTTTGCAAGTGCGAGGTCGATGCCACAAGGAATTACGTTGCAAAAATTAATTTATATTTAAACTAATCCTATTTTAACCTAGTTCCAAATTTAGAGATTTTTAACAAAATAAAAACATAAACTCAAGAAAACAAAAGATAAGGTTCTAAGGTTCAAGAATCCACAACCACCAAATCATAGCAACGTATTCTTATGCTCATCTACACCGATTTGAAGTTCTCACCATACAAATCTTAGGTATGCTCTACTTTGCTTCAAAAATTAATTAAATCACTCAATGAATCCATTCTTTGCACAAATCACAAAAGATATCCGGTTTTAACCAAATCATCAAAATGTATTTGTAGAACGAAACACGCTGAATACCCAACGTTTTGATAAATTAAACCCAAGCAATCAATTAAATGAGACAACCTCAAATCATCACTTGTATCCGAAAATTACAAGAGATACCCAAAAATCATCTCAAAAATCGAATAGAAGTAGAATAATTAGAAATAAAAAAAATAAACATAAAATCAAATCGCATAAACTAGCATGAAAACATTGTTGCTCTTCAATGGCGAGGTTTCATCATCAACCTTAATGAAAACTTTAGCTACACATGATTAAAAAAAAAATAATAATAATTAAAATCTAAAACCTTAAATTAAAAGCATTAAAATTAACCACTTACAAAAAAATGCAAGAAAATAGAAACTTAGTGCAATAGTTCTTCAACGGCAGGGCTGCACCCCCACACACCTTTTACAAAGGCAAAACAAACGTATATATAGTACCAAGTCTTAGGAGTTTTATTTGGCACCTCCAAAAGAAAGCAAGTGACGGTGCTGCCCCTTTAATTCCTTTTTGTCCAACTATGTCCTTTTCTTGGATATTTACGCTGCTTTAGGTCTCTCCTTGGAGAAAATCATGTTGACTATCATGGGAAATCGTGTCTTAGCAATTGGAAAGGAAGAGCCTTGCATTTAATTCGTGTCTCTTCGTTAAAGGAAATAAAATCCCTGTCTTTATGGTGCTGCTCTTGGACAGAATTGGCTTTTAAGGAAATTCTAGTGTTGCATACTTAAAGAGGATCACGTGCATGTCCGGTCCTTCTCAAAACTGGAGAGAGACATATTCAATCCTGGCCGCCTGATATGTCTTCACGTTAAAGAGCTAGAAGCCGGTCTTCTTTTTCATTCATGCTTGCTGTCCGTTATTTTTGGGAAGAACCAGCTAGGTCTCATGTTGGTCCCCCTCGCGCAATGTCTCATGCTGTTTTGGTGCCATGAATTATGGAAAGAGTCAAAAAAGAAACTCAAAAATCTGCTCTTCAAAAGGTGCCACATGACTTGCCTTAATATTGCATTAAGTGCCCCACGGCGCATGCCTCAATTTCTTTTCTCATTGCAAGTCTTGCACATTCACAGGATTGAGAGAATTGTATGTTTGGTCAAAGATATTTGCTGCTGCCCATGCATTTACTGACTTGCTACCAATATCTCTAAAGAAGCTCTCCACCTAGATTTTAATATCTCTAAAAAAAAACCTTCACCTTTTGTCCTTTCTATATATATGCATTTTCTCTTCAAATTTGAAAGTGGGCCAAATTGAGACAATTTTTCCGCGTCTTTGCAATTTTACTTAAAAGTCACTATTTTTTTTTCTCAATGACCTGCAAAATACTAATACACAAAAACTAACCAAAAATATCAAAAAATAACAAAGCTAAAGGTTTAACTAATGTAAATTAAGGGGTCCAAATATACACTTTTTGGCACTCATCATAGAGCAACCCTTGCTAGACATCGAGCAGTTAGTTATACTCCACAGCAGAATGGGGTTACTGAGCGGATGAACAAGACTCTTTTGGAGAGGGCACGTTGCATGCTTTCAAATGCCGGGTTGTCTAGAGACTTGGGTTGTGGCGATCAATACCGCTTGCTATGTGGTCAACCGATTTAACATCAGCTAAGGAGATGGTATCTCTACCGTACAACATTGAATTAACAAAATTATCAAAAACATCCGATGGTGAACCCAACAAAATCAAGGCTTCATCCTCATCATCTACTTTAATTAATATCAATATTTTTCAGATCCAAAATAATTCGATTAAAGTTATCTAGATGATCACAAAGAGGCATACCTTCCTTTATCTTGAGGGTATATAACCGTTGCTTCAAATACAACCGGTTAGTGAGAGATTTCCTCATGTACAAGCTCTCTAGCTTTTTCCAAAGTCTAGCAACAGTTTCTTCATCAGCAACTTCTCTCAAAACTCTATCTGAAAGAGACAACAAAATTGCACTGCATGTGGGCTTTTTCTTCAAGTTCCTTCATTTCCTCCGTTGATGATGTTGATGGCACCTCGCCATCCAAAATCTTTGCCAAGCCTTGTTACCGTAACAAAGCCCGCATCTTGAGGCGCCAAAGACTGAAACTATTCTGACCATCAAATTTTTCTACATCAAATTCTGCATTAGCCATCTCGCAAAATAAAGATCCAAGCTCTGATACCAACTTGTTGTAATAGACTAATATTCCAGGATCACCAAAGAAGCAAAATAGCAAAATAACAACACAAACTTAAAAGACACAAAGATTTAAGTGGTTCGGTTTAACAAGCCTACATCCACTAGCGGAGACGATCCAAGAGAAATCTACTATCAAAAGGATGGAGTACAAACTGCAATATAAAGAACAACCACTCAAACCCAAAAGCTCCAATACACCCTTATCCCACCTTCACACAACAAAAGAGAACTATATACAAAAGAGAAAACCCTTATTAGTTCCCTTATCTCTTAACACACATGAGAAATACAAGTGAGACAAAAAAGCGACTTATCTCTCTTATAAAGTTGCTGCCGAAACACTTCTAGCCAAGACTCCTCTTCTTCTTGTCTTCTAAAGCTCTCTTCCCACACTACTAAGAAAAGGACCGAAGCTACTATTTTCAACAAAAGGCTTATGCCTTTATTCTTCAAAAGCTTCCACGAGAAGCTTCTTTCCACCAAGCTTCTAGAAGAAGCTTTTCAACCCAAGACAAATGTGTGTACAAAGGAGAAAAATAAGTCAACAATCGTGGGGCCCACAGTAAAAGACTTGTGAAATACAAGTCACATGCACTACAGTTAAAAACTAATGTTCCTTTGATAGGTTTTGCTATGTGTATGTATGGTTAATAACCAATGCTCCTATGACAGGTTTTGATAGTGAGGATGGTTTTGTAGGAATTCAGTTAACCTAAATATAAGCTGGAAATAATGTCCAGTATTATGTGCATGGTGTTTCCCATTGTATTGTCCTGAAGTCTTTTTGAATTGACCCCAAAGAAACCATAACAACACGTTCGAGCTTCAAACAAAACTTGTTCCAAAACTTACCACAACAACACATTCAAGCTTCAAACACGACTATAAATCTAGAAACCAGAATTTTACACAAACAAAACAACTTAATACATACAATAATTTGCTTACAAATCACCAACTTCTATTTCAACCACCAAATAAGTACAATAAATGTCCTACAAAAGGCATGTCCTACAAACATGTCCAACAAAAAGCATGTCGAACAAACATGTCCAATGAAAGGCATGTCCTACAAACATGTCAAAAAAAAATGTCGAAAAAACGTGTCCACTCACAATCACAACTCAGGGCAACCTCATATGATGAATTCTACTGTCCTCCTGGTTTTTTGTTGCATATCTGGAAAAAAAAAAAAAAAAAAAAAAAAAAAAAAAAAAAAAACAGTGCAAACAAAATCCATGAACACACAAGCATTGTATGGTAATTCTTCTTCATTGCTTTGAATTCGATCACCCAAATCTCGATTTTTTACGATACTTTGCGATTTCTGACTTTGTCTCATTGTTAATTTCAGACTACATCTTCTCAAGTTGTTTTTTCAATTCTGCCTTCACCTTCCCAACTTCTACTTCAACCATGGTTTCACATCGTTTACCTTATGCTACCAAACTTTCGTGCCACACACGCAATCAACCGACAACCCTCTGACCATATTCACACATTTTGGGATCAACCCACTCAAAGAAACTACAATCTCTATTATTCTACAAAACACATAACAAAGTAATCTAAATTGATGATGGCCAATTATTACTCCTTAATTTGTTTTTTGCAATTTAAATGTAAATGGCAATGCTAGTGTTGTTTTTATTATCTACTTGCAGGAATCCTCTATTAACAGAACCCAGTATGATCTAAGTTTAATTCTAATTTTCTGCTTTTGTGCCATCTGCAAACAAAATGTCATTTATAGATGATCATAAGTAACCCTAAAACAGAGAAGAAACCCTAAAAAAATTTTAATCCCCAAATTAAAAATGAAACCCTAAAATTGAATAAAATAAGGAGTACTTGCCTTCCAATTTTCACACCCTAGAAACCTTCTTCTAATTTTTTTAACGTGTGTGACATTTTCACAATCATCGGCTGCTCGCAATAGCATACTGTTGCCATGAAAACATAGCAACACTCTGCGTGGACTCCGAGGTTGCATCCATCCTCTCCTTCGAGTGCTTAGTGGAGTTGGGTGTCGAGTCAGTGGCTGAGTCCTACGTTGAGGAATCCATCGTCTCCTTCAACTAGCTCTCAGTGAAATCCTAGCCTTTTCTCGGAAATCCTCTTCTTCGTTTCTCTTCTCTCCTCTCTTATTCTCTCCCAAAATTCGAACCAGCATATACATTAAAGGCACGCGCATGGTGTTGAAAAGATTTCAGAAATGAAAGGCTCATTTTTAAGAGTATTTTCGTCTGCTTTTCTCACTAGAAGTCATGTGCTGCGCACGTGGATTGACTTCCGTCACTTGAGACGGCACCAATAGACAAAATAGGGTACATTGAAAATCTTTTAAACTTTATGGGTTGCAATTAACGAAATTGAAACATTGGTAGGTGAATTGCAAATCTCTGACAACTACATGGGGGTAAATTGAATATTAATTTAAAGAATATTTAAATGATATAGGGAAATGATAAATGAATCTATTGTAGAGTGCATTTAAATAAGAAAGTGAAAAATGATTTAAATCCTTAAATTGAGGAAAAGTTTAAGTAACCTACTGATTTTTGATTTCCCAGCAACCAACTGAGGGCTATCATCAACAATAGTAGCATGGCATCCAATGTCTAGAAGACGATGATGAACGTGAGAGAGATTTGAGGAATGTTTCTCGAGGAATTGAGATTACTGTTTTGTTGAACAACACTTGGTTCTTCCATCTTAGCAAAAAAGGGGATCTTGAGCTTATGGGAAATTGACTCAAATTAGGCCTAGAAACATGTTGATATGGTAAAAATGGCAATCACTCAAATGAGAAAAAACTGAATTAACCTGAAAAAAAAAAAAAAAAAAAAAAAAAAAAAAAGTGTTAGATGCTGCGAAAATTTAGTAAGAAATGAGTTAAAGTGAGGTCGATGAGCATTTTAGGGAAAGTGAAGAACTAATAGGCGGGAGAGGAGAGAGGAGAAAGTACAATTTATTTTTTATTTTTTATTATTTTTGTAAATACCACTTTCATTCATCAAGAGCAGGTTACAAGCAATAAAACAGAGGGGTAGGTTACCCCAACAAAAAACCCAAATCTAATACAGCTGTGCCTATCACAAGGAGGGAATGGGTGTTTTTCCAATTCCAGAAGAACTAAAAATGTCCCGGCCCAATCAACCTTGGACAAAGCCAAGGATTTGTCCAAACAAGTCAAACTAAGGACCAAACTAGTGAAGAACAGGGGCATGACTCGTGCAAAGGCCTTCAACTCTGTTCAAAACAACCCTGATGAAAGGATTGGGTGGGCACTGATTCGGTAAAGGGAGTAACAGCCCCTATGCAAGGGGTAGAGAAAAGCAGGCACAACTAATAACAGATCAAAAGCTCTAGAGAAACCACTGTTGTAGACCCGTGGACAAGGTCGTTGAAGGTGGAAATCTGCTCGAAAGTCATCTGGATCTAGCGCGTGGAGTGCACGCTCCGACGAGTTGGAACCAGACAACTAAGCGGCTGATGGTGGATTGAAGAGGAGACAGCCGAGAATCCGATGGAGTGGAGCGTATTGTGGTGAAGCCTCCTGAAGTTAGTAGATCTAAGTTGAAAAACATCAAATCTAAGAACTTCAAGATACTGGTTGTTTCTCGGCCAGGAGCAGATGGAGATGCTGACATCCGATATGGTGGCGGAAAGAGTAAGAAAAATGCCAGAAACATAGATGGGTAGATGGAGTTTATGGCGTATCTCCAATGCCCAAAACAGTAAGTAACATGGATGAGAGAACGGAGAGAAAGATATTTGGAGATGATGGTTGTATGGATGGTTATGTGAAAAGGTGGATGGGAGAGGTATGGAAGGGAGATAGATGATGGGGAGGGAAGCACACCCATGGAGTTTTCCACGGAAGGTTGCAGAGGATTTAAGATATTTTAGAGAGAGAGAGAGAGAGAGTACAAGTTTTTTTCCTTAAAAATTTAAAATCATTTTTTTTTATATATGAATATAATAAAAATTCGTTTGGTTTTGTGATTTAAAAAAGTGCGATTTAAAAATTGTGTAATTTTTTAAAAATGCAGTTAAGCGTTTGACAAAATTACAATTTGACTTTTAAAATCGCAGGTTAACCTTTAAAATTCTGCATTTTTTTTAAAAAAA
Source organism: Alnus rubra (assembly GCA_028654335.1). Classification (NCBI taxonomy): domain Eukaryota; kingdom Viridiplantae; phylum Streptophyta; class Magnoliopsida; order Fagales; family Betulaceae; genus Alnus; species Alnus rubra. The sequence goes on along the minus strand of JAJPGS010000125.1, from coordinate 1,003,529 downwards.
AAAAGACACCCCCTTATCTGCAATTTAAAAAGCCAATTTTCTACGTTTTCAAATCACAATTTTTAAAAAACGCAATTCCTAACCTGTTCATTTTTCTGTGATTTAATTTAAAATTGCACTTTTTATCTATCAAATCGCAATCCCAAATGAACTCTTAAGTTATTGGGTAGCTACAATGCTAACCAATGGTTTAGGAATGCATAGGGTGTCTGCTGCAAGTAGGTTTGTGTGATTTTTTTTTTTTTTAGATTTTCTCTATATATAGATAAGAGAATGAGCTATTGGATGTCTACTGCGCTAGTGCTCTTACAATAACTTCCTTATACATTATTTTTAATGAGTATATCAACTATATCGAAATGCAATAAAAAGGTTCAAATCCCCTGGCCACTAAAAACCCTCCATACAAAAGTGATTAAATGAATTAAAGTTCTTTAAAAAACAGAATTGATACAAAATAAGAGCATTTCCTGTAAATTGCCACCAAGCAATTAGCCAAAATGCAAACTCACAAAAAGAAAGTGTTTTCTTCATTAATATGCATGAAACACAATATTGAAGAAACTTGATGTCGGCTTACACCAACCAAGCCAACTCATCAGTAAAATATTTACTTGCCTATGGACACATCAGACTACAGTAAGGTAAAAGAGAAAAAGTCACAAGATTCATGAAAATGATCAAAGGCAAACTAGAATTTCTCAACTCGGCAGGATCAAGTCTTTCAGTACATCTATGAAACTTTCAAGCAGCTGTTAACTTCCGTACAATAAATCATTTCCCAGCCAGCGAACTTGAACTTAAGGTGGCAACTTGCATAGGTCAAAATCTAAGATAAAATGAAACTTGTCACCAATTGCTACCCTCTAAAACCTGCTTCCATATCTGATTTCATATTGATATACAACCCTTTCAATTTTAAGGGAGTTCTCCAGCAACAAGTTTCTCAATTTAGCAGAAAGAACATATCAGATGTAGACGTAACACCATTCTCATCTGCATGAGAAACGGCAGGAAAGAATCTCTCTCAACAGAAGTAAGAAGGGGACCACAGATAATGCATGTACAACAAGACACGCTCAAACAACCCCACTTCCCCCGCCCCAAAAAAGAAGTTCAAAACAAAAAAAAAACAAAAAAAACAAAAAACAAAAAGAAAAGAAAAAAAGAGCATCTGCAGTAAGTATTTTGACCTCCCACCCAAGTAAAATTCTCCCATTGTGTTTTGCATAAGCATTTTAAGAACAGATGTTTCTTGCCGCACTTTATGCATCAATTTGTTTTTAGAATCACGTGCTCAAAATACGGATCACTTCAGATATTTGAAAAGCAACTTCATTAAAAAATTTATTGATAATAATGGTGACTCGAATTCAAACCACATCTGTGGACTAGTTCTTTGTGAAAACACTAAAGTCATTTGGTTTCTTCCATGGAGCATCAAAATGGCTTCTCCCAATTACCAGATTACCTTTGCAATGATCATGACATAGGGACGATAAATTTTGTTTCTTGGTCAATCTTCATGCTCATCTTCATCTTCAGAATCTGCAAAAAAGAAAAATAAAATAAAATAAATAAAAATAACCAAACATATTTTATAATCAGGTTATTATGCATTCATAAAATAGTAAAAAATAAGAGCAAGACTTAGGTTAGGTTCAAATAGTCAAGTTCATTGAAAAATAACGGTAAAATAGAAGATGTATCAAGCAACAGATGTGAATGAATTCAGTTGTAACTCTCTCTCTCTCAACAAAAAAAACCCTTGGTCCCCTCTTCTGAGTAAGCCTAGCGAGGAGGGAGGAAGGTCCTCCCTCCCTCTTCCCACCTCCGGTCCCCTTCCTCTCTACATCCTTTAGTGTTCTTTCTTCTTTTTGGTTTTTTTGTTTTGGGTTTTTCTTCTTGGGAGCAGATCTACAGTAGTTGGGGGTAGATCCTCTTCCGCTTCCCTCGCCAGCCTGATTTACCGTCATCACTGCTTCAGTGGGTGGCTGCCACACTGGTGTAAAGTGGCTATTTTGGCTCTTTTGCACCTTGGGTTGTAGATCTACGGCATTTGGGTTCTCTTCTCCATGCACGTGCCTGACCGGGGGCCTTTCCGTCTTGTTCTGGTTCTTCTCTGCTGTCGGCACAGCTACAAGTGGCCACCACGAGCTGTTCCAGTGCATGTGGCTGTGGGTGTGTCTGAAGTTTGGGGTTAGATCAACAGTGTTTGAGGCCTTTTTTCATCGCACACGCGCCTCACCGGTGGCTTCTCCGGCTATTTACACGCCTTCATCGGACACCACGCGCCACCGCCTCTGCTTTATATATATATATACTTTATTTCCCTGTATTTCTAGTATTTTCGTTGTATTTTGGGCTTGTTCTTTGCTTGTTTCCATTGGCTCGGGTATGGGGGGTTTGTTGGGTTTGGGTGCTTTCGGGTTTGGGTTTGTGGGTGGCTTTTTGGGAGGGTTGTTTGGGTTTTCTTATGGGTTTTGGGGGCTTGCTGGGTTGGATTGGGTTGCGTTCGGAGCAAGTTTGGGTGTATTTTGGGGGCTTCTACTGTATTGGGTTCTGTTTTGTGGGCTGGCTAGGCCGTTCCTTTGTATACTCCCTGTATACTTAAAGGCGCTTTACGCTTTTTAATAAAAATTTCTTACTTATAGAAAAAAACAGATGTGAATGAATACAAGAAGTTCACCAAAAATCAATGCACTTCAACAAATCTAAACTTTGTTCCTAACTCTCATTTTAATCACATTTGCGAGGTTATAAGACGTACATAGATAAATGGGAAAGTCTACCATTCTGCATGATGAATGTTAGATTAAATCCCAACTTTTCAACTAGTTCTAGAAATTTCTGACCCAAAATATCAACCAACCTGCCATTCAATGTGTTTGATCAATAGGGTTGGTCTTCCAAATGAACCAGAACCGGTAAGTAGCATGTTACAGCAGATATTCTGATATTATGCAAAATATTATGAACAATAGCTAGAAAAAAGGCATGATTAGTTTATTTCCCCTTGTATGACAACCTCAACAGAGTGATTTGATTTCAACAATCTCCAACATTTCATACTCCTGTTTATTATAATACATTCAGACTGACTAATAGAGAAAGAAAAAATAAAAATAAAACTGAGTCTCCTTTAATCCATGGAAGAGTTAGCTCCTTAGGATATTATTATACTAATGACCCAACCCCTTATAACCTGAATAACCGAATCTGAATACTCAGAAGTCAGCTCACTACTATGCCCCTGTAGAGAGTGCAATAAAGAAGATTCTTTTCCAATTACTAAAAATAATAGATCCTCCTACATTCATAGTGATTTTTATTTCCAGATAAAGACAGCTGACATTAAAGGTGGATCCTCATATCCCTTTGAAAAATTCCCTACTAGAATTCAGTGTTGTTTTATACCTGTCCACATGCTACAATTGTTAATGTGTATATGTTCATTTGACACAACTACTTAAGGAACATAGAATTCACTCACCAGATCGAACATCGTCACTAATCCGGCCTCTCGCTTGGATTTGCTTAACAAGCATCCGGCACATCAACACCCACCAATAAATATGAAGAACAAGCAAGCCGAATAGAAGAGTATTGAACACATAATAATAAATTGGTCCAGCCACTGGGTATTTTTCCTTGTCCAAGGTCAGTAGAACTTCATAGCTGCATTAAAGGGACAAAAGAAATCCAAAAATTAAAATTAAAAAACAATACAAAAACTAAATGATAAATTTTGAAGCACTATTCTTTAGCAACAGTATTTATCTATTTATTTTTTTGGAGAAGTCAAGAATACAATATCATTCATTTTTTTTCTCTTTCAAAAGGGGCCTTGCCTAGTGTAATAATAAAAGTCTCAGCCTTTGAGGCCATTAAGTGCAAGTGCACAGGTTCAATTCTTAGCGGCCACTCACTTATCAAGGTCCATAAAAATAATATATATATATATATACAAACCTAGTACTCCATAGGACCCAGAACGGGTAGTACATAAGGCGCAGTAAGGTCCAGCACAAAATAAACAGAACAAATGCAAAGCTAGCTATGTTTTCAGCACCACTGTATTTGGACATCTTCCCTACCTCCAGAAATACATCACTAGCATCATGAAGAGCCAAAACAATTGAGCCAACACGGGCAAACCTGCAAGAAATAGGAGAGAAACAGGTTATTGTATAAAACCTAAATATCCCAGATATTTGAATCATTGCACGGACTCAGAGCCACATGTTTTTTTCTACATGGGCAAGAGGAATAACATACTAATGACTTCAAATGAAGACAACCCTAATAATTTCTATAGGTAAGTATTAAGTTGGTAGTACACTTGCTTGCTTGGAATTGTGATTAACAGTACATGACCAAGCTACAAAGAGCACTACATCAAAACATACCTAAAAATGTAAGATAGCACAATGAGAATAAGGGTTCCAACATGATGACTCATGGACACCCCAAAGTCCTTACGCCTTGTTTCCCAGAAAATCAAAGCAAATATGGAGTATGTATAAAATCCAGCCGTAAACATATACAATCCCTTCAATTTCAACCTGATAGTCATTAATCAGTCAGTATTGAATAAACAAAAAAGATATCCTTCTTTGGTTTAAATTACAAATGAATGCATGGATAGAGCTAAGCCAGTGTGGAATTTTTTTTTTTTTATAAGAGCCAATGTGGATGTTACATCAAAGAACCAAATTTTTTATATATATACCGGGGAAGTCTTACTTAATTTGTAGGTCAGGCCAAACCTGATGTCCCGGTCCCACCCAAAAGTATCTTGTGTTAGAAAACCAAGGCTCATTATGAGTTACATATAAAGCGAGAAGCTCTGCTGAAAGAAAATAAATGCATTTCCATGCTGACTCTTTAAATTTTCTTATCTTCTTCCTTCTCTCGCTTGTCTCAACATCTAGCATCTCAGCTCCCTTTCCAAAAATCAATCGACTGGCCAGCTTCTACAATATACAGATTTATTGCAGAGACCAAAAACTATATAAATAAATAAATCTCAGGCAAAAGGAAGGGAAAGAAAATATCTGAGAGAGGAAAAAGAAACAAGAAAAATACCAACAGAGCAAAAGCAGTCACATTCACAATTCCTTAATATGAATATATTTGTCACTATGATTTGGAGAAAGAATAAAAAGAAAGTTCAAATGAGGAAGCGAAGCAATAGAAAATGGATCTATGCACCCACTTTTGTTGTTTTCTAAGTATAAGTTCTCAAACTCGTAAGAATGCAATGGAGCCATATACCAGCTTTTACAATTTCGTGGCATGAACTGGATGAGGTGAGTTAGAAAAAACAATGGCCAAGGTTAGCTCAAGTATGAGCAAAGACTAGAGAAGATTCAGAGGGTAAGAACTTGCAACAGTATCTCAATTTCAATTCAAACAAGGGTTTGTATCACACTCCATGTTCTGAGAAATATTTACCATCTGAAATAGCCTAGTGCTCCATTTGGCCTATTTCATCACAGCATAAGTATGACCTATCACATTCCTATCTGAAAGAAAATTAATACCAACTGTTCAGTGCATACACTGTCCAAATTTAGAAGAGCTTTCTAGTATAGAGTATAGCTGAACAAGCAGTACATAGAGAACAGCCTTTAGCATAATCAAGAAGTATTAGTTTATTGGTTATATTCTGTTGACAAAAATCACTACCATATCAGGGTACTGTTGAAACAGAAACACCATGATTTAGAGAATTTTCTAGAGTTATGCAGAATATATTCTCCAACAAGGAAAGAGCTTAATACGGCAAGATTTGCATCAAATATTTTAAGGAAGGCAATTTCATGAGACAAGGAAAGTTCTGACACATTTACAGCTCAGCAAGGCGGTTTTCATTATGACCGTCCCGGCGGCAAGAGGAAGCGTCTAGACGCTCAACAGCGTTCGAAGAAGTGTCCAAACACCTCAACAGACACCAACCACATGTTCGCACATGTTCGCACAGATGTCCGAATAGCCCAGCGGACACCTAGACCCAAGAGCTCATGTTCGATGCAGTGTCCGAACAGTAAACTGGTGGTTGGGAACAGTGAAGACAGCGTGCAACCGTTCGGACGCTAGGAACATGCCGTCCGGACACGCTTCTGAAGACTTCTGAAGAAAAGCGTGTATTTTGAAGTCGGTTGCTGCTTGACGTCCGGACGCTCACTTACCCAGTCTAGACACCGCCTAGGAAAATCTGAGTTTGTGTCAAATTAGGTTTTCTAGAGCCTATTTAAAGAGGCTCTCAGGCTATTGTTTTGTAAAAAATATTTAATTCCATTGTGTTAAGAGAGGGTGTTTAGGTAGATATTGAATATTTGCTAGCTCTCTTAGAGTTTTTATTTGTGTGATTTGATCAACCCATTGAAGTTTAGCTTAGGGAAAAGCCCTAAACTAAAGGAGTCCATTGAAGAACCTTTCAGGCAAGAGGTCTGGTTGGGAGGCGTTCACGTATAAATACATGTCAGAGTTCAAAGTACAACTACTGCATCAGGAGTATGTGAGTGCGATTGCTTTGTAACTAGCTATTTCTTCTGTTAGTGGATTTCTTGAGTTTAACTGCCCCAGAGTGGTTTTTCTCTTTGTTGCAAAGAGTTTCCACTTCGTCACCAAAATTTCAGTCATATTTACTTTTCTGCATTTATATTTTGGTGAACTGTTGATCACACACACTTAAATTAGGAGTCATTATTTATATTTTTCAAGAAGTGGATTTTCAAACAAAAGCATATACAATGGTGCTGTAAAAGTGGGAGAACAATAGGGAAAAGCATGTTTAATCCGTCAATGACAACGTTCCTAGATCACAGGTCAAGAATAAGCTAAATAACTAAGCACATTGATCAATATGAGGAGTTTTATATATGCTCGCTAGCAAAACCTAGCTTTATATTTCATCTAAAAAAAAAAAAAAAACTAGCTTTACTAATCAAGACCCCTGTAGGAGTAATAATACTAATTCAGACATACTTCATGACTTAGAAACGCTTTATCAATAAGGAGCTTCATAATAAGGCAAGACTAAACAAAGGCAATTAAATGCGAATTTTAAAACAAGGGGAAATTACACAACCCCCTTGAAGTTGACACCAATTCGCAATTCTGATACCCATGTTTTAATTGCGTCAATTGCAGCCCATAAAGTTCAGGAAATTTGCAATCCACCCCCTTCCGTCCAACTACTCCGTCTAATGAAACAGAAATGTACCCACGTGCGCAGAATGCGAGTTTTTTGGGCCAAAAAGATGGAAATGCCCTCATCAAAATGCTGCATTTTGCTCATCTCCTTCAGTGAGTTTTCTCGAAATTGAAAAAAAAAAAAAAAAAAATGGCGTTGGTCGCTGTTTGGGGGGAAGAGGCAAAGCTAGGTTGGGACAATGGATTCTTGCCCATTCTCTTCTTCCATCCTCCAGTTCCTATAAAATACTACATTCATATTTACCCAAGCTGGATTCCCTCATTTGTACATACTATTCAAATTAAATCAAATTATATATATATATATATACACATAACCCCCTCAAACTACCACCACATTATCAATGTCTCCCCCAAACTACCAATTGTGTCAATGTCCCACCCTAAACTACAAAAAAATGTCAATATCCCTCTAATAACAAAAATACCCTTCATAAAATTATTAAAATAAAATAAAAACGAAAAAAAATTTCTAAAAAATATAAAATAACAAAAATTTATACAATAATAATAATAATAATTAAAAAAAATTTAAAAAAAAAATTGTTTTTTCATTTAATAAAAAACTGTTTTTTCTTTTTTCTTTTTCGTTTTTTTTTTTAAAAAAAAGTATTTTATAATTTTCAGCTATTTTTTCGTTTTTTTTTTTTTAAAAAAAAAAATCGTTCTTTTATTATTACTATTATTTTGTTTTCCTTTTTTCTTTAATTTGTTTTTTTTTTAAATAATTTTTTTTTAGTTTTTTTTATTTATTATTTATTTGTTTTAGATTTAGTTTTAGTTTTTTTTTTTTTTGAATTTATAAGGACATTTTTTTCTTATTCAAAAAAAATTAGGGTCATTTTTGTCTTTTTGTTGGTCTTAGGGGGGACATTGACATTTTTTGGTAATTTGAGGAAGGATATTAACACAATTGGTAGTTTAGGGGGTACATTGACAATCGAATGGTAGTTTGAGGGGGATATGTGTATTTTTCCTTATATATATATAGTTTCACGCATAGATCAAGTTCCATGGATGCTCTGTTTTCGTAGTTTTCCGGCTTCTATGTTTTCCTGTTGAGTTCTTTCTAGCTACAAAATGTTGGTATAGTTCCTATTGCCTTGAAATCCGCAAACAGATTCAAAATATTATTCTTATTCAAAAAATTCAACACTCAAACGGTCCATAAGCTGACGAGGGGAGTTCAGGATCATGGCAAGGGGAAGTGGAGGGAGATCTTTAGAAGAAACACCGAAATGGGTTGTCATCGTCGTCTGTTTTGTTTTGGTTGTAATATCCATAATCATCAAGCACATCATCCATCTTCGCTGAGAAGGAGGGCATTTCCGTCTTTTTTGCCCAAAAAACTCACATGCCGCACACGTGGGTGCATTTCTGTTTCATCAGACAGAGCAATTGGATAGAAGGGGGTGGATTGCAAATTTCTTGAACTTTATGGGCTGCAATTGACGCAATTAAAACATTGGTACCAGAATTGCGAATTAGTGTCAACTTCGGGGGGTCAAGTGTAATTTTCCCTTAAAACAAATACTCCCATGACCAATGAAATATTCACACCGCTGGCCAGAAGAGACACAAAAGGGTGACCATGCCCCATCAAGCATGGAACAAAGCAGATACACAATCCATGGTACAGAGTCTACAGACTGCTAAGAAATCGGTACTCGTTCCCATGAAAACCATTCCATTTAAATCAAATTCTTCTCTTTCATTCTCTAACTAACCCAAAACAAGGAAAACAGAAAGACAGATTAACTACCGAAATGGGAGTCACAAAAAAAAAAAAAAAAAAAAAAAAGCGTTAAAACAAGCTTCTAAGACTATAACAAAAGTTTCACGTTTATTCACCACATATCACTGAATCCAACAAGTATGCAAATAAAGAGAACTAAGCACAACCCATCATATAAAAATGAAAAACCTAACTGGGTCAATCAAACATTTGATAAATAAAATACTCAATAATCCAATAGATTGAAAAGAGAGGTAATACCCTTACAAAATACAATGCAAACCAAAAAATAGATAAAAGAGAAGAATGAACTTTATGAGCTTGTTTATATATATATGAGACGGTACCTGGAAAATGAACCTATCGAGGAAAAATCTAACAGTGGGGAAGAACAGAGCAAAGAAGGGAAGGATTATGAAATCCTCATATGTCGGGTATGATTCTTGCCGCCAATCGATGGACCTCAAGGTTTCGGTCAAACCCATCTCGGATTCTCCGTCAACGATTCAAATTTTCTTGCGAAACAAACAGTCACTAGCTGTGGATCACGAATGCAAGCAGAGACATCCGAGCATTTCCCTTGATGGTGCTTTGAACTTCGGAGGTGCCACTACTTTTGCGTTGACGAAATTGCACAGTTGAGTTTTCAAAGTTAGCGAGTGGTCGTGGGCACTGGTCAAGAAGAAGGGGCGTAAATGAAGTATGGTTATCCATAAGCTCATTCGGACTCGAGCCGAAGCTCAGTTTATGGGCGACTCGATTATTAAAATTCAATTATTAAATGATATATATTTGTATAAAATTTGGTCCGCTCATTAAAGTTTATGAACATACTTGTATAAAGGCTAGGTTCATATATATTTATATATATACATACTAATTAATAAATATATGTATATATTAATTATAACAAATATAGTATATTACTTATGAAATAACAATTTAACAATAAACGTGATTTATTATTCATATCAACAAGACAACAACACTTACTTTGTATGACTAGTGACTAAATATAATCTAATCAGGTAAACTATGTAAAATGATCTAAAACAATTCATATGGATATGATATAAAGATTCATATGTGAAAAATATATTATGTGACTCTTATGTGCGTGTGATCAATAGTGCAACAAAATATTTAAATGTGGAATTTAAAGAAAATATTTTGTTGACGAAGTAAAAACTCTTTACCAACAAAGAAAAAAAACCACTCCAAGACAGTCAAACCCATAAAATCCACTATTCAAAAGACAAAGCTAGTTACAGGGCAGTAATACTCACATAACCTGATGCAATAGTCGTACCTCTAACTCTGACACGTACCTATACGTAAACGCTTTCCAACCAGACCTCATCTCTGAAGGAGTCTTCAATTGACTCATTTAACTTAAGACTTCTCCCTAAACTAGACTTCAACGGGTTGATCAAATCACACACAAAACTTTAAGAGAGCTAGCAAATATTATAATCTCTGCCTAAATGCCCTCTCTTAGCACAATGGAATTCAGTATTGAATCCTTACAAAGCAATAGCTTGAGAGCCCCTTTAAATAGGCTCTGGAAAACCTAATTTAACACAAACTCGAATTTCCCTGGGCGGCGCCCGGACTAAGACAGAGAACGTCCTAACGTCAAGCAGCAACCGATTTCAAATAACACGCTTTTCTTCAAAAGTTTTAGTAGTGCGTCCGAACGGCATAGCCCTAGCATAGCATCCGGACGGTTGTATGCTATCTTCATTGTTCGCAGCTACCACTTTGCTATTCGGACACAGCATCGAACATGAGCTATCGAGTCTAGGTGTCCGCTGGGCTTTCCGAACATCAGTGCGAACATGTGCTCCTTGTGGTTTGTGTCTACTGAGGTGTTCGGACACTTCTTCGAATACTGGTGAGCACCCTGACGCTTTATCTGGCCGTCCGGACGGTCACTAGGGAAAATCACATTTTCTGGGCTGTAAAGTCTTCAGAATCTTCCCTGTACCAGAAACCTTCCTTTCTTGAGCAATATATTTGTAGATCTTGCCTTGTCTAGTCCTTTCCATGTTGGAGAATTAATTATGCAATAATATCTGAATATCTTCTTCAATACGGTGTCCCTGATTAAGCAGTATACAGATAAGGAATCTTTTTATCAGCAGAATAAGAACTAATTAGAAAGAATTAATAATGCAGAATATTTTCAACATCAAAGATCTTTCCTTTCTTGATTAATATATTTTGTAATATTTTGATCATTCAGCTCTTTCCTTTTCTTGGCTCTTTCATTTTGTTTAGGAATACTCTGCAATATTCTTCCTTACTTGGTTCTTTCCTTTATTGAACAAACTAATTAAGTTTTAAAACCGAATTTGCCAATAATTAAAAACCCAACAAACTCCCTCTTTGGCAGTTTGGTGACAAAACTAATCATTACAAGAAGCTCAAGCTAAGAACAATTAAGATCCAACAAAAACTGGCAATCTCTGAGTCTTACCTATTCTTTGAAGCATGAACAAACAATTGAACGCATTGAGATGTGAAGTAGCAAACCTTAGATTGCCATAAAGATGGATCATTGAACACATTAGCATTCTGTGGATTAATCAAAGTAATTACTCCACCTATTAGAGTAATTCATACATTCTCCCCCTTTTTGTCATAAAATGACAAAGAAAGACCAAACACAATGGCTACTAATAAAAACAATGACCCATGCATGAAATGCAATGCCATGAACTGTACAACGCATGATATGCAACCTTGAATATTGCTAAACCAAGATCTAAGAAACTCTCCCTTTGTCCATTATGGGACAAAAAAGATTACGGCCCAAAAATAAATATCTCCCCCTTTTTGTCTTACAATGACAAAGGGTAAACAAAGAAAACGAATCACAGTTATCCAAAAAAAAAAAAACTGTTTATCAAATAAAAACAAGGAAGAAAATGGGTATTTTAAGCAAAAATTGATACACTAAATAGCTAACCAATTTTTTTTTTTTCTTAGGAAAAAAAGCAGAGTAAATTCTTTTCCAATGTTAGCTTCAAAATACACATGTATTTAAAACTGATAACACAGTCAAATAGCAAATCAAAAATATGCAAACACATAATTGAGAGTTAAGTAATCAATGAATATGAATTTCCTTGTAAACAGAAATTTTAAATAGCTTACTCAACTCATGCTATGCGTGTGTGTGAGTTTTCTCAATACGGTATGATGTTCATTAATCTGATTTAAAACAACTGAATTTTCTAAAAGAGCGAAATATTCAATGTTAGATCAGTCAAAAGTCAAACTTTATCTTACTAGGGCCTAGTCACCCTCATCTAATACACTCCCCCTAAGAAGCACCACTTTTTGTTTAACTTAATTCGTTAGTGACCGTCGATTTCCGTAATGATTTGGTCACTAACTCTTTCTATAGGGACAAGTGTAAGAGCAGATTTAACAAAATAAATATTGGATCTTTTTATTTATCCATCTTTACTGAAAATTAAATGCGTTTATTACTAGGTGCTACAACCTAGAAAGAATGTCATAATTTATAGGTCTTAGGTTCAACTAGCGAGTTGGTCAATTTGACCATCTTTGCAAAATCAAACCTCTCTCATAAGAATTTCTAGAAGTTAAAAATCAAAGAGATAAAAATAAGTGCCTTATGAAAGCTTTGGATAATGCACAATTTCATCACATGAGAAGAATAGACTATCAAGCATTTAGATGTAGCAAAAAAACTCAGCAGATATCAGACTCAAAATCTCAATCATATATAAACATATTTTATCAAAGCATAATGAACTAAGATATTAAGTAAAAATACATGAGATATCTAAAAAGCTAAAAAAAAAAAAAAAAAAAAAAAAAAAAAAAAAAATTCCTACATCTTCTCCACCAAAATTTTTTTTGGTCAAGTCTTTATTAGTGTTTGCGTCTTGTTTTGTGTTTTTATTTTATTTTTTAATATTTATTTTCTATTTAAAAAGGCAGGAGGAAGCTATCAAAGTGGATACTCTACTCAAAATTGAAGGAGCCTAGACGGTAGAAACTAAAGGCGCTCCTTCAAGTTCGATTGAGGAAATAAGTGGATTCAAGACGGCTAATACTACTCAGGTTTAGAGATTTCCATTGCGGAAGTCGAACCCTCGCCCTAGTACTTGTCCAACCACATGAAGATTATGTTGAGGCCATTGAACCACCACCATTGATGGTTTGTTTTGTATTGTTATAAAGCAATTGTGGCTATTTTTGTCACTTAAAAAACACACCTTTCTATTTTAGCTTTTAACTTTTCAATATAAACTTCAACATATTATCTATTCAATTATTTACTTTCTTTAAATATTATTTTTAAGTATTATTTTTATTGTTTTTTAATCCTACCTTTTTTCAACCTCTCTCTCTCTCTCTCTCTACACTTCCTTGATCAACGCCACCACTCTCTCTCAACTCTCGTTTTCTGTCCCTTTCCCTTTTGGGCTATCCCTCTCCCAAACCCTCTTTCTCTTTGTCTCTAGTTCTCTCTCAGACTCGCTCACTCACTCTCTCCATTTCTCTATATCAGGTGTAACAGAATAACATAAGGGTAGGGGGATGGCGAACGTTTTGGAAGAGGGAGAGAAAATCGAAATAAAATAATACATTTCTTATGGCTATCTAACGATTCAGTCTTCCCGTTGAATTAAATTATCAAGATCTCTAGTTTTTTGGGTTGGATATCTATTTACTTTCAGCGTAAAACCATTCCTGAAAAATATTTTCCCCACTTTTGGATATTTGGGTGACTGAAATTTTTGGCCAAACGAAAAACATTTTCAATTATGTTTTTAGAGCATTTTTTGAGTGAGGGGGTAATGGTGGTGGTGATTTCAGATCATTTTAGGATCCAACCAAACACAAGAAAATATTTTTCAAACCATTTTAAGGTTTTGCAACCTGACACCAAAAAATAGCCAGTTTTCGTTGAAATAGTTTTCAATTGAAACATTTTCCGATAACTAGACTCACCAAAACATTAATTATTCAGGTGGTGTAAGGAAAAATAAGAGAGAACCTAATATTGTTTTGATGCTTTGTTTTATGCAACGCTTTGTTTGGTTGAAACAGTATTTTGTGCATACTTCACCATTCATTTAGAATAATGTTACATATACTCTTAACTTTCTTCTTGCACTCCTTTCAGCAGCTTTAAAACCACTATCAAATTTGTGAATAGTATTTTTAAAAACGACCTAAGAGAGTGTGAAAATAGGTGTGATTGAGAAAGTAAGTGTGCATAGCATTTACTCTTCATTTAGAGTGGCCAAACCTCTACTTTTGGTGATTCTGCCTTAATCCAACAGCTAGTCACCCTTTCAATTTGGGCCGTTCAAATGAGTACTCATAAAAAAATGTATTGCACTTGGTGCAATACCCTAAGCATTACAAGAGTTTCAAGAGAAAAGAGAAAACATAGATGCCCCACATAACACGCACTTGATCCCAGGGCCGACTCTACCTTATAAAAAATAAGGCCCCTAATTAATGAATATTAATATGGATTATTTTTTTTATAAAAAAAATATTTGAAAGCTTAATTATAGTCAATATTCTTTAATTAAAGCCCTTAATTATAGTCATAAGTAATTAAAAGGGCATTAATATCATTTAATTCTCCAACATTCCATTCTTGTAATGAGTCTTAAAATATTGATAGTATTAAATAAGAGAATCAAATAATATTAAATACATTTTTAAATAAAACCCATTCCAACTCTAAATGTTCTATTTTTGAAAATAATAGAGTGAACGAAAATAATAATAACATTCAATATGTTGTGAGTAGAGATTTTTTGTGCCTTGTAATGAGCATTGAACAACTAAAATTCCAATAATGTTCACAATAAAACAATGAAAAAATAATTAGATGCTAAGAAGATAGAAAGTTTTCAAAATATTTTATTCAATTCAATTATAAACTCATCTCTTTATAAGTTTCCATAGTTTTCTCTTTATTTCCCTTTTCAAATCTTATTCAAATTTGAATTGTTCTCTTCTTCTACGCTTGCATTATTTTCTAACAATTCACTATTCAAGGCATTAAAATCATTTCATTATCCATAGCTAATCAATGACAAATAAAAAGGTTAGCTACCAAAAACTCAATCAATCAATTGCATTAGTTATCAAAATGAAATGTTAGAAAAACTTAATCCATAATTTTTTTGAATCCAAAAAAGTGAAAAAAGAAATTAAATTAAATAAAAAATACAATATTAATGTTGTGAGTTTTAAAGTACTCGCAAGTGCACGAATTGTTTGCAATATAGTGTATGTACAAGTACAAGGTCGAATCCACAGGAAATTGTGTTGCGAAAATTAATTTCTATTTAAACTAATTCTATTTTAACCTAGTTCCGAATTTTAGGATTTTCTCATGCAAAATAAATAACTAAATAAATCTGAATGAAAAACAATTGATAAAATGTACTAAGGTTTTCAGAATACACCTTGCTAAATCAAAGCACATATTCTCATGTTTGTTCATACATGCGAATTGTAATAAAATCTTATGCATGTTCTAATTTTTATAAAATTACCTAGTGAAAGTTTCAATGAATCCATCATTTCTACAAATCACAATGAATATCCAATTTAATTCAAAATCATCAAATGTATTCATTTGATTAACAAATCACAATGGATATCCAAATTAAATCAAAAAATTCAATGTATCCGTTTGATGAAACACATTGAATATCCAATGTTTGCACATATATTAATCGAAACGATCAATTAAAAGAGTACGTTTTTAATCCTTTAATTGAATTGAAATGAACATACATTCGGATTATAAGAGCAAAACATGAAAATACAAAATCTAATCAATGGCGAGGCTTCATCTTCAATCTTAGTTGAAGTTTTAGCCTCTTATGACTAAAAATAACATGCTAAACTTTATTAAAAACTAAGAGTCTTACAAAGAACAAAAGAAAACATACAATGAAGAAGACTTTCGGTTGGAGGTTATAGGCTTGCGCCTCTTCACACACACTCTCCCCTTTTTACAAAAGAAAAGTTCCTTTTTTATATGGTGCTGCTAGGGTTAGAAACAAAAGACAAAAAATGACGCATCTACCCTCACTTCCCTCTTTTTCTTTCCCCACTTTTCTTTTCTTCTTTTCTTTATTTGGTCCCACGCACGTTGGCTTTCTTCAATTTTTTTTTATTCTTCTTTCATCTCTTTTTGGTCTTCTACAAAATAGTTTCTTCCTTTCTATTTTTCTTTTCTTTTGGAATTCACTCGAGCGTCTTGGGCAGAGATGTGCTCGAGCCAACAGATCAGAATGTACTTGTTTTCCTGTTTCCTTGCAATTCCACATAAAAATCATTGTTTTCTCTCAATGACCTACAAAACACTAAAACACCAAAACTAACAAAAAAAAAAATCAGAAAATAACAAAGCTAAAAGAAAGCACATGCAAATTAAGGGGTTCAAATATACAATATTTGGTACTCATCAATTAATATTAAAATACAATATTATTTAATTAATATTTAAAAATAAAGAGGATGCCTCACTTAAACCTTTTGCCTTAGGCCTCAAAATATATCTAGCCGACCCTGCTTGAACCACATCATGGAATGGATCCGATCGCGTATAAAACCATTTATTCAAAATAAATGATGTACCTTTTATTAAAATAAATTATCTATATTTAAGGTTGTAACATCCCACATTGCCTGAGTATAAGAACGTGTATGTGCTCTTATATATATATATATATATATATATTATATATATATATATATATATATATCCACACTCTTCTTGACACAACGCGTTTTAAAGCTGTGATGGTCATGAATATATCAGAACTCCGCAATTGAGCGTGCTTCTGTAAGAGTCGTAATACCGGGATGGGTGACCTCCTAGGAAGTCTAGTTCGGGGGAGCCAAAAGTGAACAATATTATGTCGTTGGCGGTGGGTCGTTACATAGATACTACACACCAGCTTAGGATATTTTTTCTTTTATTTTTCTTTTATTTTTTTTAATGACCGAGAACTCCTCTAAAGTAAGACCATTTCATCATCCATGTTAGGTAAACTCATGACCTATACTTCACACCCCTCTCACCAAGGACCGGTTGAGTCGCGGGCTTTGCATGGAGGACTAGCCCCAAGAGACAATTTGCACTCAGTGAGTTTTAAATCTAGGACCATAAAGAACACTCAAAGTTCCAAGCTTCCACCAACTGGGCAAACTCTTCGGGTTGCCCCAGCTTACATACTGATTTCATACGTGTGATGTGACGACTATGGAAAAGAGCTAGCCACATCTGCGCTATCACTCCAAAATGACTAGTCAATTTAAAGCTTCCTTAGAATTTATTATAAAGCCCAGTTTTACCTAGTAACTAGGCAATGTGGGACTTAGCAATCATGACTACCTCTTATAAACTACTCACTCGATGTGAGCTATTTATCTCTTCCCAATATGGGACCAAAGAGTTACGAATTCCCCCCCTTAAACTCTTGACGTCTTCGTCAGAGCCACGTCATCCAGTGCTTCAGTACCACATGACCTGGCGTTACTAGGTGGCTCTAATACCATTTGTAATGACCCAATTTTCTGCAGCCACCACATCTGGCAATCCCTCAAAGATAGGGGGTGTTGCTTGTTGAATTGCTCGAAGGTGCAGCCCCGTTGCTCTTCTCCATTTTGTCTCACACCTCGATTAGTGTTTGCGCCCATCTTCAGGAGATCCACCAATTAGGCAGCCAATGCAGTCAAAGCCTCTGGATTCTCATTTGGTGCCATGTTTCCTCCAATTCCGCCATTCTCATTCTCATGGTGGTTCCAT
Organism: Alnus rubra; assembly: GCA_028654335.1. Taxonomy (NCBI): domain Eukaryota; kingdom Viridiplantae; phylum Streptophyta; class Magnoliopsida; order Fagales; family Betulaceae; genus Alnus; species Alnus rubra. The sequence goes on along the minus strand of JAJPGS010000125.1, from coordinate 985,743 downwards.
TGGTTGCGAGTTTGAGGTGTCACTTCACAAATGATGTTATATGCATTAGAATCAGTCTAGGGAATATTTCCCTCGTATTGTACATAAGACAAAGCATTGGCTCTACTAGGTCGGAATGTGACTTCCCATTACCCCACTAAGTCTAACCTAATGCTCTGGCTCCTACTGGGTCCCAAGAGATGGTGATTATGACGTCTCACATTGCTTGGGAATGGGGATGTGCTTATATGTATAAACATATCCTTCTTGACACAATGCATTTTAAAGCCATGATGGTCATGAACCTATCAGAACTCCGCAATTAAGCGTGCTTCTGCAAGAGTCATAATACCGGGATAGGTGACCTTCTAGGAAGTTTAGTTCGGGGGAGCCAAAAGCGGATAATATTGTGTCGTTTGGAGTGAGTCGTTACATGTGAAGAAAGGCAAATTAGAATCAATCCAATACTTGAAGAAATTCAAGAAATGTATTTACAAACAACGGAAAAAGATAAAGAAGAGTGTCAAGAAAGAAATTTAGAATCAATCCAATGCTTGTAGAAATTCAAGAAAGGTATTTACAAACTAGGGAAAAAGAAGAAGAGTAATGAGGAAAGCAACTTAATTAGAATCAATCCAATACAAGAAACGTATTTACAAACTATGGAAAAAGAAGAAGAGTAATGAGGAAAGCAACTTCAATGCCTCAAGGAATTCAAGAAAAGTATCCCAAACATTAGGATCAGTCAAACGCAAGGAATGGCTTGGTACAACAAAGCAAATTAATGGATCAATTAATTCAAAAAGAGCTAGCAATGACCATAACATGTTGCATGTGGATTGATATTATACAAATAGAAACATAACTTTCTAACTCCCTCAGCTCTCTAAATCACAAAATTACAAATTAATCTATCTTTCTCTTCTTAAGTTTTGTTATAATTAAATTTAACATTTAAAATAACAATATCATAATGATATATTTTGAGATTAAAGAAAGGTTCATTAAACCTTCAACAAATTAAAGCCAAGAATCTAACTAATTAACCTTTAATTTTCTTTTCTGTATTTCTTGTGTAACATCCAAGCAAGGGAGCTGAGGGTGTTATAAATATATATACGCCCAGTGGCCTTCCTATCACATACCAAACATATCTTCATTTAATTCTCTACCCTTTTTAGCATTCAATTCCTTCACTCACCATCAAAACATGGCAGAAGGTGTTCTCTTCGACATTGCCTAAGGAATCATTGGTGGTTTGGGCCCTTTGGCTATCAAAGAGATCAAACTGCCGTGGGGTGTCAAAGATGAGGTTGAAAAGCTTAAGGACACGGTTTTTATGATCAAAGATGTGCTTCTGGATGCAGAGGAGCAACAGGTTAAGAGACATGCAGTTAGAAATTGGCTGAAAAAGCTAGAGGATACCATGTATGAAGCAAACAACTTGCTAGATGATTTCTCCACTGAAGCTCTGCTGAGAAAAATGATGACTCATGATAAGATGGAAAAAAAGGCCAGGTACTCTGAGACTCTCAATTCGTTAGAACTAGGTTTTTTTTATCGTGAAAATTTGAACATATATTACTCTTTCTTAGATCTATATCTCATCATCTCAAGGCAATATGAGAGGGTTTTTGTTCCTCTCTCTCTCTCTCTCTCAAATCTTTCCTTTCTTAGAAACATCATTAATGCACCATGTGTTATTCGATCGAGTGACATTAGAGAATTTTCCAAAACCTTAACATCACGATTTGCATATAAAAGAATTACCTCTTAACTAATTAAAATAAGGCCAGACAACATCTAGCTACCTAAACTAGCAGAGTTTATAGACACATTAGCCTTAACTCTATAGTCTAATATAGGGGTGAAAATGTGGGGGGATAATAACTGCCTGTAGATGCTACCCGCACCTTACCACTAATCGCTAACCGGATATGTGGACGCGGATAGGGTTAGCAAAAACTAGTATTCGCATATGAGGGTCCACATAACGGTTTTAGGGTTGCATTCCTTTTATATATAATATATATATTTAATTAAATTCACTACAATGATGTCGTTTTGAATTTGGTAAGTTTATGACTTTTCTTTTTTTCTTTTCTTTTGGTAAGCCAAATCTCGATTACTCAATGAGTCAATTACCCTCTATGGAGGATAATCGCGAATTGTGTAACAAGTAAAATCTTAATTTATTTCAGCTTGCATATAATGATACCAACATTATCTAATTTTGCTTTTCAAAAAAAAAAAATTTATCTAATTTGCATATAGATTTAGATAGTAATATAAAATGCCCAGTACTTCATATATACCTAAATAGCAGATAATAACCATAATAACCATTCGGATGTGGATAGTAATCGTATGACACAGATGCAGATACCTAAAAATGATAACTGAATTATACAGATGCGTTATTGCTAATAATTGCATCCGCATTTTCACCACTAGTCTAGTCATACTAACCCTCGTTAGAAGTTGGCCCTAATCATTAACCCTTTCTGACTTTTTAGTTTTTCCCTTTATAAAAAAATATCTCTTTGTTGGAAGAGGAGGCTTAGGGTTAATTGCTAATTAAACCCCTTTTCTTGGGTTTACTCTAAAAATAAATATTTTACTTTAAATAAATATTTGCTCCATGAAAATGTCTTTTGTTTCTATTTAATGATTTGTAAAACCATTTTGACTTAGAAAATTATTTATCTTCCTATGTTTACTTAAGAAGATTGTCAAAAAACATTTAGAACTAATTCTCTGACTTTTAATTTGGAGAATTGCCAAGAATGACCCATGTACTTAGTTGGATCTTCTCCTAACTAGTTGCTCAATTCTAAAGCTATATACAACTTAAACAAACTCTTTAAAATAAAAAAATAAAAAAATAATGCTAGATTTTTGCCTAATTAGCCTAAAACATCTTTTTAGGCCCATAATCTAATTACAATGGATCAAACACACTTCTCTAAACATGTCTAACAAATTTTCTGAAAGTAAATTCAAATCAGTATCTTTTCGTAGATTTTTTTTTGGGGGGAAATTTACATTATTTAAAATTGATTTTCCTTTGTACATTATATATAGTTATAATTAAAATCAGTTCTAATTGTTTTTTTTTTTTTTAGATATTTATATGAAATTTTCAGCATTGCAAGACTTGGGTGCCATGGCCGATCGTTCTAGTTAAATCATAGGATTTGTAAAATAATTTTTCATAAAAAAATACTTTACAATATCTAGAATAAATTTTGTAATTAAAAAGACGTACATGTCAATTTATTTAAGAACTAAGTATGGTTCGGTTGGGGTAAATTCTACCCTTGGCCGATCCTTACTTTTTTTTTAGAGCGGAAGAATAAACTTCACATTAAGCTGGAGAAGTACAAAGGTGATTCTAAATAGAATCTAGAGATGCAAGACTTGGGTGCCATGGCCGATCGTTCTAGTTAAATCATAGGATTTGTAAAATAATTTTTCATAAAAAATTACTTTACAATATCTAGAATAAATTTTGTAATTAAAAAGACGTACATGACAATTTATTTAAGACCTAAGTATGGTTCGGTTGGGGTAAATTCTACCCTTGGCCGATCCTTACTTTTTTTTTTTGAGCGGAAGAATAAACTTCACATTAAGCTGGAGAAGTACAAAGGTGATTCTAAATAGAATCTCGAGATGCAAACGTTCTCTAACCAATAAAACTACAATACAAGCCGGTGGCTCAACCATCCAACAAAAAGATAAATTTTGGTCAACTGCCAATTTTGCTAAACAATGAGCAACCACATTTCCTTCCCTTGTAATGTGAACAAATTTGGCAGATGTCAAGTGATAAATGTCATGGGTAATACTTTCAATAATATGGCCAGATTTAGAAAGATGAGGAAGAGGGGAACAAATCTCATCAATCACCTGAGCCGCATTTCCCTCAAAGATTACCTCACGAAACTCCATCTCCACACAAAATCTAATTGCCCAAAAAGCTGCCAAGGCTTCCGCAGATTTTGCCTCTATATTCTGAGGGTACACAATACATTTGGCAGCAAAAAAAACACCATTACAGTTCCTGGTCACCAAACCAAAACCAACACAGCCTCTACTAGAGTTTAAACCGCATCCTAATTGATTTTAATGAAGTTTGGAGGAGTAGCTGACCACACTTGACACTTACAAACTGTAGATGCATTCGGCTCTTGCCCATTAGTGTTGTCACGGCACAAACAATTACGATAGTCTTGCAAGAAAATCATCACTGATTTAAGGACATTCGAAGGATGTTTAGAAAAACCTTCAACAATGAGAACATTTCTTCTAAGCCAGATCTTACATGCAATATTAACAAAGAGTTCCATATCTTCTTTGGAGAATCTGTACATACATTCCCAAAAAGGCATTTAAAAGAATTACAAAGCAGACTGCACTTCTGAAAGCAAGACTTAGAGTCCCCCCATACATCTTGGGCCAAAGGGCAAAGCCAAATAGCATGAAATAAAGTCTCCTTCTCCAAGTTACAGCAAGGACAAATGTCTTCTTCAATCTTTTTACGCTTCAAAAGATTGGACTTAGTGGGCAGAATGTCATGGCAGGCATGCCAAGTAAAGGTCTCTACTTGATTTGGAACCTTTAAACTCCAAAGGAACTTCCAAATTAACTTCTCTTCCAATCCCCTAGAACATTGCCCTTAAAAAGGTCATTAAGGCACAAAACCAAATGGTAAGCAATCTTGACCGAGAGCTTGCCATCTTTTGAATCCTTCCAAATTAGCCGATCAGGGGGAAGACATGGACTAAGAGGGATATTAAGGATCACATCAGCCTCTTCCTGAAAGAAATTCTCTCTAATAATGTCTTCCTTCCAGACACCTCGATTATGGTCAATGAACTCCCCCACCATGTCAAGCTAGCCCACAAGCCTTTGGGGAGATTGAACTTCATGAGTAATAGGGGTGGGCAACCAGTGATCCTTCCAAATGTTGATAGAAAATCCATTACCATCCCTCCATACTAGGCCTTGTTTCAACAAAGCCTTAGCACTACAAATACTCCTCCAAACAAAAGAAGATCGAGGCTCAATCTTAAAGTCCAAGAAGCTAGAATGAGGATGATATTAGCTCTAAGCAGTCTAGAGACAAGAGAATTCGGATTCTGAATGATGTGCCAACCTTGCTTAGCAAGAAGGGCTTGGTTAAAAATTATCAAGTCCCTAAAACCCAAACCACCAAAGGCCTTAGATATCCCCATATTCCTCCAACTCATCCAATGAATTTCAAAATTTCTAGACATGTGATTCCACCAAAAGCTTTGCATCAAATCATTTAATTCCTTGCATAAAGATGTGGGAATTTTAAAAACTCCCATAGAATAGGAAGGAATAGCCTGAACAATAGCTTTTATCAAAATTTCCTTTCCTGCTTGAGTGAGAAATTGATTCTTCCAATTTGAGAGCCTTTTGATCACCTTATCCTTGATGTAACTGAAAGTTTGAATTTTAGATTTTCCCACAAAAGAAGGAAGCCCAAGATAAACATCAATTCTATGAGCTTCAGCTAGTCCCGACTCATGAAGGATCTCTTGCCTCCTTGATAAATATGTATTGCGACTAAAAAAACACCGAGGTTTTATTGACATTTAATTTCTAACCAGAGGCTTGCTCATACCTTTATAGTATTCTCATCAACCTTCTCCATTCAACAACATTTGACTTACAAAAGAGAATGCAGTCATTACCAAAGAAAATGTGGCTAATTTTTGGGCCTTTTGGGGAAGAGGGAACACCCATAACCTTTTCTCTCCGCTTTCCCAATCAAAGAGCTGAGGCCTTCTGCACAAATCAGGAACAAATAAGGGGAGATAGGGTCTCCCAGTCTAAGACCCCTGGAAGGCTAGATGTTACCAACCGGATTACCATTGATTAACACAGAGTATTTGACAAAGGTAACACAATTCATAACAAGATCAACCCATCGAGCATTAAAACCAATTCTAAGCATTACAGCCTTCAGATATCTCCACTTCACCCTATCATATGCTTTACTCATGTCAAGCTTCAACCCCATATACCCTTCCTTACTCCACAATCTGTATTGCATAGTACACAAAGTCTTAAAAGCTATAATGACATTATCAGAAATCTATCTATTAGGTAAAAAGCACTTTGCACACAAGAAATGATTTGAGACAAAATAGGCTTTAAACGATTGGCTAACACTTTGAAATCAATTTATAAATTACATTGCAAAGATTGATTGGCCTGAAATGTGAGTTGTTTTGATTCCATCACCCAATCTACCCGAATTGAAAAAAATGCAAGACAGCTTGGCATACCTCAGAATGAACAGCAGCCCAGTTGGCTTGGTAAAAGCAGGCAGAAAAGCCATCTGGGCCTGGGGCCTTTAAAGGAGACATACCCTGCATTGTTGTGGTGATTTTCTCAACTATAGGTTCAGCTAGCAGCCTTGAGTTCATCTCATGAGTCACCTTTTTTCCAACAACATCCAAACAATCCTCCATGTCTACTACATTTCTAGCTTTGAAAATATTAGAGAAATAGGAAATAAAGGCAAGCTCAATTTGATTTTGAGTAGTGCACCACTGGTCATCCAGATTTTTAATCTTTTTAGCTCTTTGTTTTCTTTGAGATGCACAGGCATGAAAATACCTGGTGTTCCAATCCCCATTCTGCAACCAATTAGCTTTGGCTCTCTGCCTCCATTTAAGATCCTCCAATTCAAGAAGCGCATGAAGTTCCTCTTGCATAGTGAATTCAACCTCTTCATTATCCAAGGAGTCCGCAAGTTGGAGATGGTGTAACATAGACAGTTTTTCCTTTATAAAAATCTCCTCAGGTTCTTTTTGATTTCTAGCCCAAACCTTGAGGGTTTTTCTACAATTCTACAAGTTGACATCAAGCCTCTACCAACGGCATTCCTCCCTCTTCTTTGGTCTCCAAACTTGCTTTATAATCCCCCTATGATCCTTGTGCTTAGTCCATCCTGCCTCAAAAAGAAAAGCTCTACCTTTCTGCCAGTTTCTAGAATTTGCATTTGAGAAATTAACTTGAACCGGATGATGATTCGAGCAGCATCTAGTTAAAATATCCACCTGCACCACATTGAAAACTGAACTCCATTCCGGATTTGCCAAGGCTCTATCTAGCCATTCCTTGTTTGAATATTGTCCATGTCTACCATTCCACCACGTAAACTTCAAACCAACAAAGCCTAGATCAACTAAATTACAGTCTTCCAGAGCGTTCCTAAAAGAAGCCATTTGAGAAGAAGGCCTGGCTACCTTGTTAGATTTTTCAGAAAGTGAGATGATTTCATTGAAATCACCTACACAAAGCCAAGGACATGGCTGGAATTTGGAGAGATATCGAAGGAGCTCCCAGGACTACTCTCTCTTAGTCACATCCGGATTCCCATAAAATCCCTAAAATTTCCACAAAAAATTATCTTGCTGCCTCTAAATCACTGCACTGATATGTGTTTTACTAAAGTTTTGAATATTCACCGAACAAGAATTATTCCACAATAGAATGAAACCACCACTTTTACTAACACAATCAATAGCAAAACAGTAGTCAAACCTTCAAGACAACTAAATCTTCTCTGCACGTTTTGGGTCAGCATGGTTTCCATGAGGAAAACCAAGTCTAGGCGCTTTTCCTTCACCAACCAGCGGAGGAACCGAACTGTCTGGGGGTTCCCAAGCCCCCGATAGTTCCAACTGATCACGATCATGGCGTTCGGCAGGGCTGGGAACCAGCCACTGCCTGGGCTTCATCCGGTGAAAAATTATCTTCATAATCCAACTTACCTTTCTTGGAAAAAGCTGACCTACCTCTATCTCCCCCTTCTTCTTTTTTACATTTGTTACAAAACACTTCTAAGCTTTCCTCCTTGGGATGACTCTAGAGGAGAACTAGCCTTCTTCTTCCACGAACCTTTACCTCCCCTGTAGTGAGCAGCTTCTGGAAGCACATTGTTTCTTTTTTTAGAGTTCTCTGGATAGCACGAGCTGGGAGGAGACACTTGTGGATAAGAATCCACCAAACCTTCTAAGATCTGCCACATGTATCCTTATCCCCACATACAAAATTAACACAATAACTTAGGGTTTTTTTATAATTGGGCCACCTCACCAGCATTTACTTCCTTCTCCTTAAATATACTGGAGCCCACCAAGTTATGGCCCATAACAAAAGGATCCAGAACACCGAAATTCAAGAGAGAACCCTCCTTGGAATTTGGGTTCTCATAATTACCCAATTTCAAGTTAATTTCCTCACTTCCTTTTCTATTTATCCGCATTACAGTCTTTTTCCTTGTTTGAGAGTCGAGGCCCAGGCTATCAACCAGTCTTTGACCAACGTAAGCACCCAAAAACTCCTTCGTGTCACTCTTTCATCCGCTCATCATCCTGTATGATCTGATGATCAGACATCGAATCCACGCGACTTGATTGTTGATTATTCCTACCATTAATGCACATCTTCAAACCTCGCACTTGACCGGAAAACTCCATCTAAACCTAGGACTCCAGCTAAGATAACCTTCTTCTTCGCTACCAGAACCTTCCTCTGAAGGAAGCCCTTCATCGTCCTTCCGTTGGACATGGCTGAAATTCCTTCCCACCCCACTATCATGGGGCTGTCGCTGGTATGACATATCTCATTGGTTTCTACAAATAGGATAAGCAACACGTAGCCATTGGCCATAGGCCTCTTGTTTGGTGTTGCTGGTGCTACCTACCCTCGACATCCTTGTTGCCCATGCAAGATTACCCCACACTTATAACAAAACCTTGTTAGTTTCTCACACTTGAACCCTATCCACAAAGATTGACCATTAACATGAAGAATTCTTCCATGTGCCAGAGGCTTCTTGAGGTCGAGCTTGATTTTCACTCGGAGGAATTCCCCTCAACCTGGGTCCTTGTCTACAATATCCACGTCTTCCACCTCCCCTATAGATGCCCCTATTTTATACCCTACATTCTTCCCCATACACACCAAAGGAAGGTTATACATCCGAACCCAGAAGCTTGCATACTTGAAGACTATTTCAAAGGGACGCGTGAAACCATCAAAGTCAGCCAAGATGATAAGAAAACCATCGAAAATCTAGGGGCAACCTTCCAAGATTCTTAGCTTGTCACAAACTTCCTCAAACTCCATTACAAACAAGTTACCACCTATGATTTGGAAAGATACCTTACCTCCGGGACGCCAAATGCGAAGTAAAGGAGCACGAAGGTGCACCTTCGACATTATTCTATCTGCTAACAGTTTCCCTATCAGGCACTCTTTTCCTTTTTGCACCAAAGGTGCAATGTCCTCGCCATCCAAAGCAACACCCATGCTTTCATCATCATCATGGATGAACTTACCCCACCTTTCCGACAACTCCTCCACCATGAATCAGACCACTGCAACGAGAGGAAAAACAGGACATGACAAGGATATACTTAGACCTAAAGGACAGAAAAATCAGCTTCACTTTAGTGGTTATGGAGAGAGGGGGAGACCACGAAGGAAGACTAGAAAGTCTTGGCCGATCCTTACTTGTTTCCTCAACATGTACATAAGATTTTGAAATTTAAATCACAAAACCATTGGCCGGCTACATGATTAAATATGAAAATTAAAGATGACTTCTAATTTACCAAGTGTGTACAATAGTGTGCAACAAAATATCACAATGCGGAAATTAAAGAAACAGATATTTTGTTGACGAAGTGGAAACTCAATTAAGAGAAAAATCACTCTGGGGCAGCCAAACCCAGGATATCCACTATTCAGATGACAAAGCTAGTTACAAAGCAGTAACACTCACATACCTTTATGCAGTGGTTGTACCTTGAACTATGACGTGTAACCCAACACGCCTAACAAAGTCATTTACTTGAAGGGATCTTCAATGGAATCCTTTTCCTTAGGGCCAACCCTTAAGATAGACTTCAGTTCAGCATAGCAACAGAACTTCGCAATGGCTTGAGAGTGAGCGAATCAGCATAATAACTTTTAAAATAAACTCTCTAAGCACTACGGAATTCACTATAGAATTCTTACAAAATACATGCCTAAGGGTCTTTATTTATAGGCCACAGAAACCTAAATCGCATCTGATGTGATTTTCCTAGGCGGCGTTCAGACAGTGGCTGAAGGTGTCCTGACGGATAATTGTGCGATCAGCTTTCCAAATTCACTTGAAATTCTTTCTTGAATAGAGCCGTGTCCGGATGGTCTTGCCCTAACGTTCAGATGGCTGCACTTCAACTGCACGCAATTTCCATATTAAGGCTTGAGCGTCTGGACATGGAGACTGACATCCAGACGATTGGACTTTGTATGCACAACTTGCCTTATCAAGGATAGCGTTCGGATGGGAACACAAATCGTTCGGACGATTGCAGTTGTCTTCCCATATCTGTATTTTGGAACGAAATCCTTTTCCTTGCCGAACACTGAAAGGCATTAGGCCGTGTTGCTAAGACGTTCGAATGGATGCAACCTGGAGCAGTTCAAAGCTTCTCAACACAGAGGAAGGTTCGGACGAAAAGTTCTCGTCGTTTGAACGGATGATGCTTTGACAATTGAGCGTTTGGGCAGAATATCACGTTGTCTGGACGGATGCAAAGGATCCAATTGCTCTTACTTGGAATCTGCGTAGAATCTTCTAGAAACAAAGCTCTGAAATGAAGACTAAAAATAACTGAATCTCTGATAAAATGCATCATCACATAGAAGTGATTTTGTCCAATAGAATGCATCCAATCATAAACTAAAAATTATATATCTAATCAAATTTGAAACTTTAATATTAAAATTATGCCTATCCATTCGGTTAAGGGCCTAATCGAATCACCAAGTGGTTTTTGATGATGTTTATGCCATGTTTTGCATGTAATCAAATCAAAATCTACATGAATCAATATGCCTTTATCCGCTTTAGATACCAAGTTATGATTTTATGTAAATATATATCATGTGAAATCCGATTAGTGCACGTGGTAAACAACATTGATAATCAGACAAAGTTTTGTGTCTCTAATGTTTATTATCATGCATATTAATTATCAACTAATTAAAAAGACAACAATTTCATGCAAAATCACATAATTGATATAAACTTACATAAGCTTAGTAAATAAAACACATAGTTTCATCAAAACTAAAACTAAGAAATTAAACTTTGCATAAAGAGCTCTAAGAAAATTGAAATACTCACACTTGGGAGGTAAGAGATTGAAGAGATTGAAAACTTGTTGCTTGAATTTTCTTGGCCATAAATCTTAGAAGAGAAGTATGAAATTTTCTAGAGAAAATATATAAGGGTTAGTTGAATTGGTGTTTGGGTTTTGATGTTTTTGCTCCTTGTAGAATTTTGGAAAAAAATACATTTTAGCTCCCTCAATTACCACTACTTTTGCATTTATGTCCCCAAACTTTAAAAAGTTATATCTGGGCCCTTTTAAACTACCATCCCATCTTAAATGACACAAATTCCCTATAAATTGGTTTGTAAGAAATATTCTACAAACCATTCTCTAAAAGTGACATGTATAATTTAATATGTGAGTATCACATGTTTTAATAGCATGCACTTCTCACATACTTTTATAATAACTTAATGATATGTATCACTTTTAGAGAATGGTTTGTAAGAGTTTCCTATAAACCAATTTGTTGGAAATTTATATCTCATGTGAAATAAGCCACTCCATTAGTAATTGGCGTCAAAATATATGGAAAAGTAGTCATGTGCGCTGCACGTGACTATTTTTGCATTTAACTTTCCAAAATACCCATAAAATTAAATAATAATAATAATAATAAGCAAATAATTTTTTTTTTTAAAAAATAAAATTATTACAAAAATGAGATAAAAAAGAAGAAAAAAAGAAAAAGAAGAGTTTTACAAAAAAAAAAAAAAAAAAAATAGGAAAGGGGAGGGTGGTTCAACCACGTTCTTTGGATTTTAGGGGTGGAGCTGTGGGTGTAGTTTGACCACCCCTAGTGTTTTGTTGCCCAAATTGTTTTTATTTTTTATTTATTTTTTAAAAAAAAAAATCAGTTTAAAAGTTTACTTTTTTTTTTTGTCATTTCATTTATTTTTTATATTTTTAGGGATATTTTGGTTATAAATATTTAAAAAGTAGTCACCTGCAGTGCACGTGTCTGCTTTTCCACCTATTTTAACACCAATTGCTAACGAAGTGACTTGTTTGACATGGAGAGGCAGTTTTAGAGACTCAAATGTCGCTTTTTAAAGTTTGGCAGTATAAATGCTAAAGTAGTATGAGTAGTTTAGGGGCTAAAGTATATTTTTCCCTAAAATTTTGAAAGAACGAAAAAGTGAGGGGGACTAAAGGGGTTGGTCGAATATAGGGTACTTAAGGTTGGGGTTTTTCTTTTCTAATTAAAAAGTGATTCGGGTTTGAGTCATAGTTTCATTAGGATTTCATTTAGGGCTTAAAATTAAACTTTGGACAAAAACACCACTAGAGGGGCGGTTAGGGTAAAATTTCTTTCAAAATAATTTCAAACATTTAATCACATGTAATTGAGAAAATGCTATATAATGCTCAAGTATTGACATTTCATCTATCAAAGCTGATGTGGCGTGGTCCCTCCGATAGCATTTGAAGGATGGAAATGTGTTTTTTTCGTTAGAGGGTCATGCCACGTCAGCTTGGGTGAATGAAAGGTGGATACTTAGGCAATAATATCATTTATCCATGAAATTTACTTGGCAAAGTAGGATTGGGATTGAAATAAAATTCAAATCCCATGCAAAAAACCATGCAACATGCGACCGTGGAATCCATTTTCTAGTGTTCTCGAAAAAATTTTAGAATAAAAAAAAAATGTCACAATAATGAGTTTGATCCATGTAATGTGTGTGTATATATATATATATATATATTAATAATAGAACTAGTAGTAATAATGTCACATTAATGAGTCCGATCCATGTAATTTTGATTAACCTACTCTTTAGTGTTGAATGTTACAGGTACACATTTTCTTTTCCAAATCAAACCAGCTTTTATATGCTTTCAAAATGGGTCATAAGATTAAGGCGATAAGAGAGAGGTTAGATTCCATTAATGCAACCGCCAAGGATTTCCACTTAAAGTTGAGCCATGAAGAGATACCAATCTGGAATAAGAAGATGGATGACACTTATTCTTTTGTACGTGCAGAAGAAGTTATTGGTAGAGAGGATGATTAGAAGGAAGTAATAGAACGTCTGATGGAATCCAACGTTGAAGAGAATGTTTCGATCCTTCCAATTGTTGGTATCGGTGGATTAGGAAAAGCTGCACTAGCCCAACTCATATTCAATGATGACAAAATTAAAAAAAAAAACATTTTAAGCTAAAAATGTGGGTTTGTGTCTCCAATAACTTTGATGTTGAAATCATTGTTGGAAAAATCTTAGAATCTGCAACAGGCAAGAAAATAGAAAAGGTTGAAATGAATACGTTGATCAATGCTCTTCGAAAATAAATTGATGGAAAGAAATACTTGTACTGGATGATGTGTGGAATGAGGATCCTAAAGAGTGGTTTGATTTGAACGGTTGTAGAATATTAGTAACTACACATAGTGAAAAGGTTGCAAATATTACCTGCACAATTAAACCATATTTACTAAGGGGTTTAGATGAGCACAAATCATGGTCTTTATTTAAGAAGATGGCATTTGAGAAGGGACAAGAGTCGAAAAATTCAAGAATTGTAGCAATTCGGCAGGAGATTGTAAAAAAGTGTGTACGTGTCCCTCTCGCTATAAGGACAATGGGAAGCTTATTGTACTTTAAAAATTCAGAAACAGAGTGGTTGACTTTTAAGAACAATGAACTCTCAAAAATATCTCAAAGAGAAAATGACATCTTACCAACTTTGAAGTTGAGTTATGATCAACTTCTTTCACATTTGAAGCACTGCTTGGCTTATTGTAGTTTGTTTCCAAAGGATTACGAGATTGATAAATCAACACTGATTAAGCTCTGGATGGCACAAGGGTTTATCAAGTTATCGAATCAAAACTGATACTTGGAAGATGTTGGTCATGAGTATTTTATGGATTTACTCTGGAGATCATTCTTTCAAGAAGTTAAAATGGATAAGTTTGGTGACATAATTGGATGCAAAATACACGACCTCATGCATGATCTTGCCATATTAGTGGCATGATCGTTGATCAGCACATTAGATGATATGGAGATAAACATTGATAAGAAAACTCGTCAAGTATCAGTTGCTTACCATATAAGCACTTCATATGAAGTTCCAACTTTATTGTGTAAAGCCACTAGGATGTGAACATTTCTTTACCTTGGCAAGAACTTTGAGGCTAATATTGATTATGATGCAACCTTTTCAAGTTCCAAGTTCTTACGCATGTTGGATTTGCATCAGATTTATAGTTATTCAAAAATTGATAGGTTGCAAAATTTAAGCTCTATTGGGGAGCTGAAGCATTTAAGATATCTTGATCTTTCTGAAAACCAAAGAATGGAGAAACTGCCTAATTCTATAACCAGATTGCAAAATTTGCAAACACTAAAACTCTCCTATTGTAGGTCATTAAAAGAATTGCCGAGAGACATTAAAAAATTAGTCAACCTCAGGTATCTTGAGATAAATGGAAGTGGTTTGACTTATATGCCAGTTGGATTGGGGCAACTAACTGACGTCATCCACATTTTTGGTCCACTCGGGTTCTCACTCCAGACATAGTGATAGTAGTGGTTTACAAGAACTACACAGATTATATATGCTGAGAGGAAGGTTAGAGATTGTAAATCTGGGACATGGGAAAGGTGTTGCGTTAGAATGTAAGGGTGCAAATCTAAAGGAGAAACAACATCTTCGTACTTTGTCAATACGATTGAGAAATTGAGATGATGCCAATAATTCTAATGAAGCGTCATTGGAAGGCTTCGAAAACCCAAATTTGAAACAGCTTTCCTTAGAATTCTATCAGGGTTCAAGGCTTCCAAGTTGGCTTTTGTTACTCACAAATCTTGTTGAATTTCGATTAGAGTATTCTTGGAACTGCCAGTATCTGCCAACGTTGAGTCAACTGTCTTCTCTCAAGTATCTCTTTCTTTTGTGGTTGGAGTCTCTGGAGTACATATCAGAAGATGGTGATAGCAATGAGTTCTCTTCTTTTTCAACGGCGCCAACACCATTTTTCCCATCGCTCAAGGAAATTAGTCTCTATCGTTGCCCTAATCTCAAAGGATGGCGGAGGAGAAGGAGGGATTCTTCTGTGGAGCTCAATAGTGATAGTGATAATTATGTTGAAATAACGGAGCATCATTTACTCCCTTTCTTTCCTCATCTCTCACACTTAAGGATTTCACTTTGGCCAAAGTTGACTTCCATGCCAATGTTTCCGCATCTTGAAGAATGTGCCCTAGGCAATACTAGCTGGAAGCCACTACAATAGACAATGATGATGAATATGGAAGCACCGCAAAGCCCAACGTCAACAATAGCGTCCTCTTCATCCACTCCTCTCTCAAAATTGAAGTCTCTACAACTCTATTCCATTGAGGACTTAGAAACTTTGCCACTATAGAACCTCATTTCTCTTGAGTCTTTGCAGATATCTGATTGCTATAGATTAAAGTCTCTCTCCCCAAGCATACAACATCTCACTGCCCTTCGAAACCTAGATCTTGCGTCTTGTCGTGAGCTTGAGGTAGCCAATAATGAGGATGGGACGCAATGGCAAGGCCTTACAAGCCTCCTCTCCCTTTGCTTCTCAAGACTTCCAAAATTGTTGTCTATCCCCTCGGGGCTTCAACATGCTACCACTCTATAAAAGCTCGAGATTTTGGAAAGTGAAAGCTTGACGGCTATACAGAAGTAGATCCACAGCTACAAATCACTTCAAGTGCTTGAAATTCATGAATGCTTGAATTTGGCATCTCTGCCGGAAGGTGTGATGTCCCAAATATTATTTATCATTGTAAGAATAAAATTTAATGGATAAATGACTAAAATTAATTTGACTACTGGAAAATACAATAGGACGCACAGAGTATTTTATGTCCAAAGAAATAAATTATAAAAGAGGTAGAAATGAGAAAATGAATTGAAAAGTGAATAAATGAAGAAAACAATACAAAATATATAAATATATATAGTGCGTTCCGACCCTATATTGTGGGCGTCCGGACGGTCCTTCTTGGGCGCATGTCCGCAAGTGGACGCCCGTCCGGACAGTACATGTTCTGCGTGAGGCACACACCTCCTTTTATGCACGTCCAGATGGCTTGTGATGCCAGTCTAGACGGGGTCTATTTTAAAGAGGGCATAACACCCATTTCTCTCTCGGCAGCTCCATTTTTCTTCTTATTTCTATACGGTTTTTCACCTAAAAACTGTGATATCTTGAAATCTAGCCGTCCAATCTTAGATCCGACTTCAGTAAAGTAATCCTCGAAGCCCGATCTACGTTTTGACCGAATGTTTCGAGGTCAATTGCTAAACTTGCATTTTTGGAGATTTTTGATAAATTTTGTAGAAATGAGTTTAACTTGGTATTTTCTCTAGCTTTTTTGTGGTTTGGAGTTGCTAGGAGTTTCCCAAGCATTTGGTCTTGGCTTGGTAAATTTTTGGTAAGTTTTTCATAGACCCTAGTTTTTGGGTAATTTGTTAAAGTGTTATTTTATTGTGATTAACCCTAAGTAATGCTCATGGGTTAGCAATATTGGGTTTCATAAAGTGATTAGGAATTATGGATAAATATTTAGGAATTTTTGGATTTTATAGGTAAATTAGCAATGTAGCTTTTAAGCGATTCAAAATGCTACCTAGTGTGATTATTTGGTTAGAATACTAAATAATGCAATGTATTGTTTTTTTAGCGGCACCTTACGGTTGAGCTTAGAATTGTTTGGAATTGGGAGTACAAGCGATCTGATGTGAGTATTCTACTCACTGAGAAAATATATATTTTTATATATATTATGGATTTGTAAAGTGTATATTTTTTTATGAATTCGAACCAACTATATGATGAATTATATGTTTTGGATAATTTGAATAGTTTGATTATGTTCAATTATATCAATGATGTTTAAGAATTGATGCATGAGTGAAGTGTGTTGAATTGATTTAAAGTGTTTGTGTGTGTGCTGCAGTTGAGATTTAAATTATGCAAATTGTTTGAGAACATGTCATGTTGAAACTGTTTATGTTTTATGGAGAAACTATGATTTTAATGATTTCAAAGTGTGTGATGAAATGTTGGATTTGTTTAGTTTTAAGAGAACATGATTTAGTAATAGCATGATTTTACAGCATGATACAGTAGTAAAACATATACTGGTCAAGCATACAACATAGAGCATACATACAACAACAATACAGCAATAATAGAATGCAGTAAACACAGTTAAATAGCAGTTATCAACATCGTGGGGGACCTAAGCCCTAGTAAACCCAGTTTCATGCATATCATATATAGCATTGTTTTATGAGTGCGATGTTTATGCTATGAGTAGTTTTTACTAGACGTATTAGTATGCATAAGTGTCTTAAATGAAAAGAGCTTATGTATATTTCTATCAGATGGTTGCATGTGTTTAAGAAACATTGAACTTAAATGTACAAGGATTCATGATTACCCAGGTACGAGTAATGACATGTCTATGAGTAAGAAGGTTGACTGTTATTGTTCTTCAAGAAAGATGTGTTAGCATAATAGAGTTTACTCTAGTATTCACATGATCTACTGATGTTCAAGGCATGAAATTGAAATACTATTAGAGATGGTGTTGTGAGTATTATGTTGAAGGATGATATCCTAGTATGGAAGAGTAAGATGCCATGTTTTCTTGCTTAAGACTTATGTGTAGATGTCATATCTGTAATGGAGTGATTGTATGCACATATGTCTGAGCTATCATTCAAAAGTATTATTATAGAGGGGTCTATATGTAGAAAGTTTCAAGGAGGAATGACTGGAACTTCTGCATATGTTCATAGTTATATAGTATGTTTTAAATGTTTTATGGATAGTCAAGTAAGGATTGGGCCAAGATCGCTCACATTCGAGAGTTAGATTTACGGTAACTGCCTCAAAAGTGAGAAAATTCAAGCACCCATGCATGCATTTCGACTTATTCGGGTACATTACTCGTTATTTTATCTTAATCCTTTATAGAACTTGAAATACCCATCTTCTTCATCTTCATTTTCTTCATTTTTCTCTCTCAGTATGTCGTGGTTGATAAATTTTAGATGCAGAAGTAGTAGAACCCGTTGAAGGCGCAGAAGAAACAGGGGACAGAGATTCAAAGCTTATAAAAATTAAATGAAGAAAATGAAAATTATTATATCTGACTGCCTCAACTGAGAAAAAATTAAAACACCCATGGATCTTCGATTTATTCAGGTATTTAGGTCACCACTTTATCTAAATTCTTCAAAGAAATTTGAGTACCCACCTTCTTCACCTTCACCTCCTTCATTTTTTTATCTCTCAATATCCCTATTTTTTATACAGAAGTAGCAGAACCAATTAAGTACAGAAGAAACAGGGGACAGAGGTTCATAGCTTATCAAAAAAACAAAAAAATCTAGGGCATTGGATTCGTGATTCTTCACATATTAGGAGCAATTGTTAGTAAATTATTAATTTTTTACACTCTTTCTTCATTTCTAATGATATATAATTTTGTGTAAACACAGTTGATGAGCTGATGTGTATTCTGGGTGCCTTATTTCTCTTTGTGTTAACAGAGTGAAAATTGGCACTTGGTGAAACTCAGAGCAAATATTAAGCGGAAGACCCAAGATGGCAACAACACTCCGAGAACTACCTTAATGCACGGGTATTCATTTTCGTTCAATTCTTTATTACATATAAGCTTCCAACATGTCACTTTATCGACAAATAATCAATTAAAAGATTTGGCAGTTGAATAATTCCATAAGAGCACTCCCAATGGATTATCTATTTGCAACTTTAAGCTAGAATAGATAACAAAAGTGTTAAAAAGATACTCCATCAGCTTATGTATTCCAACTCTAGAATAGATTTTTCTTAATTTCATAAATAGTGGAACTCTACAAGTAGAGTTATAGTATTCACTTATCTATTTTTTTTTTATTCTTCATCTCCACTTTTTTAGCTTTGCTTTTTTTCTTTTTCCCTCCACCACTCCACATTTTTCCTTTTTTTTCTTCCTTTATAGTGGAGATCTAAGAGAAAGTGTGTAAAGTAGTGGAGTTATGAAGCGGGACCCACATGGAAAAAAAATACTATAATGAAATAAATTATTTGAAAATAATAAAAAAATAATATAGAGTTAAAAATAGATAACCGGATGTATAGTGCATTTAAAATTCATTAGCTAAACTAGATAAAATAGATTTTGATTAGCTATTTTAGATTGAAAAATACATAAGTCATTGGGAATGCTCTTATAAACATCAATGCCTATTTTTGGCTAGTTAGCTTAGTTTGAAATAAAAGAGCAGTGATACATTGTATTGGCTAAGCCCTTTAGAGTTTAGATTTGCATGATTTTAGGGATGCGCTTCAGTTTATGCTCCAATTTGACTGGATATCTCTCACCATTAATTCAACTATCATTTTTCTTGTAACTTCTAGATGTTGATCGCCTTAGTTTATGACGACAGGTTGATGCTAATGCTTATAGCATACACCAAATTCAAGGGCTTCCCATATTCCAACTGGTTTACTTCTAGCTATGTTGGAGCTCCTAACAGCACAATCTGTTTTTCATCTACAGGTATAATAAGCAATTGGTTTTCACTTTAACAGATGTTCCATTATGCTATTTACTGTTTACAATACTATTATTCTTTCTATAGATATTAACAACACCAAATGATGCCTTTGCTGCTCTATATATTTTAAAAAAATATGAATTTGTGGTATACGTTTCTCTTTATGCTCTCCTTGATGCAAAGAAAATTCCAAAAGAACTGAAATTTTAGATTTCAAATATCTTTAAACTAGATATTGGAGAAAGTAGAAATCCTCTCAACTCTCACTTGAAATGTGTACATATTTCTATAAACCAAAACAACAAGAAACATAATATATAGGTGGGAGTGGGCCAATATATATCACCGCTCATCCCATTAAAGCTTATATGGCGTGATCCTCATTTAATACATGAAAATTAGATTTTTGATTGGGAGAGTGAAGGAGACCACACTACATAGGCTTTGGGGGATGAGAATGATGAATAGAATTTAATTACTTGGGGCCAAAGGGCCCTCTTTTTTTCTTTTTTTCTTTTTTCATTTTTCATTTCTTAGCATTTTCTTAGGGATAAAAGAAAATTATAAATCCAAAGAATTAAATTATAAAACCTCAAATCACACAAGGTTATTTTGATCTTTTTCCCTTATTTTTATCTCATATATTTTTGAACTTCTTAAATTTTAATTATTATTTTTTAAACTAAAAATAGTTTTAAGTTTTTACTATCTCAGTATCTAGTATTTGTAAAATACAATAAATTAGAAAAAGAAAATTATTTTAAAGATCATATACCACAACGATAAACTCTGAATTATCTAATTAAGATTTTAAATATTACAATGAAACTTACCTAAAAATAATTTCTAACCAAAGATTTATTATTTATTAGTCCTAGATTGTTATATATAAAATAATTAAATAAAATACTCCTCTATAGGATCACGTGACCTCCGACAAGTTCCTGTCCTGTTTGTGCTGTTTATGTATTAATCTAATAATCTATTATTTTATTCATTGCAATCGGCAAAGCAGAATGGCGACAGGGAAAATGAGCCGCCGGCAAGACCGAGCCGAGACCCTTGTGGAAGCAGCGCTTGGAGTCCTCAACACGGCGGACCCATTCGAGAAAGCCCGGCTCGGCAACTCAGTCGCTTCTCTGTGGCTCCAGGGGGCCATCACTCAGCCATACGACCCGTCCCTGGACCTCCCCGTCCCAGATCGCCCCGCCAGGTTCTCCAACGTACGTCCACTTCAACTCCCTCAAATGCTTTCTTTGAATATCCTATCACTGATTATATAATAAATATATAATCATATTATAAGAATTCTGAAGCCCAAAAGCCACTGCCTCTTTGCTCGAACATTCCGTATATATAATATTTTAAGGATTTGGTGTTTTTATATTATTGTATCTAAGGATGTGAAAATGGGTATATCTTATGGCTATCTATCGATTCAGTCTTCCCATTGAAGCAAATTATCAAGATCTCTGGTTTTTGGGTTGGATATCTATATAATAGTCTTTCATGTAGATAAATAGTCTTATGTTTTCCAGGCACCCAAATTATATATATATAATTTCGGAAATTTCGTTCTCTCTAGATACACCATTTCACGCAATGGGGAGCCATCCTCCAAGCTTCTAAGTTACGATGACTACCAAACTAGCCAATAACTCCACCCTTCCTCGAAAACACAAAACTGATACCAACAATTCTCTAGCAATTCCGCAATGGGGTAAAAGATGATCGATGGGTTCCACATTGTTCCTGGGCATGTAACACCAATCTATCACTATTATGTGCCTCTTTCTTAGATTATACAAGGTTGGTATCCTCCCTAATGCTGCTATCCATACAAAGAAAGCCATTCTTGTAAGCGCCTTATTTTTTTCATATGCTCTTCGAAGGGAAAGAAAAACAGCAGGGGGGCTTAGCGCATGATAGAACACTCTGACCTTGAATGTCTGTCGAGGGGAGCTGAAAGATATATGCCCATCTCCTCTGTTCAACATGATAGAGTACAAGAGGTTGAAGAAAGAGAGTGACCATCTCTAACTCCAAATCATGTACGGGTCTGGTAAAGGTGATATTCCATTGACAGATGTTCGCCACCACCATATGGCCTGCCACAGAGGCCTTCTTAAAGCTGTCAATCCTATATAACACCAGGAAAGCTTCTTTCAGGGTCTGATCTCCACACCAGACATCATACATTAAGCCTATCTCCCACCTCATATCTAACAAATCTAGAAAAATCTCTCTATTCCCTCCTAATGTTTTTCCACACCCCCACCCCATAGGACCCATGCATGATGCATTTAACAGTATATAAATAAAAGTATCTCTCAACAAAAAGAGGCACATCGAGACCCGCTCTTTTAATGTAAAGGAGAGAAATGAATTGTAGACTCTTTAAGGATAGCGAGACTAATGTGCTGTTCCTTAAATTCTCATTTTTTAAATCTCTTTTGGATTAGGTTATTGTATATGTTCCCAATTTTCCGTCAGGGAATCTGGTAGATCTAATTTGTTTTCTTGTTTGTAGTAGCAGCTAAGGCCTCAACTCTCTCGTTTACTCTTCGCGTACGAGGGATCTGCCTTTTTTTTTTCTTCATAAAATTATTATTCATATAAAAAAAAAAAAAGGAATCTCTCAACAAAAAGTTTGAAAGTCTGAAAGTTTGCGACTTTCTTTTATATGATACTTTATCCTTTGTTCTCTTATTTGTTTTCATTTAAAAGCTTGTGGAGATCTCCATCATTATTCTTCTATGTTCCACTTCATTCTCTTTAAGATTGCTAGCGATCATAGGAAGTTTAAATTAAAACCAGTCAAGCTGAGATACAAAAATTTCGTTGTTTTTAAGGAGATTGAAACATTTTGCGGTTATCAAAACCCTAAAACCAGTAGTAGACATTGTCTTTTGACTTGTCCCATTAGGATACAACAGTTTAATTGTTTGTCGAATGACTTAAAGTAATTTTACAATAAAATAATAATTGGGTTCAAACCTCCACTAAAGATGCATCTTTCTTTCCTAAAATATTTTGAAGTATATTACTTTATGATCTATAAATGACTTGGTGTGTCTATACATTACATCGAGAGATGATACAAATGAGTATATTTATATTCTTATTGGACGTCTTCCAAATAATTAAGAACCATGACCATTTTGCAAAAATAATAAGTTCATTATTCACATGGTGGAAGGTTTTAAAGTTGATTGGGAGTTAATGTGGATTCAACCGCTAACTCTCTATTAAAAATTGAAACTCACACAACTTTTCATATAATTTTTACCATATTAAAAAATCTGATTAATAGACATTTATAACACTAAAATGTACTTGCATATCCCATGCCCATTTGCTACGTTATGCTAACTGTTCAATGAAATACATCAATGAATCTTTTGTGCAGGTTAAGTTGGTGTCACCGAGTCTCATGCCGAAGCTTGGAAAAGCAGGTAGCTTGCAGAGTAGGCAGGCCATTGTGCATAGTCTTGTGCACACTGAGAGCTGGGCTATTGACTTGTCTTGGGTACTTTTTCTTTAACTTGTCTCCTTATGAGGTTATATTAAGGGAGTTCTTTTATATAACACTTCTTTTTTGTAGTACTACACAAATTATGTATAGAAGAAACTTTGAAGGGTAAACACATGGAGAAGCATCCAAGTTTGGATTTTGATAAAACATTTTGAGACACCAACTTACACAAAAATAATTAAATCTACTTTGGACCCAACAATACGAGATTAATCATTCACTTCTATTGTTATTATCCAATATGGAATTCTATGGTATCTGAAACTCTAATATATTCAAAACATAGCTTTTGAAAATACACTTGCAAACTCTTTTTCTTTTTTTCCTTTTTCCTTCTCCTTCTCCTTCTTCATATTCATTTTGTTTTTACATGTCAGAACTGAATGTGAGGCAACCGTCCCTCATTTATTCATATACATGTTCATGTACATCATCTATTCTCTTGTAGATGCATAATTTCTTGTTGTATCTATCTCTTGTGTTGTCTCTTATTTATCTGTCATGTAAATCTGTAATTTTATAGGATATAATAGCTCGCTTTGGTAAGCAAGCTGCAATGCCAAGAGATTTCTTCACCGATTTTGTTAAGGTGGCTCAGGATGAGGGCCGACACTTCACTCTCCTTGCAGAACGGCTAGAGGAGCTGGGTTCTTTTTATGGAGCATTACCAGCTCACGACGGCCTGTGGGACTCTGCTACTGGTACTTCCAATGATCTCTTAGCACGTCTGGCAGTTGAGCATTGTGTCCATGAGGTGTTTTTTCCTTACCAACTTTCTTAATTTAAAATGAATTCATTTGGAGCAACATGGTTTAAATTTTTCATTACAACATATATCACTTCTGAGTCATCACTTGGTTGAGTCAAGCTATATCTTTCGTTCAAAAGGATCTAGTTTCCACAAATTTAGTTTCTAATTAATGAACTTAGGCTATCAGTATTGCTATTTAAAGCATATGGAAATTGATTTTTTTTTTGGTTCACACATACATCTGCTGGTAAAAACCCATCGTCCTGATTGCAGGCATTGAAGAAATGGAGCCATAGTTACAAATCATGCAACTTGGTTCAGGATTTTTGAGATGAATCGATCCTATCTACCATTTGTGGAGATGGCTCCATTTTCTTGAACTTCTCCAAATATTTATCCTATCACCGGGCTTGTACATAGTGTGGGCTCATTTAGTTTTAATGCAACACTGGAGTACAACCTTTCTCTATGTTGTTCAAATGTTCCATCAGTGAATGATGTTTTATAAATCATAACAAATTTGAGTTTGAACACAGGCAAGAGGACTTGATGTGCTTCCCACAACCATTTCTCGGTTTCGCAATGGAGGTGATAATGAGACAGCAGATTTACTAGAGAGAGTGGTTTACCCAGAAGAGATTACCCATTGTGCTGCTGGTGTTAAATGGTTTAAGTATCTTTGCCTGAGGGCTGAAAATCCTACTTGGGATCAGGGCAGCATGGCATCTCCAGGTGGGTCAGGAGAAAGTGAAAAAACGCTAGAGGAAAATGAAGCAATTCAGAAGTTTCACTCGATAGTGAGGACATACTTCAGGGGACCATTGAAACCACCTTTCAATGAGGAAGCAAGAAAAGCTGCTGGGTTTGGCCCTCAGTGGTATGAACCACTTGCTGTCAAAGAGGTTAGCTCTAGAATGGAAACAGTATTGTAATTAGCAAAAATATTCTTATAAAGCTTGTTTAGGACACTGGAAGCGCATCTTATATTTCTCCTGAATTCTTAAGAGGCAAATGCGTTTTTCCTTCTTTTTTTTTTCCCCCTTTATTTTAGATCAAGCTGCCAACAATGGGGTCATAGATTTAATCCTAAGAAGCTGTTTTTGAATGCATAGAATAGTGCCTTTGAATCTAGGTTGTTTTGATACAATGTAACGTTCTGTTTTTCTTGTTTAGTTTCTTATTTGTTTAGCTTGTGTGCAGTTATGCTGCTTGTTGCAATTTTGAACTCTCTTTGCTTATATTTTGATGACCTGCACAATAGGTCGTGGCTGACAAAAAGACAAAAACATCTCAGGTCAAACCAATCAAGCCCTAGTTCATCAACTACTTTATTTATTTGCTTAAGCTTTTGTAACATAAAAGTGTACCATGTAACCCATATGTGGGGGGGCCTTAAAAGTATGCACACTTAAGATCGTAATATATCACTATGTTATGCAACCAACGTATGAAGATTGAGATCAAGCTTTGGTCTCATTTAGGGAACTACAGAGACAGGCAATACAATGAACATTTCACCAACATCACCATCAATAACAATCAATAATGTCAGGCAAAAAAAATTATTAAATGCTAAACATACAAGAATTAATTCATTGATAAAGATGCTTATTTTCCTTAGTTTTTTTTATACATCATTATTTTGACAAATGGAGCATATAGCAACATTATGTTTGATGAAAAATATCAGAACCTTGTAACAGTTGTGTTTTCTTGTCCAAAAAACCTCAACGCAATTGTCTTAAACCTCAGAACATTAGAAACCTGAAAATCATGCAAAACCTCATGGCTTATGCACCTCAACAATTGGTTCTCTACGGGGAGGTTGGGTTCAAGGAACCAACAAAAAATACCGTAAGACGGTAGAATGGAGGGCTACTCCAGGAAGAAAATTACGTGCTTATCTGAAAAATTCTGACTAAATTTTGAATTACATCCTCCACCATGGTTGATCTCAAGGTAGTCCCAGTAGGTTAATTCGGGGCTTCTCTCATGTTATTACAAAAGAAGTCTTCGGATCTCACTAAAGTTTGAACTCAAAGCTGAGAGGAATGCACCTGCACGATAAAATAGTGTTAACCTGATAAGCAAGTAGTCATATAATATGAATGGGAATGGAACTATGTTATCATGGCCCTCCAGGTGGCCTTATGACTGCTTATATAGCAAATCACTTGAATGGGCAATGAACAAGACAATTAGAAAGTAGTGCATATTTCAAGTTTGAGCTTCACTGACGGCCAATCTCAGTAAGGGTTTAGATACTCTATGCACTGTCATTCAACAATGACATCATGTCACATTCAAGGAAGAACGTCATTTGTCACCAACGGCATCATGACACATTCAAGGAAGAACATGGCCCGTCACCCAATGTAGGGGCAACTTGGTAGCCAACTCTCTGCTAAGGCCTCAGCTCATGATTGTTCAAAATTAACATGACTACAAAACCAGAAGGCTTGAGAAGAAAGTGAAATAGTTACTATTGTCCACTGTGTAAAACAGTGTTTGCAAGATTAATCATTTATGAGGCAGCATCCTAAACCAGAAGAGATGCTGATTGGTCTTGAACACCATCTGGAATATGAAAAGATTCATATCAAACTTTGTTGAAAAGTAAAGATTGTACGGTTTGTACCTCCAACTTTGCCATCAAAAACACGATGATCAGCGGATAATGTTAAGTTCATTTTAGTGACAACTGCAGGCCTCTCGACTCCTGGGTAAAAAATAAGACACGTCATCTATTTGGTATTAGAAGCATAAACTATTAGTATAGAAAGCTAGAAATATTTTACCATCACTTCCAATTACTGGTTCAACAACTTTGTTGCCTCTACCAACAGCAAGGATACCAGCCTGAGAAGGAAATGAACAAATTTATACAAGAGACAACACAACGTGCAACATCAACTAAACGTAGAGCACTACAGTGTCAATTTTCTATCCTTGTTTAAAGCGATTTTCTATTATCTGTAAATGAAAAAAGATGACGGAAAAAAATAGATTTGGCAGTGTAAATTCCCATCAATCTTTCATTTAGATAGGCTACATTCAAAAAATGGTAGAGAGTTGTTTGCTACGAATTCAAAATGAAAATTTTGAGCTGAAAGCAACCCAAAATTATGTGCTCTTAAATATTTGAAAATGAAAAGAATAATATCAATTTCAACATAGAGATCAAATAATTTTACTAGAGGGTCTCTGTATTCTAGAGCTAATATCATCACTATTTAAGTTATTGACCAAACAAAGAAATAAGTAAAGTTAGATCATCTTAGAGAGAGAGAGAGAGAGAGAGAGAGAGAGAGAGAACCTGTGGGGGGTTTATTATTGCACAAAAATTGTCCACCGGAAACATTCCCAAGTTCGAAATGCTGCATAAAGATTAAGAAGGAAAGTTTAAAATTAATTCTTCTAACAAAATGAATATGTAATTCGGTTCTAGTATAAAAATAACAATTAAAACAAAAAACTTGTGCTATAGGTTACAGTTGAAAACAATCAAGGAACATACAATATATTTACCTAAAACTTCCTCCTTGGAATTCATTTGGTAAAAGCTTGCCTACTCTTGCCTTCTCAGCTAATTCCTTCACCTGAAGCTCAAATATCAGCAGAGAATTGACAATGATTAACAAGAAAAGGAAGTGGATCTAGATTTTTTATTTTAAAAAAAAAAAAAAAAAAATTTAAGTGGGTTTATAAGAACTCTCCATTTTTTAATCCAAAATCCATGTTTGAGTAACTACCATTTTTTTTTCTGTAGATTCCATACTAATTTAATTTGATTAGATATCATAGCAATGAAGAGGACAGAATTAACTGATGCATGTTTCTGAAGGGTAACCACACAACACAAGCAGATGACTCTTTCCTTTGGGGAAACGAGAACAAATAATAATAAATAAAAAAATACAGGATCAAATCTAGTAAGGAACCTACAATGAAGTCATCAAACGAAAAACTACTCAAATTAGTAATAGAGTACCTCCGAGGATATTGCTGATATGGTCTTCTGATCTGCATTCCTCACTATTGGAGTCATTAATCCCTGAAGCAATATAATATGATGAGGCACTGTTTAAAATTTTCTAAACCACAAATATCAGTCTCATACCTTCTCCGTCGCCACTGCAATTGAAATGTCCACAGAATTGCATAGTACGACTTCTCCCTTCTCAACATTCCAGTAAGCTACCATGGATCGAGAGAGCAAAATTTCATTTATCAGAATAGTATAGACTAAATTTATGTTTAATAGTATACAACCAAAACGAAAAGGAGATAAAATATGCATGCATGTCTGTATGTATGCAAACAGACAACTCAGACAGCACTAAAAAGAAATGAACTCCCAAGCATGAATAAAAATATAGCACTGACAATTTTCCTTCAAGTCATCAATCTGACAGATAATAATACACAGGAAACATCAGTAAACAGGTATGCTGCAGAATTTCAATGTGGGAAATTTTTTAAGGAAATTTAGATGCTCCCAAACTTACCACAGCCATAAATAGTCAAACATATATCTACAATACAATTTCCCAGAAGGGGGCATGTTGCTAATACAAGCCAGTTGTGGAAATGAACGTCCATAGTAATCAAAGGACTAATGACAAGCTAAAGCTTTCTGGGATGATAGAAAAGACAGAAGTGACTAACTCAATGAAAATGACAATCACACCAAGAGCAAGAACTTCTACATTCAGATGCAACTAAAAAGTAATATTTTCATTGCTTATTCAAGACTACCTTCAGATCAAGCTGACATCCACTATTGACTATCTAATTAAGACAGTTCATATGTAACTGAAGGTAATCATTTTCATTGTTCATTGACTACGTTCAGACCAAAAGCTGAAATACCCTATCCAAATAAAGTATACCATTTTTTTCTTCCATGAAAAGTTACTGACCAAAAATAAAGCAATGAAAGGCTAGAAATTCATGACATATTAGATCATTTTAAGTATACGAATTTTTTTGGCCACTCACTCTGAGATCAACCAAACCAAACAATAGTTGGACGTAGAAAACTAGGATAGCAAAGCAAAAAAAAAAAAAAAACAGGATTTTTTACTGCCTTTTGGGCGAATAATCCAGAAAATACGTCTATGTGGGTTTGGGGGCACAGCATGTTTCCCGAAAGGACTCTGACATCAAACCTTTCTTAGATGCTCAATTTTGCTTCTATGTTAAATAAGTAAAATTTGATTTTCAGGATTGACTATACTACCCACAACAATAAACTTCTCCCCACCAATTATACATGTATAGAGTACTTTACTTAACCATATGATAAGTGATATGTCTTTACCATTGGCTTCTGGTACATTTCTCAGTGCAACCGCTACAGCTTTGATGACAATGTCATTCACTGAAACTTTAACATCATGCTGCTCTGTAATTGAGGAAGTAAAATGAATGATTTGCCAGAGTATATATATATGCCCAAGAAACCAAAGTAATAGATCGAAGCTTATGACATACCTTTGAGTTCCTTCCTAAGAGAAAGAAGAGGATCCAATACAACATCTAATAAACATCATAAATATTTTAGATATAAATAAATCTACATTAAAAACTGTATACTTTTCAACATAACAATATAGAGTAGACCACAGAGAATCAGAACCTGCTGATAAATATAAATGTGGAGTATTTTGTTTTGACTCAATCAACCTTTTAGCTATCACCTGCAAAGTAAAACAATCATGATCTTTCAGCACCACTCACTATCAACTGCAAGTTAAGAACACACACACACCAAAAAATAAAAAAAATAAAAAATAAAAAAAGAGAAACAGAAAAACAATGAAAGAAGGAAGGAAAGAAATAGGTGCCAAAAATAGTGTCTAAATGCTAGAGGTTGCAAAGCTCAATGTATTGCTATCATTAGCCCGCTATTTAACTAAAATTCAATTTAAATGTTTTTTTTATAAGTAATTTAATTTCATTAAAAGCGCAGAGGGGCACAACCTTAATACACAGAAAGTATACAAGAGAAACCCCCTAATATGGAGGAAAAGATGAAGAAAAATTCAAATACTTGGAAATATTGGAAACGAGCAGACTATTAAACGCTGCTATCTATGTGTAGAGGGATTAGAACAACAAATTTTACAGCTCTAACAACGAAGTCTCTCGATCCTCAAAGCTCCTTGCATTCCACTCTCTCCAAATACACCACATTAAACACAAAGGAGCCAACCTTCAAACTTCTAGAGCATTACGATACTCAACTCCTTGCCTTACTCCTTGAGAATACAATAGCTCAAGAAATAAGAGACCACTTCTACCTCCCAATCATGCACTGGTCTGGTAAAGAATATATTCCAATAAAAATATCTATTTTGGAACTGCATATAATCCGCCACCCATGCATATTTACAACATGCAATATTCAATAAGTCCGGATAAGAAATCTTCAAGGGTTGATCCTCACACCACAAGTCATGCCAAAACCTCACCTTTGATCCATCTCCTACCTCATACCTAACAAATTTAGATAAAACTTCCCACCTTCTCATACATATCTACACTCCCACTCTGAAGGGCCCCACAACCTCCTTAGAACGCCATCCTCCCCTTAAACTCCCATACTTAGGTTCCACAATTGATCTCCACAAAGCTTCCCTCTCCGTAGCATACCGTCAAAACCACTTTTCCAAAAGAGCTTGATTAAATTGAATCCGATTTTTTTTTTACCCCCAATCCTCCTGATTTGATTGAAGTACAAATTGTCGACCACTTCATAAATGGAACTTAAACTCGTCACCAAGTCCACCCCATAAAAAATCCCTTTGAAGTTTTTCAAGTCTATTAGCCATGCCTACCCGAATAGGGAAGAGAGACAAATAATATCTCGGCAAATTAGAAAGAGTGTTTCTTATCAAAGTCAACCTACCTCCCTTAGATAGATAAAGCCTTTTCCATCTTGCCAAACAAGGTTCCATTTTCTCAACGATGCCATTCTGAATAGTAGAAGCCTTGTAAAAAGCTCCCAAAGTAAGACCCAAATTCTTAATCGGCAAAGAAGCCACTCTACACCCAAGAATACTAGCCAAACCCTCTAAATCACTCACATCACCTAAAGGAACTATCTTTGATTTGGACAAATTAATCTTCAGCCCCAACACCACTTCAAAACATAAGAGACACCACAGATGACGAAGGTTTTCACAATTAGCCTCACAAAAGATCAAAGTATCATCTACAAACAATAAATGTGACATTATAATCTCTTCATTATTCCTCGACCCCACCAAAAATCCTGATAAAAGTCTCTTGTCCACAGAAAAAGACATCATCCTACTCAGTGCCTTCATAACAACCACAAACAACAATGGAGACAATGGATCCCCTTGTCTTAATCCACGCCAGCTGCTAAAGAAGCCAAAAGGAGAACCATTAATGAGAATGGAAAACTACACCATAGAAATGCAATACACTATCCAATCTCACCATCTCTCCCCAAAGCCACATCTCGTCAACAAATGTAAAAGAAACTCCCAATTAATATGATCATAAGCCTTCTCCAATCCAATCCGACTATCCAAACATTCATTAGCCACCAAGATAGAATCTAGGATTTGTCTACGTCTGATAAACGTATTCTGTGAACTTGAAACAATCTTTCCCAATACCGATTTCAAACTATTCACCAAGAATTTAGAAATAATTTTATACACATCACCCACTAAACTAATGGAACGGAAATCCTTAATCTCTACCGCCCCAACTTTCTTAGGGATTAGGGAAACAAAAGTAGCATTAAAGCTCTTCTAAAACTTCCCTCGGCTATGAAACTCCTTAAAACTTCCATGACATTCTCTTTTAATACCTCCCAACACTTCTAGAAAAAAAAAAGCCATAGAAAATCTACCAGGTCTGGGGCCTTATCCCCATTGAATTCTCTTACCACTCCCAACACTTCACTCTCCTCAAAGTCTCTTTCCAACCAATTTCTCTCCTCCATCCGCATCAATGGAAATGAACGAAAAGCCATCCAATTTTGGTTTCTAATTATATTGTTCACAATACAACTATGTAGAAATGCACAATATGCTCCTTTATTTCTGTATAGTCAAAAGACAGTCATGTTGACAAATAAAGATTCAAAAGAGTTATTTCTTCTATGCGAATTTTCCACTAGAATATGCTCTTAACCAAAAGGCCCTTGAATTTTGCCTCCAACTCTCTTGAATCTTCAAGAAGGATAATCCTCTCCAACTCTCTAGAAATATCTTTTTTTTGATAAGTAAGAATTCATTAAAAAGCGCAGGGGGGCGCAACCCTAGTACACAGGGAGTATACAAAGGAGCCCCTAATTAGAGGACCGAAACGAACAAGAAAGTAAAAAATCAGCGTACGACATACTACCCAAGCCATTTGCCGACACCCAAAAAAACAACATATTAAGCATATTTCTACAAAGAGCCCCAGCCTGAACCTCCACATCTTCAAAAAGCCTAGAATTTCTCTCCCGCCACAAGCCCCACAAAACACAAAGAGGAACCTGTTTCCAAACACGGTGAACAGGACCACGACCCAGCAAAGTACCCCAAGCACTCAATAAGTCCAAGACGCTCCTAGGCATAACCCACTCCACCCCAAACAAACCATAAAAAAAACTCCAAACAACTCGAGCCACGTCACAATGGAGAAGAAGGTGATCAACGGATTCTCCATGCTTTTTACACATAACACACCACTCAACCACCACAATTCCACACCTACGTAAGTTGTCATGAGTTAAAATCTTCCCTAAAGCTGCTGTCCATACAAAGAATGCAACCCGCTTCGGAGCTTTAACACGCCATATACCCTTCCAAGGAAAAGAAGCCGTCTCGTGACAAACTAAAGCTTTATAGAAGGTCTTCACTTCAAAATTCCTCCTCTTGGAAAGAATCCACACCGCCCTATCAACCTCCCCATGCCGAACCCGAGTAGAATATAACTGATCGAAAAAGGACATCACCATCTCCAACTCCCAATCCTGAGCATTGCGCGTAAAGAGAACATTCCAATGAGCCACACCTCCTACCATAGACAAATTATCCACCACCCAAGCATCTGGAGAACGCGCAATAGTAAACAAAGTTGGAAAACAGAGCTTGAGAGGCCTGTCCCCACACCATAAATCATGCCAAAAGCGAATATGGGACCCATCACCCACCTCATAACGCAAAAACTTGGCAACATTATCCCACCCCTTACGAATAAACTTCCAAACACTGACACCATAAGGCCCTGTCACCGGTAAAGAACACCAACCTCCCCTCACACTCCCATACTTCACCTCTATAACCGATCTCCACAAAGCATCGCACTCCTGAGAAAACCTCCAGATCCATTTCCCCAATAAGGCTTGATTAAAATTAATAACATTACGAACTCCCAGTCCACCAGCCTTAATTGGAAGACAAATACAATGCCAATTGACTAAATGAAATTTAGTCTCATCACCCATACCATTCCAGAGAAAATTCCTTTGAAGCCGATCCAAATTTTTAGCTACACTCACAGGAATAGGGAACAGAGATAAATAATAAGAAGGAATGCTAGAAAGAGTACTGTGAATCAATGTCATCCTACCTCCTTTGGATAAATAAAGTTTTTTCCAACTAGCCAACCTTCGTTCCACCTTCTCAATAACCCCATTCCAAATAGAAATAGATTTGAAAGACGCTCCCAACGGCATACCCAAATATGTCATCGGCAGAGACCCAATTCTACACCCCAGAATATGTGCCAAAGACTCCACATCTTCCACCTCGCCAATAGGGACCAATTCGGATTTGCCTAAATTGATCCTCAACCCTGACACCGCTTCGAAACATAAGAAGGTACACCTCAAATTTCGAACGTGCTCGGCTTGTGCTCCACAAAAAATTAAGGTATCATCCGCAAACAATAAGTGATTCACCACTAAAGCTTCATTACCCCTAATGCCCACAGAGAAACCTGACAGCAAGCCTTGATGCATAGACGCATACAACATCCTGCTAAGTGCTTCCATAACCACCACAAACAGCAAAGGAGAAAGAGGATCACCTTGCCTAATCCCCCGCGAACTTTGAAAGAAACCATGAGGGGTACCATTAATCAAAATGAAAAATTTTACTGTAGAAATGCACCATTTAATCCAATCCCTCCACCTCTCTCCAAACCCACATCTCTGAAGCATGTAAAGAAGGAAATCCCAATTCACGTGATCATAAGCTTTCTCCAAATCCAGTTTGCATAATAACCCAGCCTCCCCTGACCGCATCTGGCTATCCAAACATTCATTGGCTATAAGAACAGAATCCAAGATTTGCCTTCCACCAATAAAAGCATTCTGAGAGCTCGAGATAATTTTTCCCAACACTGATTTAAGCCTGTTAGCAAGGACCTTAGAGATAATTTTATAGACCCCTCCCACCAAACTAATAGGCCTAAAATCCTTAATCTCCATCGCATCAGCCTTCTTAGGAATAAGGGAGACAAAAGTAGCATTCAAGCTCTTCTCGAACTGGCAACTATTATGAAATTCCGAAAAAACCCCCATAATATCTTTTTTGAGAACCCCCCAACATTGCTGAAAGAACGCCATAGAAAAACCATCTGGACCCGGAGCCTTATCCCCATTCATCTCCCGCACCACCTCCCACACCTCCTGTTCCTCAAAGCCTCGTTCTAACCAGAGGCACTCATCCGCATCAATGGAGGAGAAAGAAATCCCATCCACCCTAGGCCGCCACGAACTCTGCTCGGTGTAAAGAGAGCCGTAATAATTCACAATATGCTCCTTAATATCCAACGGATCAGAAGACAGAGCCCCATTAATCCTCAAAACTCCCACATGATTGTACCTCCGATGGGAATTAGCCACCCTATGAAAAAATTTAGTATTATTATCCCCTTCCTTTAGCCACAGAGCCCGAGATTTTTGCCTCCAATTAATCTCCTCGCACAGGAGTGTTTTTTCCATCTCTCTGATCATGTCTGACTTCTGAACCCTCTCCTCCTCCACTAACCCCCGATCTTCTTCAAAACACTCCAGCTCTTTAATACCTTCCAATAATTCCTTCTTCTTCCTCACATCACCAAAAACCTCCGCATTCCATTTCTTCAAGTCTACCTTTAAAGCTTTCAACTTATTAGCCAGCACAAAACTTGGTAGTCCTTGAAAATCATAAGACTCCCACCAACGTTGCACAAGATCTACAAAACCATCGGATTTGAGCCACATGTTTTCAAATTTGAAATATCCTTTCCCTTCTCTATGCACTCCACAATCCAACATCAAGGGAAAATGGTCCGAAAAAAGCCGAGGCAAACGACTTTGTGACACATCAGGGAAATGATCTTCCCACTCCGGTGATAACAGAAACCTATCAATTTTAGACCAAACCTGATTATTGGACCAAGTGAACTGCCCTCCTTTGAGAGGAAGATCCACCAAACACTGCCCATGAATGAACTCCGAGAACTCTTCCATAGCAACAGAAAAACCACCAACTCCAGAACGCTCACTTGGAAACCGCACCACATTGAAATCTCCCCCAAAACACCACGGCCTATCCCACCAACTCATCAAACCAGCCATCTCATCCCACAACACCCTCCTCTCCCCATCATCATTAGGCCCATACACACCCCCAAACGCCCACAAAAAGTTATCATTAACGTTACGCAACGAAACAGCTAAAGTATACCGCCCCACGCATTCATCCACCTTCTCCACAACTCTCCTATCCCACATAATTAGAATCCCACCTGACGCCCCACTAGCCCTCATAAAACACCAATCCACATGTTGACAACCCCATAAACTTCGAACCACCTCTCTAGAAATGACTTCCATTTTTGTCTCCATCAAACACACCAAATCAGCCTTCCAATCTCTGATGAGCCCTTTAATACGCAATCTCTTGTCTAGCTCATTTAATCCCCTAACATTCCAAGATAGAATTTTAAGCATCATTAACACAAAACAAGCCCCTTCCCTCCCTTCCCTTTCCTCTCCTACTATACGATTGAACCCCTTTCTTGTCATAGTTTATGGAACAATCCAGCCGCTTAATTTCCCTTTGACCTTTCACTCCTGATACTGAGGAAACCCTTGCCAACGATTGGTCCCGCTTGGCTTCGATTAGTTCAAACAAAGCCAACAGTTTGTCTTCAAATTGTTCACATGACACTCCTATAAGTTTGTAGTAACCCTTCACCTTCTCCATCACCCATCTAGGAGACACAATCGAACAGGAATCCTTGTCCATCTCCACTGCCAAAGGCAAAACCGATATCGGGCCCAAATCCTCCACCTCATCGCCTACACCACCCTCCACTAAGGCAGAACTGAGCGCAGATTGAGCAACGACAAGCTCAATTGAACCCTCCTGCTTACAAGGAATACCCCCAGAAAAAGCTCCCTCAGCCTCCAGAACCGGAACCATATCCAGCCCCTTCCTAACCCTCAAAGCAGCAGACTTATGAGGAAATGGGTCAGAAACCAGCGCAGAGTTAGAGGGAGAAAAAACTGTAGCAACCAAGGTGTCCGAATGGTCTATACTAGCCCCGACAGCCTGCTCACCGTCTACATGCAAAGAAGATTCAAACACAGCAAGGTTGGTCTCCAGACTGGGCACTGACTGCGCAAACCCAGTATTCAGTTCTGGTAGAGATGCCAAGCTAGCCAAATCAGGGATATCACTGGAAGAAGCCGAGCCAACGAAAGGCCCAGGACTCACCGGTGAAAAGGCCATCGACCCATGCGAACCCACTCCGACCTCCTGAGCCGTTGTCCCGAAATCAGGCAGAGGATCTCGCCCAGGATTGGGGGACTGAATTTCCGAAACAGAAGGAACAGACGAGAACGACGCCGGACACACCCCACCGGAAAGCTCAGAAACGGCCGGAACTGTCTCTGACCCACCATAACCCGACGCCGACGATGGACCCACGTCAGGACGCACTGCAACTATCGGGTCATCTCTGGGCTTCTGAGCTACCGGAGCCCAACGCAGCCTCCTCTTCTTTTTCTTGTTGCTGTTCTTCCGCCCAAATCGCTTGGACTTACAGCCAGGCCCAAGCGAATAAAGCCCCTCACAAACTCTGTTAAGAGCCTGGTCCACGTCCTCCTTCAACTTTTCCAGCTGGCATTTCCACAACAGGAGAGAGGGAAACGTGTGTTCCACCCTTGACAGCTGACGGTCTGCACAGGAGACACCGAAACAGCTATCATCCATGCCTCGAGAGTCAGAATTTTCAGGCAGCCGACTGACATTCATCCCTTCCTTCACGTTATCAGCGCCACAACGGTCACACCGGTCCTTGCCCAATGGTTTCTCTGTTTGAAACAGCTTCTTCTCTTTCACCAAAGGAACACGGCGCTTCGCCTCTACCGGAGCCACTGGAAGAGGCATCTTCTTCTCCACCTCCATACCATTAGCACCCCTACGCAGAACATCGGCGAAGGAGGACCCTCCATGTTTTCTGGGAGAGACGGCTTGGACAGCAGGGGCAGAAACTTTAAAATCAATACCATCTAAGCTTATCTTCTCTGTGGATGAAGCTAAAGGAGACAAACCCTGTCCATCCGGGATTTTGAGGAAAGCACTAACCTTACCCATCTCAAGAACAACTTTCCTCCACCCCCGTCCCTCAAAACCTTCAGGGAAGTAAATAACCCCTCTCCGGCCACCCACAGCATACACTGCCACTTCAAGAAATCTACCAGCTACATTGCCCCCTCGTCTAACAATAAGCACCTTAGACCCCTCCCTGAAGGACCTAATGAAATCCTTTTCCCCCGGACACCACAACAGACTCTCCACCGTTGAAACTAGCCAACCGAACATGTGAGCACCAAGCAGAATCATCCCCGAGAAATTCCCCCTCCTTTCTTCCAATCTCACCACAGAGGCTCCTTCTACCACCGTAAACAGAAAGGACTTAGCCTCCACGCAACACCGCCTCTCCATAATCTTTCTAGAAATATCTTCCTTCCTCAATCTTTCCACTTTGGTTAAAGGTCTTTCCTCTACAATCATATCCAACTCACAATATCATCCACCATCTCCTTCTTCCGCTTCCCTACATTCTAACTATATTACAACATCCTATTATGCAAAAAAAAAAAAAAAAAAAAAAAAAAAAAAAAAAACAATATGTTATACCCGTGATTTACCCAAAATGTGCGTGTATGTATTTGTGTTTCAAATTTGCATAGTTTATACATTACTTTTCCTTGTTTATCATATCAACTGAGGACATGCAACCAATATCAAATTCCACTAGACCGGTGGATCGGATTTGATTCTTAGAGCATTTCAAAGTGTTGGTCCTACTTGAAGAATTTGTATACAGTTCTTATCTTTAGCATTTTAGCATGAAGTGGTTGTTCTCAAGAATTGAACCCCCACACTTCTACTTGACAGACTGAGACTTCTACTATTGCACAAAAAAATAGCCCTCCATGATACTTAATAAATATAAATTACTAGCTTTTTTATTCATAAATATGCTAAACAAAAGCAAGCTTTTGTCAAAAAAAAAAAAAATCATAATAAGACTTTAAATGAAGTCAGAAAGGGTGTAGCCCAAGTGGATGGGAAGTACACAAGAGGCATGCAAAAACCCAATTTGTAATTTTTCGCAGAAAATATTAGTTTTCATGCGACAAAGCAGTTGAGTTTTTAATTCTTCCTCCTAAGACTTGGATTAGACTTCTTTCTTCAGGCGGTGTGTACCACTTTGATACAAATTCCCTCGCCTACATAAAATGGTTCATGTCAAGACAAGTCAATGAAATCTATCCCACCTACTAAGAATCATTGATAGAATCCTCTTTCTTTATATTTTTCAATGTAAAACAAGATCATAGGATTGATTGTAGGAGACACGTTTTTTGTCAATATTGACCGTGGTTCTCTTAGACTTCTACCCTTGACCTTGGGGTGTGTCAGTTTAAACTAGATTATTTCTGCTGCCGGAGCAGTCAATAATCTTCTCTAGACCATCTTATCCATCTTATCCATCTTATTCTTATAATGTCCCCCATAAGTTGCCACCTCTGACTTCTCATGAAAGCAATTTTAGTCATGTAGATTTTTGAATGTTTAGAAGTCTTGGCCCTACACATTTTCTTTTAATTTGACAAGTAACCATCAACTACACAAAAACATTGTTAAACCATCAGATATATATTGGGCATCAGTAATAATCTCGAATGCAGTATTGTAGTCTCTTTAACTATCTTCCAAGATCCACAAGACAGAAAAAGGCACCATAAACAGAAAGAACATTGCTCAAATCTAATTACCATTAACATACCTTGCGAATTTGACTATTGGGAAGATCTTCGAAAGAATCTGACTGCTTCAAGTGAGATCTAGTATCTGGTGAAACTATGGGAGAAGCTTTTAGCGTGGTTTGAGGTGATGCAGGTGCCTTCTCTTCAGATGAAGAGACTTTTGAAGATCCTTTTCCTGCCTTAATTGCAGCTAAAACATCCCCCTTCAGCAGCGTACCATGAGAACCGGATGCCTTTAATGTTGATGAATCCAATCCATATTCTGTAATTAGCAACTTTGCAGATGGACTGATCCTTGCAACACTTGTTTTTTGAGCTTTAGCTTCATTTCCATCATCATGATGTGTTGTTATTTCCTCTTTGATTCCGAAACCACTGCTAGCACTATTTTTTACTGTTTCAATATCAGCTGGATCCTCAACCTTGAAAACAACGGGCGAAGTGTTTTCATATGGTGTAAGTGGCTAGAATTCTAAAAAATAGTTAGGGGATAAAATTTCCATAAAGTAACAGTGCTGGAAGAAACTATAACCACTAATCAATTAATAGCACCTTGTACATTAATTTTCTCTTTTAAGGCAACAAGATAAATTAAAACTTATATCGCGACAATCTCAGCCCTTACAGGTACAGACTGCAACAATTTGCACCCTTACAGGTGCCTTACTGCCAAGCTATAATACTATTAGCTGCAAGTTGCTAAGGTGAAAAGCAAGTTATACAACTGTACAAGCATTATCACACTTACTGTTACTGCAATAGGTTGTCCCACAGCTATATCCTTTGAACCTTCTGGTGCTAGTATCTTAGCCAAGTACCTACAGCCAACATTCCACTTCAAAATGTAAGCAAAAGTGTAAAAAGAAACCAATAAAGAGCTTCATTAATGACAATTCAGGAACTTTTTCATTAACAAGAAAGATCGTAAGAAAACTGGCACTACCATTAGAACCAAATGTTGTAAATTCAAGATTGAAGCCATGATTATATATATTTCAACTTGATTAAAGTCACTATTATGGACACATAGCATCTGTGTTTAACAAAATTGTCAATGTCCTCCTCAAATTGAGTAGACATGCAAAGAAGTAATAAACATGTTGGTGATCTAGACTACAAGTAAATAAATACCATGTTAAGACAGGAGCTATGTCACTTTCATATTTAGTATCACCTCTACAACTACAAACCTAGCATAAGGAAAGAATATTACCCCTCTTCAAGACATTCAAATTCAAGGGTAGCTTTGTCTGTCTCTATCTCACATATTACGTCACCCACATCTATCTGTCAGTTTGAGTAAATGATCAAAAGACGTTTAATGCAATTATTCTCTATCCACCAAATGAGAAGCAAGAAGTAGTTACACTAGCAGATTTAAGACCTTATATCAAACACAACTGACCTTGTCTCCTTCTTTCTTTCGCCACTTCGCAATGTTTCCTTGATTCTTTGTATACATATAAAAGCAACATTAAGCATCTTCCAGAGGAAGAAAACTTTGCACAATAATCTGAGCAGAAAATGATATACAATCTTCCTTACCATAGTTGGGGATAATGCTGGCATGTCAAGAACAACATGAGGAGGAAGCTCAGATGTACTTGTCTTAATCAAATTTTTCTCTTGCACCTTGTCCTTATGTTTCACACTCTGATTTGTTGATTTTTCCTCTCTGACCTCAGATCCACCTGCCATAGTAGCAGCGACATTTTGGATATCATCTGGATCCTCAACCTAGTAAACCCACAAAAATTAGTTTTTACAACAATTTAAGTATCTGAAAGGTAAATACTGAAACAAAGAAAGACATTGAAACATCAGTGTCACATATTAAGAATTGAGGTCAACACCATAAAAAAAAAATAAATAAATAAAAAACCTTCTAGAAGATATCTGATAAAAAACAGATTTTAAAAGATATCAGATAGTGTGAAAGCATAATACTTGAACAATCTTTAGCTTTAGCATATAAATTAAAAAAAATAAATAAATAAAAAAAATAAAAAAAATCTAATTGTAGCCTAAAACTAAAATAAGAAAGGAGGAGGGGGAGGGACAAAAGAATTTTGTCCTAACAGAATTCAAAATAATTATAATTTCCCCAAAATGTTTTCCAATATCTTTACAAAATGAAATATGTCCCCTACATTGAAATCAACAACAGATGGCTTTCCATGAAAACAAAAGGAAACCATTGATAAAGTATTATCACAGGTTACCGTTATTGCAATTGGTTGTCCAACAGGTACATCCTTTGAACCTTCAGGTACCAAAATCTTAGCCAGAAATCTGCATAATTTAACCCATACAAGAACCAATGCATAAAGGATTTTAGGATGGATCAGATTTTGTTATCTTTAAGTAGTTCTAATCGACATATTGTAGTTGAAAAAAAAACAATAGAAGGATAAAAGGGATATAGCGGAAAGTGTTTGCAAAATAAACAAAGGGAAAGAAAACATTCTTCTTGTCAATGCCAAATGAAACATCCGATGTGAAGACTGGTACTAAACAATGTCTTTCTCCAATGAATGGTGTGCATCACACAATTAAGTATCATATATTGTGCAACATAGAAAATAAACATTACCCCTCTTCAAGACAATCAAACTCAAGAGTAGCTTTGTCAGTCTCGATTTCGCATAGTACATCACCCACCTCTATCTGTTAAAGATTAAATCAACGGTCAGGATGACACAAATTCACTAATGAAATTAACAAATTGATCCCCACTACATCAAGAGGAAGGATTTATTTTTCAACATTATATTTAAGAACATCAAGCTGAACATAACTTAGCTTTAAACTCTCAGAATTATATGAAACTTTTGGTATAACTGACCTTATCTCCTTCTTTCTTCTTCCATTTCGCAATATTACCTTGATTCTGCATGAAAGAGTGACAATTAGGATCACAAAACTTCTTGGAAGAAAGAAAGAAAAATACGATGAAAAGTATGGATAACATTTAAAATCAATTCCTTCTCGCATATTTTTGCATGTCTTACCATTGTAGGAGACAGAGCTGGCATATGGAGTATTGTATGTGGTGGATCTGCACTAACAG
Organism: Alnus rubra; assembly: GCA_028654335.1. NCBI lineage: Eukaryota > Viridiplantae > Streptophyta > Magnoliopsida > Fagales > Betulaceae > Alnus > Alnus rubra. Next base: position 943,317 of record JAJPGS010000125.1, on the reverse strand, counting down.
TCCACTTGATGATAAAAGTCATAATTAATGATAAAAACACACGATTAAGTATGTACAGCAGATATATTTCATCATTTTATCAAAACCTGTAAAACCATAGTACAAGAAATAAAAACTAATTCGGTATATGTCGGTACCACAAATCTTCAACAAGATCTAAACAGCTAAGAACAATATTCCATTTAATGAAGGAAGGAACAAATTTTACCTACAAATAATGCATAAGGTGATACTTGAAGTTGCATTACCTGTTATATAAATCCTACGAGTCTCAAGAAATGACATAAAATAGAGCAAACAGTATTAAGGAGCTAGTTTGGCTATTAGGCGAAGAGAATTGCTTATGAAAAAGGTTCCAAAAAATCAGAAAAACTAGAAAAAAGCAAGCTATGATGTGGTGCTATCCATGTGTATAAAGCGTGGAACATAATCATTTTCAGCTCTACCACCGAAGTCTCTATATCTTCAAAGTTTCGTGCATTCCGCTTTTTCCAAATACACCACATTAAATACAACGAAGCCAATCTCCACTCTTCCAAAATGTTACCATGCCCCACCTGACCTCCCCCCAACTCACCAACTCTCTCACCCTTCTAGGCATAACCCATTCAACACCAAACATATTGAAAAGTTAGCTCCTTAAATCTCTTGCTACTTCACAATGAAGAAGAAGGTGGTCAATGGACTCCCCACTTTTTTGAACATATAACACTACTCCACCACCATAAATGTCCTCTTCCTCAAGTAATCCAGTGTCAATATTTTTCCTAATGTCGCCATCCACACAAAATACGTTATTCTCGAAGGAGTCTTGACTCTCCAAATACTCTTTGGAAAAGGAGAACCGGTAGGTATGGTTAACACATGATAATATGACTTCCCTTCAAACTTGCACCTTTTGGAAAGGCTCCAACATATTTTATCCACGTCTCCTTGCCTTACTCTAAGAAAATACAACATCTCAAATAAAGAAAAGACCACATCCACCTTCCGATCTTGTACGGCTAGTAAAACTAGTATTCCATTAAATTTTCCCATCTCGGAACTGCATATGATCTGCCACCCACACATCCTTACTACGTGCATAACTGAACAATTCAAGATAAGATACCTTCAACGGTTGATCCCTACACCACACATCACAACTGACCTTTGACCCATCACCCACATCATAGCAAATTCTGAAATAGTTTCCCACACCCTCATATATTTCCACACTCCCACTCCAAATGGCCCTGTGACCTCCTTAGAATACCAACCTCACTTTAAATTATCATATAGTATCTATGACCAATCTCCACAAAGAATCCCTTTTCGTAGAGCTCGTTTAAATTGAATTAGGTTTCTAACCCCCAAACCACCTGATTTCATCATAGTGCAAATTCTTGACCAGTTCACTAAATGGAACTTAAACTCGTCCCAATTCCACCCCATAAAAAATCCCTCTAAAGTTTCTCAAACTTGTTATTCACACCCACTGGAATAAGGAAAGAGACAAATAATTAGTAGGCAAATTGGAAAAAGTACTCTTTATCAGAGTCAATCTACCTCCCTTAAATAAATAAAGCTTCTTCCACCTAGGAAACCGACGTTCCATTTTTTCAAAGCCTTGTAAGAAGCGCTCAGTGATATTGTACAACCAAGAATACGGGCCAACCCTTCTACATCTCCCACATCACCAACAAGAACTATCTTTGATTTGGCCAAATTAATCTTCAATCCCGATACACCTTCAAAACATAAGAAAGACATCGCAAATGTCGTAATTGTTCAGAATTTGCCTCACAGAAACTCAAAGTATCATCTGCAAAAAGTAAATGAGACACTAACAACTTTATATCATTCCCCCACCGGAAATCCGGACAAAAGTCTAATATCCATTGTAGCAGTCAACATCCTACTCAACGCCTCCATAACAACCTGTCAACCACAAACAATAGTGGCGAGAACGGATCCCCTATCTCAATCCCGAGAGCTACTAAAGAATCCAGATGGCAAACCATTAATAAGAATAGAAAATCGCACCATAGTAATACATTGCGCTAAACAATCCCTCCATTTCTCCCCAAAACCACATCTCTTCAGAAATATAACAAGAACTCCCAATTTACATGATCATATGCCTTCTCCAAATTTAACTTACAAAACACTCCAAGTTCCCCAAATCTAATCCGACTATCCAAACATTATTAGCAACCATAACTAAATCCAAAATTTGTCTACCTCTCTGGTGAACGAATTCTGGGAACTTAAAATAATCTTTTCCAAAACCGATTTTAGCCTGTTCACCAAGACCTTGGAGATGATTTCTCTTTTTGATCAATAATTTATTTCATTGAAGAACGCAGAGGGGCGCAACCCTAGTACACAGGATGTATACAAAGAAAGTCCCTCTTACATGCTAAATGAAGAACAAAAATCCAAAAATTCAAAAAAGTTAGAAAATTGAGAGATATTATACACCACAATCCACCCAAAAAGCGATTTGACCAGGTTGTTCTTGAGCTCTTCCCTTGTATTCTCACGATCTTCAAAACATCTAGCGTTCTTCTCTCTCCATACACTCCACATTAAGCACAGCAGGCCTATCCTCCACACATCTAGAACTGAGCGTCTACCCACCTAGCCTCGCCAACAATCTAACATATGTACCACCTTTGCAGGCATCACCCAATGGACTACGAATATGGTAAAGATCGCACTCTATAATTCTCTTGCCACTTCGCAATGGAGTAAAAGATGATCAATAGTTTCCCCACTCCTTTTTTTTTATTGGTAAGCAAAGAAATATATTAAAAAAAAGCGTAAGGCGTCCCTAAGCATATATGAAGTATGCAAAGGAAACTAAACACGAGCAAGCAAAAAAAAACAAAAGAGAAAAACCACAAACAGTCGAGAAACCAAGACCCAAATCCCAAACCCTAAACCTGCCAAAAACACCCCAGACTACATTACATCAATAGTCCTTTTGCCTTTCCCCACTCCTCCTATACATGCAACACCATTCCACCACTATGAATCTTCTCTTTCTCAGATTATCCAATGTCAAAATCTTACCATGAGCTGCAGTCCACCCACAAAGCTAATAGGACGGAAGTCTTCAATGTCCACAGCACCAGCCTTCTTTGGGATAAAGGAGACAAAATTTGCATTAAAACTCTTCTCAAACTTTCCTCTACTATGAAACTCCTTAAAAACTGCCAAGATGCCCTCTTTCATTACCTCCCAACACTTCTGGAAACATGCCATAAAGAAACCATCCAGCCCAAGAGCCTTGCCACCATTCATATCCCTCACCACCTCCCACACTTCCTGCTGCTCAAATCTCTTTCCAACAAATTTTTCTCATCTGCATCAATGGATAGGAATGAAAGGCCACCCAATTTAGGTCGCTAACTAAACCATTCAGAATACAAACTTTTGTAGAATTGCATTATATGCTCCCTTGTTTCTCTAGAGTCAGAAGACATGGACTCGTTGATAACTAAAGAGTCCACAGAGTTATTTCTTCAATGAGAATTTGTCGCCCGGTGAAAAAAATTAGTGTTTTATCCCCCTCTCTCCAACCACACCCTTGATTTCTGCCTCCAGCTCATTTTTTCAAAAAGGATAACTCTCTCCAACTCACAGAGTTGCATGAAATGAGGTAGTCAACTACCTAAATAGTTCCACAATTAAGATAATATTGCTGGTATGTAAAAGTGATGAAAAAGTTATGTCAAAGTGTGACTTGAAGCAAATCACTTCATGTTGGACGCTGACCAACTTATCATCCCAAAGCCTATAAAAACATTTGGAACAGCTTAATTAGTTAGGGATAAGCCAAGCTCAGCACGAATTAAGAAGGCATGGACCTGCTGCTTTGGATTGTATTTAGCTGGCCCAAAGCTTGACAATAATTCTGAAAGTTTATTTACTTTACTTCCTTGCTATCTTAAACAAGACAATTCTGGCTTTTTGCTCAAATCTAATTTCACCAACAATGCTAAAAATAAAATCATGACAATGAAAAACACAAGCAAGCCCCTTTTAATCCGCACTTTTAAGAATCCTGGAATTACAGGAAGATAAGCAGAGAATTGTAACCAAATGGAGGAGACGTATACCAGCAGAAGAGAAGTATTTGATACCACCAACTGACACCTGAAAATTTTGTAACATTATCAGAAAACACCCTCACTATGAAAAGCTTTTTACTAATACATTTCAAACACTAACCTTTAACTTCAAAGAATTATCATGAACACCCGTGAGCATAAATAAACATGCAGGCCTGAAATATATCATTGTCAGTGAATAAGAAAAAGAGAAGAAGAAAGAAAAAGCTCGGACTGAAAGCTTTGTTGGTCTGAGAAGACAAACCCAGATAGACATTGATTTAAATTGGGATTTGCCCACAACATTCTTGTGGTTCTAGGCTGAATGCGTTCAATATTATGTATGCATACATATATTTTTTTTGATAAGTAAAATGTATTGAAAAGGCGCAAAGGGGCGCAACCCAAAGTACACAGGATGTATACAAGGAACCCTTAAAGTAAAGAGGAAAGAGAACAACTATCTAAGAATTCAAAATAGGAACATTCATGCATAGTCTTAATTCTATCCCTCCACATAAACAACATTTGAAACATCTTTCTCTTCAGATTTGACAAATCAGTCTCACAATCTTCAAAGCAGCGAGCATTCCGTTCCCTCCAAATGCACCACATCAAACACAACGGAGCCATGCGCCAAATCTGTAACGAGGTCCGATTACCCTTCTGGCCCCTCCAACTCCCCAACATGTCTTTCACCGACTTCGGCATTACCCACTCCACCCCAAACAATTGCAAGAGCGCCCTCCATAATTCTGTAGCCATCATACAATGCAGAAATAAATGATCAATGGATTCTCCAGCAGATTTACACATAGAGCACCAATCCATTACGATAATGTTTCTCTTACGAAGATTATCCAAAGTTAAAGATTTCCCTAGAGTAGCCGTCCAAACAAAGAAAGCCACTCTCGAGGGAACATTAACTTTCCAAATACTTCTCCATGGAAATGAAGACTGAGTAGGACTCGACATCAACTGATAGTAGGACTTTACCTCAAAGGATTTTTTACGTGCTGGCACCCAACACAACTTATCCTCTCCCTCGCTGCTAACTTTGATGTTGTACAAAATCCCAAAAAACCTACTAACCGCTTCGACCTCCCAATCATGAACAGGACGAGCAAACATAATATTCCATGAGATGATGCCATTTTGTCTCTGCATAATATCCTCCACCCAAGCATCCTTTCTTCTAGCAATAAGAAACAACTCAGGAAAGAGGATCTTCAAAGGAATTTCCCCACACCAAACATCATGCCAAAACAGAACTTTCGAGCCATTCCCGATCTCATATCTCACATGCGCAGCAAAATCATCCCATCCCCTCCTAATGCTTTTCCACACGCCAAACCCATAAGAACCCCCAACCTCCTTAGAACACCAACCACCCCTCAAACTACCATATTTGACCTCCACCACCTTTCTCCAAAAAGCATCTCTCTCCATAGCAAATCTCCATAACATTTTACCCATCAAGGCTTTGTTGCATACATATTATGATGAACAAAAAATTTATTTAGGGTCAAAATATTAACAGAACCTTGTTTACACAACAAGTGACGAGCTCGAACTAAAACAGGAACGTAAGAGCTGGTTCAACTTCATGCAAGTAATGTCACATGCATAAACACATATATACAGAAGTATATATTAAGATGAACAAGAAATAACTGGGAATAACAAATTTAAAATAACCATGTTTATATTGCAATTGCCCACCTTGAGCTGTAATAGGAAACATGGTAATGTTACGGACCTCCGTAACGGGGGATAGACGATGGTGATTTGGATGGGGGGTGCGAGTGATAGTAGGGTATTCGAGGTACCCTGGACCTCCTAAGTTAGGGTTATTCGAGAAACACTAAAAAACTCCTAATCAACAAGAGCTGAATTATAATAATTTTCTTCTTGATATTATTTCATTCTTCAATACCCTATTTATAGGGTTACAAAGCTGGAATTACAGGACGATAATTAAATAAATATTACAAACCCTAAATAATAAATATTAATTCTAAAGGGAGACAAATCCCTTATTTTCCTATTAGAGATATTGCTTTATGAGCAATACTCCTTATTTACCTAATAATAATAATAATCTACGACTCTTACCTTATTTAAAATCTAACCTAATTATTCTATTAAAGAGGGCATAAATATACTTCCTATAATACCCTTATCACATACCCTAGGTACGTAACACTCCTACCCTCTTGAAATGGACCTTGTCCTCAAGGTCCTAAAAATATGCTCCAATTACTGCTGCTGACGTGGCGGTAACACTGAAAAAAATTGGCATAATATCCAAGCGCCACGTGATCCCTTTTCCCCCAAAGATCCTTATATCTCTCAGCAGCAATCTTAAATATAGGGACAGAATAGGCAAAATGTTGTCCCCTGATTTCACGCTGCCCTTTGTCCCACAGAATCTCATCCCTTCCTTGGCATAAATTTCTTGCAATTTTCCTCCAGCTGTACATCCCGGGCTTCCTGTTCTTCCACCAGAAATTTCAGGTGGCCTTCTTGCTCCGCCAGTGAAGCCCGAAATTGCTCCTTTGTCCATAGCTCGCCGGAAAAACTCCATGTTTTGGACGGCAAGGTCTGGGCTGCCGCTCTTTACGCGGAAATCGTCGTTCGGTGGGTAATCGCTGTCTGGTGGGCGTTTGGGTGGCCGCCGACGATCGGAAAAATAGTCCAGAGAGGCTCTTGTTTCGTTGGAACCTTTGGGTCGCTACCCAGCCTCCCGGACCTTGTTCCTTGTTGCCGCTCAGGAGTCAACACTCTTAGCCACAGCCCAGCATGCGTCTCTGGCTCACCCCTGCACTTTCCTGCCTCTGGTTGGAAGATTTCAGCGATGCGAGCGTCTTCCAACTGGGAGATAACGGTTGTGGGGCCACTTGAGGATCTGCAAAGCCGGGGTTTTGTGGTACATCTAAGATGGAGGTCCGGTGGTTTGTACCTCACTTTTGTCCTTCGTTTAAGCCAATGAAAAGCTCGATTCTTTCTGCCTACTACGCCAGGACTTAAAGGATCTCCCAGAGGTGTAGAATTGTGGATGAGTCTAAAGAACCTGCTATGTGAGTTGGCCTTGAGGTTGGCGGCATGGTTGCACCGTCGCCGGCGATAGTTGGACCGATGGTTGAGGTGGGTTTGTTTGGTGGGTTTTGGACAGGAGGTGCCTTTTTTGGTCCTTTTGGGTGGGACTTTGGGTGGTGGTGGTGAGGCTTTACGTGGATTGAGGGGGCTATGGGTATTGGGCGAAGGTGCGGCTAACAGACGTGGATGGTGGCTGTGTTGAGTTTTTGCGGCGGTTTGAGGGCTTGCAACAGTGGGGGTGGCTGGACTTGGAAGCTTTTGGGGTGGTGTTTGTGCCAATGATGGGGGTTGGTCCTTCTTTTAAGAGGAGATGGGTTCTGGGTCCTTGCATGGTGGTGGGGTTGGGTTTTCTTTTGTGGATTGTTTTTCTGGTGGGTTTTCTAATGGAGAAGATGAGTATCGTACCTGACTTGCTGCAATTTCATCTCTCCATCGCTTGAAAAATTGATCTTTCCACCGGAGAAATTCTGCCCATGAGTCTTCAGAGGATTTAGCAGACATGGTTGGCTTGATTAGTAATCGCAACGCGGCTCTAATACCAAGTTGTTACGGACTTTCGTAACGGGGGATGGATGATGGTAATTTGGATGAGGGATGCGTGTGATAATAGGGTATTCGAGGTACCCTGGGCCTCCTAAAGTTAGGATTATTCGAGAAACCCTAAAAAACTCCCAAAGCAACTACTAGAGTTGTTTTATAATTTTTCTTCTTCATCTTATTTCATTCTTCAATACCCTATTTATAGGGTTACAAAGCTGGAATTATGGGACGATAATTAAATAAATATTACAAACCCTAAATAATAAATATTAATTCTAAAGGGAGACAAATCCCTTATTTTCCTATTAGAGATATTGCTTTATGAGCAATACTCTTTATTTACCTAATAATAATAATAATCTACGACTCTTACCTTATTTAAAATCTAACCTAATTATTCTATTAAAGAGGGCATAAATATACTTCCTATAATACCCTTATCACATACCCTAGGTACGTAACAGGTAAGGACTAGGACAAGTTTATGGTCAGTACTACTGCTGTGTTTAGGTTTGCACTAAATTATCTGTATGCTTGAATCAAACTGGTCTCGAGTTGATGATCCCTAACTTCCCTTAGTTTCAAGTATGGATGTAACTAAGTTTTTATGTCAATATGCCCAACCCAAAGTAAATGTCCCCTTTTCAGTAATAAAGACAAAATGGCACTAAATTCAGAGGAAGTAGGAGATCAAAGGGAACATCTCGTCCTCAAATTAATCAGCAAGCGCTTGAAGATAGTTACTATTCACAAGACATAAGTTGTTCCGTGAATCTATATATATTAATCTTAAAATTATGTGAATCAATTGTATCTGAATTTGCAAGTTGATGATAAATAGAAAGGTGGTGAATACAAACCTTAATAGAGATCCATGACAACCCACAAGAGAATTTCGCACACAGGGAGGGCTGTACCATCATGAGAAAAACAGCACATATAAGCTTAGTTTTGCAGCTCTAGACCCAGAACATATTGCATAAAAGAAAGGGGGAGAGAGAGAGAGAGAGAGAGAGAGAGAGAGAGAGAGAGAGAGAGAGAGAACTAATTGTATCCAATATCTAGAAAATATGAGTTATATATCAGAGTTAGACCAGAAATGATTACTTCATTTGTAAGAGCAACATGTAGGCCTAAAGGAAACCTGATTGTCATTAGACATTTAGATCTTACTTTCATATGTATGTATGTGCATGCAGGCCTGTCCACATGCACACACATATCAAAAGAAAAAGATCGTTATCATATGAATATCATCTTAAAGTGAAACAGAAATACTACACAAAAAAGTAAAGACTCTTAATCTGATTCAGATATTTGGAAACATTAATTTTTCTTTTTCAATCATATGATGGCCACCAAACAGGAGGAAGGAAATTTAGTGAATTACATACATGTACAATATAAACATGAGTAGAAAAAATTAACACAGGCTGTAAGAACCTCAAGAAAAAGCAAGATAAAAGACCAAATAAATCTGCGTACTTGGAACCCTACATACTAAATATCTACTCCATTTATTGTTCAGTCCTATGTTTATAATTGTTATCACTATTAAGCTGCTGGTTCAGTTTGATTTAGTACTTTTAAATTTTGGAATCAGAATCTTTGTGATTTCAAAGTTTTTTTTGATAAGTAAAATAAGTTTTATAAAAATAACGTAAGGCGCCCCTAAGTACACACAGGGGGGTATACAAAGGAAGAACCAAAGCCAACCCCCAGAGAAAACAAGCCCAAAAAGAGCTAAAACCTAAAACCCAAAAGGATCACCCAAAAAGCAACCCACTAAACCCATAAGGAAAAAAAAACCCAACACCAGAAGACAAAGTTCCTGGACATGACTTATCAAAAAAATACAAAAGTTCCTGGCATGGCTGTAGTAAGAGCCCGTGGATTCTATTCTAGTCTTCCTATGTTATTGGGTCTTTATATTTGGTTTTTAGTAGTTCCAGGATAGGTTCTATTAGTAACCATTGGAAAACCCTTTTTTTTTAATAAGTAATCGAAATATCATTAAAAGCGTAAGGCGCCCTATGTACACAGAAAGTATACAAGAAAAGCTGCCTAAGAAGAAAGGGCAAAAAGAACAAGAAATTCATGAAAACTAATCACTAAAGAAGAAACATAAGCAGCTGTCCAAAAGTATAAGATGTTCAAGAAAAAACATTTCAACTCCTCCAAAGACCTCTAGCGATCCTCAAAACACCTATCATTCCTCTCCCGCCATAAACACCACAAAAGGCACAAAAGTATCATCTTCCAAATAACGGCACTATGAGTGCTGCCGGCAGACCACCAACAAGTATACAAATCAACAACTCGTCTCGGCATAAAACAAGACAACCCGAAATGTTTGAAGAAGACATTCCAAATGGCACAAGCAACCTCACAATGAAAAAGAAGGTGATCTGCAGACTCTCCATTCTTTTTGCACATAACACACAAATCCATCACGACGACATTCCGCTAAAGGAGATTGTCAATGGTAAGGATCTTTCCTAAGGCTGCCGATCACACAAAAAAGGCTGCCCTCAACGAGACCTTAGTTCTCCAAACACTCTTCCAGGGAAAACGAAAAGCCATCAAGACAACCCAAGACATTGTAGAAAGATTTAACACTAAACATCCCTCTTTTGGAAGGGACCCACCATAGCTTGTCAATCCCTTCACGTCTTAATCTTACTGAATACAACAACCTATAAAACGAGACAAAGACATCCACCTCCCAATTTTGAGTCGATCTAACAAAGCTCACGTTCCACTGAATGGCACCTCCTGAAAGTTCCATGTGAGCCTCAACATGAGCATCCTTTGCGCAAACAATACCAAATAAAACTGGGAAGGCATCCTTCAAGGTCATATCCCACACCACAGGTCATGCTAGAATTTAACCTTGGAACCATCACCCACTTCAAATCTGGTGTGACTACAAACCTTCCCCCAACCTTTCCTAATATTCTTCCATAAACCCACTCCATACGCCTTAACAGGCTCACTAGAACACCACCCTCCCATGAACTACCATATTTAGAATCCACCACCATCCTCTACCAAGCCTCCCTCTCCATCTCATAACGCCAAAGTCAGTTACTCAAGAGAGCATGATTGAACCTCAATTCAACTGGCAGCCTATATATGTTGATGTGGTTCTTCCAATTCAATGATAAACACGGTTGCAGAAATTTTGGAGCTTTATTTGAGAATTTTGTCATGCAATTCCAATCCAAGGTTTTAATGCCTACAATTCTTCTGTCCTCTTCTTCTTCCGATACTGCAACCAATTCCACCCACAACAAAAATTACCCAATTAAAATAGACCTGATAAAGTTCTCTCATGTGATGCTTTTTTGGGTCACCTCAGTCGCTTACAGCCCCAAAATAGCCCCTGAGGAATGTAGTTTTTCATATGTTATTATCTCAATTCCAAACCATACCCTTTTCTCTTAACCATAAAAACAGCCTTTTTAGCCGCTTCCATGAAAATGAACCTTTTAATTTGAACTATAACCCAACTTCCACTCTTAAAAACTTGAAAACACGCTCTTTTACTGAGAGTTAGCACAATTAATGATTTATAGGCAGCTTTATTCTATTGATCAGCACATCCTAGTTCTGTTGGGTGTTGAGAAATCTGGCCTAACTCAATACTTGTTAGCTAATCAGTCGCAGCATCTCTTTCAAGTCTGCAAGTCTGCAACTGTCCCATTTACTACAGAAAAACTCTTAGATAGAAATCAACCTATGAATAGCATACCAGAAGATACCAACCAAGTATGTTCTAGAAGAAAATGAGTGAAGTTTGAAATGGTGTTGTCCTGCTCACAAATCTCTACATACCAGGATGTAAAGCTTCAAAAGAGCTCTCATGATATGCTTAAGAGCTATGTACCAGAAGGCATTCTCTAACTAACACGGTAGTAGTTAGATAGTGCACATAATTCTGGTGTAGTGAACTCGTTAAGAAGTTCTTCTTGTATCATAATAGAAGTTCATTTTCAATACCTTCTCCCATGGATATAGTTATAAGCCTCCCACTCCATTTCTGTCCTTTTCCTCTTCTTTATACGCCCATATCTACCGCTACTAATCCAAGGGTCACACTTTGATACAGAAGCCTTGTACACCGGTTCAATGATTCAGAGCATCCACATTGGGCTAGACAAAATAGCCAAAAGGTTATTTTGGCTAGCTCTGTCGCAAAAAAAACCTCGTCATCCGTCTAGCCACTTTGGCTAGCTGCTACAGCTCAACAATAAGTAAAAAAAAAAAACTAATAAAAAAATCAATTTGATTCTCTCTCCTCTTTGAGAATAGTGAAATAGATAAAGAAATAATTTTAGAACAGTAAAAATGGATAACTAAAATGCTAAGCCAGATGTATATGTTTTGGAGAAGTGGGTAGTTAAAAATAGAAAAATGTGCTATTTAACTAAACACTTGCTGAGCCAGATGTGAATGAGCTGTGTTTTCTCATGTCCTTCATCAAGTTCGTTAGAGCACAACTGGAACTGAAACAAGACAATTCAAGTAACCAGACTACATAAAATGTCTAAGAAATACCATATGTCAGTGGAACACCATTTGGTCCCTCTTGGACTATCTTTTCTGCCAATACTTTCCCTCTTCAAGTTTAAGTCGATTAAATCTATTTTCAGAACTAAAACTGTGAAATCAACGAAACCCATTATTCTTTTATAGAAGTTGCACCAAACATCTCATATAATCAGCCAAAAAGAGCCACCAAGAACAAATTCCGACACATACCCACCAACCTCCAACATCCCAACTCTCACAATCCCCACCACCCCACAACAAATTCGATCAAATGCAAAGTCGTCAACTATGTTTCACCAATCTAAACAACAACAACAACAAAAAAAAAAAAAAAAAAAAAAAAAAAAAAGGAAAAAAAAAATTATATGTATAACATTTGAATTATGAGAGAACGATAGAAAAAAGTACCGAGAAAGAGATCTAGAAGAGGAGGACGAGACAAGACGGGCTCTCAGGAGGAGAGAGGGGGCGCGAGAGATCTCTCTCACCGGATGTCGAAGCCGTGAAAGTGCCATTTCCGATTACTTCTCTTCTTCTTCTTCTTTCTTCTTCTTTTCTTCACTGAGAGAACCAAACACGAAGAAAAATCTCTTTTGAGCAACAATATAAAATAATACAATAACAACATAACATAAATTTGCGTTGATTGATTGATTATTAATCTATTACCGTATATGGGTTTTCCAATACGTTCTAGCCTCTTGGTGATCAAAGAACTAACGTTTTCCTGTGTAAAGCAGGTCTCCAATGGCGAGCTCGTTCTAGTTTGCGACTGCGGAACGGTCCCAGTTGTCGCTCCCACTAGTCTACGACTATTTTATTTTATTTTCTGTAATTGATTAATTAAAATAGTAGCCCACCAAAGGTACTACTCTATGCCCTCCTACGCCTGATTCTTGCCCACCTAACCCACCTTTTTTTGGCCATGCGCTATTGTTCTTACTTCCTATTACAATAATTTTTCTCTTATTCATATTTTAATTTTAAGATAGATAAATAGTTTTCCTTTAAACATTGTTTAATTTCTTTTAACTCCATCTATCTAATTTAAGGGGCAGAATTAGAATTTTATAAGAGAGGGGATAAAACTAGAAAATATAATTTTTGGAGGGTCCATTTTGTGACATTTTTTAAATTTGAGAGGGGTCTGAAACCCTCCAAGCTATTGGGGTTCCACCCCGGTCTAAATTGCAAGTTATTATAACATGTATTTTTAATATGTATTAATTTAATAGACTGAATTCAAAAAAAAAAATCCGTCGGACAAAATTCTTTTCAAGGAAAACTTGGTTGGGTTTTTTTTTAAAAAAAAATAAAATTGCACTATTGGTTCTAGTGGTTGGCCTAAATTACAAATCGCTCCATCTAATATCAAAATTAATTCAGAGATCCATGTGGTTGACTTAAGTTACAAATCGCTCCCTGAATTCAAATTCTGTTAGGCGCCATGTTAATGGCAATAAGATGACGACACGTGTCGATCATAATAAAAAAATATATATAAATCTATTAAAATATAAATAAATAAAACTTCAAAAATTATTTTTTAAAAAAATAAAGAAGAAGAAAAAGCCAACATACTCTGGCTCCATCCAAAAACCTGTACTGCCAATTATGTGTAAAAGGCATTAGAGAAGAAATTTTATTTTTTGTAATAAATTTTTTGTTATTGTTAGGAAGGAAGAAGTTCTCTCATTAAGATCGACTGAGCACCATTAATTTTTACAGGAATTGATCAACTTTCTTGCTGTTGGGGATAAAATTAACCCCAAGGACACGTGGATCCTAATCTTGAATCGTCTCGGTGTTACATCTCGGACATTTGTTACGACCCAATAGAAGAAGATCGTCTAGGTATAATGACGTCTCGGTCTTATCGAACCCTGTAACGGTATGAAATATCCCGAGATCTCCTAGTCTGATTGGAGCGAACATATCTCAGATATTTATGCCTCGGAGATTTGATAGAAGCTCTAAGACCATTCAGGAAGTTGAATCACAACCCGGTATACAAAGATTGCCTCGGTATGATAACATCTCGAATAAGATGGCCTCGGTATGATAACACATCGGATCTTCCACAACCCTGTTACGGTGCGGCAATATTCCGAGATCTCCTAGTCCTTTCGGAGCGAACATATCTCGAATATTATCACATCGGGGGTTGGTCGAAGTGTGTTACAATTGTCTTAGAGTGAGATAAGGCCAGTATCCCGGAAGATCAGGGATAGGCCAAGATCAGGGATAAGCCTCTATCCCATTATTAACGGGATAAGATGGCTTGTAACGTGGAAATTAAGATTAAAGAGGTACGAATACAATTCAATTTGGACTCTGTAGCCTTATTCAAATTCCCTGAAGATAAGGTTAAGGTTTAACCAGACTAGGACTCAAACTCCTAGTTCAATTGGGCTTCAAGAATTCCAGTAGGACTGCAACTACCAGCCTATAAATAAGACCATCACACCAGGTATTAGATATATTCTCTCTGAGCTTTTGAGATTACAGATACTTTCCAGGAAATTGATTTGAATTGATTTAGGCATCGGAGTGGGCGTAGTCGGCACCCCCGACTAGTTGTTTGTTGTTTTACATGAATCAAGGCTGTGCGTTTGAGGGAGGCAGCGAATCAATTGGCGACACGTCACCATACCGAAAACTATACCAACAGTTTGGCGCCGTCTGTGGGAACGAAGAGTTGTTCTTACGAAAAATAAATCCGTGATGGTGACTACGAGACGTTCTAATCCGGTTCAAAACGAAACCCAAGAAGAAGCGCGACGCCCTAATCAAGATGATGTCCGCGGAGAAGCAGAGTCTGCCGGTCTAGAGACCAGAATAACCTAGCTGAGCCAACAGCTGGCTCAGGCGCAGAAGAATGTGGCGGACTTGCTGGCTCAGAATGCTTTGCTGATAGCTGCTCAGACTCCACCACCATTGAATCACGATGCGGTTGAAGGAACAAATCCTAATGGAAACCTGGAAGAGTCAGGGGAGAGAGTCGAGCCGTGAATCGAGGACCGTGTGGAGCCTATTAATCCGGTTCCACCTCCACCAACAGACTCCGAAAGAAGGCTGCAGCAGATGGTCCTAGACTTGGGCATAAAGTATGATGCACTATCAAGAACTATGGATCAGAAGTGAGACGGGAAAGAGTCTCTCGTGGACAACCTCTTTCAGCATAAGGAGTCTATATTTACCGAAAAAGTATCCAACTTCGACCTGCCCGAAAGGTTTAAGGTACCCGATATCTCTATTTTTTAAGGTAGTGAAGATCCGGTGGAGCATTTGGATAATTTCCAGTCTCACGTGTCCTTGCACAAGACACCTGACGCTGTGGCGTGCCGAGCTTTTCCCCTCACCTTGTCAAGAAAGGCCTGAGACTGGCTCAGGAACCTTCCCCTAAGGTCGATTGATAATTTCGACGCCCTTGGAAGGAAATTCTTGGCCCATTTTGTGTCCGGAAAAGCCAGAAGGAAACCCAGAGGGTATCTACTCTCAATGCAGCAGGGACCAAACGAGTCTTTAAAAGATTATTTATGGAGATTCAACCAGGAAAAGTTGGAGACAGAAAGTGCACCGGACGACTTTATTTATGGTGTAATTTTCCAAGGATTGAAGAAAGACGGACCGTTGATGGCGAACTTGGCGTTAAAACCACCGAAGGATCTTCATACTTTTTATGGTAAAAATGGACAAGTACATTAATCAGAAGGAAACACTCCGAGCCCTTCTCGGTAGTTTCCAGCAGCAACAATAGCCTTCCACCGAGAAGCCCAAGAAGAAGAAGAATCTCGAGCCCACACAGGATGCCGGTCCTGGGGAGTACAAGAAGGCGAAGAAGAATTTCGGAGATTACAAGTGGACTCCATTAAATGCCTCTCTCACCGAGGTGCTTATGGAACTCAAAAAATATCCGAATTACCAGAGGCCGAGACCTATTCCAGGAGATCCGCCTCCACGCCTGGCTCACAAATACTGTGCCTTCCATGATTCATATGGTCACCTGACCGAGCATTGTGTATCACTCAGACAATTGATTGAGAAATTTATCGAGAATGGGAAGCTAGTCCGATTTCTCGTTAATGAGAGAAACCAACAGGAGCGGGACCAATATCCGCGACCTAGAAGAGAAGAAGATCGGAATGAAAGGAGAAACTATAGACCGAGGCAGGAAGAAAGAAGAGGTAGAAGCAGAGAACCAGCACCTCGGCCTCGAGGAGAAGAAAAAAGAGAAAGGAGCAGGAGTCGAGCTCGGGTGGAGCAGCAAGGCAACTTTCCTATCATCCACACCATCTCGGGAGGATTTGGAGGAGGAGGCGAGTCCAATTCGGCTCGGAAGGCATATGCCAAGCAGCTAGATGATTTTGAAGTAAATTCGGTCCAAAAGCCCCCAAAGTCTCAGAAATATAACCCTCTGATTATAGGGTTCTCGGATGATGATTATGCTGGAGTCTCACTTCCGCACACAGACGCCCTTGTGGTCACCCTAACAATAGCAAATTATCAGACTCGACGGATCCTTGTTGACACAAGGAGCTCGGCTGATATTCTGTTTAAGTCAGCCTTTGATTACATGGAAGTCCCATGGGAGAAGGTGGTCCCGGTCTCATGCCAATTACAGGGTTTCGCTGGAGAAAAGGTGCTGCCTCTCGGTTCTATCGATCTCCCTGTGACGGCGGGGACTTATCCGAGGCAAAAGGTCATCATGGTGAAATTCTTGATAGTTGACAGAGTCTCGGCCTATAAGGCCATTATCGGAAGGACAGCTCTCAACGATTTAAAAGCTGTGACCTCAACACCGCATCTCAGTATGAAGTTCCCTACAGAAAAAGGAGTTGGAGTAGTTAAGGAGACCAGAAGGAGGCTAGGCGTTGTTACAACTTATCCCTGAAAGACACCCCGAGGTAGCATAATCTGGGTGAGAAAGCTAAGGAGGACGGGAAATAGCAGTCACCGTTGGAGGAGCCTGTGGAAGGCTTGGAGGAGTTCGAAATAGGTGATCCGGGAAAGAAAGTTCGTATAGGCTCACAACTCCCCCAACTCCAGAAGGAAGATCTGGTGGCGCTCTTAAGGCGCAATAGTGATGTATTCGCCTGGAGCCATGAAGATATGCCAGGGATTGATCCCTCGGTCATTGTCCATAAGCTGAATGTGGACCCCAATCATCGGCTAGTGAAGCAGAGAAGAAGAACTTTTGCCGTCGAATGAAATCAAGCTGTTGCAGAAGAGGTAGAGAAGTTATTGAAAGCCGGATTTATCCGGGAGGTGGATTACCCCGAGTGGTTGGCCAATGTGGTACTGGTGAAGAAGTCTAATGGCAAGTGGAGGATGTGTGTAGATTTCACTTACTTGAATAAGGCATGCCCGAAGGATAGTTTTCCTTTGCCTCGGATTGACTTGTTGGTCGACTCAACGTCTGGACACGAGCTCCTAAGCTTTATGGATGCTTTCTCGGGATACAACCAGATCTACATGGAAGAAGCAGATCAAGAGAAAAATGCTTTCATCACAGACCGAGGACTCTACTGTTATAAGATGATGCCCTTCGGTTTGAAGAATGCGGGAGCCACTTATCAGCGATTGGTGAACAAGATGTTTCGGAATCAAATTGGCAGAAACGTTGAGGTATACGTAGATGATATGCTGGTTAAAAGTATTCGGGCAACCAAACACATAGAAGACCTTCGAGAAACTTTCCAGACTCTGAGAAAATACAAGATGAAGCTTAACCCTATGAAGTGTGCCTTCGGAGTTTCTTTAGGAAAAATTTTGGGATTCATGGTATCACAGAGGGGCATCGAAGCAAACCCATAGAAGGTCAAGGCTGTCCTCGAGATGGAGGAACCGAGAACAACAAAACAACTCCAACGGCTGACAGGAAGGATTGCGGCCCTAAACCGTTTCATATCACGGTCAACAGATAAGTGCTTTCCCTTCTTTAAAATTTTGAGAAAAGCATTTATGTGGTGTGAGGAATGTGAGGAAGCTTTCGGGAAGTTGAAGGAATACTTAACGAACCCTCCCTTGTTGAGCCGCCCTATTGAAGGGGAGATACTCTATATTTATTTGGCAGTATCCCCCTCGGCGATAAGCTCGGCACTAGTTAGAGAAGATTCAGGAATTCAGAAACCTGTTTACTTCACAAGTAAAGCACTTCATGGAGCAGAGGAAAGATATTCCCGGATCGAAAAATTGGCGTTCGCTTTGGTTATCTCAGCCAGGAGATTGAGGCCATACTTTCAGGCTCATGCTATTAGAGTCTTAACCTAGTATCCGATGAAGAAGGTTCTGCAAAAGCCTGACCTCTCGGGAAGGTTAGTTAAATGGGCAATGGAACTCGGACAATTTGATATCGAGTTTCATCCTCGAACGGCTATCAAAGGACAGGTTCTGGCAGATTTCTTGGTGGAATTTTACAACATTCCCGAAGCAGAAGAACTTCCAAAAGAATTAACCTGGGTCGTGTTTGTGGATGGCTCCTCAGCACATGGCAGAAGCGGGGTAGGTGTTCTCCTCAGGAATCCTGAAGGTCAAGAGTTCGGTTTTGCTGTAAAACTGGACTTTGTCAAAACAAATAATGAAGCTGAATATGAAGCCGTAATAGCAGGTCTGGCATTGTCCAGAGAGATGGGAGCAACTAATGTTGAAATCCGAAGTGACTCTCAAGTAGTGGTGGGCCAAGTTCAAGGACAATTTGAAGCACAAGAAGATCGAATGGCCAGATATTTGGAACAGATGCCCTGATTCCAATCTTATTTCGAAAGGGTCGTCATCACGAAGATACCTCGGGATGAAAATATCCGAGCCGATGAATTCTCGGAGATTGCATCAGGAACAGATGAAGAGATTGAAGCATCTAGAAGGAAGATTATCGTTTTGACCGAGCCATCGATAACCCCGAGGACTAACGTCATGGAAGCAGATCCAACACAGGATGAACCAGAATGGGCTATAGAGATTATTCAGTTCTTGAGAAACGGGTTGCTGCCCGAAGACAAGGTTGCGGCTCGGAAGGTAAAGATACAAGCAACACGGTTTTGCCTCCTCGGAGAAGTACTATATAAAAGAGGATACTCCGAACCCCTGCTCAAATGCCTCTCTAAGACCGAGGCAGATTATGTTCTCAAGGAAATCCATGAAGGTGTGTGCGGAGACCATTCGGGAGGAAGGATGCTGGCACAAAAAACCATCAGAGCAGGTTATTATTGGCCTACAATCAGAAAGGATTCAGCTCTTCTCGTCAAGACTTGTGACAAATGCCAGAGGTTCTCAAGAATTATGAAAGCAAGTCCCGAGAAGCTTACTCCCCTCACTTCTCCATGGCCATTTGCGAAATGGGGGGTAGATATTGTCGGCCCAATGCCTGTAGGGAAAGGGGGTCGGAAGTTCTTAGTTGTAGCTGTAGACTATTTTACTAAATAGGCAGAAGCAGAAGCATTAGCAGCTATAACCACAACAAATATCACAAGTTTCCTTTGGAAGTCGGTGGTGTGCCAGTTCGGGATCCCTCATGCTTTTGTCACAGACAATGGGAAGCAGTTTGACTGTGAACCATTCCAGAGGTGGTGTTCAGAACTTCGTATCCGAAACTATTATGCTTCGGTACTTTATCCAAAGGCGAATGGTCAAGTAGAGGCGACAAATAAGACCCTGGTAAGGACATTGAAGAAAAAGCTTGATAAGAAGAAAGGAGCATGGGTTGAATATGTTCCAGAGGTGCTCTGGTCGTACCGAACCACAAGAAGAACTCCAACAGGCAAAACGCCATTCTCACTTACATACGGGGCCGAGGCTATGATACTAGTCGAAGTGGGATCCCCGAGCTTTCGTGTAGCTTACTACAATCCTGGGCTTAACGACGAAAAGGCCAAGGTATATCTAGATCTTTTGCAAGAGAAAATAGATGACGCTCAAGTTACATGGGCAGCGTATCAGAATCGAACAGCTCGGTATTTTAATAAACAGGTGGTCCTTAAAAAATTCCAGCTCGGAGATTAGGTACTTAGGAAAGTGAGCTTAATGATGAAAGATCTAACGGAAGGCAAAATGGGACCCAAATGGGAAGGCCCCTATAAGGTAGTAGGATGCCATCAGAAAGGGGCTTATCACCTAATGACCGAGACAGGGAAGATACTCCCGAGATCATGGAACGCCGAGCACTTGAAGAAATATTATATGTAATTCTTTGTTTTTTCTCCGCAATTTTATATTCAATAAAGAAGATCTCTTTCCAATTCATATCAACAATTGTAGAAGTCTAAGAAATAGCCCGACCTCCCCCTCGAACGACTCGAAAGAGTTATGGGGGGATACCCAAAAAAGAATCCACTTGCATCTTTTCCTCGGACAACCCGAAAGGGTTATGGAAAGGATGCAGTGGGAGAAACCTCTCATTTAGGGGTTACTAAAAGTATAACGCTAAGAATGCCCGATTCCTTTCCTCGAACTACCCGAAAGGGTTATGGGAAGGATATCAAGGCAAGAAACTTTTCAGTTAGTCCAACACCAAAAACAAGGAAGAACAGATAGCCCCCAGGTATCGATTGATCTCTACTAAGAATAAAGCACAGTTCGAGATAGAATGGAAGCACTTCTTCATCAAACTTCTCCAAAGATGATAAAGCTACATCAACATCCACCCGACTCCTCCCCTCAAACGACTCGAATGAGTTATGATGGGGATGCTTGGGGAAGAATCCGTTCGAATCCTTTCCTCGAACAACCCGAAAGGGTCATGGCAAAGATTCAATGGGAAGAAACCCCTCGGTTGGGGGTTTCTGAAGGGATGAGGACTAGAATCCGCCCGATTCCTTTCCTCGAACAACCCGAAAGGGTCATGGAAATGATACAAAGGGTTGAAACCTCCCGGTTGGGGGTTTCCGAAGGATAAGACTAAGGATATCCAGAAAAGAATCCGCCCAAATCCTTTCCTCGGACAACCCGAAAGGGTCATGCAAAGGATACAAAGGGTTGAAACCTCCCGGTTGGGTGTTTCCGAAGGATAAGGTTATAGATATTCTGATTAGAATCCGCCTGAATCCTTTCCTCGAACAACCAGAAAGGGTCATGGAAAGGATAAAAAGGGTTGAAACCTCCCGGTTGGGGGTTTCCGAAGGATAAGGTTAAGGATATCCCGAATCCTTTCCTCGAACGACCTGAAAGGGTTATGGAAAGGATACCAAGACAAGAAACCCCTTGGTTGGGGGTCTCCATATGCTATGAGTATGGATCATCTAAATTCAGAAGATGACGAAATTGAAAGGTTAAGATTCCAATTCAGTAATTTCATTTCTGTAATATATAAAGTCTTTTACAGGTTACAAAGATTTCAGAAAGAAAGAAGGGAAAAATTCAAGCCCGAGAACAACCCTTAGCCTGCAGTTTCTTCAAGAGGATCCTCTAGGGGATCCGGTGTGTCGGCACCCCAACTCGGAACGTCTGACATGAATTATTTACCGAATTCTTCCATTTCTTGGACAGCTTCGTCGGGAAATCCTACCAGTTGCGGCCCAACAGTTTCAGGGTCGAACATATATTTAGGGTTCGTCACCAAAGTTTGAAAGTTTTCGAACCCCCAGTTGAATCCGCGAGCCCAGCTATGGTCTCGAAGGAATGACACATAGCTTAGCTGCTTCAGATAGCGCTTCAGTTTTGCCTGGCCCGCGTCATATCTAGTTCTGAGCCTGATCAAAAGACTCTCCGAACGGTCCTGTGCCTTAACAGCTTTGTCCCTTTCAGCCTCGAGTCTTTCAACTTCAGCCTTCAGCTTCTCATTTTCAGCTTCGGCATTTTCGGCATTCTTGCACGCTTCGGAGCACTCATTCTGCAGGGCCGACAGGCGAGAGGCTAGTTGATCTGTACAATCAAGTTCAGCAGAAAGACTCGCAACAGAGTGAGTATACCGCTCATTTGCCTCAAGTACTTCCTTTTTTAAACGAGCATTGGCAGAACGCTCCTCGAATATAATCAGATCTCGGGAAGCAAGCTCTTCATCTCTAGATTGAAGGAGAGCTTTCAAAGTTGATGAGTGTCAAAAAGTGTATATTTGGACCCCTTAATTTATATTAGTTAAACCTTTAGCTTTGTTACTTTTTGATGTTTTGGTTAGTTTTAGTGTTTTTGCGTTTTGCAGGGCAATAAGAGAAAAATGACAATTTTCAAGGCAAAAATACATAGAAAAGCTGGATTTTCGGAAGTCCTGAAAAAGTAGATCGATCGAAATGTAGATTGATCAAATATTAAGTAGATCGATCGATTTTAAAATCGATCGATCGAATTTTTGCGGGACAGAAACCCTAGCTAACTCTATAAATACGTCTTTTTCTCATTTTCTAAATATGAAGAGCCGCGGCAGAGACCGTTTGGGCGCCCCCAGGGGCCGATTTTGCTCGAGTTTAGGGTTCTTGGGTGATTTTCACCTAGAACATCCTTCCTTTGTAAGTTTTCTTTGATTTTAATACATTCTTGTAGTTTATTTATGCTTTCCTTAATTATGTGTAACTGAAATTTCGTCTAGGGTTGAGGATGAAACCTCACCATTGAATAGAAACTAAGTTTCATTGCTTGTTTATGCTATTTGAGTTTATGGGCTTTGATTTCTCATTGTTCTACTCCAATTTTTGAGATTATTATTGGATATCTTTTGTGATTTCCGGATACAAGTGATGATTTGATATGGTTTCATTAAATTGATGGCTTGGGTTTTCATTTATGTTGGATATTCATTGTGTTTCATTCTATGGATACATTTGATGATTTAGTTAAAACTGGATATCTTTTGTGATTTGTGCAAGAATGGATTCATTGAATGATTTAAACAATTTTTGAAGCAAAAGTAGAGCATACCTAAGATTTGTATGAGATAATTCGAAATATGTGTGATGAGCATGAGACTATGTTGTTGTGATTTGGTGGGTGTGGATTCCAAAACCCTAGACCCCTTTATTTTTATTAATTTTGTTTATGTTTTATTTTATCAAAAACCCCTAAATTTGGAACTAGGTTAAAATAAGATTAGTTTAAATAGAAATTAATTTTCGCAACACAATTCCCTATGGGATCGGCCTCGCACTTGCAAAACGCTATATTGCAAACGATTCGTGCACTTGCGAGTATTTAAAATTTGCACAACAAAAGTTGCCACTTCCTTCTCTAGGCTCGAAAGTCGAGCTTGCACTTTGGGAGCTGGAGCAGCAGGCTGCACTTGACGATTTTCATATCTTTGCCAAAGGGCTGTCATCTTCACCAGAAGCTATAAAGACTAAGGTAGGCAAATTCAGAATAAAGTGCTAAAAATTGGTTAAAACAAAGGTTTACTTTCAGAAACTCACCTGGTAATGGGAGATAAGAATGCCTTGAGCAATTTTCTCGGGGGAGGAAACTCCTGCATTTCCCAAGAACCCTTCGGGAATTAGATTTTTTATGGCCTCCATTGGATGACCAAGAAGGCCTCTGCCCAAGACTTCAAAGCTCGCTAAAACTCTAGAAGAAGAGCTAGGGCCTACAAAAGGAGTGGCTTCCGTATTCGGAGCTGCCTTAGACTCATTAGGACTTAATTTAGAAGTGCTGGCCTCAGTATGGGATTTGTCCCTATCAGAAGCATCGGGATGCAGATCTGCCTCGGGAGTGGAGGCCTCGGTATTGACCCAATATCCTTCAGGTTCTCCGAGATGTTGGCTCGCTTCCGATTGATCCACACTTCTTACTTCAAGATCAGCACCCGGTGTATCCTGAACACCCATTTGCTGAGAACTTCCTGGCTCTTCAGTATTTACCCTCTTGAGTGTTCCCGTTTGGGGCTCGGTTTGGTCAGGAGCTGTGCATGGTTCTTGGGGGGTGGCATGCCCCATTTCGCAATCACAGCTGGGAGTCCGAGGAGTTCCTGGACGTTCTGATGAAGGAGTCCGAGGAGTGCCTTCTTCCACAAAGTCTCCGACGAAAGCTTCATCTCGGGGGGTGCTAACATCCTCATTCCTCTCTTCAATAGATTCTTCACCCAAATGGGCAGACTCTTGTCGTACCTCCTCGGCATCAGAAGGCCTTATGACCGGCTTACCCCACATCCGCTCAGCCTCTGAAATTATTTCGACCAGACGATCTCGGACACCAAATTTCTTTTTCCTCGCCAGGTACTTCACCCGACGTGCGACTTGCATGTTATGGGCCTCAGGTATTGGTTCGCCCTCTTCTTCAGATCTCTCTGGCGCCGGACTTGTTACTGTGGAGGCTCCGGCATTGGTTTCCTCAAGAAAAGTATCTGGGCCCTGGTACGATGCCTCAGAGCTAGACTCGTCTCTTAAGACAAAAGGGGGCGTAGAGCCAGTTTCTTGTGTAGGGGAGACTTCCGGAACGAAACCCCGAAATCTCATTGATCCCTCTTCGGTGTTGGTTCCAGCCATGGGCACCCTTGGAGGAGTTCTCTTCACACCTGAAGCGGCCAGAGGAATGTTCCGCTTCTTTCTCAAAGGAACATCCTCAGGAACCTCTTCAACTCTGCTAAAAGGTCTCTTCTTAGTGACAGGCCTCGGAGATGGAGGCACATCACTTTTTCTCTTGACAGCTCCTCGTTTGGTGATCGTCTTCTTGTCCCATGGAATATTGTATCCAAGAAATTGCCTCAAATTCTCCTCGGTCACAAGATTGTCAAAATCAACTTCCTCAAATTTCTCGGCCTTGACCCTAATTGCAGACCAATCGCTTCTCTTCTTGACATCTTCCCGGTCGTATATGCTAATTGAAGGGGTTTCACTTCGGTCAGGCCTCAACAATTGCCAAGTCTGAGGCATCCTACGGTTCTTGGGAAAAAGAGTACCTTCGGGGCATTCCCATTCCCCAGAGACTCGAAAAAACTGTTGCTCCCAGAACTTGTTGTTTGTCAACCCACTCTTAAGTTTGATGAATATAGGGGGGTGACGGACACACAATTCGATCATTCCCTAGAAGTCTGCCTCGGTCTATAAATGTGAAGGAATTGAAGAATCTTCATCTTCTTCTTCAATACAAGCCTCCAAAGGATGTACGAAGTGAACAGATATCTCCAAGCGTTGGGCATGATCTGACTAGGAGCAACCATCAGAAAGAGGACAAAGTCCCGAGCAATCTTCGGAAAGGGTAACCGGAGTCCGGCCAGAAATATCCTTTAAAACAAAGTGATGTCGCCGCCATCAATATGCCGAGCCCCAGGGGTTTGATAAAACATCCTCACTGTCAGAGGAATGTCGTAGTTCAGACGCAGAACACCCTCATGCATTTCAAAGAGGGCGGTTACCACCCTGCTCTCCAGGGGAGAAAGGTCAACGTAGCCATCGGACCTTTTGGTTCGAGCCTGAGAGGTAGGAGGAATATTCGAGGTGGCCTTCTTGGGAGCCATTTTAGAGAGAGAAAGGAGGAGTAGAAGTTTCAGAGAAAGAAAGGAAACTCAGGAAGATGGCGAAAATGGAGGATAAAGAAAGAATGTGAGAATATGTCAAAGGATGAATAGTGAAAGTAGTCCAAACATTAAATACTCCCCCAAGCGTCCGAAATATAAAGAGGCGCCATCATTTCAGTATCTTCGAAAACCGAAGGGGCGTACGTTTCAGATCCAGAAATTAAATAACCTCGAGAATATTGTCGAGAATATCGCGTCATGATTATAAAGGAATAGCACAACGTCAGGGCTTACGTCATTAGCAGAAAAAGAAGTGGTAAGATTCAAATATTCAAACTGTTGAAAAGACGCGCCATTTATGACAAAAGCAATAGCAGGTACAGGTTGGCAGGCGATAAATAATTCCCTTAATTTCAATTTATTTTTGAAATTAAAGAATTAGGGGGGTAACTATTGATGTGTGTTTTAATGAGTACTCGTAAGCGCATGAATCGTTTGCAATATAGTGTGTGCAAGTGCGAGGTCGAATCCACAGGGAAATGGTCAAATGTTGGTGTCTTGTTTAATCAACCTCATTTTAACCTAGTTCCAAAAGTTTGAGGATTGATTCAAGAGTAAAAGACTAAATAAAAGAGATGAAACTAAATATGTAAATTAAAAGGAACTAAGGCTAAGGAATCTACCAAACCAAATCCAACAACTCACACTCTTGGTTTACACTTGAACACCCAAAGAACATTAAGCTTTGGATGTCATTCAAGTGTCTTAACCACAAACTCTAGAACCATTAAATGAATCCAACTCAAAGATAAATCACAAAGAGTACCCATTTGAAATCAAATCATCCAATGTATCCATTCAATGAACAAATCATAATGGATATCATCATTCAAATCGATAAAACAATGTATCCATCGGTTGAAACACAATAAATGTCCTATATCTACTAACAACCACATTCATTGCAAAAGATAAAGCATTAAAATGAATGGAACTTGAATAAAAAATATGATATATCATCAAATGTGCAAGTAGTATAACAAGAATGTGAGTGTCATCAATGGAAAGGTTTCATCCTCAACCTTAGTTGAGGTTACTAGCCTTCCATGACTAAAAACACCACAAGAAAATGAAGAACAAACATGGAAATAAAAGAAAAGCTTTACAAAGAGAAAGTGTCTAAGAACAAAAGCTACTAAAATACACTATGAAATGAACGAAATTAAACCTAGCTACTGTTCTCTGAACTCTCCAACAAGGAGGCATGGCTATGGCTTTTATAAAAGGAAATTAGGGCTAGAAACCCATGTAAAATGACTCCTCTAGCCCCCTCTAGGGTTCCTCTCTTGCTAGAGACAACCAAGAACATGAAACCAGTGTGTTCTGCTGCAAAAATCAAAGGGAGAACTGCTTTTTGTCATGGAGAAGCTCCTGATTGGGTGTTCTGGCGCGCTTATGCAAAAGTAAGTTCTGGGAAATTTTGATCGATTGATTAATATTCGATCGATCGACTTCGGGCAAAATTCGATCGATCGAATTTAAGTTCGATCGATCGAGTTCT
Source organism: Alnus rubra (assembly GCA_028654335.1). Classification (NCBI taxonomy): domain Eukaryota; kingdom Viridiplantae; phylum Streptophyta; class Magnoliopsida; order Fagales; family Betulaceae; genus Alnus; species Alnus rubra. Next base: position 916,094 of record JAJPGS010000125.1, on the reverse strand, counting down.
TCAGAACTTCCGAATTTTCCAAGCAATTCCACATGAATTTTGCCATTCCTCACTTATTGACCTACAAAACATAAAAACACAAAAACTAACCAAAGTATCAGAAAATAACAAGGCTAAAGATCTAACTAATGTAAATCAAGGGGTCCAAATACACAATATTTGGCACTCATCAACTGTTGGGGATAAAATTAACCCCAATGACACGTGGATCCTAATCTTGAATCGTCTCGGTGTTACATCTCGGAGTTACATCTCGGACATTTGTTACGACCCAGTAGAAGAAGATCGTCTATGTATAATGACGTCTAGGTCTTATCGAACCCGGTAACGATATGAAATATCCCGAGATCTCCTAGTCTGATCGGAGCGAACATATCTAGGATATTTATGCCTCGGAGATTTGATAGAAGCTCCGAGACCATTCGGAAAATTGAATCACAACCACATATACAAAGATTGCCTCAGTTTGATAACATCTCGGATAAGATGGCCTCGGTATGATAACACCTCGGATCTTCCACAACCCTGTTGCGGTGCGGCAATATTTCAAGATCTCCTAGTCCGTTCGGAGCGAACATGTCTCGGATATTATCACCTCGGGGGTTGGTCGAAGTGTGTTACAATTGTCTTAGAGTGAGATAAGGCTAGTATCCCTGAAGATCAGGGATAGGCCAAGATCAGGGATAAGCCTCTATCCCATTATTAACGGGATAAGATGGCTAGTAACGTGGAAATTAAGATTAAAGAGGTATGAATGCAATTCAATTTGGACTCTGTAGCCTTATTCAAATTCCCTGAAGATAAGGTTAAGGTTCAACCAGACTAGGACTCAAACTCCTAGTTCAATTGGGCTTCAAGAATTCCAGTAGGACTGCAACTACCAGCCTATAAATAAGACCATCACACCAGGTATTAGATATATTCTCTCTGAGCTTTTGAGATTACAGATACTTTCCAGGAAATTGATTTGAACTGATTTAGGCATCAGAGTGGGCGTAGTCGGCACCCCCGACTAGTTGTTTGTTGTTTTACAGGAATCAAGGTTGTGCGTTTGAGGGAGGCAGCGAATCAATTGGCGACACGTCACCATACTGGAAACTGTACCAACACTTGCTAATTCAAATTGCTTTTCTCTTTCTTCTTCTTCTTCTTTTTTTTTTTTTTTTTTTTTTAAAGTAAGGTTATTTAGTAAATTGTTACATAATTGCTAAACAACTTGATGATGTAAGTAGTGAAAAAGAAAAAACTAAAAATTAATTTTTACTGTCACGTTATCTCAATTATATAACAGTTATATATGGACAAAATTTTTTTACAAACCGATTTATAAGAAATTTTATACAACTTACATATAAAAGTAACATGTGTTCTGTAAACATGTGAGAAACATATATTTTTTTTTTTATTAATGCTATTAAAAAGGCATATGAGAAGCAAATACTAAATAGCATTACTCTTTTCCTTTAATTCATAAATAACAAAATTGAAATACTTTATCTTTTGTATAAATTTAAAGTAAAAATAAAATAAAATAATTTTCATTTCCTCTTCCAACCTGGTATATAAAAATATCAAGTACCCCGCACCCCCTTTATATGAAAAGTACATGCTTTTTTAAATAAATTAAAAAGGTATCAAACTGTCCACGGACCAATGGGCCTCAACGCCAAAAAAATAATGCAAGCTACTAAGATCCTTAACTGCAAATTCATGAATAGATCAAAGAATCAAGAGCATGAGATGAAGTCCGAGTGATAGTAATATATATTGTCCACATAGATGATAACAAAGAGATGAAATTTTTGTTGCCTAAAAACGTAAAGGGACCTCGTAATTATAGAAACCCAGCTTAAAACTAGGCCTATGAAGCTTGCTTTAAACAATATATTCTATATAGACCTTGTGAAATTTGCAAACATGAGTTGGAATTAGGGATGAACAAAGGCCATAGGTACTTCATAAAGACCTCTGACAGATAACATTTTTGGAAAAAAAAAAAAAAAAAACACATTTTTTTTTCAAATTACCACGTAATTGTTAATTTCCTTCCCAAAATACCAATTGTGAAAATGTTCTCCTTAAACTACTAAAAAAAAGGCCAATGCCCTTCCAATACCAACAAAAATAACCCTAAATGTTTCTCAATAACACAAAAAATGTCCTTATAAATTAAATAAAAAAACGAAATAAAAGGGTGAAAAAACTGGTTTTTTTTTTTTCTTCATTTTATTTTATAATTTTTTGTTTCTTAGATTTTTTTTTTTTTTTTTTTTATAATTCTAAGTTTTTTTTTATATAATTTATCAAGGGTATTTTTGTCATTAGTGGGTACATTAATATTTTTTAGTAGTTTAAGGGTGATATTGACACAATTTATAACTATGGCATGATATACGGGGGACGAGAAACCGTCCCCTAGCAGCCTATTTTTAATAAAAAAATTTGATTTTAATCAAAAAGTTGTCTTTAATGTGACATTAAAGACAACTTTTTAATTAAAATTAAATTTTTTAATGTAAAGAGTACCGTCCCCACAAATCATTTTCCTTTATAATTTGATAGAACATTAACAATTAGATGATAGTTTTAAGGAAAGTATGGATGTAAAATTTTCATGCAATAATGCATTTTTAATATCTAATTGTTTGACGGGTCAAGCATGAGGAATGGAAATACAAAGAACCGCCTGATTTTTGGTGGGCTTCAATCACAAGACCAAATGGGTCACGATATTTAATCTTGGGCGGTTAATTAAAGCGTTTGGCGAGAAGACGGATCCAGTGGGTCAAACCCAAGACCAAGTCCAAGTCTCAGTACGGATTAGAGCATCAAATTCAGATGAAATGTTAGATTTTTTTTTTTCTTATAATTATTTTACAATATTAACGTGGAAGTATAATTAACTCTTAGATTAATCTTTGTTAAAAAATAATGGAAAATATTAGATTTACAACACCAATACAACAATTGTACAACAATCCCTCACATGAGGGTGGGTCCCACATACTGGGGCCCACCCTCATGTGAGGGGTTGTTGTACAGTTGTTGTATTGGTGTTGTACAAGAATCAAATCCCAAAAATAATATATCAAAATAAAAGGTTAAACAAAAGAAAAGACACAGAATAATTATTTCTTAATACATGCATTTCAATGTTCAGCTTAATCACCTACCAACACGTAATCCAACTTTTTTTTTTTTTTTTAGATTTTGAAAATTATCTATGATTAAATTTGTACTAAATTTCTCAAGCAATTTCTGTTTCCATCTTTATCCTTTTTCTTCTTCCCTTTTATGAAGCTTTTTCCTTTTGTTACTGCTTGGTTAAAGGTTTCTATGACCCTTTTCTACCTCTCACCAGGCTCTATCCTTCGTCTTGTAAGACTTATCCTGCCCAAAATCACAAGCTTAGCGTTATAGCTTCACCTCTATGTCGATCTCCTTTTCCACCAAGGACTCTGCCTCCTCCACCATATTGGTAGCCGAATTCGTCAAAGGTTTGAGATTAGATTTCTTTAACTTTAGATTTATGTACTTTCCTTCGATAGGCCCAGCCGGCAACACGCCACTCCACTGCATCCACCGACATTCCAGCTTCCCGTCACCGCTGGCCTCTGCTGATTTCGACATCCACACACCTGTATGTGGATCTCACGTGGCGGCAAGCTCCCTTGTGTCTTCGTGCTCCGCCCTGCCTGCTGGTGAAGCTGTTGATATTTTGAGTTTTTTTTTTTATTATTATTATTCTTTTTTCTTTTTCTTTTTTATATTTCTATCTTTATGTTATTTGGGTACTTTTGTATTCGGATTTGTGTTGGTACCTCTATACTATTCAGTCCCTGCATCGAACTATGATAGTGCATCTTCAGTTTTTTCCTCCTTTCGGTGGTTTTTGTTGTTTTTCAATTAGGGGTTTAGATAGGTTCGTCTTAATCTATCTGTACCCCTTTTACCAATTTCCTAACATTTGTTTATCTTTCTACACTATTGTATTCCTTTATGAGATTGTTGTTGGGAAGCCTACCTTTTTTTTTGTTTTTGAAATCGCCCACTCTCTCTTTCTTTCATATCAGGAGCGGAAATGATCCTCCTTTATAAACCTTTCCTCAATCAATTAAAAAAAAAATAGGGAAAAATACAAAAAAGCCCCCCTAACTACCATCGATTCTCCGGATGGCATCCCAAACTACCAAAGCTTGGATTCCGGTCCCCCAAATTACTTGACCCTTGTATTTTGGCCCCTTCCGTCAGATTCGGCCGTCTAACTGGACGGAAACCGAGTCACGTGCGAGTCACGTGACTCATTTTTCCAAAAAACCCGAGTTTACCCCCTCCCCACGGAATGAAATTCCGAACATGGCCTTCGGTCCTTTAACTCATTAACTGAGAAAATCATAAACAAAAATATGGTTTATTACGATTATGCCATTCAGTAAAAATAGGATTCAAGATTCCCAAATCCTAGGGTTTGCTTCATTTCTCACGCTGCTCACGCTCACTCACGCCGCTCACCGCTCACTCACGCCGCTCACGCCACTGCTCACGCTGTTGCTTACGCCATTCCTAAGTTGGTCGACACTGTCGAAGGGGAGGAGACGGGTGTTTGCCGAATCTCTTCCGAACGTGGCCTTCGGTCCTTTAACTCATTAACTGAGAAAATCTCTTCCGAATATTGTTTGTAAGTACCCACTGCCTAAATGCCGACACCCGACACCTTATTTATATTTCATGGAAAACGATGGGCATTTGTTTGTTTATTGCAATCTAGGATCGAAATTTGGACTTGTTGGACCTACCACACTTTATGATTCTTGTTTGTATATTGGGAGCCGACCATTGTTGCATATGATTCGTTTGTTTAGCTGGTCCCATTTTTTATTTGGTCCCAATTGAATTAAGAAAATTGTTTTGAGGGTTTAGTGGTCCCCTAAGAGACAGTCGTGGGTCAGTTGTCCACTGTCCACTGTCCCCTTGTCCACACTTTCCTGTCCCCTTGATTGAAAAGTCAGACTTTTGTAAATGCGAAAATAATTGGTCAGTTGTTATGGGCTTGTGATTGAAAATGGAGCATGTTTTTATGAACACTGTTGGTTCCTTAAAATCTGTACACACACTCTTGGTTTCCTTAAAATAAGTTTGCTTGTATTTTATGAAATTGGGTTGAATGGTTGATATCTAGTCTAGGATACCTGATTTGAATTTTTTTACCAAAACAGTGAACACATGGGAAAAAACAAAAAAGAGGAAAAAAGACTTAGGAAAAAAAAATCATAATAAATAAAATAATAATAACTCAATGTGTTTGATTTAGAATAGTTTGAAAAATATCTTGTCACCCACATGTGCACATCTTTTCACTTGATATTCAATTTGCTTGTTTCTTTATTTATTATGTTTTGTTATAAAGATGGCTACACGAGAGTTCGTATTTGAGGTGCATTATGGAGGTCATATAGATAGGAGGTTCATGAATTCATATGTTGGGGGAGATGTTGATGTGTACACGACGGATGTCATTCCACATGATAGGGTGTCATTTTCAGTTGTAGAGGATATTGCTAAAAGATATGGGTACAAATTCGAGGACTTGATTTATTACTTACTGCCGGGGTGTACTCTTCGAAATGGGTTGAAATTAATCACATCGAACTTTGATGTAAATGAAATGGTTCAAGCCCACTTGGGTCTACCAATTGTTGAGTTGTACATCAACTCATTTAGTGGGTCCATACCTGACATTGATGAGGGTAATGATGAAGATGATAATGATAATGACGATGATGATGATGAGAGGGGGTATTCTAGGATCGAGCGTGACGATCCATATTGGGAAGAGGTAAATGAACCGGATCTGTTTGTGGATAATGATGATGTTCATGATGATGTTCCTGGGCCATCTATGGGGAGGGGGGCCGAAGAGAGCGATGAAAGTGATGAGGGTGATGAGGGTGAAGAGGAAGGTGATGAAGACGAAGGTAGGGGAGTCGACCATACTAACAGTGAATTTGATTATGATGAAGATGCAAACTCAGACATGCCACGCAGTAACATTCTTACATCTCCTCCCAGAAGTGATGATGAGTATGAGGTGACCTCCCAGAGTCAGAGGAGACATGTGACAGAGCCTTCTGAGTTCCAAACGGCTGACATGGGTAACACAGAGTTTGTGGTGGGTCAAAATTTTTCGTCAATCCAGGTTTTCAGAAATGCAGTTAGAGAGACTAATGTAAACATGGGGAAGGATGTAAAGTTTAGGAGGAATTACCTTGCGAAATGTATAGTGGTATGCAGGGATACGCGTTGCAAATATAGGATTTATGGGCGCAAGTGCAAGGATGAGGAATCCTTTGAAGTTCGATCAGTTCAGTCCGTACACAATTGTAGGAGGAAACACAGTAATTCTATTTTGAAATCGTCTTGGATTGCAGATAAGTTGATTGAGAAGTTCAGAGCACAACCCAACATGCCTGTAAAGGCAATGGTAGAGACAGTGAAAGAAAGATGGGGTGTAGATGTGAAGGAGCATAGGTTGTATCGGGCTCGAAGACTTGCAAAAGACAAGATACGTGGCAGTGTGAACGACCAGTACAAGAAGTTGTGGGACTTTTGTGAGACAATCAGGAGAACAAATATTGGCAGTTGCGTAATGATGAAAATAGAGAGGCCATTACCCGATAAGGCCGCAAAATTTCAAAGGTTGTACTTCTCCTTAGCCGCCATGAAAAGAAAAGCGGTTTTCTTGCTGGTTGTAGGCTCATCATTGGGTTGGATGGGTGCTTCTTGAAAGGTCCGCATAAGGGCCAACTTTTGGCTGCCATTTCGAGGGATGCAAATAATCAGATGTATCCAGTGGCTTGTGCAGTGGTAGAAGCAGAAGTCAAAGACAGTTGGACTTGGTTTTTAGAGACTTTGCTATCGGATCTTGGCGCCCCCCCCCCCCCCCGCAGAGGGATGGACATTTATTTCTGATCGTCAGAAGGTAAAGTAACATACATATTCCTGTAATCAATTGGTCAATTCTTTTTTTATGATACAATCAATGTGGAGTCTGACATCTTAATTTTACTTTGCGCAGGGTCTGGTCCCGAGTTTGGAAGTGGTGGCTCCTGGTGCTGAGCATCGGATTTGTTGTAGACATTTGTATGCAAACTACAGAGATGTAGGTCACAGAGGTTTGGCATTGAAGGAGAAGCTCTGGAGCGCGGCTGCCGCTTACACAGAGGCTGAGTGGTCTATACAAATGGACGAACTAAAGCGGATAAGTCCGGATGCGTATGATTACCTGTCCAAGATTGACCCAAGTACGTGGACAAGGGCTTGGTTCAGTACCTTCCCTAAGTGCGATTTAGTTGTGAACAACCTCTCAGAATGTTTCAATGCTTGGATTGTGAAACAACGTGATCTACCAATAATATCGTTGATGGAAATGTTGAGAATAAAATTGATGAAGAGATACCAAAAAAAGCGAGAAGGCATCACAAAAATGGATGGCAGGATTTGTCCAAAATTTTTGGAATGATTAGATGAACTCTCATAAGATGCTTCTCATTGCAATGGTGTGTATGCTGGGGATGGGTTTTTTGAAGTGACAGACAAGCAGAAACAACATGTGGTTAACTTGGTTAGAAGAACATGTGGGTGTAAACAATGGGACATGACGGGAATCCCATGTGCACACGCAATATGTGCAATATGGAAAGATAGTGCAGACCCTGTTGATTATGTTTCTGATTGGTATACTGTGGATATGCTGAAAAAGGCATATGAACATGTCGTGTATCCCATGCCTAGTGAAGAACAGTGGAGTAAGACAAATGGCGTGCATGTAGACCCACCAGTGGTTAGAATACAACCTGGAAGGCCGAGAGTAATGAGGACCAGAGGAGCCCAAAAATCAATACAGGATAAGGAAGGGTGGGGTTACTATGAGATGTTCCAGATGTAGGGGTATTGGACACAACCTAAGAACATGTCCCTGCATAAGAATAGAAGCAGTTAATTATAAAGGACCTCGTAGGAGTGAGGTAAATTCCTTTAACAGTTTTAGGGTTTATTTCTTGGTATTCAATGAGATGCTTAATTATTATGTTGACATTTGTTTTTTTAATGTGGTAGGTGCAATCTACTGAACCGAATCACCATTCTACAGTTGATTCTGAACCGGTAACTTTTTCATGTCATAAGTTTTTCATGTCATAACTTTTCTATCATTTACATTACATTTTGCAGCCCTCAATTGTCCATCACACCCCACAAACCACTGTTACATCATCGTCTAGAGGAAGGGGTAAGGGAAGGGGTAGGGGTAGAGGTAGAGGTAGAGGAACTGGTCAGTCACAGCCACAGCCACAGCCACAACCACAGCCACATACTCTGCATCAGCCGCAGCCTTCGCCTCATGCCAATGCTTGGGTGAGTACTGGCAACACCCATAATTTTTTTGTTTATTTATTGTTAACCCCACCTAAACTTATTGTTAACTTATTGTCTTGACAGTTTCCAAGTACCGTCAACACGGTCCGGGGGTATGGACCGCATTCACAGTCACAGCCTCGGACCCATGCCAATGTTATTGTGAGCACTCTTCTATAATAGAACTTTTACTTTTATATTGCATTATGTTCAAAACTTTTACTTTTATATTGCTTTATGTTCAAAACTTTTACTGTGTCTCTACAGTCTCAAGGAATTGTGAACACAGTAAGGATGTATGGACCCTCGTCAGTACAGCCGCATTCTCAGTCACAGCCTCAGCCTCAGACTAATGCTTTTGTAAGCCCTCAATCCACCGTTCTTTTATATCTGTTGTTTTTTTATGACAGTTTTGGTATAACCTAATTAACAACATTTTGCAGTCTCATGGTAATGTCAACACAATTAGATTATATGGATCCCCTACACCATCACAGTCACAGCCAACAACTATTGTGAGCAATCAAAACACTCGTTCTCTAAGTTTTGAATTTTATTTAAATTTTTAACTCACATTTTTTATTTAATTTAAATTTACAGTTTCAAGGTACTGTCAACACTGTCAGATTGTATGGACCCCCTACACCATTAGGGAACTCTCAGCCAGGAGGGTCTACTTAGCCAACAGTGTCTTCTCAGCCATTCAACCCAATTTCATCAAAGCCTGTTACTAGAGGTCAAAAGATTATTCCAACAGTGGAGAAGGCTATTGGCGTACTTGAGGCCAATCAGAGAAAGAGGAAGAAGCCGGAATGGCAAAAATATTAGGGTGGTTTTGTTGGTGATAAACAATTTATGGATGTGTTTGGATGTGTTATTGTAGAAATGTTTTGATGACAAGCAAGTGCTGTTTTGATGATACATGTGAAGGATATGTTTGGATGTAATTGATTAGACAAACATGTATAATTATGTAATTGTGTTGATGACTTAGATGATGGATGTATTTGAACCTAATTTGATGAAAAGTAGGTGTTGTTTTGATGATTTGGATGATGCCTAAATGTTTGGATGTAAGTAACTCTTTGACAAGCAGGTGTTGTTTTTATGACTTGGGTGATTGCTATGGTGGGTTGTAAAGATAGATAGATATTGAGCACTTTTCATTGAGCAGGTGTTGTGTACACATTACACATTATTAATTGTGAAAGTGGATTTTTGGTCAATATTGAAATTTTTGGTCAAGTAACAGTTATTCGGATTTGGATGTGGGCAGAATATTGGAAAAGAGTCTATGATTGAGTTTTTGTTTTAATAGAAATGAAGTTATTGAGCATTTTTAAGGCAAATTTAATGGGGAAAAAATTGATGAGGTTGGTTTATAAATGCAGTGGAAGCCCTTGGTGAAATACATGCATAACATCCAAAATGAAAACATATAATTGAACTTTTTTCACAACTGTCAGTTTAACATCAACTTAGTACTTCTAGGTCCGCTATAATTAATAAAATAAATGCCTAACACCAAAATGCCAACTAATAACGCAGCCCTAAACATCTTCCCGTTATTTTGGCCATTATTCTGGCCCAACCCTAACTCTCAACGTAGTTTATCGGCATGTTCCTTGCATTTTTTATCAATCAAATCATCGACTCTGTCCTTCTCAGAAAGCCTTCTCTCCTCCATTCCTTTCAAATATTTCATTAATCCCTCCTCGTATGCGGTCATTTTATTATCAGCCCCAAACAAAATAATCACAATCGCCGGCTTTCTACATTAAAAAATCAAAAAATGCATAAACTACTAACGATGAAATATAACACAAAGCTACTTTCAGAAAGAAATTACCTTATAGTTAATACATCTGTACCACTTCCTGCTGGGATTGGACGAGGTCCAAGAGTACCTCACTCGTGCAAGTACTCCACATTTACATAATGGCGGACCACTTGATAAGTCACTCGTTGTAGACATTTACGCGTACCTACATTAGAAAGCACATGACAATCAATCAAATCTTATATCACTCATAATAAAATTCTATAACATACCGACAAATGGCTTGCAATAAGAATGTTTTACTGCACGTAACAAAGTAGTTCATAGTGTTTTCGAAGTGTTTGAACATTTGTTGGGCAAGGACAAGTTGGTCAACCCTGTTGAACGTATCAAATTTAACTGCTAAAAGATGACAAATTAAAGAGGTAAAGTCAGTGGTAAAATCTGAGGGCACGTGACGCTCAGGAATATCTGCTTCATTATGTCCCATATCTAGAAGATAAGTAGGTGGATAACAGTAAACCCTGTCCTTAACTAAGCCAGGCCTCTGGTTATTGGTCCCTATAAATAAGAGTGGTCTAGCATGAGCTACAGTTGGACTGAACTAAGAATGGAGTTTAGGAGAGCATTGGTAAGTGGGTTCTTGGTTTTATGTGTTCTGGGTGCGGGAGGTGAGGTGCTGAAAGGCTCAGCGCCATATGGTGAGGGATTCTTTCATAAACAAGTTGAAAGGGACTCAGATGGCCGCCTCCTCATAGACTTCATAGGTACAAACATTTCTACATCATCTCCCTCTCTATCATTACTTAGTAATAAATTCAAATTCAACTCGGTAGTTCACAAATTCAAGCAAAAAAAAACAAAAAAAAAAAAAACCAATATACCACAAAGCCTAAATATACCAACTCGGTAGTTCACAAATTCAAGCAAAAAAAAAAAAAAAAAAATTGCAAAATATACCATTTAGGCATTTCATCAAACACCCACTATGCACAGCACATGGTTTGCTCTAAATTTCAGTTAACTACCCCTTCATTTTCAAGCACATAAATTCAAGCCAACAAACAGAAAGAAAGAAAAAAAAAAAAAACCATTTAGGCATTTCATCAAGCACCCACTAAGCACATGGTTTGCTCAAAATTTCATTCGGTTAAACCCACTTTTACAGAACAAAAACAAGATTGAATGGCTTACTGGGGATCTGGGGCAAATACGGTTGCTGGATTTGTCAGCGGAGGAGCAACCGGATGCTGGTAAGCTGAGCTCATCTGGCTTTGTCGGCGGTGGAGAAAACGGATGCTGGAACGACGGGAAACACCCGAAAGCCGAGTTCGATCACTAGCTGCTACCTCAAGTTCGATCTGGGACCTGCGATGTATCTGAGCCCTAACCCGTGCGTGCGACCTCCTCTCCTCTCTCCTGTATTGCGAAAATTTTGGGAAAAAAAGACAAGACAACAGAGCCATGTTCGGAATTTCAGTCCATGGGGAGGGGGTAAACTCGGGTTTTTTGGAAAAATGAGTCATGTGACTCGCACGTGACTCGGTTTCCGTCCAGTTAGACGGCCGAATTTGACGGATGGGGCCAAAATACAAGGGTCAAGTAATTTGGGGGGCCGGAATCTAAGCTTTGGTAGTTTGGGGTGCCATCCGGAGAATCGATGGTAGTTTGGGGGGCTTTTTTGTATTTTTCCCAAAAAAATACCAATAGTAGTAGAATCGCGCGTATGATCTAAATTCAATTTTTTTTTTCAGCATGCACGTGGTGGCCATCAATCTATGCTCGATGAGCACCATTTTCGGGCATAAAATCAATTGTTTAATTTCTCCTTGGAATCCCTATTGTAAGTTTTTTTTTTTTTGTTATTTTACGAAATATTTCTTTTCTCGTTTTAGCAGTGATTTTATTAAGGAATTTCTCCAGATTTTGGAGAATTTTATTTCATTTCACAATTTTTTTTTTAATTAGACTTTTGTCCTTTTGGCAAAAAGTTGATTTGTTGCTTCAGCTATATAACCCCAACTTGTGGGCACCTTAATTCTTGACTTTGAATTATAATAACATTTCAATATTTTTAGAGTTATTTTCTGTTTTCTTTATGATGATTAAAAAATTTTCTTTCCCTATTCGTTATTTTCTGCTTTTTGCCGCTTCATATCGGCTTCTCTTTCTACAAACTAGAGAGAGAATTTAATTAAAGTCTGAGTAGCCCCCGTACTAATTAACAGGAAACGTGCTTTTGGTCTAGATGCTTCTTAACATCACCTTCATTTCTGATAAAAAAAAAAAAAAAAAAAAAAAAAAAAAAAAAAAAAAAAACCCTCCAAAAGGGGAATTACAAGTGACCACGTATCAACATTATTACAAAAGTACAATAGAAAAGGATTTCACCACCCGTAAGGCTAAAGCTATGCCATAGGCTAACGTAGTGATTAGAGATAAAAAATTTATACCGATTAAGTCTAAGATACAACTTGACTTAAAATAATTATCAAATACAACAGACTAATATTATATGAACATACATTTAGCCTCTCAATATAATAAAGCACAACCCAACTAAAGATAAGAGGCCTAGTCTAGCAAAAGCCACTTAAAAGCCCATATAAAATCAACCCATTGCAAAGATACACTGTGAAAAGACAAAAAATATACAAAATCCAAACAGAAACAGACAACCAATGCCCTCGCCGAAAAAAGTGCCAGGCCATCGCCTGAGTTGGCGTATACAAAACACGCTCCATCTCCCGAGACCCCAGCAGCATCCAACCACCATGATCTGCCATAAACCAGTCCAGAGAAGCGAGGCGTATCCCTCATGCGCCAATTCGGGACATAAGTTCCCCGGCGCGTGTAGGCCACGCGCCAATTAGGGAATAGCGACACGACCACAGCTTAATTAAGAGCAGAAGATTGAGTCCAAAGATCAACTTGAAAAGTAAAGGAAAAACATAAACATAAATAATTAAGAGCAAAAGACTGCCCCATTCAAATGTCTTCTTAAAGTTTAAAACCTCTTAATTTAGTGTATTAATTTTTTAATTTCTTTTAATGTCTTCCCTCCATTAGGGTTTGGGGTTAAGGGTGTTAAAATATTTTCAAAATTAATATGTATATATATTTATTTTGTGTCTTGGGAATGATTTAAAATGAAGGTGTTAAAAAGCATTAAATGAAGATAGTTCCACATGAGAAAATGAGAAACTGAAGTTGGCATTTATAAGTCTCAACACACTTTAAGCATTTAAAATAATGTTTGGGTGTATACTCTTATGTGTATACTGTAGTACGGTGCAAAACACCGGACGCATACACGCGCATGGTAGTGGGCTGTAGGGCGCTAATCATAGACAGTTATTTGATCTGATGGTCAGATTTAAGTGTCTATTAAAATAACAGTTTATGACTATTACTTAAATAGTTATGAACGATCGGATTAACATTTATTTTCAATATTATACAGAAGTAACTGCTGTACAGTGATTAATAAAAAGAGATAACAAAATTTATTTTATCTTTAGTGCTTTTTCTGATACCTTCTGTATTTTTAAATTAAAAAGTCTCTATCTGTCTCTTGCTATAATAGAAAAATCTAAAAGTGTTCGAATTGAATTTTCGTTACTGCAAAACGCAATTAAACAAATAGAGAATTCTGAGTTCCATTGTACCCTGGAGAAATTTCTATTGTAACCCTTTGCATACCTTTTTGGTGGGGGAAAATAATTTCTTAAGGAAAGCGACGTTGTAACGCGCCTTAGAAACATTTCATTTATCTGCTTTCGTTTACCTTTTCTAACAAATGGTACATTTGAGATTGCGATTTCATAGACAAAAAGTGTGATTTTAAATCAAAATCGCAGAAAATAAATCATTTGGAATTGCATTTTAAAAAAATTACAATTTAAAAACGTAGAAAATCCGCTTTTTCAAATTGTAAGTAAGATGATGTTTTTTTAAAATAATTTTTTTTCTTTTAAAAAAAAACAGAAATTTAAAGGTTAACTTGCGATTTTGCTAAAGGGCCAAACATTTAACTGCATTTTTAAAAATTATTTTTTCAAATCACAAATTTTAAAATTTCTGTTTTTAAAATTGCAAACCCAAATGGACCCTAAATCAGCCTGCAAAAAGATAAAATGACCTTTATAACCCTTAAAATTTTATAAAATTCCAAATTTACCATTACTTATACATTATTTTTTTAAAAAAATAAAATAAAAATAAAAATAAAAATTTTTATTTGTAAGGGTAAAAGTGTCTTCATGACCTAACTCAACAAAGCGACCCTAAAATCTCTCAATAGCAGAAGACTGCCCCATCCAACGGGTCAAATTTATTGCTCAATTGCTAGGTAACTTCCCTAGAGCAGAAGACTGCCCCATCCAACGGGTCAAATTTATTGCCTAATTAGAGCTCTCTCTCTCTCTCTCTCTCTCTCTCTCTCTCTCTATATATATATATATATATATATATATATATATACTGAGGGCACAAAACACAGGTAATTAAGCACACGTACAAGATCTTCTGCCACTTTCCTTGAGCCATTTTTGCTCCATTAATGGCCGCAAAAACTTTGCCACTTCTGCAAGCAATATTTTTGCTTCTTCTTGTAGTACTACTCTCATTCCCGCACTCAATTCAATCAAAACTAAGCGGGCAGAGCAAGCTGTTCAACTTCATCCAATGTTCAGAGGGATCCTTATCATCCAACGGTCAAGATGTTAGCGAGCTCAAATTCAAGGAATTTGTTTTCTCTTGGATGAATGATTCAGGCTTCATAGACAGTAAACGCACCAACAAGAATGATGAGTTTGACGACCTTCTACACTCCTCGGAATCCAATTATTATCTAAAAATCACGTCCCTACTCATCATTCTGAATCTGCTATGAATATTATTGGTTATTTATATGGATTATACATATATATATATATATATAATGCTATTTTAGCAGCTTTTATTGTAATATGCATATGTACAACTGTGTTATTCTATGCTGGTTTTTGTGTAGAAATAGGTAAATTTGAAGTTGAGGATGCTGGAATTTCAGGAGTCCATATAACCTTATTGATCATGAGAAGTACATATATATATATATATATATATATATATATATATATAACATAACTACCTTTCATATAATTTAGCTCCTTCAAGTATTACTACATTTTTAATTTATTTACGCCTTCAAACTTTAAAAAGTAACATAAAGGCCCACCGAATTACCATCGTGTGTCAAATTAGATATTTTTATGTTTTTCTCTCCAAAATACCCTTGTAATTATTATTATTTTTTTAAAAAAAAATCCATTTGTATTAAGGAGGCCGGCTTGTATGAAAAGGTTAGGAAACCCTTTTTTGATATTTTCAATTTTTTCCTTTTTTGTTTTATTTTTTTTATTAATTTTAATTTTTTTCAAATGAATAACTTTGAAGGTATTTCGGAAAGAAAAATGTTAAAGTGTCGATTTTGACATGCGGTGATAGTATAGGGAGCCCCGATGTCACTTCTTAAATCTTGAAGGCGTAAACCAAAATGTGATAACAGTTTAGGGGAATAAAGTATATTTTTTTTCCAATATTTTATATTTTTCTTTTATAATTCACTTGATCATCATTTATAGTCTCTTTATAAATAAAGATCATCATAACACTTTAATAATATTAAACATCTAAGATATAGTCGTAACTTTTTATCGTTTGATCTATCTCTTATATTTCCATCTATATTTTTGCACTGAGGATAAATTCAACCCACTTAATTGCTAGGAATCAAGAAATTTAGTCTGCCTTGTGCCTCCATTTCCTTTTTCACACCTACCCCAATTTGTCATCTTACAATTATCAGAGACCTCGTACGTACACAGCCAATTCTGTCTTCAAAGTAACGTACGAGTACATTGTTCCTAGCCCAAGACATGCATACATGAGCCATGCATTGACAAAGATGAATGGCATCATGCAAATTAGAATGTGAGATATATATGTACTGAATAACCTTTGATGAGTAATCATAAGAAAATGATTACTCGATCATCATAGTAAAACTCATTGTAAAAGAGAGATGTTTTCTTTGTCTTTCTGCTAAGGCAGTTGTCTTTTAAATTAGGAATTAATCATGTACTTTATTTTTAGGAGTTTTTGTATCGCCACTTGCATATTGCCACATGTATGGGGCCCATACACGTGGTAAATTGTCAACCACGTGTGGGACGCGTGGTTGATTCAGATGTTGCAAAATGTGGATTTCGCAAAAACGTGTCCAACTCACCCACGTGGCCATTGGGCCACGTCGCGAACTGTCGGCCACGTGTAGAAATCACGTGGCTAATTGTTATCCACGTGTTTAAATAACACGTGGCCGACAGTTCGCCAAGTGTTTTTAGAACACCTGGCGACAGGTAGCCACGTGTATTTGTACACGTGGCGACATGTAGCCACGTGGATGAATGCAAGTGGCGACAGGTTGCCACGTGTACAAATACACGTGGCTACCTGTCGCCACGTGTACAAATACATGCGGCTACCTGTCGCCACGTGGAATACTATACACGTGGCTAATTTAATATATATTTTATTTTTAAAAAATAATAATAAAAAACACAAAAATACATATATAAATCCATTTTTCTTCCCTAAAATATCACAAAAATGTTAGGACTACATTTACAATTTACAATAAACACAAAATCAAATTACACACAACAATAATTATAAATCCAACAAAACTTTATTATTATTAACAAAACAAAGTTACGTAAAATATCTACAAATCTAGAGGCCGTCGTATCTGCGGATCACGAAGTCCTGTACCAGGCGTGCACTCGCCAACAGGCGATTGCTGTGCAAGGGACGGTGTACTAGGCGATGGTGTCCCAACGGGAGAGTGTTGGCTCAGCTGTCGTCCAGCAGGCGACAACGGGGGCTGGGCAAGCGGGGGGCTCACCAAATGCAATACTCCTATAGAGGTGAGCATAGCCTTGAGGTGTTGCATGCGCTGCTCCAAGGCATCATTCCTCGCAGTTTGAGCCTGTAGTAATGTCTCCATTGTCGCAAACCTGCGATCATGTGCAGAGCAGCCCCAAGATGTACATTGGGATGATCCTCCCTGTGAGCGAGCCTTATAAGAGAAACACGTCCCCCGTACGGGAGTAACGTTTGGCCCAACCTGCCGA
This sequence comes from Alnus rubra, assembly GCA_028654335.1. Taxonomy (NCBI): domain Eukaryota; kingdom Viridiplantae; phylum Streptophyta; class Magnoliopsida; order Fagales; family Betulaceae; genus Alnus; species Alnus rubra. The sequence goes on along the minus strand of JAJPGS010000125.1, from coordinate 898,724 downwards.
ACCCTCCCTGCATACTCAGGCCTGCCCAACGCCTGTTCGTACGCGTCGTTGGGTGCCCAGCTCACCGTATCTTCTGAGACGCTCTGAGTTGCGGCAGGATCATTGGATTGGCCCTGTGTCATCTTCTCCTGTATGTCGTCAACATAAAATACACATGTAGTCAATATATGATTTATCACATGCATATAACTTAGAAATATTCGTAAAATATTAGTAAAATATTTTACTAATATAACTTAGAAATATTAGTAAAATAGATCAGTAGCATATACATAACACTCATGTACGTTCGTTCGGGTGAGTGCCATCCTTCCTAGTATGCGTCTTCAAGAACGAATCCGCACGAGTGGGGGGCATGTCAGAAGATGTTGCCTGTCGCCATCCAATTGAAATAAATAACAAACAATAATTTTAATTTAGGGTAAAAAAAACAAATAGACACAAATAATATAACATCTACATATATTTTTTCATACCTCATCGTGATTAAATCTAACATAACTTTTGGATCCCAAACAATGGGGGAGGTTGTTCTGCTCCCGCATCCGCTTCATCCTTTCACAGGTCGCCTACCCACTGAACATTTCATAAAAATTTAGGGCTTGTTTGGTAAGTAATTGAGTTGGGGAATATTTGTGTGTGGTATAGTAAAAAGTGATTGATGTGATATAAAATTTGAGAATGTTTTATAGAAAAGTGAAAAAGTTTTGTTTTGTAGTAAATTTTTTTTATTTGAATAATGATAAAAAATTATTGATGTGATATAAAAAGTGTAAAAAAGTTAGAATGTTTTTGATTTGATATTTTTGAAAGAAGTGAAAAGAAATAGAGTGAGAATGAAAATAGTTTGCCAAACTAGCCCTTAAGCATTGACACACTTAAAGTAGTAATAAAATTAAATGAACAGTTGTTAAAATTACACATAATAATAATACAATCAAAGACCTACATACCATCTTCTAGTCAGTACACCAGTCTCGGAGTAGGTGCTCTACATCTATTGTATCATACTTCTCAAAAACTTTCTCCGGCACTCTAGCACGTATACTCTCGGGCGTGTCACCGTCTCAAATATCTAGCGCTGTTTTTAATTTCGACTTCCATGAACAGTGCTTACGTCCAATATCAGCCCACGCTTCGTGCTATGCCTTGCGCTCATCAATGGATACGAGGAGATAAAACTTCTCATGCACATGCAAAAAAAACATTAAATTTATAAGTTCAAAAAAAAAAAACATAACCCTAAGTTTATAAAAATAAATAAATAAATTAGATTCAATGCCAAAGTGTATTGAAACATCTTTCGTAAAACATACCATCAGCGCGTCCCACATTGCCTTCTTAATTTGCTAATTTACCTTCGCCCATTCATCCCACATATGTATGTAGGACCCGCTCCTCACAAGCATTCTCATAGCACGCCTAAAACGATTACAGGCTCGTCCTACGGGTTGTGTTGCAGCACAATCTTCTTCCCTCTCAGGAGCACCCAATTCCTCTCCGGGTCCCTAATCACCTCATAGTAGATGCTCCCGTCTGGATTGTACCATAACCAAAGAAGTTAAAACATTTCATTTAATATACTAAAAAATATATAAAATATTAAACAATGATATAATTTGATTTACTTTATTTTCAAACTTAATATTAATTGGTAACATATATAATATGGGTTTTAATGATGTATAAATATGTACTTACCCATCAACCGAATCTGGTCAGTTTGTATGCGCTGGGTCGTCTGCATGCTCCTCACCAACCCCTTCCCCCGGGGGAGGCTGCTGATCGTCGTCTGTCTGAAAGCATATCCTGGGGGCTATCAGGGGCCGACTGATCGAGACATAACATCGCAAAGTCTCCCTCATGGGGCATCTGTCTCTCCCCCAGATCCGGACCCTGACTCTCCCCAGAAAGCAGCACCTGGCTCTCCCCCAGAGCCGGCATCTGGCTCTCTCCTGGTGCTGGCATCTGTCTCACCCCCGACATCTGCCTCTCTACCAGTGCCGGCATCTGCCTCTTAGTCGGTTGTGGTAGTAGAAAGCTATCATCCTATGTCTCACTATCAGATCCACATGGTATAGGTCCATTGTAAGGGAACAGCCAATACGACACACCTCCATTTTCCCCATCACGACCCTCTCGCACCCACCAACGAGTCATATGACCCGGTGAGGCGATCCCCATCTGCGAGAGCGTCTGGTGCATCGAATATGGAGAGCAAGAATACCCAATTGTGCTAGTCTGCCCGTGATTTGACGTTGTCATCCCCGCCGTGGCCGGGATCAATGGTTTATACGCCGCATCTGGGTGGTGTGGCCACGACGTAGTCTGCAGTGGCCCCTGAGCTGTGGACGTGGGCATCCCCGCCGTTACTAGGGGCAACGGTCTATAAGTGGCATCTGGGTGGAGTGGCCACGTCGTAGCCTGTAGTGACCCCTGAGCTGTGGACGTGTTCGTGTAGGGCACGGGTAGGAGTGGTGCTTGATGTGCACAAAGAGGGAGTCTCTAGTCCATCGATACTTGGGAACAAATGTAGACAAATTATTAAACACGTTAAAAGTATAACACCCCAAAAATATATTACTAAAGGAACATCTATATTATATAATGAAATTTACGCATACTATACAATGATCGCATTTATGAATTGCTAGATGTTACAAAATAAAAACGTAAATTGCATTTAAGCGAATTGTACTAACAACTAATTTTGGTATCATCCAACGGGAGCTTCAATCGGATCTATGCTAGGCCTGTCGTGCTCGAATTCATCATTCATATCATGTAGATCATCAGTAGCTAATACGAGCAGCAAGCATTCGTGATAGGTTGAATCTGCATCATGACTCCTTTCCCCCTGACCGACGTCATACAGGTTTCGCGGTTTAGTCCGCACGGCACAAACCCAATCTTGGTTCCTTACATCTCCTACATAAAATACTTGGTCTAGTTCTCCCCCGTGGACGAGGTGATTGAAGTTGACATAGATTAGGCCATAATCGTCCATTCTGAATCCTCTGTTTATCGTGGGGTCCGCCCAATTGCACTTGAAGAGGACGTACGTAGTCCTGTCATGTATAGTCATAATGCCTGCGAATTTCTATAACCTTTTTTTTTTTTTTTTTTTTTAAATTTTTCCGCTGAAGATACCAAATTCATATTAAAAGTATGTAGTCTCCTCACATAAACAGTTGAAGTTAGTAATCAAAGATAAAAAAAACGTTTTCGTCGCAATTGATGATTGATGATTTAGGCTGAGAAGTAGAAGCAATCTTTTTTTTCGCCTAAGCGTGTTATACATATATACATAGCACGCTTTGTTGATTATGATTTCATATTGTAATTTTAGTTTGCCATTGTTGCTTATGAACATATTTTTATAAAGCTAGAATGTACATGTACCTGCATTTATTGTACGAAGTGGACGGTGGAAGATTTGTTTGTCTTTTATTTTTTTCCGAAATTACAGTAAAGATTTATATATATTTGTAGCACCATTTTTTTTGCCACAACTTATACATATTCATAACACAATTTATTGATTATATGTATTCGTGTTTTAATTTTAATTTGCCATTGTCGATTACGAACATATGTTTATAAAATTTAAATGATAGCGGATATTGTTTAGTTTTTTCCACTTCCCAAAAATACCAATATTCATAATAGCACACTAAATTCGTAATAGCACACGAAAAAGTATCTCAAATCTTCTCACATCAACAATTGTAATCACCACAAAAGAGAATAAAAAAAAAAAAAATACACAACATTATAGTAACATAAACACCAAAAAAATAAAAAAATAAAAAACGAATCAAACAAAAATTCCATATATATACTAATTAGACAAAATCAAATTAGACATTGAATCCATATATATACAAAATGCAGCAAATCAATAACATTGCAAAGGAAAAAAAAAAAGCATAGACAAAACAAAATATATCTACAAGTGTATCTGTAGATCCAACCACAGCATTTCCAAATTGGAGTATAAAAAATCCAAATTTATACTCCAAGCAACAAATCAGTATATCTGCGAAGGAAAAAAAAAATAAAAAATCTACAAGTATATCTGTAGATCCAACCACAACATTTCCAAAATTGGAGTATAAAAAATCCAAATTTATACTCCAAGCAGCAAATCAGTATATCTGGAAAGGGAAAAAAAATAAAAAATAAAAATTCTACAACTATATCAGTAACATTGCATGGAAAAAAAAAACTATCCTGGTGTCATATTTCCACGTACTGGCTGGTTGCCCAAAAAAAATGAGACAATATCCAAAAAAAAAATGAGACAATATCCAAAAAGTCTACATTGCCGGCATAAATAAATTCAAAACAAAAATGAAAAAATTACTTACAGTGGATTGATCGATGTAGGCTATGTGTGTACCTGCATTTTTGGAGAAAAAAATAAAAATAAAACTGTGAGAACCGGGCGTTTTTGGCCGAGAGAGACACGGAACTGAGCTGAGAGAGAGAGAGAGAGAGGAATACCTTTGGGCCGGTTGGGGTGGCCGTCCGAAGGTGGTTGCCGAACGGTGAGCCTTTTTGCTTAGAAAGAAATAGAGAGAGAGGGACACGTTCGGAGAGAGAGATTGAGAGATAGAGACGGTGGGATTGAGAGGAGGTGGACGATGGAGCTGCTCCCCGGATGGGACGCCGGACGCATGGTGGTCGTGGGCAGAGACGGTGGAGCATGAGAGTGAGAGAGAGAGAGAAACGGCGAGAGAGAGAATTTTTTTTTTGAGAAAAATGGATAGCTTCTTGAGGAAGCTATCCATTTTTAATAAAAAAAATTGATTTTTTTTTTTTTAATTTCGTTTCAAGTGGCACACACGGAAATGTCCTGCGCACGCCACCTGGCCCAAAATTAGCCACATGGATATCTTCCATGAGGCTAATTAGCCACGTGTATAAAATACACGTGGCTATTGGGCGACGTGTATATAATATACACGTTGCCCGTTGTGCGACGTGGAAAAGAACACGTGGCTATTATGCCACGTGTTAACGATCCACGTCACTGTATAATATTTTTTTAAAAAAAATTAAAGTATTATATATATATATACTACACTATATAAATTGTATTTGTAATAAACCCATATAAACCCTAACCCTTAGTACACTAAATATAGCTTTGAACCCTAACCCTAATCCTTAGTATACTATTTATAACACTAAAACCCTAAGCCCAATATTACATAAACCCTAATCCTAAGTATATTATTTTTAGTAATAAACCCTGAGTATAAAGTATATATTTTATATGTGAAGTACAGAAATGCAAACCTAATTAACTATACGTATATATATTATATATAGCACTAAACTAGGGTTAGGGTTCAATAAAAATTTACATATGTGCACATTTAATTATGTGATTACAATTTGAGAAAATTGCAAAATCAACATTATGGGACTTGAGCTAGTGACAAATACTGTTTTCAGCTACGTGGAGTGAGCGAGTCACAATTCGACCAAGTTTTGAACATTGAACTGGATCAAATGATAGAGGCATGCAAATTTCTATCTGTGTAAGGTATGCTAGAATGATCGGGACCACAAGGGCAACACATTGAGATAGATGTTCTATTTCACAAGTTTGGTTTCTCTGCAGATGCAAAGTACACATCATTTGGTAACTAACTTCGGGTAAAAAAATAGACATTGAGAGGTATATCATTCTGGATATTTTTAATACGTCAAATATATTATTTAAATAATTATGCATCAACATATATAAATGTATTATATATTTAATATATTAGTGACATGTTGCATGCAATAGGTCGGTCGGTAAAAACACCATGTGTTGGATTATTTTTTTCAATGGAAAAAAAATTTGTAATTTTCCAAAAAATATATAATACATATGGCGACATGGTCGTTAAACATGTGGCCATATGGCAACGTGGATTATGTGTACATTGCCATATGGCAACGTGGGTTATGTGCACATTGCCATATGTCCACGTGTGATTTATCCATAAACCCTAACCCTAAGTATATATACTGTATATTTAAATTTCTTAACGTTAATACTGTATATATAGTATATTCGTATTTAGCCACTTCACAAACTGTATAATATTTTATGTAAATTTTAAATACTATATATAAATATATACTTTTGGTGTTATTTGTAAAACGCAAATACGAACCCTAACCCTAAGAGTATGTACTACACATAGTACAAATTAAGCCCTAATGCATAAACCATATATAAGAAACTCAACCTGTAAATCCTACTTTTTATATATAGCACGTAGCCTTAAACCTAACCAAAAGTGTATATACTATATATGACCATAAATTCTAACTATATATATAACACAAATCTAAGGTTAGGATATATACGAGTCATTATGTATGTATATAGTAATAATAATAAGATTTTTTCTTAAAAAAAAAAATTAAATACAAGGATTTATTTGCATTGTGTACAAAACTAAACTTTAATTTGGTATATAGTGTACGAGGATTTATATGCATAGTGTAGAAAACGAGTCATTATGCATGTATATAATACTATATTATTATGTGTATATATATATTTGTTTTTTTTTTAAAAAAAAAAAAAAACCAACAGTTGGCCACGTGGCATTTTTACACATGGCCTACGCATTGGCCATGTGCCCAATAAATCCACGTGGCCACGTGTCTAACATCCACGTGGCCAAAGTCTGCCACTAGGATTTATACACGTGGCCAAATGGCCATGTGGAGTAATTACACGCGTCCATTTTGGCCACATGTAATTAATACACGTGGCCAAATGTTTTCCTGCTACATCTAGCCATGTGCTTGTTAGGGCACGTGGCTACAGTAACGATTACTGTAGCCACGTGGCGATTACAACATTTTTTTGTAGTGAGGTTCTTTCCTTGTTAAAAAAAAAAACTCTAGTGCCACACTATTAAAAATTCTGGCATTAATTAATGTCATTTTTTTAGCATCGTTCTACAAAAACAACGATAGGATTTGGGGATTTTTACTTTTGTTGTGGAATTTGGGTGGTTTGATGTGCAGGAAGTGTGGTTGGATTGCCTGTTCGATTACTAAGAAATGTCAGGAAGGAAAATATCAAGAACTTTTATCTAGGGAAAACTCCACCTACAACTCCTGATTTTTCATCATTTTTGTAATCATATCCACAAACTTTAGAAAATGTCAATTTAATGTTTCTATTTTTCAATTTTTTTCAATTTCAACTCTTCCATCCAAATTTAACGTTAAATCAAATGATTGACGAGTAAAATGTCTCTTATACCCCTAAAATGTTTATAAAATTACAAAAATACCTTAATTTAATAATTAATTTTTATTTGTTTTCAAATAAAAAAAAAATGAAGTCTGACCCGTCGTGGGTCAAACGTGACCCATGGCAGGCCACAAACCTAACCCACCGTAAGTTACAAATTGGGTCTCATTTTTCCCTTTTTTTTTTTTTTTTTTTTTTAAAGAAGTGAGTGGTATTTTGGGAATTTCATGTTTTTTATTAGGATTTAATGTTGAATTTGGACTAAAGGGATGAAATTGAAGAAAAAAAAATGAAAGATGTATACCCTAAATTTGACACTTTTTAAAGTTTGAGATTATGATTGCAAAAGCAATGAAAAATCGGGGATTGTAAGTGAAGTTTTTTTTTTTTTTTTTTTTAAATAAAATAAAATAAAATCTATTTTAGCACGACTTAAACAATTCACATTGTTTGTTATGGGATAAATGATTTCACGGTCCTGGGTGAAATCACTTTTGTTCCAGTGTGGTGTAATCCCTGAGCTTGTCCAGGGGGTGGCGACTGGAGGCCAAGCAGGCAAGGCGAAGATTGTTTTGTGGTATCTGTTCCATCGACCACGCCTTCTCACCATGAAGGAGAGACCTACAAGACCGAAGCACATAGATCGGTGGTAGGGGGCCTCTCCGTAAGTATATTTGTCCCTCTTTTTAGGGTGGGTTAGAGTGTCGGTGTGTGGTGGGAATCGGACTACGCGGCGGACCGAGACAGAAGTGGTTACGTTGTGTTTGCTAGTCTGAAAGCGACAGTGAGAAGTCCAAGAGAGAATTAAGGGGACGTAATCATGCCGGACCAGTTATACCTGAGTTGTGGGCATCAACCGACAACGGTTTTCTTCGAATGGGGGAGAAATTTTTGGACTAGTTTTCTTCGCACGTACACCATATGTGTTTGGTTGTAATCCTCCAAACATGGAGATTGTTTGGGCAGAATTATAGGTGTATTGCTAGTTTGTTTCCTGACATATTCGGGAAACTGTATTCTCAGAGTCTCTTAAGACTTTGTTTTCTGTAGAGCATTTTTGCTCTCTTGGTTTCATGAATGATATCTCTGATCTTTTTAATTTCTTACCAAAAGAACAAAAAAAAAAAATACATTATACTTTATTTTTTTATAAAAAAGAAAAAAAAATTGAAAAATTCATTTTGTTTTGTTAGACAGCATAAAACCGTTTATAAAATTACAAAAATTTAATGTTAAGTCAAATAATTAGGGAGTAAAATGTCTTTTATACCCTTAAAATGTTTATAAAATTAAAAAAATAAAGTCTGACCCACCATGGGTCACAAACCTGACCTTCTGTAGGTTACAAATTGGGTCTTATTTTTCTTTTTCTTTTTCTTTTTTTAAGAAGTGAGTTGTATTTTGGGCATTTCACTTGTTCTGGTAGGATTTAACAATGAATTTGGATTGAAGGGATGAAATTGAAAAAAAAAAAAAAAAATGAAAGATGTATATCATAAATTGACACTTTTTAAAGTTTGAGATTATAATTGCAAAAGTGATGAAAGATAAAGGTTGTAAGTATAATTTTCTTCTTCTTCTTATTTTTTTTTAAAAAAAAAAACAAAACGATTTGAAAAAATTCATGTCGTTTTGTTAAACGGCATAAAAAGGTTTACGTTGTGTAGTACTGTTGGTACAGTTTCCGGTATGGTGTGAATCTGTACGTTCTTTTGATGTTCTTCACGCTTCTCAATAATTCTGCAAAACAACAAAAACTAGGGACCCTTTCGGGGATCCTGCTCTGATGCCTAAATTAGTTTCTATGAGAAAATAATGCTCTGTGTATAAAATATTGAGTCTTCGTTCATACCTGGGGTATGAGCTTATTTATAGGCAAAGAGGTGGAGTCAAACCTGGATTAGAATTCCTGCTCCTCATTGATCTAGAACTATTGTCAGAATTCTAATTGGACTTTGATCCTTTATTAGACTTCTAATCTCATCATTCTTCTTATCTGATCTCTTATTTGACTTGAATTGCTCAAAGCTACAGTCGTGTGCTCTTCTCAGATATGTCCCATGCCTTGATTGGCGATAGTGCCCATTTGTAATACCACGCCCAAACACGTGGTAATTATTATTTTACAAACCATGAGATCTTTAAACATTTTAAGAAATTAATCATGTATGAAAATCCTCAACAAAATATTTAAACTACATATATAGTGTGTTCAAAAGTATTGTCACAATAATAATAAGAAAAAATTGTATCATTGGTCCCTATAGTTGGTCTAAATTACAAATCGCTCTCTCTGTTATAAAAAATAATTCAAAAATTATTGTGGTTGACTTAATTTACAAATTGCTCCCTGGAGTCAAATTCCATTAAAAATTTTGACAAATTCTGTTAGGCGCCACGTTAGTGCCAATAAGATGGCAACACGTGTCGATATATATATATAATAATAATAATAAAAAAGCTTAAATTTTTATTTTTATTTTTTAAAAAAAATTGAAAGTAGAAAAGGGTTGGCTACTGGTTGGGCAGCCACCCCTTTGGGGAAGGCCGCACTCCACCCTCGCAGCCACCCCTAGATGCATTTTGGGGTGGCCGTGTGCCACCCCCGACCACCCATTTTTTTCTTTTCAATTTTTTTTTTTAAAAATTAATTTTTATTTATTATTATGATCGACACATGTCACCATCTTATTGGCTCTAACGTGGCGCCTAATGAAATCTGTCAAAATTTTTAATGGAATTTGGCTATAGGGAGCGATTTGTAAATTAAGCCAACTACAGGGATCTCTGAATTAATTTTGATACCAGAGGGAGCGATTTGTAATATAGGCCAACTATAGGGACCAATGATGCAATTTTTCATAATAATAATAATAAATAGTAATAATATTCAAAATGAATTCCTGGTGTCGAATGATCGACGGACAGGTGTCATGATCGATCGATCGACCCCACTTTAAATGTTGACCCTAACTAAAAAATGAACAATCAACCCTCGAGGACGAATGTTCGATGACAGGTCTAATTTTGACATATTAGCCATTTTTGGCGTGCATAAAGAGCCTATTTAAGCATTCGTACGTCCATTCTTAGTTCTTACCCATTTTGACACTGATTGCCTAAAAAAAAAAAACCTTAGAGTAAGAGAGGGAAGGTGATTTCTTGAAGCCTTATCTTCAAGGAGAGTGTTGTGAAGTTAAGATGTCCAAAACTGAGGATAATCGACTGAGGTAAGTAACTGCTTTCAGAACGATTAAATGTTTTACCATGCAATATGTTTATCAAACTGAGGATAATCGACTGAGGTAAGTAAATGCTTTCAGAACGATTAAATGCTTTACCATGCAATATGTTTATCAAACTGAGCATTCTTTAAATTCGTGCTTCTATTAAGTGATTATATTATGAGCCTAATGATTCTAACAAATGTTTATAACTGCATCGAAACGAATATTTGCTTATTAAATAAGAGTACGATAGTGTTCCCAAAAGCAGTCACTAGTTGGGTTGTTGCATTCAACAAATGTGTTGCATCCGTGGGTTCGGAATTCCGCCTTGGTGGTAGAAGTGGAGTCTCTCTATTACTGCGGGCTTTGTTGTCTTAATCGTTTCCTGTCCTATTCGTTTCTCCATTCATGGTTGTGTTCGTTCTTAACAACATCTTCTGGGGGGGTCTTGTAACGCCCCGAATTTGAGCATGCAAATTCATAAGCAAAAACCTCCGGTTTCTACGTGACATTATTACATTAGAGATAAACTCTCGCAACGGAATATATATTTTTTTCTAAATTCTTAGGAATTGATAGCATAACACATTAGACCTGACTGAAATACTTCGATACATTTATTAAAAGTTACTTAGGTTTATCTTTACATGCTATATACACACTAAGTGCATCAAAATTAATGCCACAGACGGCACATAATCATATAACATAAAACATGTCAAACATGACATTGTTATAAATATTTACATGCCATAAAACAAAACACACATTAGCACAACTAATAGTTTCTAAACTAGTACATAATAGTACGATAATGGTCTCAAAAACCATCAAAACTGGCAAATGAGTTCATGCCTTCATTCTCTAGATTTACATCAGTAACTATGCAAATATGACGTCATCATATTTACATAGACAAACAAGTGAGTCATCCATTTTCATAACTAAGTTACCATCAGATTAATAACAGTTTATAAAGAATACAAATGCAAAGGTTGTATGAATATGCATCGTAGTAATCCTTTAGTTTGTGTTTTATGATCATCTTACTTCAGACCTCTCGTTCTAAGTTATCTGAATCTGTTCATGTATGTTGCCTCACACTTAAAGTCTTACCTGTTTTTACTGGAATCCTACCGGTCCCAGCATTAATTATATATTAGGACTTCGAACACTCCTAGGTCACTTTGAACCCCTGGGTCCACTGATTAGCCTTCCTTCCACTTGCTACTACATCAGCTTGTTGATGGCTATCTCTTTAGCCATTTTATTAATTGAACACAACATGAAATGCATGAACAAACACCCATGCAATGAACACATACCACACAATCCTAATGAAATGTAGAATCATCCTTAGTAAGTACATCCATACTTACTCTCCTTGGTGTAATTTGTTAGCTCATTTTCTGTAACAAATATATACAAAGAAGATAATATATTCATTAGTCATTTTTCCAATATTAAATGTGTATATTTTTACATCACTTTATTCATCGTTTTTAGTCATCAATTAAAAGGTGATTACTTATAAGTCTTTTGACGTTTAAGCTCTATGTTCAAACACCGAAACGCGGTGACATAATGTTTAAACATAAGTCTTTAAGTCAAAGCACTTTAATAAGTTTTTTTTAGAGTAATTATGATTATCCACAAGAATTGTAAGTACTAAAATAAGACAATAACATGAGAATATAAATACTAAAACGATTCATGTTTAAGCATCGAAACACAACATATTGCTCTTGGTGACATAACACTTAAACACGAATCCTAACAGGATATATATATATATATATATATATATATATATATATAGTAAAATTTGAGAATCCTAAGTTAAAAAGACAATATTTGGAAAAATTAAGAAAACTTCTTACAAAGAAAGAAGTAACTAAGACAGAAACCCTTTTGGTATCAGAGCCATACGGTTGAGTTATATTCCTGTTTAATTTGTACATCCGCCCAAGTGGCTGGTTATTTCTCTTGAACTGCTATTGTTCAATTCTGTTTATTGCATCTACTCTCTGTTAAGATTCTAGGCTAATAGAAAGATGACACTGTCGTCAGCGTGTCGTCAGTGCAGTTAGAGCCGAGGGAAGGCTGAGTAAGTCGGGAGGACACACGGTAGGACACAGTGTATGATCTAGGAAACCTAGTTGAAGCACAAAGATGAAATGCAGTAGAGAGATGAAAACACCAAAAGTTTAAGCTCAGATAAAGCAAAAACTTGTGAAGATGAATAGATTATTCAGATCTAACTCATCAGTAAGCTGTAGGTCTACTAGGATCCCAGAAATCCCTGAGATTATAAACGAAGAACATGTTGAGTACCATGTTGAAGATTCCTTCATTGATATCAATGATTGGAACATCCCTAAAGTCCCTAATAAAGAAATTTACAGGAAGAAGTGGTCAATGACATCGTTCAAAACTGAACAACATGTTAAGATCGTTGAACAAGTCTATGCTCTGAATAAGGAGCATGAGTTATGTCAGCTTTTTAGCCCTGAATCCATAAAGAGACATAGAAAAGAAGGCCATAAATTTATCCACATCGGATTAGTTCAGGTCGCCATTAAGCCCTTAACAAGAAGAGGTCTTAAAGCCTCAGTTCTACTAGGTCTAAGAGATGCCCGCTTCATAGACTGGGAAGACAGTCTTCTTGGTTTAATTGAGGCATCTATGCATGATGGTCCAGTCTATTTTGATTGTTACCTAGACTTCACCATAAGCCTAAGTGATCCCCATATATTAAAAGCTTTAACTTTGAGCATTAGAACTCAAGGATACAGAATCCTTGAAGGTGTTCAGCCTTTAGCTTTAATTTATAGGGTTTATTATATGTGTACTAGAACCAACATGAACTTCCAAGCTATTCACAGAAGTCCTAAGAATCAAACTATGTTGATTCAAAGTAGCCAGAGTAATGCAAACATTCGTGTCCCTCACACTGTTATGTGGATTGACATTAGTTTACCCCAGGAATGGAGGTTAACTAATTAAAGTTTTAAGCCTGAAATTATACGTCATAATCTAGACAACCTAGATTATATCAAACAATATCTGGACGGTACTGTCAAGATAGACTTCGGCCACAGACCTAAGCCAAACCCTAAGTCTAACCTTCGCATAGAAGAAGTCCCAAGGTCCGGTTCTTCTAAACTAGAAGTCCCAAGGTCTAGCTCAGCTAGACTTGCTAAGAATAAGATTCCAACTCGGCATTCGTTAGTTGATTCAACCACAATGGAAGAACTAAAACGAAGAGATCTAGATTTGGAAAAAGAGTTAAGAAACCTTAAGCTAAAAGGAATCCAAACAAACTCTCAAGTAAGTTATCATTGTTACATGGCTGACAACCAACTAGAAGATGAAGAATCCCAAGATTTTACAATTGAAACAACCATTGACCCTCAGCTAAGTATGCTAAAGAAGCCTTTCAAGATAGATTTTAAAAGACTTAATGAAGAGCTTGAGTCGGAAGCAAATCTTGAAAGAAGAAGAGTTTATCACGAAAGGTTCAACCTTGAACAAAAGAAAGAAATCTTAAGTCATTATAAGGAACACATAAGTCAAGTCGAAACAGAGGTTCTCTGTTTCGATTTTGTTGATGAGTTTTACCCTGTTGAAAACAAGGTACATACTATCTCCAAAGAAAAGTGGGTAAAAAAAGATAACATAGTTGTTTCTTCAAGTCACCCTCCACAAGAAACCATAGTGTTTAAGCACCGTTTCACAACAGTTAAGGCTTCCCCCTTTAAGGTTACATCTGAGAAAATAGATGTTAAGAAAGTCATTGAGCAAAATAATTATACCAACCAATACCTAAACTCCATAGGTAACTAGTTAGATAAAATTGAAGAAAAACTTGATAACTAGCCTGTTAAGCAAGAGAAACGTTTAATTAAGCCTCCAGAGTTAAAACTGAGAAATAGTTTAAAAGTTAACAAGAATAAGTCTGTTGAGAAGATAGAAGAAATGCTTAAGGATTTGGAAAAAGCCAAGCAAGAACATCCAGGTACATCCCATACTGTGGCTATTGCTAATATCCCTTAGTCTTCTGAGAATTCATCTGAAACAGAATCCACTTCAGAATCTGACTCTAATGAAGATATCAGAAAAGTTGAAAAAGCCATGTCTAGTCTAGAACTGAACAGGATACACAAGCCTAAGTTCCCTCCAGCAAGTCTTACCAAAAATTGGTATCCTAGGCCAACCCCTCCGAATATCCAATTTGAGGAAAGAAATTTCCAAAGTCAATTTGCCATCTTTGCAGATAAACTATACGAATGGAATATTGATGGTTTATCAAAACAGCAAATCCTAGATAAGTTAACCCATATGACTATGGTCTCCAATAGCTATGCTACGAACCATGGTTTAAGTCAACCAGAGGTTATTGACCTCCTGGTTTCAGGTTTCGCAGGAACCCTTCAAGCCTGGTGGGAAAAACATCTCACCAATGAGTCCAAAGAAAGCATAAAATATGCTGTTAAGACTAATGCAGAAGGAATTCCTATATTTAATGAAGAAATTGGTTTAGGAAACTTCGATGCGATCAACACCCTATTCTATACCATCATAGAACATTTCATTGGAACTATTAGTCACCTCACATCTAGGATCCATGACCAACTAAGTAACCTGAGATGTCCAACCCTAAGCAACTTTAGATGGTATAAAGATGTATTCCTCTCTAGAGTTATGTCAAGAGATGATAGTAACCAACCGTTTTGGAAAGAGAAATTCATAAACGGTTTACCTCATCTGTTTGCCCATAAGATCAAACAAGTCTTAGTAAATGAGAACAATGTGATAAATTATGATAATCTCACTTACGGGAATATCATAAGTGCTATCCAAAAAGAAGGTCTAAAGATGTGTATAGATATGAAAATATCTAATCAAGCCAATAAGAATAAGAAAAAGGCTAAGTATGAAATGTGAAACTTTTGTGAACAATATGGTCTACCTTGTGTGCACTATCTAAGAAACATAAGAAATCTCGAAAGCATGAAGAATATAGAAAGCATAAGAAAAGGTTTAAAAGATTTAAGAAATGAAGCTTTGAACCTAATGAGTTCTATAAGAAAGACAAGAGGAAACCTAAACAACGACGATTTAAGAAAAAATCAGGTTGTTATAAGTGTGGTAAGTCAGGTCACTTTGCAAAAGATTGCAAAGCTAAGGATACTATTAAGCAACTAAAAGTCTCTAATGAAGAAAAAGAAAATTTAATAAGAATGTTAGAAATACAAGACACTGAACCCAGTGAATATGAGTCAACAATTTCAAGTGAAAGCTATTGCTCTTGCAGTAGTACTAAGTCTGGTCCCGATATAAGTTTTGGTTGTCAAGACACTTGTTGTAAAACAGTTGGTGTCGTGACCAAAGAAGAAGAACAAGAAAAATTGCTTCTTGATCTTATAAGTAAAATTGAGAATCTTGAGTTAAAAAGACAATATTTGAAAAAATTAAGAAAACTTCTTACAAAGAAAGAAGTAACTAAGACAAAAACACCGGAAGTAAGTCTAAGTAACACACTCAAAAGATTTAATAAACCCAAGAAACAAATCACAATAAATGATTTGCAACTTGAAGTTAATCAAATTAAGTCGGAGATTAAAATCAAAAGTTTTTAATAAAATTAAGCCATTTTTTATATTCAATTTGAAGTTAATCAAATTAAGCCATTTTTTTCCTGCAAAAACTCACGGGTTGAGAAATAAAGGATTAAGTTTTGACTTTCTTTGATATACTCAATTTCAAAATCAAATATGCTTAAGATAGCTTGCCATCTTGCAAAAATCTGTTTAGATGCAATGTTTTGAACATCCTTTTCTAAAACATGTTTTGCGCTTTTACAATCAACTCTTATTAAAAACTTTTGATTTAAAAGGTTATCTTGAAATTTTGAAATACATAGTACTATAGATAAAATTTCTTTCTTAATAGTACTATAATTTATCTGTGCTGAATTCCAAACACCTGAATGGAAGCGAACAATTTAGTCAGGTTGGTTGGAATGAACTTGTTGTTTGAGAATACCACCGTAACCAATGTCGGAGGCATCAGTCTCAACGATCTTAAAAGAATCAATTGTAGGGATGTCAAAGACAGGGCAATTTCTGGACATGGAGCTTAATTTCTTTGACAATGGAAGTATGAGTATTAGTCCACGGAGAAGGGCTTGTTTGAAGTCTATCAATAATGGCTTGCATTTCTTGCGAAAGTTTTGATAGAAATCAGCAACATAGGTTAGAGATCCAAGGAACCTTTGGAGTTGGGTTTTCTCGAGGATTTCATCAGGGAACTTATCAGCAAATTGAATAACTCTGCTGATTGGACTTATTTTTGATTGATGGATATTATATCCAAAAAATCGGATGTTGGTTTGGAACAACTTAATTTTAGTAGCAGAGACTACTAAACCATTAACCTTGATAACTTCTAGAAACGAATTCAAATGTTTCCAGTGTTCTTCAATGGACTTAGAGAAGATGAGAACATCATCTATGTAAACTATGGAGTATTTGCTTAAGGGGATGAGAATAGCATTCATGATATTCTGAAACTCACTTGGGACATTCTTAAGACCGAAAGGGCGAACTGAGGCTTTAAGACCTCTTCTTGTTAAGGGCTTAATGGCGACCTGAACTAATCCGATGTGGATAAAGTTATGGCCTTCTTTTCTATATCTCTTTATGGCTTCGGGGCTAAAAAGCTGACATAACTCATGCTCCTTATTCAAAGCATAGACTTGTTCAAAGGTCTTAACATGTTGTTCAGTTTTGAACGATGTCATTGACCACTTCTTCCTGTAAATTTCTTTACTGGGGACTTTAGGGATTTTCCAATCATTGACATCAATGAAGGAATCTTCATCATGGTACTCAACATGTTCTTCATTTATAATCTCAGGGATCTCTAGGATCCTAGTAGACCTAGAGCTTACTGATGAGTTAGATTTGATTAATCTATTCATCTTCACAAGTTTTTGCTTTATTTGAGCTTAAAATTTTGTTGTTTTAATCTCTCTAACGCATTTCATCTCTGTGCTTCAACTAGGTTTCCTAGATCATACACTGTGTCCTACCGTGTGTCCTCCCGACTTACCCGGCCTTCCCTTGGCTCTAACTGCGTTGACGACACACTGACGAATATCTATATATATATATATGTATAATGATATTATGATGCAAGGGGTAGGGTAATCAGGCGGTAAAACCAACCTTACAGGAATGCAAATGCTAAGATAAATATGCAAATGATAGGGTAATCAGGTGGCAAAGCAGACTTGTAGGAATGTAAATGCTAAGATAAATGTGCAAAAGATAGGGTAATCAGGCAACAGAGCCGAATTGCAGGAATGCAAATGCTAAGATAAATATACAAATATATATATATATATTAACAAGAATATATTCACTATTTTACAAAAGTCATTAAATCAATTAAAATCACTACTGTGATTCATGATTAAGTACCGAAACATTGTGATAATGCTCAAACATGAATCTTAACAATTAATATGGAATGCTATATAATAAACACACAAGTAATAAAATTATTTTTGATGATCCAAGACCATCACAAGGCTAAAATACAACAAGAATAATATACATATATATCCACAATTTCATAAAATTCACAATAATATTAAAGAAGATCAAAGAGAGGTATATGTGTTCTTTAGGTCATTTTCTTGAATTCTTTTCTTTTCAACCTTATTTCTTTTGTGTTCTATATTTTAGGCATCATATTAACATAAAATATATCTTAGAAATCACTTATGGAACACTTGAACACATAGAAAACTTACAAAACAATTTATGAAACAAAAGTTCTCTTTTAAGCCCAAAGTGGCCGGTTTTGGAGTTGCTAGTACTATTTTGGTTTATGATCTTTTTTCTATAGAGATAGGCCATGAAAGAGTAATTTAAGAGGTATATCTAGCTCCCCTAAGGCTGCTGGATAGAAATACAAAAGAGAGAAACAG
Source organism: Alnus rubra (assembly GCA_028654335.1). Lineage (NCBI taxonomy): Eukaryota > Viridiplantae > Streptophyta > Magnoliopsida > Fagales > Betulaceae > Alnus > Alnus rubra. Next base: position 880,222 of record JAJPGS010000125.1, on the reverse strand, counting down.
AAAAGTTTACTCAATCCTCACCTTGGCCGAGTAGTGGAGTTTTAGGGCTGCTTGAGTTCCTGATTTTTATCTATACCTTAGGCTGTGAAAAAGGAGGGAAATGGATGATATTAAGCCTTCTAAAGGTGATGGACAGTAGCTTGAACCAAGGGGGACAATAGCTTAAAGCAAAACAGAAAAGTTTAACTCTTTTTCTCAAGTTAGTCCTGTGACTCTCCAAGGAAACATCTCTCTCTTTTGCATGGATTTTTGAGTTTCTAAAATAATACAAGGAAGGCCAACATGCTGTCTATTTATAGAGGACCAAAAGGGATGGGGTTGGTGAAGGAATCAAGCCACGTAGAGTGCTAGAAGGCTGCTGGAATTTTAAGAAAAGGATAGCCTCCATTGTTGACAAAAAAAAAGTTTCTTTCACACTCAAAAGTCCAACTTTTTGTCTAACTAGACTTAGCTTTCAACTAGATTGCCTAAACTAAATAAATTTCATCTTGTCTCAGTTCTGGAGGCAGTTAGGTCCAGCTAGTATGGAGATTTTAATTCATTTCTGCTAAAAATTCGACAGTTGGATTAATTAGGCACCGGTTTTGGTCAAAAAGTCAATTGTCGCCAAATTGAATTCTGACTTCACAGGATTTAAGCATAAACTTTAATTATACTATATTGAGTAATTATAAGCCATAAAAACATATTTATCAAGCCTAAATTTAGAGGTCAAAGTTCAACCAAAAATGTCACTTGACACTTAAATAGTCAACTATAAATTTAAAAAGTCAACCGGTAGACCTTTCACCAAATTTTACCATATGATAGATATTTCTAATGTCATAGATATTTCTATTTTGAGCACAACGGTTTTGAATCAACTAAATCTGAGTCTGTTTGACTTGTTTTCGGTTCAATCAAAGTTTAAAACTTAAATGTTACTTTTAGATTTTTAAGGGTTTTTAGGTTTTGATCTTTAAGTTTTCAAAATAACTTTAAGTTTATTTATAAAAACCTACGGATATTGTCTCATAAACAATATCAATGATTTCTTTAAGAGCTTAAAATTACTAGGCATTACAGGTCTTCTTGTTCTTCAATCATCGGAGCACACTCCCTCTCGATCCTTGCGAGAAAAGCTGCCTTACGTTGGTGCATGTTGTTCCGTCGTGCATCGGCCTTAAGCAACTTCGCTTCTTTCCTCTTTCCCAATTGGTGCTCGAGCGCCGATCCCTAGTCAATTCATCGCTCAAAGCACGTGGTCCATCCTCTGGTGGAAAGTCTCTGATTGTTAACACATCACCTCACCACCTCTGCTGAGCCCTCATCTGCTAGTAATCCAAGGCCAATCTTCTACAATACGGTGGTACATTAGTCTACTCGAAGGCACCCATCGAATCGATCTCTTAAAGCTATTCTTAGTCGTAGGCTGTAAACTTAGCCTACACCACAACTCCCAGACTTATTTTCTATTTTCTTTACGGCGGCTAGAACTTTCTCTTTCTTATTCATTATTTTTTTTCTCTTCTTAAATTACATTTTATCTTCAATATTAAGTTTATGCTTACTATCATCTCGCATTGACTAATACTAGAAGTTACTTTCGTATCCTTTCAATAGTGATATGAATTTTAAAATCACTATTGAGCTTGTGATTGATCACTTTTAAATTTTAATCAAATAGTAATTTTAAAAGTCACCTTATTTTGGGAGGGACACAAGAAGAACTTATAGAATTACTCTTTCACGCTGCTTCTCTTTCTAATATCTAGAGAGAGAATCTAATTAGGGGAAAATACAATTAACCCCCCCTCAAAGTTTGACCACTTTTTCAATTCTGCCTTCAATTTTTAAAAATTTGCAATGTGCCCCAACGAAGTTTTTAAATTAGTTAATGTGGCCAATCTGTTAGTAATTTCCGTCTACTCTGACGGAAACGGTCTCAAGTGCTCCGTACGTGATTTTTTTCCATGGGAGTTTCTCCATTTTACCCTCAATTAGATGTGGTGAATTACCGAATTAACCTTCAAATATTTCATCACACAATCGTCGAACTTCACTGGCTTCGGCGTCGTCCACATGGTGGTGGCATTGCCGGTTTATGGGGTGCATTCATCGAAGGCCCCAAGATCGGCCGATTCCACCATTCCGGCCATTCTGTCGCGCTATACGGCCACAACACCTCCCTCGTTGTCCTCGACACTTTCCTCCTCTGGTTCGGCTAGTACGACTTCAACCCCGGCTCGTTCACCAAGATTCTAAGCCCCTACAACTTCGGTAGCCACAACGGCCAATAGAGCGCAGTGGGTCGAACCTCCATGACCACCACTCTCGCCAGGTGCATTGCTGCTCTCACCACTCTCTTTAGCAAGCAAATCATCTTCGGCCACTGAAATGTGACCGATGTCTGCAACGGCTTGCTCAGCAGGTTCGCAGTGATCACCGCCGGGTGCTCCGTGCTCGAGCCTTGGGCCGCGATCATTTGCGGCTTTGTGGTCGTGGCGGTCTTGATCTCGTGCAACCAGTTGGCCGAGAAGATCCAGATCCTGGTGATCGTTGGGTGGGTTAGTGCCACTATGGGTCCTCTCTCTTAACTGAGGGTAAAACAAAGAAACCCTTTACATTAGAGCAGACGGAAATTACTAACGGATTGACCACATTGACAAATTTAGAAATTTCGTTGGAATACATTACAAATTTTTAAATATTTGAAACATAATTAAAAAAGTAATCAAACTTTGAGGGAGTTGATTGTATTTTCGTCCTAAAGTCTATGTAGCACCTTAGTAATTAGCGGGATATGTGCTTTGGTCTAGATGCATCTAAACCTTGAAAAGCATGAGAAAAGTCCAAGGACACTATCTACGGCACGACTTGATCAACTTGAAAAAAACAAAAAACAAACAGTTGCAGAAATAAATTCTTAAGACCACAAAACGCGTAAAATCGATTTTAGAGCAGAAGACTGCCCCATCCAACGGGCCAAATTGCGAGTTAACTTCCCTTATTAGAGCTCTCTCTCTCTCTATATATATTTATATATATATACTGAGGGCACAAAGAACACATAATTAAGCGCACACAAGCTCTCATCTCTTCTGCCTCTAATTTCCTTCTTCAGACTTTTTTGCTCCATTAATGGCCCCAAAAGCTTTGCCATTTCTGCAAGCAACATTTTTGCTTCTTCTTCTTGTAGTGCTATCATGGCCGCTCACAATTCAATCAAAACCAAGCGGGCAGAGCAAGCTGTTCAACTTCATCCTAAATTCAGAGGGTCAAGATGTTAGCGAGCTGCTCAAATTCAAGGGATTTGGATACAAAGACAGTGATGATTCAGGCTTCATAGACAGCAAAAGCTCCAACAAGAATGATGAGTTTGACCACCTTCTACACTCCTGGGAATCCAACTGTTATCTAAAAATCACCAGAATATTTGGGTCCCTACTCATCATTCTGAATCTAGCTGCTATGAATTAGTGTCATTTGTTATTGATAGGGATATAATGCTATATATTTTAGCAGCTTTTGTTATTCTGAGTTGATATTTATTAAAGTACTGATTAAATGATTAAATTTATTTTTATCTATCAATTTAAATTTTTTGGACAAGTGATGATTTAACATGGTATTAGAGTTAAACGTTCTGATTTCGAACTTTGCCTCCTATGTCAATTAAATATTTGAAAGAAAAGTACCACACCATTGTTAATGTGCCCCAAACTACACATTGTGTCAAAAAAAAAAAAAAAAAAAAATCTTAATGAAAAACTCACAAAGGGACTTATTTCAAATTTGCAAAAAACTCGTGTATCAAAAAATTAAAAATTAAAAAGTGGGAGTGATTTCAAATCGGTCGTTTATTTTGGATTTTATGATAGATTTACAAAAAAAAAAAAAAAAAAAAAAAAAGAAAAAAAAAAAAAAAAAGAGCAATTTGTAAATAAATATCTGAGGGGTCTCTATCAATTTAATAACGGAATCTTAAAGTCAAAGTCAAAATGGTGAAAAACCCTGATTTCCTACTGTACGTGTCTGGTAACCATTGGGTTACCACGACTTTGATACAAATTTTTTTTCTAAAAAACTCAAATTCAATACATTCTTATTTTTATATCACATCAATTATTTTTATTATTATTATTCAAACCAAAAACTCAATACAAAAGATTTTTTTTTTTTTTTAACTTTCCATACAAAAAAATTAAAATTCTATTTATTTTATATCACATCAATCACTTATATCTGCTTCAAAAAATTCTTCATCAAACTCGAGGTGGCTAAATCGGTTACCAAATACGGCTAATTTCCTCAACCATCAACTTGCCTTGCACATGTAACTCTGAAACATCGTGAATTTCGGGATGGGATTGGGGAGGTAAAGGGGGTGTTTGGCCATTCGCACTTTTATTTTCATTTTTTCCAAAAAAAAATAACTTCAAAACATTTTAACGTTTTTCACTTTTAATATCACATCAATAATTTTTTAACTATTCAAATAAAAAAATTTACTACAATACAATTTTTTTTTTTTTTTTTCTATACAAATTCTTTCTACTTTATATCACATCAATCACTTTTTACTACTATTCAAAAAAAAAAAAAAATCAACTCAACAATATTTACCAAAGATTCCCAAAGTTCTTGAAGATGTTAAAACCCTTCTCATTTTTCTTTTCCTTTTTAAATTTATAATAGTTTTAGTGGAAGTTCTTGATTATTTTTTAAGCCAATAATATTTGACAACTATTTTTTCAATTACCACTCAAACACCACAAGAAGCAGAGAAAATATCATTCAAAATAACAGAAGATGTGTTAGGCAATTTATTTGGGACTTTTAGGTGGGTGCTGATTTCTGCTCCCACGAAAGTCCCATTAATAGCCTTCGTTCGAACAAGGGATATTTATTTTTTATTTTTTATTTTTTTTAGATATTTATTATTCTCTAGATAAGGGAGTTGAGATGTGAATCCAACATGTTGACTGAGGGGTATCTCCCTGCGGTCCTCATACTGTAATATAAATTAGAAAAGATGTACAACATTACAGGATCAATAACGTTGCTGCAAGGCAGGTCACGGCATCGTGCTAAGGGTGACAATTTATGTTCGTTATCAAATGTAAGTATAAAATTATATAAATTAACTATAATCCAACCTATTTAATTAAACAGGTCAAACTCTTCAATTCTAACTAAGTAATTTCTTGTTGGGTTCGTATCGAATTTATAAATCATATAAAAAATTGTCAGCCCCAAGTCATGATAGTCCAAAAGAGCAATACTAAAATGCAGACTCATGTCCTTTTTGAATCTTCCTAAAATTAATATAGCTTTTAAAATCACCATTACATGCATGATAACTCACTATTAAATTTTGATCTAAGGCAATTTTAAAAACCACGTCCATTTGAGGAAGACTAAGGAGGACCGGACATGGATGCTCCTTGATAGTGTTACTCAGTCCAAAAATGAAGTGAAACTATGCATTATAGTGAGTTATAATGCATGATAACTCACTATTAAATTTTGATCTAAGGCAATTTTAAAAACCACGTCCATTTAAGGAAAACTAAGGAGGACCGGACATGGATCCTCCTTGATAGTGTTACTCAGCCCAAAAATGAAGTGAAACTATGCACCTCTCAATTTAAAACCAGGAAAGAAAAAGGAGTTGCCACTTTCTCTCTACTTGCCCATTTCACTTAGGTATTGTGTATAAATAGAAAATGGCCTTTGTCCCACATCGGCCAAAAGAGCGATAGATGTAGATGTGTTTATAAGCTTCTTGGGCCCTCTTCCAACCCACAATTGCTTGAATGGGAGTACCTTTGTGGATCCCGCTTATAATCATCTTCTTCTATTCAGTTCTAGTCAATAATAATCGTCCCGATGTGGCACTTTTAGGGGTTTCACTTAGGACCATCTTTTCTTATTCAGCTTTAGTGTCTTTTTTTATTTTTATTTATTTTTTTTTTTTTTAAAAAAGTCAAATGGTCTAATTAAAAAAAAAAAAAAAGTTATAAAGTAATATTGCATGGGTACTGTGTAAGAAATTACATAAATGTCCCTTATGTCATATTTAATTTGATGTAACGGTTACGGCTTTTAATTACTGTAACGGTAATTATAATAAATGTATTCAATATGATTTAAACGGTTTTTATATTCCACATTATGGTTCATGAAAATAACGGTTTTTATATTAAATTTTCTGATTTATTCTCCTTGATGGGAGGAGAATAATCAGCTATCTATTGATGATGAGGGTCCCTAGCCTACCTATATATAGAGCCCTGTGTATCCATCTATTGACACACTCATAGGCATAGGCCAGAAGAACTCTCTGAATTTTGTTTTTACAGATTTTGGTGTTGTAGAAAACTTCTTCGTTCTTCGTTCTTCATCAAGCTTGAACAAAATATGGCTGGAGGTATTTATAATTCCGCTGCTTATTTATTTTATAGCATTTTATTTCAAATATTATGCTTACATGTGGTATCAGAGCTAGCCTCTATGCCAATTTGTTCAGCTTCTAGTTTTAGATTATGTAAATTTTCTGTGCATAAAATTATCTCTGTTTCTTGTTTATTATTTGTATTGTTTTACTGTTTTACATATGTGCCTAAAAATGCTTAAGAAAAGCGTGAACACTGTAAAGCAATAAAACTACCATATTGTGCACAGAAACCCACACTGTTTTGTCTGGATAATTGCATTGTAAAGCATGAAAAATCATGAAAATTTTTAATTCATATTTACAGTTTTTGCCATTATGAAATTTGCTGCAAAAACACGAACGGGCCGAAACCCACTGCCTCCACTGTTCGGATCCATAGCCCTTCCTCAGTCACCGGCCGATCCTCAGCAGCCATTCGCTGGCGAAAACCCGCATAAGGCTGAGCGGGTTTTCGCCGCATGCAGAAGGCATCGGCCTGTAAGGCCGGCCTCTCCGTCACTGGAACTAGTGGCCCGTAAGGGCCACCTATTTCCTGGGCAAACGGTGACCCCTCTGGGTCGCCGTTGCTGCCAAGCAGCAGCCCATTGTGGCTGCTGCATAAGGCGGCAGCAAGCCGACGGGCGGCGTCCGGATTTAAAAAAAAAAAAATCTGAGGAAGAAGAAGGAGGTGCAGAGGAGTCGGGTTAATGGGTTTAGGAATCCGGGTGGGTTTTTGATCCATTTAGTGAATTCGGGTCGGGCTGGTACTTTTAATGTGGTTTGGATATGGTTTGACCCGAATGGGTCAGCCCAAAATGCAGTTAAAAAAAAAAAAAAAAAAAAAAAAAAAAAAAACTAGCCCATTTCTTATAGCCCGCCCATCCAGATTAAAAAAAAATAAAAAATTATGTGCTTATGTGGTGTGGGGTTAGATCTTGGGCTCTCTAAAGGGTCTAAAACTACTAAGACCATTGGGTCATAAGTTTTATTAATTTTTTTTTTTTATATTGCAATTTTATTTGTCTTATATTTCCATTATTCAATATTATTTAATTATTGCTTATTTAATACTTGAACTTAGGAATAGAATTAATTTTTTAAATTATATTGTTTAAATATAATTGGTTTGATGCCTAGACCTAAGAATAATTAACAATATCATACATGCTGGAGTGTTTACAGTAATATCCAAGAATGCAATGTCTAGAAAAGTTCTGGCTAAGGAAAGTCTTGGGATTTAAGTGTGTCCGTTGTGACCCCCCTCACTTTCCTGGGAACTCACCTGGTTGCACCTTGGAAAATTACTGTTTACCCCATTTAGGTGTTGGTTTGTTATATTCTTGGGACTTTATGAGCATCTATACAGTTAATAGATGTTAATGAAGTAGTAATTATTATAATATTTTTGGGAGGGCCACAGCATCCCAATTTTAGAATAATAATTACATCAAGGTTATACACATGAACTTCATATAGAAAAATTAACATCGACTATGTAATTAATTCATAAATTTAATTGCTAATCCCCACAGGGAAGTTTTTATTTTTATGACTTAATTAGAATAAGATAATAAATTTAATGTTAAAAATAAAATTTCTCTTAGGCCCACAGGTACGGAGAATTTTATTTATTAATATTTAAATTTATTAGTCTTATTAATAAAGGGTAAATTTCATGCGTGATGCAACCTTTGCCCACAGGTAGGTTGAAATTTACTATTTACTATTAAATTAGCATTGGTTAATTTAAAATAAAGTTTCATAGCATTAAAAAATTTTCCTTGATTATTGCAGCTATTTCTACTACTGCTATTCTAGAAAGTACTGTTCCAATGCTTAATGGGAACAATTTTTCTGAGTGGAAAGAAAATTTACTTTTCTATTTGGGGTGCTTAGAACTTGATTTGGCGCTCCGTGAGGACGAACCACCTGCCCTCACGGATACTAGTACGCCATTAGAAGTTACGAAGCATGAGAGGTGGGAGCGATCTAATCGCCTAAGTCTCATGTTTATGAAGTCTCACGTAACTAAGGGCATTAGGGGTTCTATCCCTGAATGCAAAAAGGCAACAGAGTTCATGCGGGCTGTTGAGGAACAATTTGTAAGTTCCGATAAGGCATTGGCAAGCACCCTAATGAAGAAACTCTCAAGCAAAACCTTTGACAGATCCAGAAGTGTGCGAGAGCACATTATGGAAATGAGGGACATGGCAGCTCAACTGAAGTCCCTAGAGGTTGATATTTCTGATTCCTTCTTAGTTCATTTCATCTTGAACTCACTCCCGACTGAGTACTCTCCTTTTAAGATATCCTATAACACACATAAGGATAAATGGTCAGTGAATGAACTTCTGACCATGTGTGTTCAGGAGGAGGAAAGGTTAAAGCAGGAGAAACCACAGAGTGTTCACTTTGTGGCTACTCATGATAAGGGAAAGAGTAAAAGAGGCAAAAGTGCTCCGCATCTCAAGAAAGATAACAAGTTGTCAATCAAGAAAAATGACAATAAGGATACTTGTTTCTTCTGCAAGAAAGGGGGGCATATGAAGAAGGATTGCCAAAAGTACAAAAGATGGCTTGAAAAGAAAGGTAATATCATATCTCTAGTATGTCATGAATCTTTTTTTGTTGAGGCTCCTTGTAATACATGGTGGATTGATTCTGGTTCTACAATCCATATTGTTAATACAATGCAGGGTTTTCTCAACACAAGGAAACCGGCAAACAATGAGCAACGGGTCTATTCCGGAAATAAGTTGTTTTCACATGTGGAAGCGGTTGGGACCTTTAGATTAATTTTGAAAACTGGTTATATTTTAGATTTGGAAAATGTATTTTTTATTCCATGTTTCTCTAGAAACTTAATTTCGGTTTCTAAACTTGATGTTATTGGTTTTAGTTTTTGGTTTATAAACTCTACCTTTAGTATTTTTAAAGGTGAAAATTTTATTGGTGGTGGAACCAAAATTGATGGTTTATTCAAAATTGATCTAGATCCCGACTTTGAAAACAATCATTTATCATTGCATTCTAGTGTTGGCATAAAGAGGAGCCTTGTGAATGAAAACTCCGCTTTGTTATGGCACAGGAGATTGGGACATATCTCCATAGAAAGAATCAAAAGATTAGTAAATGATGGAGTCTTAAAAACTCTTGATTTTACTGATTTTGGTACTTGTGTGGATTGCATAAAAGGAAAGCAAACCAACAAGACCACTAAAGGTGCCAGAAGGAGTTCTGAGATTCTTGAAATCATACATACAGATATCTGTGGACCTTTTCCTACTCCCTGCCTAAATGGTCAAAGATATTTTATATCTTTTATTGATGACCATACACGGTACATGTATCTCTACTTTCTAAATGATAAGGCTGAAGCACTCAATGCTTTCAAGACCTATAAGGTAGAAGTAGAGAAACAAACGGACAAGAAAATCAAGATCGTGAGATCTGATAGAGGCGGAGAGTACTATGGAAGGTACACAGAAAAGGGACAAATGATAGGTCCATTTGCGCAATTTCTTGAAGAAGAAGGCATTGTTGCTCAATACACAATGCCTGGCACACCACAACAAAATGGTGTTGCAGAAAGGAGAAATCGCACACTTATGGACATGGTAAGGAGCATGCTCAGTAATTCTGAGTTACCTTTATTTCTATGGAGTGAAGCATTAAAAACTGCTGTGTATGTATTAAATCGGGTACCATCCAAGGCTGTCCCTAAGACACCTTTTGAATTATGGAATGGATGGAAACCAAGTTTAAATCACTTACACATATGGGGTTGTCCTGCTGAAGTGAGGATTTACAATCCAAATATAAAGAAATTAGACCCAAGGACAACCAGCGGTCATTTTATCGGCTATGCAGTCAACTCCAAAGGATTTAGGTTTTATTGTCCTTCTAATAATACTAGAATTGTTGAATCTATGAATGCAAAATTCTTAGAGGATCTTGAACATAGTGGTAGTGCTTATCCTCAAAGGATTGAATTAGAGGAAGCACAAGAGTTGACTGATGCTCCTTTATCTAAAGGACGTTTGATTATGTTTAAGGAAATCCAAACAGATTGCCTTGAACCACAATCAATTTCAGAACAGTCAACTCATGAGGAACAAGTTCATATTGAACCTACTCAACCCCCTCAAAATGAGGAGGAGGTAGGATTAAGAAGATCTTCTAGAATAATTAGACCAGCAATCTCTAGTGATTATATTGTATACCTCCAAGAGTCCGATTTTGATGTTGGGCCTAAAGATGATCCAAATTCATTTTCACAAGCCATGAGTGGGGAACACTCCACATTATGGTTAAATGCCATGAAGGAAGAAATGGAATCCATGGCTAAAAATCAAGTCTGGGATCTTGTTGACTTACCAGAGAAAGCTGTAGCCATAGGCTGCAAATGGGTTTACAAAACCAAAAGGGATGCTTCTGGTAATGTTGAACGATATAAAGCTAGACTTGTGGCCAAGGGTTTCACACAAAAAGAAGGTATTGATTATCATGAAACCTTCTCTCCAGTATCCAAGAAGGATTCATTTAGGATAATCATGGCATTAGTAGCTCATTTTGATCTAGAGCTACATCAAATGGATGTGAAAACAGCCTTTTTGAATGGGGATCTTGAAGAAGAGGTACATGAAACAACCTGAAGGTTTTGATGATAACACTCAGAAAGCTTGCAAACTAAATAAATCTATTTATGGACTAAAACAAGCCTCCCGTCAATGGTATATTAAATTTCACAAAGTTATTACCTCATTTGGTTTTATTGAGAACTTTGTTGATCAATGTATATACCATAAGGTCAGTGGGAGTAAAGTCATATTTTTAGTCCTATATGTAGATGATATTTTACTTGCAAGTAATGATTTAGGTTTGCTACATGAAACCAAACAGTTTCTTTCTCAAAATTTTGAAATGAAGGATTTGGGTGAAGCCTCTTATGTCATTGGCATAGAGATTCACAGAGACAGAAAACAGAAAATATTAAAACTGTCTCAAAAGGCCTACATTGAAAAAGTTTTGGAAAGATTCAGAATGAAGAACTGTTCGGCTTCTGTAGCACCTATCATTAAAGGAGACAAATTCAGTAATGATCAGTGTCCCCGAAATGCATTGGAACAGGAGCAGATGAAGAACATTCCATATGCATCTGCAATTGGCAGTCTATTGTATGCACAAGTTTGCACTAGACCTGACATTGCGATGGCAGTTGGAATGTTGGGTCGATATCAAAGCAACCCAGGGATGGAACATTGGAAAGCTGCAAAGAAAGTCATGCGGTATTTGCAAGGAACAAAGGACTACGGTTTAACATTCAGACACACTGACCATTTGGAGGTGGTTGGGTATTCAGATTCAGATTTTGCTGGATGTGTAGATAGTAGAAAATCTACTTCAGGGTATATCTTTCTCTTGGCTGGAGGGGCTATATCCTGGAGAAGTAACAAGCAAACTATAGTTGCTACATCTACAATGGAAGCAGAATTTATTGCGTGCTATGAAGCCACTACACAGGCGCTATGGTTAAGAAATTTTGTTGGTGGTCTCAAAATTGTCGATTCTATAGCGAGACCAATCAAGATCTTCTGCGATAATCGTGCTGCCATATTCTTTTCTAAGAATAATAAAAGTGGAAGCAGAAGTAAGCATATCGACATCAAGTATCTTCGTGTGAGAGAGAACATCAAAAGAAATGAAGTGCTCATTGAGCATATTAGTACTGAATTGATGATTGCGGATCCTATGACTAAAGGTTTACCGGTAAAGCTGTTTAAAAGTCATGTAGAGCATATGGGACTCATTGATTCATTTTGTACTTAGTTCTTTCTAATTTGTCTATAGACATCAAGTTATTATTAATAAAGTTTGTGCACATTTGTTACATTATCCATGGGGATAAAATTAAAGTTGGACCCGAATAACTTATAGGAAGTTTATTCATAAAGTTTGATTGCCCATATAGTACTCATTCAAGGAATATTTTATATGTAATACATGGAAGGGACGACTTATTATATAAAGTTTTACCGCCATGATTCATGTGTAGTATTCCTTATGTGAGTGGGAGGATTTCATGAATTGTTGGAATAAATAAAGTAATTGTCATATTGAAGAACCGAACATCATAAGGAATTATATGTGTCATAAGGGCCAAGTGGGAGAATGTAAGAAATTACATAAATGTCCCTTATGTCATATTTAATTTGATGTAACGGTTACGGCTTTTAATTACTGTAACGGTAATTATAATAAATGTATTCAATATGATTTAAACGGTTTTTATATTCCACATTATGGTTCATGAAAATAACGGTTTTTATATTAAATTTTCTGATTTATTCTCCTTGATGGGAGGAGAATAATCAGCTATCTATTGATGATGAGGGTCCCTAGCCTACCTATATATAGAGCCTGTGTATCCATCTATTGACACACTCATAGGCATAGGCCAGAAGAACTCTCTGAATTTTGTTTTTACAGATTTTGGTGTTGTAGAAAACTTCTTCGTTCTTCGTTCTTCATCAAGCTTGAACAAAATATGGCTGGAGGTATTTATAATTCCGCTGCTTATTTATTTTATAGCATTTTATTTCAAATATTATGCTTACATACTGTAATCCAGTAGGAATTTGTGTTGAATGTTCATAGACTCATAGTAAAGCTGGGCTGTAGCGTGTTGAGTGTTCATAGTAAAGCTAATATTACTATATACAAAATATAAAAAGAGACAAGAAAGTGTAGGGATTTTCTATTGCATATATTTTGTCCACGCCTAATTATTCAAATTTGGTGTGTATCAATTTGTGGTTTTTACGTATTTTGAAAGAAAAGAGAAAAAAAAAATGGATATATATTGTTTTTAATATATGTAGAAGAGAAGTCTGAGTAGCACCGAGCCATGTTCGGGTGATTTTTGTTTTTCAAATAATTTAGTATTTAAACAGTGTTTTTTAGAATTTAAATTTTACTAAGATTTTATCCAATTGTTTTTTAATTTTGTCTCAAATTTTCTAAACCATTTAAACATAATTTTAAAAAATAAATTATCTTAGTATTCACAATTTTAAATTTTTTTTTTAAAAAAAAATCGTATTCCGAAATGAACCAAATAATTAGTGGGATATGTTTTTCAAAAAATAATAATAATAATAATAATAATTAGTCGGATATTTGCTTTTGGTCTTAACCTTGAACTTAATGCATAGAAAAGTCCAAGGACACTAGCTAGCTCGGGAACGACTTGTTCAACTTGGAAAAAAAAACAAGACAGATCGATGCAGAAATAAATTCTAAATTAAGACCCCCATTTAAGAGCAGAAGACTGCCCCATCCAACGGGTTATATGCTCAATTGCGAGGTAACTTCCCTTATTACAGCTCTCTCTCTCTCTCTCTCTCTCTCTCTCTCTCTCTCTATACATATATATATAGATACATACTGAGGGCACAAAGCAAACATAATTAAGCACACGTACACAAGCGTTGCTCTCTCTTCTGCCTCCAATTTCCTTCAGACTTTTTTGCTCCATCAATGGCCCCAAAAACTTTGGCATTTCTGCAAGCAACATTTTTGCTTCTTCTTCTTGTAGTGCTATCATGGCCGCTCACAATTCAATCAAAACCAAGCGGGCAGAGCAAGCTGTTCAACTTCATCCTATGTTCAGAGGGTCAAGATGTTAGCGACCTGCTCAAACTCGAGGAATTTGGATATAAAGACTCTGATGATTCAGGCTTCATAGACAGCAAAAGCACCAACAAGAATGATGAGTTTGACCACCTTCTACACTCCTGGGAATCCAATTTTTATCTAAAAGTCACCAGAATATTTGGGTCCCTACTCATCATTCAGAATCTGCTATGAATGTCATTTGTTATTGATGGGGATATAATGCTATATATTTTAGCAGCTTTTGTTATTCTGGGTTGATATTTATTAAAGTATTGATTAATTGATTAAATTTACTTCTTTTTATCCGTTTAAGTTTTTGAAATAAGCGGTGATTTAACGTGGTATCAGGGTCTTGATTTCGAACATTGACTTCGTCATTTACCTCCCATGTCAATTTAATATTTTAGGGAAAAGTACACATATTCCCTCAATCTATCACTTCATTGTCAATATGTCCTTAAACTACACATTGTGTCAAAATCCCCCTAAACTATAAAAAAAAAATGTCAATGTTTCCTTGAAGCCAATAAAAAGATAAAAATAACTCCAAAAAATTTTCAATAAGATAAATATATCCTTATAAATTTGATTTTTTTTTTTTTTTTTTTTTTTGTAAAAAGAAAAGGAGAAAAATGAAAATCCAAGAGGGTGACCCAAATTGAAAAATTATATAAAATATTTTTTGTTTTTTGTTTTTGTTTAGTTATTATATAATTTTAATAATTTTATGAAATGTATTTTTGTCATTTGAAGACATTGACATTATTTGGTAGTTTAAAGATGACATTGACACAATTGATAATTTGGGGGGTACATTGATAATTGGGTAGTAGTTTAAAGGGGGTATATGTATTTTTCTCAATATTTTACTTGTTTGGCCTCACTTATTAAAAATAAAGTTTAAATCCAAACGTGAGAAGAAGTGTTAAAATAATATTGATTAAATGATTAAAAAATTACTTCTTCTTATCAACTTAAACTTTTGGGACAAAACTATTGATTAAATAATTAAATTTACTTCTTTTTATCAGCTTAAAATTTTAAGACAAATGATGATTTAACAATATTTTCATCATATATATTTATACACTGAGAATAAAATTCAACCCACCAAGTCATCTTACAAGAGACCTCATACACATGAGGCATCCATGAACAAAGATGAATGGCATCATGCAATTAGGATGTGAGGCATATATAGATCTACTGAATAACCTTTGGCGAGCAATCATAAGAAAATGATGCACAGCTGACAGCACAATAAGAGAAGAATAAATTAGTAAGCTGATTAAACACAGCAATCAAACATGCAATAATAATAATAAAAATGACATTTGAACAATTCTTGATATATAGATGCAGGCACTTGCTAGGACGGAACTAGAAGTTCAATTTTAAGGAAACCTAAAAGAAAAGAAAAAAAAAAAATCAAGGATTAAAATAACAAAAAAAAATAACAAATTTAAAAATTAAATAAATTTTTAATATTTTTAAAGATATGGGGCCTGGCAGGGGCCATGGCCCACCAACCCACCAGCCCCCAATTCCGTCACCAGTTGCTGGACTTCTGCCAACATACAACACTAGGAAAGTCTAGGCCTGTTTGGTAAGCTATTGTGTTGTGGAATAATTGTTTGAATAATAGTAAGAAATGATTGATGTGATATAAAATTTGAGAATGTTTTATAGAAAAGTGAATAAGTTTTGTTTTGTAGTGGGTTTTTTTTTATTTGAATAGTAATAAAAAATAATTAATGTGATATAAAAAGTGTAAAAAAGTTTGATTTTTTTTTTTTTTTTTTTTGTGAGAAGTGAAAAGAAATAGAGGAAAAGTTAGAGTGGTTTGCCAATCAAGCCCTAGTCTTTTCAGTTTTCAAGCATCTCAAAATGCAAGTACAAAGTAGTGTTGAATTGTAACAATGTGAAAATTAAATAGACTTCTGATTTTAACAAGTGTGTGCAATAGTGTGCGCAATAGTGTGCAACAAAATATCAAAAATGCAGAATTAAAAGATTCAAATATTTGGTTGAAGAAGTGGAAACTCAGTTAAGAGAAAAACCACTCCGAACAGCCAAACCCAAGATATCCACTATTCAGAAAACAAGACTAATTTCAAAGTAGTAGCACTCAAATAACCTTATGCAGTGGCCGAACTTTGAACTCTGACGTGTAACCCAACACGAACGCTTTCCAACCAAGTTACCTACTTGAAGGAGTTTTTAATGGAATCATTTACCTTATGGTCAACCCCTAAGATAGACTTCAGTTCAACACAGCAACAATACTTGGCAACGGCTTGAGAGAGACTAACTTAGCACAATAACTCTAAAATATAACTCTCTAAGCACTACGGAATTCAATACTGAATTCTTACAATTCTCAAGCCTAGTGGCCTCTATTTATAAGTTACAAGTTCAAATGAGCGTTTGACTTGAAATACCTAGTCGCCGTTCGGACGGTAGACATAAGACGTCCAAACGGACAACTATGCGATTGACTGCTTTCCAAATTTCGAAAAATTCTTTCTTGAATAGAGCCGCTTCCGAACGGTATTGCCCTAGCGTCCGGACGGTTGCACTTTAGGTGCACGCAATTTTCATGTCAAGGCTTGGCGCGTCCGGACCATAACATCTATCGTCCGGATGGTTGATCTGATATACGCAATTTCTATATATAAAGCTTGAGCGTCTGGACCATGAATATTGTCGCCCGGACGATTGAACTTTGAATGCATGACTTGCCTTATGAATGAGTGCGTTCGGACGGGAAAACACATCGTCCAAACGGCTGCAGCTGTCTTCCCATATCTGTGTTTTGGAAAGAAATCTCATAGCTAATCGAACACTGGATGGCGTCCGGAAGTGTTGCTGAGGCGCCCTGACAGATGCAAGTTGGAACAGTTTGAAGCTTCTCGACACAGAAGAAGGTTCGGACAGAAAGTTCTTGTCATCCTTACGGATGATGCTTTGGATAGTTGAGCGTCCGGACAATATAACACGTCGTCCGGACAACTTTCCTAAATAAAAGTATCATTACATAAAAGTGATTTTGTCCAACAAAATGTAGTCAATTATACACCAACACAATGAATAATTATTTATGAGAAATAATAGAGATACCAATTTTTATTTTTTTTTATTTTATCATGAGATAGGTAATAAAATTATGTGTAACCTATTATTGAAGATGATCAAAATAATTAATAAAAAGAAATGCTACGGATATTCATCTCTTGATAAAAGATTTGGTATCCTTAGCATTTCTCATTATTTAAAAAATAATTAATTTCAAAACATTTTCACTTTTTTCACTTTTAATTGTTGCCATAAAAACACATGCTTTCTCTATCCGGCCCACAACTTCACCCCTCAAAAAACAGATATGATCTGCTCCCTCCTCTCCTCTTTTTCTTTTTCTACTCCCCACTTCTACCCTATCCCTCTCATTCTAGGTTTTCTTCTTTTGGTTGTGTTTTTACTTTAAATAAGAGTTTTCTTCTCTTTAGATTTGCCATCATGAACGATCTATGAGGTGAATAGTTAGGTATGATGAGTTATCTGTCACAGCCTGAATAGTTCAATGTGAGGGATTATCTCTCACGGCCGATTTTATTAAAATTTTCTAGGATATTTTGTTACCCTTATCTTAGATCTAGTGTGCTCGGAGTAGATTTGCTCTTTTACTATTTTTGTACATGGGTTAACGGAAGATAAAAGTCATAGATATCACTTTATTATAAGAATTTTGTTTGTATTTATGACTTTGTAACATTACAGCATGTGGCTATGATTTTACAGACCTTTATGCTTTGTGATATAAGAACTTTATGCTTATGATCTTTGATCAATGAAATACTACGATATTTTGTTTTAAAAAAAAAAACGTTTCTCATTATTTATTGGTTAATCAATATGATCATGTGCTTCTTTTTCTTTTTCCTGACTAATTACAATAATCTATTTCGGTCCCCTAATTTTTTTTTAGAACAAATAGCACGTGCTATTATAAATGCTACAAATAGTACATCTTGAGAATTAAGGAACAATACCTCTTAAACTCTAAGTCAGAAGGATCTGACTTAAAAAACAGCTGCATGTGCAGAGACATGAAATCTTACTAGAATTACATTTGAGCCTCTCTTACATTAACGCTCACACTCAAATAAAAGAGGGTCTGATCTAGCATCTAGCAAACATAAATTCCAATAAAATTTGAGCAGTACACAAACAGACTGTACAGGAGAAAACAAGAGGATACACAACATAAAGCAGAAACCCAAAAACAAAGTTGCCGGCAGAAAAGCAGGGGCGGACTCCGCCAGCTACGGTGGCTCGTGGAGGACACACGCCAACACTAACACAACCCAGCCATAGATCAGCCACCGTAGCCCCAACCCCATCGAGCACGGCCAGAAAATGGCGGTGTGTGGCCATCACGTGCGCCAGAAAGCAAAAAGCTTTCTGGCGCGTGTAGGTCACGCGCTGAACTCCGATCACCGGCATAACCAATACTTCAGGCAGCGGGGGCAGACGACGACGGAGAGCTCAGTTGAGGGGCGCATGTCTGGAAAAAAATCAACGGGGTTGAGTAGATCTGGCTCCGAAAATCCAAGAAAAAACAGATAAAGAACTAGCCAAAACCACTGTTAAATGACGCAAACGGCCGCCACTTCCCCAAGTTGGAAACCTTGACTTTAGTTTACTGCCTGAGACAAAAGCAAGAAAGGAAAAAAAAACAAACACAAATACAAGCCACCATAGCCTCAAAGGCTAGGGGAAAGACAGTCACCCCCGGATCTATCGGGGGGAACAAAAGCTCCACAACCCTAATGGCCGGGAGAAAATATAGCCTCCACTTAGAGATCTCAGGGAGGAAACAAAAGACACCTTAGTCCAGATGGACTAAGGTACACAAGGAACCGGAGGGAGGGAGGCTAGCCTCCCTGCCCCGGCAAGCAAGCTCTTCTGGAAACAAAAGGCAACCTTACGTCAGAATTTGATAGGTTATTGGGATTGGGTTGTGATTGGAGATGGGATTTGAGTAAAACAATTAGCCACAAATAGCTCTTTTGGGTATAAAAGACTCCAAAACTTCAGTCAAGTAGGAGAATACACAAATTGTAACTATTTACAACCAAAGGGTCACTACAATTGGATTTCAATATTCAAATAAGAATTTACTTTCAATAAAGATGGGCTGTAAAACCTTTATTTTACAGCATCCAATTATAAGTTAACAGCTTATAAAAATGTAAAAATTACAACAAACATACTCTAAACTTAAAAACACCAATTTCATCCCCCTCTCAACACTCTCACTCTCACTCTCACTCTCACTCTCTAAGGAAACTCACGACCACGTTTTCACGGCCAATAGGCCGGAATTCGGCCGGAAGGAAACTCCCGACAACGTTTCCCCGTCCAATAGGTCGGAATCCAGCCGTTTTGGCCGGGGAAGGGCTAGATCTCGACCGTTCTAGCCGGGGAGTGGCCAGATCCAGGCTAGTCAGCCGGGATCCGACTGTTCTGGCCGGGGAGGGGCCAGATCAGGACCCTCCAGGATCCAGCCGTTTTGGCCGTGGAGGGGCAAGATTATGACCATTCTAGCCGGCCCGGATTCGGCTATTCTGGCCGGGGAATTACCAGATCCCGGCCAGCTAGTTGAGATCCGATTGTTTGGGATGGAGAACGGGTCGCCGTGACGTGGCTGGAGGATTGGTCTTTGGTGGAATCCGGCGAAGATTTGGTGGTGGCCGTCGGAGGAATCCAGCGACAGGTGGCTGAACAGGTGGTGGGTTTAAAACCGATTTGGCTCTTTGAAAAGGACAAATATTGGGTACTTTTCGTGCATTTTATATTTTAATCTTTTAATGATGTGTCAACTCTTTAGTGGATGTTGTCAAACATCACTTTTACAGCTCATCCTTATAGAAGGGGCTCTCCTCAAATAAACTCTAATATTAATTTTAAATTGGGTTAAATACGTTACAGTACCCTGTGGTTTCAAATCTTTTTTGCTCCTTGTACTTTTATTTTTATTATAGGTGGTACATGTGCTATGGAAAAAGACGAAGATGGTACCTCTGTCCATTTTTCCATCCAAAACTGACGGATTTCCACGTCAGCAACACGTGGCACTATTAAAATTGCGACACATGACTGCACAATTTTTTAAAATTTTTATTTTACTTTAAGGCTTTTAAAAAAAAAGCCCTAAAATTAATTAAAAATAAATAAAAATTAAAAACCACGATTTTTTATTAAATCTTTTTAAAGCTTCAAAATAAAAAATAAAAATATGGCAGCCACGTGTCGTTGACTTGGAAAACCGTCAGTTTTGAATAAAAAATAGACAGAAGTACCATATATTTCCGTCTTTCCCTATAACACAGGTACTACATATGATAAAAATAAAAGCACAGAAAAAAATAAATAAATAAAGATTTAAAATTACATGGGACAAAAGGATATTTAACCCTTTTAAATAACCTAATCCTAATGAATTGTAACTCAACTATTACCCCTTAAAAGGAACTAATCTTCAAGGTATATGTACAAACATTTGACTTTTGGATTTACAGATAAGCTAGGGCTCCGCATTTTTTGTTTTCTTTGTCTCCAAGGTTCCTACAAACATTTTGACTAAATGAGTTTAGCGACCTAGGGCCCACATTTTTTTCTTTCTAACCCATTATTCACGATGGCTTCTTCTTGTCCACAACTCAATTCCATTTGTGACGAGACGGAATGGGATGTTGAAGAGCTGAGCTGGTGTGAGATAAGGGCGGTGGTGGTGCTGGAGAGATTGGCGGAGGCTCCCAACAGGGCCAGCTGCCAGCATGATGGTTGGCGGTGACTGGCAGCAGTGGGTGCATCAATTTGGCTTCGAGGGGGTGGCTCAATTGGCGTGATGGTGAGGCCCGATAAGTGCCAATTTGTTAAAAAATGGCATTGATGTGGGGTTGCTCTGCCAGTTATGGCGATTCTGGTGGGGCTTTGGTGATGGTATGACGGTTCTAGGTGGATGAGAGTTGGGTTGTGGGTCTTGAGTGGAATTTTTCGATAGGTTAAAACCCGATATGGGTCTTGGGCGATAGGTTACTTGACCCGAAGATCAAATTTAAGTGAAACAATTCTCGGAGAGACCACAAAATTTCATTTCAGGAAAATATTATGAATTATCAAATACTGGGCTCGTTTGGTAAAGAGTTTTGTCGCGAATAGTTTGAATAATAATAACAAAATGATTAATGTGATATAAAAGTGAAATAAAATTATAATTTTTGTATAGAGAAAAGTGAATAAAGTAATTTGGTAATAGATTTTAAATTTTTTCATGCCATGTTCGTTGAAGAAGGATCATTTGAAATAGAGAGATCTGCTTCGATGGTGGTGTCCCACCCCTTGTAGGTCACCTACCCCATCTAAGAGGGGGGATGTAACCAACGTGTAATTGGTGTTTTTTTAACACCCCATTTCATACCATTTAATGCCCACCTTCCACCTGCCAACACATACTAAATTTTCCCTTTTCATGCCATTTAATGCCACCTGTCAACTTATTTGACTTATTTATGTTTTAAAAGTTCATTTATTTTATGCCCACCTATCTACAACTTGTTAAAAAAAAAAAAAAAAAAAAGATAATTGTAGCATTGATTTAAAAAGTTCATGGAGTATCTTTATGGTAAACTATAACTACAAATCAGTTCCTGAACACTTTTTTCATCCGCCAAGTTAATAGATTTTGTTAGTCAACTATATCACACCCAATAAGAAGTTAACACATGTTTATTACATTAAAAAATATAAAATCTAATAAAAATATAAATAAATAAAACAAAAATATTTGTTTTTTTTTTAAAAAAAAAAAAGAAAGAAAGAAAGAAAAAGAAAAAAATACTGAAGGGGTGGCTGTCGGTTGGGCAACCACCCCTTTGGGCATGGCCGCGCGCCACCCTTGGCCACCTTTGGGGGTGGCGCGCGGCCACCGTAGAAGGCCTTTGGCCTTTGGGGTGGCCTTCGGGCCACTCCTTTAGTATTTTTTTTATTTTTTATTTTTAATATATATATATATATATATATATATATATATATATATATTATATTTTTATTAGATTTTATATTTTTTTTTATTGTAATGGATATATGTCGACTTCCTATTAGGTGTGATGTGGCTGATTAGCATAATTTGTTAACTTGGTGGATGAAAAACGTATTTAGAGACTGATTTGTAATTATAGTTTACCACAAGGACCTTTCATGAACTTTTTGAACTACAGAGAGTGATTTGTAATTTAAGCCAACTCCAAGAACCAATAGTGCAATTATTCCTAAAAAAAAACGAAGTTAAATTATGTTAAATTAACAATAAATATATGAGAAAAATTGTACAGAGTCAACTTTGAAATGCATGTGTTAATCAGTTAACGTGGTTTATCTGAATTACAATTAATTTTATATGGCATCAAAATGAACTTTGAGTTCGTTAGGTTATGCCAAAAATTAAGTTTCTCTTTTTGCAATTAAATTTTGTCAAAACACATGACGAATTCTATTAATGTGCCATATCAGCTCTAATAAAATAACAACACATGTCACTTTTAATAAATTCAGATATTTCCAACATTCTCTATGGGTCTAAAATTCTATGTTTGGCCATGAATTGATTAAACGATTTTGGTAGCTAAGTGTTATGTGATATGCAGGCACCAATATCTGGTATTAAGCTAATAATTATCTTTTCTGAATTTTGATTTTAAATATATTTATTTGGGCTTGAACCTAATGAAAATTTGGTTTGCAGGTTCCAATTGACTATGGTACAGGTGGACTGTATTAACGCAATTAATTTTTATTTGAAAAATCAGCCCACAAACTCGATTTGCTTTTCGCAATTATGACTTTAAAACTCTAATTTTAATCTGATAGACTTAAAACTTGAGTATAGACCCAAATTCGAGATATTTGTATCATTTTCATTCAAAATAACAGTGAAAATATAATTATGCCTCTTAGATTTTTATTTTTTATTTTAACAAAAATGATAAATGTATCATAAATCCTTAAGTAAATGTGTGATTTGAAATCTAAAATCACTCCCTCACTTTTTAATTTATAATTTTTTATGCATGAATTCGAAATAGGTCTTTCTGTGAATTTTCCGTCAAGTTTTATGAAAATGTTAGTGCCACGTAAGCTTTTTTGGCTAAATCACTTCAAAACAATATATTTTTCACTATATTAAAAAAAAAAAAAAATCTAAAAAGTCACCCTAACCCTGACCACCTAACGGAAGGGCTTCTGTTCTGAAAAGAAGTTTAACCAACCAAGCGCTCCATAGAATTGGATGAGAAAGCCCGTTATTCGTATGATCAAACTGCTCCAGATGCGAATTTTTCTGGATAGAACGATGAATAGAATGGTCATCCTCCTAGGCTATTACTTGAAGCTCTGTGAAGTGGGCGAAAGGAAGTCAGGACTTTGTGGGGGTGCCCCATTTGGGTGGCCTGAGATGAAGTGAACAAAGAGAGGGACATTGCATCAAAAGGGGAGTGCAGAAGACTTGGGTCTTCCTCCCTTCTGTATTGACTCTAATTTTCATGCACTTTTTAGAGGTCAATGAAATTTATTGTCATGGTTGCCGACCAGGAAATAGAGCCACATGTCAAGATTGTAGTCTTCATGAGACTTTAGCCATAAATTTATTTGAATGAATTATGACCAGAAAAGTGTGAAGCAGAGGAAGAAAACAAAGATGTACAACAAATTATCTTTTGGCCATTTTTTTTCCTTGCAGTAGAAATCTCTCAAATCTCGTCATGGCGAGTCGTTTTGTTCCTTCAATTTGCAGCCTCTATATTCTTATGTAACTGTCAATGATTTATGTTTTGAGCTTTTTGCTTTTCTCCTCCATTTTTTCTTTGTGTCATTTCTTCAAACACCTTTTCTGCCCTATTGTCATTTTTTCAAACACCTTTCCAAGCTTTTATTTGTTACCAAACACCCAATTCCCACTTTTATTTTCACTTTTTAAAAAAGCAATCAACTTCAAAACATTATAACTTTTTTCACCTTTTAAATCACATCAATAATTTTTTAACTATTCAAATAAAAAAAAGTCACTACAATATAATTTTTTTTTCACTTTTCTATACAAATTCTTTCTACTTATACCACGTCAATTACTTCTTGCTACTACTCAAAAAAAATTCAACTCAACAATCTTTACCAAACAGTTCCGAAGCTATTGAAGATGTTAAAACCCTCCTCATTTTTCTTTTCCTTTTTAATTTATAATAGTTTCAGTGGAAGTTCTTGATTATTTTTCAAGCCAATAATACTTGACAAATATTTTTTTCAATTACCACTCAAACACCACAAGAAGCAGAGAAAATATCATTCAAAATAACAGAAGATGTGTTAGGCAATTTATTTGGGACTTTTAGGTGGGTGCTGATTTCTGCTCCCAGGAAAGTCCCACTAATAGATAGCCTTCGTTCGAAGTTCGAACTAGGGATATTTATTTCTTTTTAGTTTTTTAGATATTTATTATTCTCTATATAAGGGAGTTGAGATGTAAATCCAACATGTTGAGGGGGTATCTTTCTGCGGTCCTCATACTGTAATATAAATTAGAAAAGATGTTTCAGGATCAATAACGTTGCTGCAAGGCAGGCCACGCTGGGGGTGACAATTTAGGTTCCTGTATCATGCTCGAATCGTGTATAAAATTATACAAGTCAATTATAATCCAACCTATTTAATTAAATATATTAAACTCTTCGATTCTAACTCAATAATTTCTTATTGAGATCATGTCAAATTTACGAGTCATAAAAATTTGTCAGCCCCAAGCTATCATAGTCCAAAAGGGTAATACTAAAATGCAAACTCATGTTCTCTTTGAATCTTCCTAAAATTAATATAACTTTTAAAAACACCATTAAATATATGATAAACTACTATTAAATTTTGATCCAATGGTAATTTTAAAAGTCACGTCCATTTAAAGAAGAATCAGAGAGGACCGGACTTGGGTCCTCCTTGATAGCATTACTCAGTCTAAAAATGAAGTGAAACTATGCACCTCTCAATTTAAAACCAGGAAAGAAAAAGGAGTTGCCAGTTTACAACACTTACCATCAAAACGATCACACCATTCACCAGGAAATGAAACACACAAAGCAATATCAATGGTTCTAACCAATACGTAATGACTTAAATACAAATTAAATCTGCTCAAGTTCACTTGTAATTAAAGAAAGTCATAGCCAAAACAAAACCCAAGACAAAACATTTCACTTGTCTAAGTTGGCTGCTCAGCGCTTTCCACCACCACCTCCAATTTTAGGGCCCTTTGGGGCAGCACCCTTGGACAAGTTTCCCTTGCTCTGAGACTTCTGAGTCTTGGCCGTTGTTTCTGCCTTCTTTGCCTTCTTCTCATCCTTGGTTTTCTTGATCCGTTCCTTAATTTCACTGCAGAAATATGCAACTCTTCAGCAGACAATCATATAAAATAAGGAATTTAATCACCCAGCAGGGGATTTACAACTTGGGTGCATGCTTCGATCTAAACCAGAAGTCCAAAAACCTTCGATCTGTTCTCTGAAAATCTTTTACAATCCTAGCAATCTAATGCTATTCACATGTCACCCTTGGGAAAAACAATGCTTGGAACCCCAAAAGCTTTTAAAGTTTATTATACCTCTATTAAACATAAGGGTATTAATCGCAATACCTAAGAAAATTAAGTCCCAACAGCGAAAATGTATGCCAAGATATGACATATATACACTTTACATAAGGAAAAAAAAATTATATGTAATAAATTAAGCACAAATGTTTCTTTTTCATTACAACCATTTGAATGTTGAAAAGCAACACTATTTTATAATAAACAATCATGACATTGTAAAATTTCTAGCAAAGCAATATACCAAAAGTTCAACTTGATTAGCTTCAAAAATAACATTTTTATGGCAATATTTATTTTTTATCTTGTGATGTTTGTCCTTTTTTTGATGTAGAAGAATGGGATTCAATTCTAATGGGTATAAATCTACGAGATTCATGTTAATCATGGCCCTCCCAAACACAATTTTCTGGCTCCACTCCTGGCAGACAGATGATGGGTCTTTCTTTTTTATACTTACACAAGAGGTCTTATCATCTTTTCCACCTCCAAATTGAAGGAGGGGTAGTTTAATGGAAGGGAAGGAAGCATACCGGAGAGCAGCTTCCCGAGCGGCATCTCGTACTTCTGGTTTTTCAGCTCTCTTTTTCTGGATAATTTCCAAGGTAGCTCCAACTATGGACCTAGAGTATGGCTTCTTGGTGGCACGACGCCTCTTCTTCACAGTCTCGGCCGCTGCATCCTGTGAGTCATGTGAGAGTAAGAATATAAATCACAAAGATGAATTGTTTTATCACAAAACAGAAGGAAATTCCACCTTTTTATGTTGCTTTCTGTACATAGCTGTCCAAGTAAGCTTTGAAGGCTTCAAGCGGTTGTGGAAGTACCTCTTGCATTTTGAGTTGGCAAACAGGAAAACCTGAAATAACCAAACAAGGTGATAAACATCAATCACGGTGCACAAAGAGGAAAAGAAAAGGAGGGAGAGAGAGAGAGAGAGAGAGAAGAAAAAGGAAACTGAATGCAGAATCCTGAAGCTTGGCAATGGTTGTTTAAATAAAAAATTAACCTGAGAATCTGATCTGATAAATCTGATACCCCTACCAGGGTATATCTTGGAACCGCTGAAGCGGCAGAGTTCAGTCCTGAAAGATCAGCATTAAGTACTGAGCATATACATTGAAATTCTTGTAAAATTGAGCTGAAGCCATACAAAAAGGCATGAATGAATAATACATGTTGGACAAAAAGGGATAGCTTATGCTTATTCTAGTTACCAATAAACCATAGTCCAGGCTATGACTTAATGTCTTAACATTAATTAACCATTACTCATAATCAATAGAGCAAAGCTTGATGTTATGATTTCTATCATTTCACAGTAACTTTTACATTTCCTCTTTTTTCTTTTTCTTTTTTTGATAAGTATTTCCTCTTTTTTCTTTTTTTAATACGAGTACATAACCTTCACAATTATTTCCTTTAGCCACTGCCCTCTACATATGGCATGTTATAATTCAAGAAATCATTCTATGCAAAGAATAACATAGAAAAATAATAAATGATAAAAAAAAAAAAAAATTGCCAAAATAATCATAATACTGACATTCGCCACCAGTTTACAGAAGTTTCAGTTTAACCTTTTATTCTTTCTTATCTTTTTATGTTAACAATTCAACTGATATATTTGATTGCAAGAAAGTACTGCATCCTAAGAAGAGCAAGGTGAAACCTGAGTCAGAAATGTGTTATCATTCTAGACTTATTCGGTCTTCTTTGCTGAAAATTCATTACTTAAAGCATAGTGTGAACAAAAAAATTGAAATACATGCAAAGCATCCATATGCTATGTAAGGAAACCAAAAATTTAGGCTGCATTATTTTATTTTATTTTTCTGAAAATCAATATTCTAATGGCAAAAACATAAATCATCTCAGGCTTATTTTGCTGAAGAATCTCGGTCGGTTACCAAGACACAGGTAGTGAAAAAAAATCAAAATTTCACCAGCAACCAAATAAAGCATCAAGGAAAAAGGTGCTATATAATATTTTTTTTTAAAAAAAGTAACCAAGATATCATTAAAAGCATAAAGCACCCTATGTACACAGAAAAATATACAAGAGAAGTCACCTAACTAGTAGGGGCAAAAGCGCTATATAATATGGAAACAATGTATCCTGTAGCAAAAAAACCCAATTACTTGAATTCTTTTTAAAATGAGCCAATCAGGAAATCTTTGTCATTTGAAATTTCAAATGAAAGCTACCTCTAAACAATATCGCTACAATTAACTATTTAAGAATTTATAGAATAAAAGACCAAGTCTAAACTAGTATGTCGAGGCCATGCAGATGAAGCTCTGGAATCCTAACACCCACATAACTTATTCAACTGTGCTTCTTTTGTTCTTCATTCATTTCTACCCCTTAGCACATCCATCTAATACCAAACTCCATCATCCCACCAGCTCTCTAGGTAATCCTCAACAAAATAATCCCACAGAATGAAACCCCCTCTAGGAAATGAAAACAAATTTTCAATATCGGATACCAAACTCTTGTTTACCCAAGACATCCCCACTCCCTCGTCAAAATCTCTCAAGTTGACTTCAAAAAGAGAGAACACCGATAACCAAAAATCAGAATGATAACATTTCTTCAGGGAAGAATCATTTGCACACTACCTGTAAGCCCCAAGCAAATAAAGGTTATCTAAATTACACACGAATAGGAGTATGTGGAGCAAAAAGCTATGAGGGAATGGTGCAAGCCACAAATCCATGAAAAAAACACCATCTCTCCATTTGATTAGCAATAAAAAGCCACCAACCATATGCCTATGATAGTCTACTCATTATCTCTTACATACCATAACAAGGTTCACAAGGTTAACACATTTAAATCTTTAAATCTATAAGACAGTCCACCATTCAGACTATTCATAAATTTTCAATCTGCCCTGCATGAAAAACCAAGCTCCCCAAGCTCGAGATGAGACCTCAGTTAAAGGCTCAGGTCAACGTCAAACCATTTCTAGATGTCCAACCCAAGCTCAACCAACCTAGCACTCAACTCAGCTTAGCTCATTGACAATACATTCACCTCAAAGCTATAAAACTAATTAAACATAAAAACTCCATCATTTTAAGAACAGATCCAATACAGAAAATAAGTTAATTATTTGTATTATTCACAACAACGTGGCTTGGACCACGACCACACCCTCCATCTTATTACAAAGGGAGGAAGAACCAATTGAGCTAAAGCTCATTAGTAATAATCCAATCCTACGTTATCACGATCTAACTATTGAAACACAGTGTAAACCAATCATAATAAATAAGTATTAGCTAATAGATAAATTTATAAATAAACATCAATGTAGAGGGGAAATCCTAAATAATAAGAACGTGACCCTCCATTTGGTTGCCGAGAAAATACGAGACAAGAAAAGAAACAGAAACATCGAGTCCGAAACATACCATTACATTTTCCACTTGGGGCGATGTTTTCATTTTCTCAGGGAAAAAGAAAAACAGACAAAGAAAACAAACAAAAGAGACATATCGGACTCAAAACAAAGAATTTTTTCCCAATTTTTCTTTTTCTTTTCTTGTTCACACTTCCTCGGCAAACAAACAGAGTAGGAAAGAAAACCGAAAGAAACGGGAACATACTTGAGAACCATGGCTGTTGCTCTGCTGCTCTACGGCTTTACTCTTCGCAGAAACCCTAAACAGAAAATCGAAACCCTAAAATGTAAATAGGGTTGAGGTGAAAAAGGTTGATAAAATTGAAAACGAGTGGCCCTCAGATGAGTGGCTATAGGCCCAACTGAACACTAGCAATTGGGCCTAGAGACACTCATGCAGTCTTCGTTCCAGAAGGCCCCAAATCTTGCAGGTCCAAAGTGAGTTTTTTTTTGGGATAAATTACTCTTCACCCACCGGTAATTTTGTTTTTTCAATTTCTATCACATTTAAATCTTAATTTTTAAATATTTATTACGTGATCACAAAAAAATAGTAATAAAAAAATAATGTTATTTATACAATTGGTAAATGACTGAGATAACATGGCAATTAGGGATAAAAAGACGGATGGTTATTAACCATCCACTAACGGCCTAACCACCTTTAGAAGCGGTTGGAAAAAACCACTAACCGCCTTTTAATGTATATATATATAATGACGTCATTTCACTTATAGGGTTTTAAACTTATATGCTTTTAGCCCTAGCCTTCATTTAGCGCAGCACAGCATTGCCTCTCGACTCGAGCCTTTCTCGGAATTCATCTCATCTTCCTTAATACCTCAACAGCTCAACCCTTAATTTTGTCATTCTCATTCAACGCCGCATTGCCCCCCTTGCCGGCTCGCCGCACTGCCTCTCTTTTTCTCTATCCCTCTCTCCCCAAAGCCATCTTATTTTCACTATCATTAACCAAGGAGCTTCTTCCTTGCTACAAGACTTTGCTCTCTCCAAAACTCTTAAACGAGACGGTAACTCTCAGATTGCCTCTCTCATTTCTTTTTTTTGGTATCTAGGTAGGGAAACTAATTTTATTTTATTTTTTATTAGGGGTATCCTCCAGTCCCTATAGCTGCAATGTATCTCGTTCGCTGAACGACTGGCCCACCAAAGTAGTAGTCGAACATTCCGAGCGCAGTGACTGCATGCCAAGAACCAAGGACTAATCCCCTAGCCCAATGTCCGAAGTCACTCTAGGCATTGGCCTTAAATCACAGGCAGATAGTTAGAAGCCCAATGACCCCCCCCCCACACACAACTTGGGTGATTGGCCCCAAGAGGGAGTTTGCATCCAGCAGGATTCGAACCTGGGATCAAAATAGAGAAATGCCCTACCGTCCTAGACTCTAACCAACTGAGCCAACCCCTTGGGTTAGGGAAACTTATTTTGCTTCTACGGATCCATGATACATAATTTCTGTTAAGTAGGTAGTAATCCCATAAAATGTTGATGGTTTTGTTTTCACTTGACTGTCCTCATCGTAGGTAAGACTTTCAGTGTCATCTTGAGCAAATTTTAGTGGTGGAAAATTGAAAATCTATGAATACTTGAAAAGTGGATTGCGAGAAGTTGAAGTGCTGATAGGGCTATTCTTTTATATATTGTGATTTGAAGCGGCCATCTCAAATGGTTTAGAAATACATTATAGCTTCTAGTAGCTAAGAGAATTGAGAAGTGAGCTATTCTTTTTTTCCTTTTTTTTCTAAAAGAAGACCCAAAAACATTTGAAGTGACCCCAAAAAACAAGTCCAACATCCAAAATAGGCCCAAGAGGCCCAACCAAGTAAAAGCGGTTAGTGGTGCTGTTGTTGATTAAATAACCATTAACTGTCAAAGGCGGTTGCGAAGACAGTTATTAAATTTCACCAACCGCCTTTTCACCCTTAAGATTAGTAGTGAAAATCATTCATTGATTTTCAAGTGCTAATTTTTACTTTCATATCATCTATCTATATGACAGTCGTATAACAGTCTACTGAATAACATTGATCGTAATAGAAATACATGAACATGTGGTAATGTGATAGCTTATCACAACCTTATGCTTAAGTATAATGAAAAGTGAAGGAACTTTAATAATAGGGATATATTGCAACTAATCCTATTAGGAGAATAACGGTTCAATTAATGTTAATTATAAAAACATTGCAACTAATCTTATAGTTTAAGATTAAAAATTCAGTTTAACTTCTTTTTTTTTTTTAATTAAATTGATGAAAAGAGGAGTTAATGAACCCTATTAAGATGTCCAATGGGAAGTAATGATAATGAGTAGCTAGCAAGCCAATTTGCACATATGACCAAGAAAAATAGATATTACATATTTGACTTCATAGCCTGGCTTTAGTTTTAAATTAAACCTGAATTTTATATTATTCCAAAATCAACTCTATAGTTTCAAAATTGTCACAATCTAGATCCTTGGAGAGTCTCTGTTTAGGGGTGTAATTCTAGGCCGGTTATAACCGGCCAAGAAACCGTAACCGGGCACCAACCAGCTCCAGATAACCGAAAAACTTGCTTGGTACCTGGTTATTTATAACTGGGTAACTGAGAACCCAAAGCCGAAGCTGGAGCCGGTTATTAGGTTCTCCCACCCCCAACCCCCAGGGTTGACTTCAGAACACCAACTTTGTCGAGAAGTTCGGTAGCCCCGATTTGGAGTAAAAGAACTCGAAACACTTCAAAAATTGGTGGACACGATCTCGTCGATGATATCTACACGATGGTAAAACTTTACGTCAATCGGATACAGTGGAAAATATTATTATTTTTTGATAGTGTGGTTCGATCTTAATAATCTGCTACCTATCAAGGTTTTTTTGTTTCTCGATCTGTTTGGCAGTAAATTTAATGAGCATGTAGATAGTCGATGCAATCATGTGGACGGGTGGAATGAAGTATTTAGTGTTCTTTTCCCACCCCCAACCCCCTATGTTGACTTTAGAACACCAACTTTTTTGTAAAGTTCAATAGCACCGATTTGGGGTAAATGAACTCGAAACGCTTCAAAAATTGGTGGACACGATCTCGTCGATGAGTAATAAATTTAATCATTTAATTAGTACTTTAATACTCTTTTTATGAGTGAGCTCAGGACCTTCCTATTCAAGAAGAATCTAGATTCTATTTATTACAGTGTTCAAATTTTTTAAAAACAAATCAGATTGTATCTCTACTTTTTCTAATTTTATCTTAGAAAATCAAATTATTTAAACATTTTTTTCAACTTTATTTGCTTTAAAATTCGCACATTAAATTATAATTGAAGTCAGATTTAAAAGAATAAAACACTCAGACGTGCAAGCTTATAAAAAAAATATAAATTTAATAATACTTTAACTCAATGTGAAAGTGAGAGAATAAAGTAGGTATTGACTGCAAAAAT
Source organism: Alnus rubra (assembly GCA_028654335.1). Lineage (NCBI taxonomy): Eukaryota > Viridiplantae > Streptophyta > Magnoliopsida > Fagales > Betulaceae > Alnus > Alnus rubra. Next base: position 847,570 of record JAJPGS010000125.1, on the reverse strand, counting down.
ATACATAAATCCCATATCTTCAAAAAAAGAAGGAAAAAAGAAATCCCAAGCAGCGCTGAACCACAGTAGAAAGCCTTCCCCGATTGGCTTTTCCTCTCATCAAGTTGAAATAACCCATTCGCCTTGCCACTTTATGGTATTGGCCAGCTAGTCCATTCAAAACTGCCGACGACTACGAATGCTGCAGAGATTCGTAGTCGGAATAATCTTGATGGTATCCAACTATCCATCACATGAGCTTAAAAGAGCAGATCGTCCCCAAAAAGGTAGAGAAGCCGCTCTACGGCCCAGCTGGGCTGGTCCCTGGACCCGCAACTCAAGACCTGGAATTGTGAGGAAGTCAGTAAAGGAGCCCTGCAGAGCGGGCAGGTCATGTGATTATCATGATCACGATCCACCCATCTGTCAATGCATTCCCTGTGGTAGACGTGGCAACAGTTCCTGAGCTCCCTTACCTCGTCTTGCATGCTTAATTGGTTCAAACATACGGCACACGTGTTCAAACTCCTATTCTCCGGCAGTCTTTCTATGACATCTCTGAAGGTAGTCAGTATTAGATTGTCTCTTATCCTCTGGGAAGAAGCAACTGTAGAAGGAGGAAAGTCTGCCTCATCAGAGGCTGAGGAGAGGCTCCTATCTCTGGGTCTGAGAGTCCAACACAAGACCCATCTCACCGCTGCAATTATAAGAGCTGCCTTGTATAGTAGATGAGTTACGGCCGGCAAACCCGCGGACTCCTCCACAAAGAAACCCATTAGAGCGCGCACACGTAAAAATAAGAGACCGAATATACAAGCAAACAACCAGGAGATCGATAAGGAAGAAGATCGAGAGAAAAGGGGGGAATTCACAGGAGCCTTGTGCTCATTTTTTGCTCTTTTTATAGACGTCTAAAAGAAGATGCGTAACAAACGAGTCATTTCTTTATATATTTATTTCTTTTTCTTTTCGGCTCTGACTGTACGTGCGAATAAAGTGTCACCGACCATAGTCATTGGCTCACTTCCGGCCCCGGGTGGGCACATGATAGGAGTAAGCCACAAGGGCAGTGGGTCTTTATGATCAATTATTAAATTATATTAATCCATGATAAGGCTAAAGGTAAAGCAGCTGCATGCATGGGATAATGGACCTTTAGTTTGGTATCGTGCTTTATCATCTGCCGTCACCTCTTCATATCCTCATCAGCTTTTGATACACACCGCAAGATTGTTAGGTGGGGAACAGAAAGGAGTCATCATCATCATACCATCTGCAGTACTCCTCACTTGCTTTTCATGATAAGTCAGAGTGACGCCCTTTACATGTGCTATTCTTACCGTCTAAGTCAGATCCCACTAATGCACTTTGATTTCCATTATGATGACGAAAATCAATTTAAAATATAAATTCTAAAGAGTTTTTTACAAGACATGGTTACAGACACCATATTTCATAGGCCTGGGCCCATGGCATTCAGATTTCTGCAGTTAGCAAAATAGAATACTGCTAATTTTGCTCATACTGATCGAGCTTCTGTAGGAGAGAAATGATAGAGGGGGATTTTAATCGGTTTCTCTCCATCTTTTCAATAAAAAATATAATTTTATTCATTAAAATATACTATTTAATTTTTTTTTTAAATAAAACTGTATTTTTTATTTAAAAGAAGGAGAGGAGAGCCGGTTAAAAGTCTCCCTCTATCATTTCTCGAAATATAGCAGAGTGGCCCGGGCGAAACAAGTGAAATTTTGTAATTTCACCACTTGGGATTGGCTTCCTTAATTAAGTTGGCAGGCCACTAAATTGCATAAAAAACAAGTCCTTTGCAACATTGCAGACAGACAGCCGAGATTGGTCTTGGATAACATCACACTGATTTGAACATCTTGGTTTATTTAGTTAGTTTCCTTTGTAGGCAATGAGCTAGTTCTATAAAAGGCGAAATGATGGAGAAGGAACTTTAACTGCTCCCTCTCTCTTTCTTTTTAATAAAAAATACAATTTTATTTAAAATAAAAAAATAAAACAATCAAAAAGTACACTTCGTGAATAAAATTATATTTTTTATTAAAAAGAGGATGAGGAGCCGGTTAAAGGTCCTCCCCTATTATTTCTCCTATATTTCATGCTTGAATTCGAGTGAAATGCTTTCCAAGTTGGAGAAATTCACTGCCCCAGTCTTTTTATCAGGGTGTGAACCACGCTTATCCAGCAAGCCCGGCCCGATGTGTGCAGTTCACTCACTGACACTTGGGTCTCGATCGCTTGAATTCAGTCTTGGTGATCTTTCTTATAAGCGAATCTGATGGGTCAAGTTGACTACTCCTAGGTCTGTGCATGTTCTAGAACCATCTGGGAATCTGTGGGATTCTTATCATCATCATCACTCTTAATTACTCTTACTGCATGCCGTCCAAATTGAATCGCTACAATTCGGGAAAAGAGTCAAGACCAGAATTGTTATTGGTAAAGTTGAGGATGCATTTTTAATTCTCACATGCATTTTGGACATTATTTAATAGATTATATTAGCTCTCTTTTCTTGTTGGAATGAACTGAGGCAAAGTACAATTTAATGGAATGTTGCTTCAATTCCACTTAAATGGGATTTTGATCTATATTTTGCATGAAGTGACCTCTCTTTAATCCGGATACTTGTGCTTGACAGTTCAAAATCTTTACCATTGCAGTAAACGATGGCCCTTAATTACTGGGTATCCATTGGCAGTGCTGTAAAAGTAAAACTCACTGTTTTCCTTTGGCTTCAAATGACATTTCTTTGGTTAATTTAAAGTCCTGAAATTGTAGAGGTAGCCACATGGCCCTCATATAGTTATATGGTGTGCTGTGCTTGCTCGAACATGAAAGATGATTGATAATGTTTTGGTGGTTTAAAAGAGGTTTCTCATAAATCATTGGAAGCAACTAAAACCAAAAATATGTACAAGTATCTATCTTTTCCAAGTCGTGCATTTACGATGGGAAGTGAAAGTTAATTGCTTCTTGATTACCCGACCTAAGAGCATCTCAATGTTCTGCATTTTAGCTAATAAAAAAACATAATTTTCTACTTTACGAACAGACTACTTTTTCAATACAAAAAGAGAGAGAATTGAGAGAAATAATTGAAAAAAGAATATGATAATACTAAACTTTCACAAGTTATTTTGAGAATTTTGATAGGATTTAACGAAAAATTCTAACAGAGTATTGAAATTGAAAAAAATTAAAAGATAGATATCATAAATTAATACTTTCTAAAGTTTGAGTACCTTTTTGTAAAAATGACAAAAATCATGAGTTATAAGTGAAGTTTTCCCTACTAAATATCCAGAAGGACTCACAGAACCAGTAATTGGTACAGTAAGGTCTATTATACCTCTCATTTTCTTGAAAGTGAAAAAAAGATTGATCTTTGCTTTCAATAAATCTTGCACCAAAAATGCTAATCAAATTAAAGTCCCCTAAGTGTGGATAGTTCAATAGAAAGAGTGCAAACCTAAATGTAGGCTTTTTCAAGTAATAAATTCTCGGTAAGTACGAGGTCGATCCACAGGAAATGATAGATACTAAGTAAAATTCATATTATTGTGCAGAAAAGTAAATTGAATTGATTTTTCATCTAAAAAGTAGAGCAATAGAGAGATAGTAAACTAAAATTTAATTAATTAAACTAAATTAATATAAAGTAATGGGAAACACTAAGGTTTCAGAGATTCACCTAGCATTATATTACGTATTTCTGAGACATATATTTTTAACTCAACTAGGTAGAGAGTCAGCTCTCTTAATCGAAAAATAAAATAATTAAGCACAAAGTAAATATAAAATAAATTAAACATGAATTGATTGAGAATTTGATTTTAAAAACATGTTACAATAAATTAAGTATTCAATATATTTTCGAATCACAACAAATCAAACAAAGTAAGCATTTGATATATAAAAAATAAAAATAAAAATCATAATGAATCAAAATAAACTTATAACATTAAATTTCTCTCAAATAAAACTCATCAGTCATCCCCAACATTTAATCATTAATCTATGAAGAACAAATAAAATAGTCTCAATAACACATAATAAAAATACTAGACTTCACCCCTTAGCTAAAGATTTAGCCACTCATAACTATGAAAATAAATCTCATAACTAAAGTATTAAACATCAAACTTAAACAGCTAAAATAAAATAAATTGAAAATAACAAATAACTAGAACCAGTCGAAAATCTCCAGAAGCCTTCTAAAAATCCACTGTCATTGAGTTGAAATGAAAAAAAAATTACCAAAAATTATTCTTCTTTCCTTTGTGGTGCGTCTTCTCTTATAGAGATAAGAGTCATTCTTCTTTTGGAATTTGTACAACTCTATGAATCACAATCTTCTATTTGTTCCAGATCTCTCTTTTATACATGAAACAAAACACTGCTTCTTCTTTTTATAAGGGCCAAAGAGACCTTTTTCTTCTTGGTTTTGTATTATCCATAGTCTTAGTGATAGACTAGATTTCAATCTTCCTTTTTCTTTTTCTTGTTTTGTCATGTAGTATTATTGGAATGTTTTTCCAATTTGTAGGTCTAGCAATTTGGTTTCACATTTTCTTGTATTACACGTTGGATTTGAGCATAGGATGAACTTCTTCTTTTGACCCAGCCACCTCTTGGCTTTTACTCTTTGCTTTCTTTTGTAATTCCTACATAACACAATCTCTTGCATTAATATATCATTTAAGCTTAAGATTAATAATTGAACAATATTTCACAATTAAAATAAAATGTAAGAATTAAACCATAATAAAGTATGATAATGTCTACTTTAATAGATAAATAAGCACTTTTAAGTTATTATCACACTCCCCAACCAGCTTATTGTTAGTCCCTAGTAATTCTAGCGAGTTAAAGTAAAACACCAAAAAAAGACTTAGGAAAAGAAAAACAATTTTTATTTTTTTTAATCCTTAGCAACAAGAATCAATCAAAATTCAAAACTCTAACAACTATCAAAGAAATTTTGCATGCTCTCAAAATTCAATGAGTGAAATTTTTTTAAGTCAACATAAACACACTCTCAATGTCCAGATAAACATAACATCGAATTTCTATCAGAAAGTATGTTTTGATTGAAGCCTTACCAATGTCAACACTCAACAATTGAAATCTTTCTGAAATAGGTGTACACTCTTAAGTAAATGTGAGTAGATTAATGTAAGCAAAACAAATATCTCACATATAAATTATATCAAAAATCGCTTAATCAACAAAGAACAAGTAGTCTCATGAAAGGACACCGAAAATTATTTACACCACACTTATTGATTAGTCATGAAATTATCCGAACCATGTAGGATTAAGAACAGAGAAATAAATAACAAAAAGGTAATGGTAAAATTTAGAAGTGTTTTCAAGAATAATTGGAACTTCAGCTTCTTTTCATATTTTCAATCAATTTATCTTCCCAAATTTTCATCAATAGTACACTATTTATTTTCCATAATACTCTTCCCAACTTGAACATCAACTTTATTTCTTTTTTTTTTTTCTTGATAATAGTTCCTTTAGATATCTCTCTCTTTCTTTCTTTCGTTTGGATCACATGTCACCATATTAAGATAAATTACTTAAACTCATTCTTTAAACACTTGGAATAAGGCTTAAGAAAGAAATGCTAACCATAAGGCTCAACGAGGTAACGAGCGATAATGTATCACAAAAAGAAATCTGGGGCTCAAAGTAAAGAAAAATGGCATAATCTCATCCCTCAAGAATTTGCATAACTATTCAACATTCATGACTTCACAAAATAAGTGTGTCATAAAAAATTATGATTGTTAGCATTCAGCCAAAAGAAAGAATAATGAGACTAACACAATGAAATAATTTATGTGCTTCCAAATGAAATATGATACCATGAAAATTTATCATCCACAAAGAATTAGTGGCTCAAAACTCACGAGGGTTAAAAATATCGATATTGTTATCCTCAAGATTTCTAATTCATCTATATCCTTCAACAAAAAGTCATGTTTATATGGTTAAGTGCGCATGCAGTAATGAGCATGAAAGCAATGAAGTTCTTTAGTAGAAGTAGCATAATGAACTAAAAATAAAAACTCATGCTAAGGAAATAAGATTTTTTAAAAAAATAATAATAATAATAAACAAAATTAAGACATACATCAAACATCAAACTCCTCCCCCCCTTTTCAAAAAAAAAAAAAAAAAAAAACTCCTCCCCCCAACCTAAAACTTACATTGTCCATAATGTAACAAAATGAAGCAAATAAGTATAGATTAAGAAGAGTACTTTGAGGTGATGAAAACAAAATGAAACTTTATTATCAACAAAATGGGTTAGAAAACAAAAAACAAATAAAAACAAAACTACAACCTAAACTACGGCGCAAACACTACTACTACAATTGCCAACTAAGTTCAGGTGTTTGACAAATCCTGATAATCTGGATCCACCAAATCGTAAGACTCATCTATAAGTTCAAAATCTTCAAAAAAAAAAATGGTTTCAAATATTTTTCTTTAAAAAAATTACCATTTTTAGGGTTTTCAATTTTTGGTACTTTGATACTAGATGTATGAGTTTTAATGGGTATATACAAGTCCTCATAACATGGGTTCCATCCATTAGTGTCCATCACCAGATTAGCATCCAAAACGGCATTAGCTATGTCCAATTCTATATCATCATTATTGGGATTCAGTAAATATGCCTCTATAAGATCAGAAAACATAGAATAGGCGAATTTATATATACCTCCTCGAGTGTAAACCTCGCATAGCTTTTAGATCCGGTATAGTGTGGAGTATTATTCAATTCTTGCATTTGCTTCATTCGAGCTACATTCTCCTATACAATGAACATATATTCTGAAGTATTACATGGAATTAATTAAAGTACACAAAATAGAAATATAAGTCATCACCTACCTTATCTTTCTCGCTACACCATCTCTCTAACATATGTGCCACGTCTAGGGTGTCATACTTTTGAAGAAAGCCTGCCCCCACTCTAGCTCAGATGGTTTCTGGTGTATCGTCCACTTGAATTTGAAGCTTCTCTTTAAAATTGAATCTCCATTGCCTAAGCTTATGCCCCATATCTTGAAACGCGTCATGTCTTGCCAATTCTAGATTTACCGTTTCTCGTAAATAGAACTCTACCTGCACAATTTAAAATTAAGTTGATAAATTAAACAAAAACATAATTGACAAAAAATAATATGGATATATATTAACCTGAAATGAATATAAATTTAGACATCTAGTTTAAACATAACATCAAAGCCGGCCCCACATATCATCTTTCATTTGCTTATCTACCCTGTTCCATTTGTCCCTCATATGTACATATGACCCGCTTCTTATTATTTTACCCGTATGTCATCTAAATCGTTTGCACTGCATCCTACGGGCTGCGTCGCGACATTTTACTCCACCACTATTCTTTCCCCCGCGGGGACCACCCAATTCTTATGCGGGTCTGTAATCACCTCGTAATAAATATTGTCATTCGGATAATATCTTGCCACAGTAAAAACAGATGAGAGATGTATATTATTTCAAACTTCATATTAACTACGTACAACACATATATATCTACATATGTACATATCGGTCTTTTTGTAAAAATATGTACTTACCCATCAACAGGAACTGGTCAGGGCACAAAGTCTAGGCCGCAAGGTCCTCGACCGGCGTGTCCAGCGGCTCCTACAGAGGCGGCATTTGGCTCTCCCCCATATGCTGCAACAGGCTCTTGTCATCAGCCTGTGTCTCATCAGTATCAGTGGCACCTGGGATGGGTCCAGTATAGGGGTAGTAGCGAGCCAAGTGACCAGGGGAAGTAATCCCTAACTGGCTTAGGGACAGCGGGATAGGTGGCATCCTAAAGTAATCCTGTGAGATATCTACAGATATATCCCTCGACCCATGTTGTAACCCGCACTCCATCATATCTGGGAGGGTGGGTCGATAATCTCCATCTATGCGGTGGGGCTTAGTGGTATCCCGTGACCCTGAAGGGGTAGACGACACGACGATGCATGCGCCTTTGTGAACCACATGTTTACCTCTACAACTCATTTTCACCTATAAAATACATCAGAAATCCAAATTAATCTATTTTATATATATATATACACCAAAATGATAAAATGACAAATTGATGTAATATTATGCAGAAAAATTGCCAATCAATTCAAAACTAAATAACATGAAAGCAATCACTTAATTAATGTGAATTATACCATTTTTGGGCCATTTTATTTATTCACAAGTGCTTGGATTGGATCTAATTCGGGCTTGGCGTGGTCAAATTCATCATGCGGGTCATGATTGTTGTTGTTATTTAATAAGAGTGTCTCGCACTCGTGGTAGGTGGCATGTGCACCATTAGACACAAAAACAAAATACACACAAAAACCATTCCAGGTGCACTTGGGCCCAGTATAATCAATGATAATATGAACGACATTTGCTTCATGCATATCCACGGAGACAAGTTGTACAGAACAAACAATACTGGTCATGTATTGTGGGAACTGCTCATGTTACCAAATGGATTAAATCCATCCGAGGTCAAACCAAGCTGCATGTTCCTGCTATTCGCTGAAAATTCTGGATGTAAGAGGTCGAATGACTTCTATGCTTCACTGTTGGCTAGATGCTTCAATACCTCATCATTAGTGCGGCCTTTTGCATGCCACCTCATATAGGGCGCAATATGCTCCGACATAAACAGCCTCTGTAATCGTGGGATGACTGGAAACCACTGCAACACCTTCACCAAATGTTTCTTGCTCGAGGATATAGGTTCACCATCTTTGTCTAAATGAATTTCATCCTTCCGCTTAGATTCTCCACAGATGGTACACGAATCTAGCTCTTTATTGCCCTTCCAGAATAACATACAATCATTTCAGCATGCCGAAATCTTCTCATACTCAAGCCCCATGTCACTGAGAAACCTTTTCGCCTCATACGTATTAACTGGCAAAGTATCATCACAGGCAGGCAGCAACTGATTAACGAACTCAAGCAAGGCTGAGAATATATTGTTAGAGAGACCACCAACACATTTCAAGTTGTACAAGTGTATAGTAACACTCAATTTGCTATGCTTAGTACCCTCATAAAGTGGCTTCTCCGCCTTTTTAAGCAAATCATAGTACTTCAATGCGTCACCTTCTGCGGCTTCTTCATTAACACTTTCTTTACTCCCCCTAAACCACTACCTGAGGTTGACAATTGTCTTCCCTGTCTGGGTGCATGCCGAATGCATCACGCAACATCCAGTGCATATTGCCAACATTTTTCGTGGCTACACCCGCCGCATTTGCGGTCGGACCAGTCGAATAAGAGCTTGTAGCTAGACCACGTATTGTCTTCTCACCGTGCATATACCACAATGTGTAGTTCGGGTTCATTCCCCTACCCCCTGTCAAGTGGGAAAGTACGTAATCGGATGAGTGGCGCTGATTATTTCGACACGATTTACAGGGGCATTAAATAAATTCATCGCCGATTATATAGTTACTAACGGCAAATGCCACGAACGATCTACACCCGTCATTGTATTCGCACGTACCTGTAGGCTTTGATATCCAAGTCTTATCCAACCTTTTTCTCTACGCCAATTAACAAACAGTAACAAACATAATTTATACCATTGTAAAAAAATAACCCTACTATAATGTTTGGAGCGATTAACTAATTTAGAGTAACTATTTTAACTTTAAAACTAAAGTTCTTAATATCCTATTCCATTTTCATTTTTTAACACTTGTTTGAGGTAAATTAAATAAATTAATTTTTATTGTTGTTATATAACTCTATTGTTTTTATTGTTTCTAGTATGTAATATTAAACTATATATATACACTCTAATCTTATATATATATAAAAGCTGAGTTCTCTCTTGGAGAGAGCTTAAAATCTGTACACGTGGCATGAACCGATTATTTTGAAATGCTGAACCGTGTGTATTTTCACTGAATCCATTGTTTTTAAAATTGAACCGTGCCATTTAGTTAAACTATACGTTTTAAGTTGAAATTTATGTGTTTTAATGCTGACTTAAACAGCAATCTAACGTGCGTTTCTTCTATTTCCTTTTCTTTCTCTACCCGTCTCATCCTTCTCTCTAACTCTCACTCACATTTTCATTAAAACCAGTTATCCTCTAAAACTCTCCACCTTCACTCTCTTTCTTCGTTTACATTGTCTCTTCTGTTTACTCTTCTCCGTCGTCGCCCACGCTCTCTTTTATAGATTTCTTTTATATTCTTTTTTGATAAGTTAGATTTCTTTTATATTCATTTGTGGGTTTTATGTTGTTTATCTGATGATTATATCTTTAAAATTATGTCTTTTGCTGTGAATGTGTGGTTGATTTGTAACTCTGGGTTTTCACTTACGAAAACAACACACTAAAATTTTAAGAGAAAACAAACAAATTATATGCTAAACTTTGCAAGATTTAGAGATGAGAAACTTACTAGGAAACAACACTGTCATAGTCGTTGTATCTGTTGCGTTCAGTTTATAAAGAAGAGGCTTACTGTGTAACCTGTGTTTAGTTTACGAAGAGTTGAAGAACAGGCGGCACCCTTGAGGACGAAGAAGGCACTTGAGGACGAGCATCAAGGCTGCTGTGTAATCTATGTTTAGTTTATAAAAGACGAAAGAGTTTATTTGTTTCTCAAGTGTATTGGTTGGGTTTCGATTGTGGAGATCACATCATGACTCGAGACTTGAATAATTCAAGTTGAATTGCTTGCTATAAATGCATTGCCGTGTGAAATGACTGCCCTGACACATCTTGAGGCTTGATTCCTTACTTTTTCAGCACTCGAGATGAAGGGCAGTATTATATGCAATGCTTTGGCTGTTTGGCAGCCTTTTGTTTTCTGTGCACCATCGGATGCAGGTGCGTATCAACCAAAACAGTTGAGATAGATGTTGCGACCAGCAATAGAAAGAGTTCACTGTAGATCACACCTACAGGAGATCAAATTTATTTGGACCGTCTGGTTGACGAAAATCTCAAGAAGACAAAATTTATTTTTTCAGAAAACAAGAGTCAGACGGCGTGATAGTAGATAGGTTTATGGGAAGCTATGAGTCCAAAAATCATATTCTGTGTCCATCCTGTATATGACTCTCAAAAAGTTTATTTTTTTTCTAATACTTAAACAACATATGATATGTATGGGTAAATTTTTATTTACTTAAAAATATATCAATCTTTTAATTTTATTGTTTATTACAAATATAATTATATGTTCTGAAGTGTATTATTTTCACAATGAATTTTCTTGCTATATAAATATTTTAATTTATAATTGAAATATGAGGTCAAATGATACTGTTTATAAATTTATTGTTAAAAATACATTATTCCTTCAACTTTATTGTCTGCTTAAACAAAACTATATAATTATATGTTTTTTCTTACATAGATAATCTTAAATTTTAATTATAACATACAATATCTCAATTTATTTTAACAAGCGATAAACTATTTCTGTTTTTAAATTCTTTTTTGTTTTGCGGAGGTTAAATTTGGTGTTCATTATATATATATATATAGTTCTTTCGTGTGTTTCCTAATATATATTGTTCACGTGCCCAACTGCCCAGATCTAAATATTGGGCCCTTTTCTAATACTTAACCAAGGATCTGGCTTCCATGCAGTAAAGAAAATTACCGGACATCTGCGGTAGAAAAAAGTAACGGTCCAGATTCATCTTAATATATTTTAACTCAAACGACGTCGTGGAAAAACGTTTTGATGAAAAACACCTTAACAGCGTTTCAAAGGAGGTTAAAAAAACACATCCACATACGTTGCCTCCTTCAACAACCTTCACTCTGCTCTCCCCTGTTCTTCACAATCTAAACAGAGGCCACCCATGAAGCTGGAGCTTCCTGCTTCACGTCCCTTGTCAATGCGGGTAAAAGATGTAGTGGCGGCAGGACTTGCCTTTTAATTCCGCGAACTGGGTTTAGGGTCTGGTTCAAGAAATGGAACAGGTTGGATTTGAATCCTGCTTGGCTTGGACAGGTCATGGTCAACTCCAATCTCTTGGATCTCTATGGACACAAGTGGGATCATGGATCAACATAAAGTCTTGGTTTGGGAGCGCTTTGAGGCCAATCAGCAGAGAGAGATGAGGTCATTGTTTTTTAGGGATTGAGAGAGTAGAGTAACAAGAATTGAGAGTAAATTCATTCAGACTTGGCTTGGGAGCTTAGGCCTGAGATCGAGCCAACCACGATTGTCTGTTTCTACTTTTTTGTGAGTTTTAAAGGATAACTAAAAGAGCTACCTTGACGCTTAGACATGCATTGAAAGTTGTCGGCTTCTAGGTCACAGTATTTTTGCGAAGTGTACCACGCTAGGAACTTGCAGACCGGGAAGAGCGTGGCGTGGCGATGAAGGTGGACAGGTGGTGGAGATCAAAAGTGCAGGTGATAAAGGTGGGCATGATGGAGCAAATCAAGAGGGAGAAATCGTGAACGTGTTTTTTTCCTTCCATTTGAAACGGCGTTAAGGTGTTTTTCATCGAACGCTTTTCCACGACGTCGTGTGAGTAAAAATATGTTCAAATGAATCGGGACCGTTACTTTTTTCTACCGCAGATGTCCGGTAGTTTTTTTACCGCATGGAAGCCGGATCCCTTAACGAACATATGATATGTATGGGTAAAGGATCCGGCTTCGGTGCTGTTAAAATAAGTACCGCATGGGTGCTGTTAAAAAAAAATGAATGGGCCAGATTAAAGAGTAGCAACGAACGTTGTGGATGTAAGGAATAACAAGTAGCACTTGACGCCGTTTGTTTTGAAGAGAAAAAAAAGTTTGGTTTTGTATATTCATCCTCTGCATTCTCCTTGTTGTTTTTTTTTTAGTAACTGCGTACCAGCTTCAAGGGAAGGGAAAAACTACGTTTTTGAGTGGACTAGATTCTTGTAAGAAAGGCAATGTTGGTGGCAGCTCGGGGCATGAAACAGCTGGGAATGGGATGTTTTCAAGGGAAGGTGCAGGGAAGATGCTGGGAAGGTGGGTTGACGTAATGTGGATGAATAGGAACCAATTTCTATCTCTTTTAGGTCCAACCGGCGGCCAGATGTCCAACATAGGTGAAAGTTGCAAATAAGCATGGTGGGGAGCTTTGCTGAGAGATTCCAACAGCTTCAAATGACGAACATGCAAGAAATCCAACAAATTGAAGAACCTAATTATCTCTAAAAGTGTAAACCACTAGCTCCAAGTCCACGCCGAGAACCAGAAGACGAATAATACGAGGAAGGGGAAGAATTTTTTAATTTTAATTTTTTTGTTAAGTAGGAAGGGGAAGAATTTGAAGATACCCAGTTGCGAATGAGTCAGCACTTGGTCCTGTTCCAACTCACTGCATGTGGTAGCTCAGCGGTTGCAAAATTAAAGAGCGCGCAGAAGCTGATCCACTAAAAAATGGAGTTTTTCCTTTCCCTTGAAGCTGGTACGCAGAGAGCCAGAGATGTTGCAGGTGCAAAACCAAAACTTTTTTCTCTTCAAAACAAACAACGTCAAGTGCTACTTGTCATTCCTTACATCTACGACGTCCATTGCTGCTCTTTAATCTGGTCCATTCATTTTTTTAACAGCACCCATGCGGTACTTTTTTTAACAGCACAGAAGCTGAATCCATGGGTAAAATGGATTGGGATTTCATGTTCAATATTAATTCGTGTTGTTTTGAATTTTGTTTCATTTGTAAAATCAAGCAAAAAATATAACCAAACGTCACTTATATATTTTTATATTTTGCTGAAGTAGGATCGTTCCATGTGCTACCTAGAGGTTAATTAAGCATTCCGTATCATGTTTTATTTATTCTAACTAATACATTATTTATTTTTTCTTTATTTTTTCACTCTATTTATTTTGTTTAGCCCTTCTAGCCTAGCTATGGCCTTGATATTTGTTCTTTAGGTTGTTAAGAACAACTGGCATATCTGAAAGAAAAAAAAATCAACTATCTAGCTTCTCTCTTTTTATTTTTGTTTGCGTGCATATATATCTAAGAATTGAGTTTGGTTACTAAGTAAAATTTGTCTGAATTGTAATTGATTTTTTATTGAAATATTAGATTGATTTTGTATTTGATTTTGATTTTGTACAATATGTCATAGAGCAACAAATAAAAAAATAAACTTGAAAGTACTTTATGTATAATCCAATATTTCTTTTTTATCCAATACAATATTTTGATTATCTCCTTATGGATAGCATGTGATTTTATTATTTAATAAATACCATTTTAGAAATATTTAAATTTATAAATTGAATTGTTATATAATTGTACTTTTTAGTTGAAATATGAGGTCAAATGATACTATTTACAAAGTTTATTCTTAAAAATATATCATTCCTTCAACTTTATTGCCTGCTAATTAAAACAGAACTAAATAATTATTTGCTTTCTCTTGCATAGATAATTATAAATTTTAATTATAACATATAATATTTCAATCTTTTTAACAGACCATAAATTGTTTCTATTTTTAAATTAATTTTTACAATTTTTTTATTTTTTTATTTTTTCTTTTGTGGAGGTTAAATTTGACATTTAGTCATTCTAGGTTTTCTATTTAAACAAAAACTTTGTTGTTTTTTTTGTATCCTTGTGTGCTATACATTTTTATAACTAGAATCCAGTTATTCTTTTTGCTTTTTCTTCTTCTTCTTCTTCTTCTTTTTATATATATATATATATATATATAAAAAAAAAATATATATATATATAACTTTCGCTTTTAACCATGTATAGCTATGGGAATAAATTTTCATAAAAAAAAAAAAAAAGTTTGTATTTTTTTCAAATATTCAGAATTATTTGCGTTTTATTTGTATTGAAATATAATAGTTACCACACTAAGAAATTGCTACTAATTTTGTATTAGTTCTTTAATATTTATATTAAACCATGTGTTTTACTCAAATTTTAGCCATTTTTTAAAAGTGTTTTTATGCTTTTTGAAAGTAAAATAAGGCAAAAATTTATTTGATTGTTGTGCATAAAATGAATATAAACACATTCAAAACACAAAGAGATATTAAGCATTGAACATGATGTGATGATTTATTTGATTGCGTTAAATGTTTACTAAAATATTTTGTTTTATTTTGTCTTTATAAAAAATATTTTATTTTGTGTTTGAGGTTAATTAGGCATTCCGCATCATGTTTTACTTATTCCAACTAATACATTTGTTTTTTCTTTATTTTTTTCACTCTATTTATTTTGTTTAGCTCTTCTAGCCTAACTATGGCCTTGATATTTGTTCTTTAGGTTGTTTAGACCAATTGGCATATCTGGAAAGAAAAAGCAAAAAAACAAGAAAAAGAAAAGAAGAGAGAGAGACTTACTAACTTCTCTCTTTTAATTTTGAAATATTGCGTGCATCCAAGAATTGAGTTTGGTTAATAAGTAAAATTTTTCTGAGTTGTAATTTATTTTTTATTGAAATATTAGATTAATTTTGTATTTGATTTTGATTTTGATTTTGTACAATATGTCGTTAACCAACCAAAAAAAAAAAAAACTTGAAAGTACTTTATGTATAATCCAATATTTCTTTCTAATCCGGAACAATATTTTGAATGTATAATCAAATATTTCTTTTTAATCCAACACTATTTTGATTATCAACAGGTGAGGTTCAACGTTGTCTACTCCTCGCCATTAAACCGGGCTCTCTCAATGGTTGTTTCGATCTGTCATGTAATTTCAAATTGTGTCTTTTATTATGCATAAACTCTGATAAGCACTCTACAAAGATTCACACTTTTATTTAGGATTTTGCGAAATGGGTAATGTTAAGGTTCTCGAGAAGTTTCTTTGTTAATTTAAAATAGATGTGTGCTAAGTGTAGGGAATTGGCGTCTCTAAATGCCAAATATCTTTCTTTTTAAATTTACTTACCCAAATTATTCACTCTGAGAAGAACATCTTGGAATATTTTGATAACAAGTATCGAGAAAAGAGGCCGAAGAGAAGGTATGTGACGAACCGCTCAAGATGATCTTAAAAACATTTTATATATATATATATATATATATTTGGTAGCAATTAATTAAATGAGTGAGAAAAGAAAATTGATTTCTAATAATCTTTAAAAGACTTTTCGAATGAATTATAATGAAAAAAGCCCGCTCATAGAGCGGGTTATAAGCTAGTTTAGTATAATGTGCCAGTTATACTAAGTAAATTGAAAGTTTAAAAGTAGAGAAACAAAGCTAATCTTTTAACTTTGCTTTTCGTAGGTAGAGAGCTGATATTTTCGTGCATGTTAGCTCTGTTTATCCTTTTATTTTATTTTTTTATTTTTTTTTCCTTCTAGCTAACTCTCTTTATTCCAATAATACTCTCATGTATTTTACACATTGCAACCACAAAATTGAAAGTTTCAAACTCTAACATATTACTATAATCTTAGGTTTCTCAGTTTATCTCCACAGCACATGAAATTAGTATTATTTAGCCATATGTATTATTATTATTATTATTTAACTCATATATACTTTGATTATAATTTAAACATAATTTTAAACATGATTGTAATTTTAAATTACGTCTCTTGGATATGCCCTTTTTTTTTAGGATAAAGAGATCATTCATTTGGAATTGAATTAGGATAAAGAATCTAGTTGGAAAAAAGAGAGAAAAATGGGAAAACGAAAATTTAAAGTGAAGATAAATGCCCTTTTTTAAATATTCAAAAAGAGAGATATGGTAAGAAGATAAATATACCCATCTTTCAAAAAATTAATCCAGTTTTTTTCACCCCCTCATTGTATTTTGCGGAGTAATGTGTCATAGAGTTACGGGGGTAAAAACTAAAATGTAAAAAGTAAACTAATGCATTTAAATTTTTTATTATTATTACTATTTCCACTAAACCAACTAGAATTACACAATCCCGACCATAAAATGGATTCTCTTTATTTTACTTTGTACTCTCCTTTGAAATCGCAAAATCGTGTATTATTTCATTAAATATTGATTATTAGAAAAAAATTGAATTCGGTGGTGGTAAGTTTTGGTTGCTTATTATTTGCACTTTCATAAGATTAAGCAATCCATGGCAGTGAACTTTTAGCTTGTGTCACACTGTGTTGTATAGATGTTTTCCGAATGTTAATAATATTGAGATGAAATATGTGAATTATGTCCATATGGAATTTGTCAGTCGAAACTGATATATATATATATATTGATTTACATTTGATTAACATGTTGCAATTTAAAGAAAAAATTGTCGAGTGTATGTGTTTATTTATTTATTTATTTTTAATTTTTTGGTCAACAGATCATGCCGCATGGCTGATTAGTGTTTTAGGTTTTTTTTTTTTTTTAAATTAAAAAAAAATAGTTTCTTTGTTTTTTTCTGATCGACCGATGCATGTATTTGGTGATTTTTGGATATTGATGTTTGTTTGATTTGTGGTTTACTCAAGATGAATTGAAGGGCAAAATGATTTAAAAATTTTCTTTTATTCAAACTTACTTCATTATAATTTTTTATTTTTAATTTTAATTTCAAACAGGCTAGAGATTGTCCACGAGCTGTTGTTGAGTCAATTAAATAAATTAACTTAATACAGATTTTACTTGAGAAAAAAAAAACCCGACATTAATGCAATTAACAACCAACGTTCATTCTAAAATTTAGCTACTAATTGATTCACTCAATAAAAATAACCTTCGTAAACATGATAAAAATAAGAAAATAAATAAGAACATGCAAGAAACAAACTGATCGATCGGCAACAGGAAAAGAAAAAAAAGCTAAAAAACTAAACTAAAATCAATGTATATACAAGCTAGGCATCGTTGAACAGGAGGAAAAAATAGGAAAAACAAAAAACATCAAAATTTGAAACTTTGGAGATGTACCTCTGCAAGTCGATGGTCTTCGCGCGTTGGCCAGTCGTCGGTGGAGCTTTTTCGGTAGTCGATCGGTGGAGCTGTGCAAGAGTGAAAGAGAGAGAGAGAGAGAGAGAGAGAGAGAGATGACTTACTGGGGTGGTTGCCGGTGAAGGTGTCCAACAGGAGGGGCCTGAGAGAGAGTGAGAGAGAGGCGGCCGGTGAGTGATTGAAAGAGAGAAAAGAGAGTACCGAGAGAGAAGAAATTACGTGACGATTGCCACATCACAAATGTGTGACATGGCAATATGTCACATCATACATTTCTGACTTGTCAAAATTGGCACGTCATGGATTGATGACGTGTCAAAATGACACGTCATACATTTATGACATGCCAATTCGACACATCATATATTTATGACGTGTCATTTTGACATGTCAGACAATGCATGATGTGCCAAAATGGCACATCATAAGCATATGATGTGTCGATTTGGCACGTCATACATTTATGTCGTGCCAATTTGACATGTCATTGAGAGGTGACGTGCCAAAGTTGGCACGCCACTAAAAATATGAGTAATGATTCACTACCACATAAATATACAATTTTTCACCACTTTGTCTATGTGGCAAGGTGGTCCCTCACCTTAATTTATTTTAAAAAAAAAAAAAAAAAAAAAAACTCAAAAAGTAGTGGGGGACCACCTTGCCACATAGGAAAGGTGGTGAAAAGTTGTATATTTGGGTGGCATTGAATCATTATTCCTAAAGATATTGACGACATGTCACATTTTGACATATATGTATTTACTGATGTGTCACAGTTAGTGAATTATCCCTAATTTCAAAATCATTTCTCTACGCCAACCTCTCCCACTTTTTTTTACTGCTTTGATGTTAATAAAACTAGTCTATGCCTGTCAAAGTGCCGAAGAATATGAGAAGTGAGAACATTGAGAAGGCCTTGTGTTGCAAAAGGATTTTGGCCATTGAAGGCTAATTCAACTTGAAAACAAGGACTCCTTCAATGGCCAGATCGTTAAGCAACACAAGGCAGTTCATCATCATCACAACTTCAGCTCCACATATTCTCTTCTTCAGTGGCAAAGGAATCGTCTCCTCCTTTTCTTCCATGTCAGCACCTTTTTCTTTTCTTTTTTTCTTTTTCTTTTTCTCAAATCCTCGTTCTCATTTCCATTTTTATCTTCTCAACTATTTTTATATTTTAATCATATGTGCTGTTCGATTTGATGAAGCTAAACTTGATCTCTTTGAAAAAACAGGATGAAGGGAAGCTATAACCAAGAAGAGAGCAAAGAAAAAACAAGAGAGCTGCAAAGATAAAAGCCAAGGAGTTATGTGCAACCAGGGGCAGAGCCAGGTTTTAAACATTAGGGGGGCCAAATTGAGAAAAAAAAACTTTGGAGGGCCAAAACTAAGAAAATAAAAAAAATAAGGGGTAAAATTTAAATTTTTTTTTTTTTTTTGTTCAGAATTTTTTTTTTTGGGGGGGGAATGTGTGCAACAGCCCATTTTGCCTGTAGATGGGTTCTTATTATTTTGGAAAAATTATATTTTAGCCCCCTAAATTACCATTTATTTTTTAACTAGCCCCACAAATTGCCAACACTCCAACTCCGGGCCCTTAAGCTACCAAAACCTTTGAAAAATGCCTCATTTGGAGAAATATATTCATATTACCCTTGCCAAGTGTCATTTTTAAATTAAAAAAATAAAAAATAAAAAAGTACACTAAAAAAAAACTTAAATTGGCTGCCGCCCAAACACCCTCCTTTCTATTTTTTTTTTTTTAAGTATTTTTTAAATGAAAAATGACACGTGGCAAGGGTAATATGGGGATATTTCGACAAATGGGGCCTTTTTCAAAGGTTTTGGTAGTTTGGAGAGCCGAAGTCAGAGTGTTGGTAATTTGTGAGGCTAGTTGCAAAACGGGTAGTAATTTGGAGGGCTAAAATGTAATTTTTCCCTTTTTTTTTTTTTTTTTTTTTTGTTTTGGAGGGCTAAAATGTAATTTGGACTACTCTAACTAGCCATGACCATGGTAGCCCTTACCTACTGAGCAATTGCACAGGAATAATCTAGACGGCGAGAAACTGCAAACGCTCCCTCAAGTAGACGAGCTCTTTGAATAGCTGGCCTGTGAACTTTAATAGCCTCCTAAGCTGGAATTCTAGCAAGATTGAGATAAGTATCCCTGGCAATTGGTTCAATCTACCATCAGTGATGAGATTTGGTTTAGTTAAAGCCAAGATGGTGATAAGTGAATCTCCCTCCAGAATAAGATGGCTGGCATTTATAGATAAGGCCAACTTTGTGGCTAGAAGAGCTGCTTTTGCCTCCCCTACATTCACATCAGTAGAAATTAGCTTCAAAGAGCTAGCAACCACAGCTTGACCATTTGCATTAGACTTTAGTAATCACTGCTTAGGCTACAAAGAAATTGGATCTAATAGCAGAATCAAAATTAGCTTTTAGATAACCATGAGGAGGGGCTTTCCACAGAGTTCTTCATGAAACAGAGATATCCCAAGCTTGATTGTGAGAGTTAACTGTAAGCCTTGACCGCTTTAAGAGAGAATGCACATCCACCTGAGTAGAATTATGCACCACTTGGTTCCTAGAGAACCAAATTTCTGTAAAAACAAACTACTGTAGTTTTTTTAACGGTCTAGATTTAATTCTACTTTCTTTTATTCTCATAGAAAACTTGATGTTAAATCTGGACCATTAAAAAATTACAGCATAAATGCTTTAGAAAACGCACCACCTAGTTACTTTGGGCTCAAGTATGAGTTTGGCTTGCTCTCCCCTCCTTTTCATGACAGAGGGATGCTATTTTTGAGTGCAAGGATTGACATTGAAAAAATCCTTTGGACAACAATTCTGTTGGTTAGAATATCTATAATAGCTTGATATTTTTTTTTATTAGAATATTTACTATTTGTATATGATTGATTACCTTAGTTACATTCATTCTACCTGCTACATTTTCCTTGTAAATAAGGTCATATTGCATGTATTTGAAATTGATTAAGTTGAATAAAAGCCAAATGTAGCCCCTAAGGCTGAACCACTCCAAATTTTTTTGTATTCCTATTCTCTCTTGCATCTGCCACTTTTCTCACAATTTATATTTCATTACAATTTTGTTACATATGTCACTTGTCATTTCCTTATTTAAGAATGCTTATGTATATATATATATATATAATCAATTGAAGTTTTTCTTTTTTTCATTTTCAGTTGATAACGTATTCATGTTAAATACCCTATTTATAGGAAGAGTAATGCTATATACTACACTTACCTGTCATTAGACTGATATGACAATGCCCATCAGTCTTTGGATTAGCAAAAAAAAAATTAAAATCAAAGGTTAATGAACATTGTCACATCAACCTAATAAGATGAGGGTGGGATATGACTGTACGTATTATATAGAATTATTTTATAGAAAAAAGTAGGGTAAGTGAAGGGAGCTAAGAAAGATAATCAAATCTTATGGTAAATATCTATATGAAAAATATTTTATATCTAAAAGACACGTTTCAAACTTTACAATTATTGTCCACTTCGAAAATGGATAATAACCATTTCATAATCATGATTAAAAATTGGTGTGTGTAACGGTTTACATGATGTCATTACTAACCTGTCTTTTAAAAAATTAAAATGAAAAAGAATCCTTGCATGCCTTTAAATGCACCAACTGTAAATCTTGACAGCGAAGTAGATCCTATTCTTCAAGAAGTGCGTTAGGGTAATGCCTTGATAAATTGAACAACGACTTTGGCAGTATTCAGTGCTGCAAGGGGTCCAAATATCCGAATTGCATTCTGTCCTGATTGTCCTCCTGCTAAATCCGATAGCCCTCTGATGACTATCACTGGGAAGCCATTTGACAAGCTTGTCTGAAAAAAAACACCACTCTTTATTAGTTATTTCTTTATATATAATAAATCCCTACCATATTATTTAAGTGCAAAATGCATAACCATTCATAAAAGAAACTAAAATCTGTCTCAAATGAACAAAATGGAGCTCCCTTGTGCAGAACCTTTACAGCATGATATTGCCATTGATGTTGCAGAAGCTCACATTGATTAGATGCAGGCTTTGGCATTATCTTATATTAATTGGACCTGTTCACCTAATAACTTATATAATTTTCTTTTGGGAAGGTTGGATGTTATCCTAACTTAAGAGTACAACTTAGTTGCCATAAATCTAGGTCAATGTTAGGCCAGTTGTTAAAATATATTAGGAGATTTAATCTCATAGATTTGTTCTAATTGTGATTTGATTGTAATCAAGGCAAGTGGGTTCCGTATGGGATCTCTCACTTTATCTGCCCAAATTGCTAGCTTGGGCAGGCAATTGTCGTGGATTCTTATCAATCAAGCAAACTAATCCTAAGATGGACAAAGTTTCCCTCCAAATTATGTTTGAGGAATTTCTTTCTTCCAATTCAGTTTATTAAACTAATATATGTTCTTAGAGCATCTAAGAATCACATTCTATAAAAATAAATGTCAATTTAATAGACCTTAGGCTAGCTTGAATGGATCAACATCCTCCTGAATTTGTTAGCCTTTAGAGAACTCCAATTACTGCAATATCAACCTATTGTTTTAAATTAAAGGCTCAGGAAACTTGTCATAACTACACTGATTAGTATATAGAATGATTAGGAAACTTGCCATAACTACACTGATTAGTATATACATAGATAGAGTGATTAGGAAACTTGCCATAACTACAGCTGCGCTCTCCATATCTACTGATGACACCAGAAAGGTCTGAACCAGAAAATCCCTGTAAGCTGCATTATCCACAAAGATGTTGGCCGTTGAGCCCCTCAGTCCGACTACTAGCTTCGGCTTTCTTGGGAGGCACACGCTCGAATTAACACACCGTTCCAGTTCAATCTGTTGCAGTTGTTAAATTGAAGGGTGCATAAAATATTTTCTTAAAAATATTTTTTCTATTTAATTTAAATGTTTGGTGCATCATAAAATAGTGGTCAACTTGAAAATGTTTCAGTTGACAAAGAAAAATATCATTCACGAGGCGTAAAATGGTTAATTTACACTTTTCATCTGTGTAAACTATTTTCCGTTGCTCTCCCACACCCCAGGCAGGCAATTCCACAATTATGAGAGGGATCTATGGGGCTCCCTAAATGCCTTTCTGGATATTCCTCAATATCCTGGACATTTACGGAATGTGAGAAACAGATGAATATCATCTGCTTCCGGAAGAAATCGAAGAATTTTTTTGGGAATCCTTACTTTCGGTGCAAGTCTCGAGTTGCCCGAACTATTGCCCGGGCAAGTGGGCCTCACAAGATCACAATTACCTGCTCATGCAATTTGGAAAAAAAATTGCACTGGATCTCAACCTCACTCCCGAAGGCCTTCTATGTTCACACGCTCTCATTTTCCCTGTCTCTATCTCTTCCTCACAGTTCCTCTGATTATATGAAAATATATAAACTATTAGGCGATTTTTCACACCAGCCAAACGTCAAAAATGTTTTTAGAACCATTTTCAAGGTTACAAAACAAACACTGAAAAATAGCCACATTTTTTAACAAAAAATATTTTACTTCTAAACAAAACATAAATAAAACCTTAAGAGGACAGTCAGATTTTGAACGGTTCCTTGTTTTGTAGGCTGTAATGCCCCATCACTGATGGAAAAACGATCAAGAAGAAAGACTAACAGATACCATGACAAAATAATCTAAAAAGAAGAAGAAGAAGAAGGAAGCCTGAAATGTTAGTCATAAATTTTGGGTAGAACTCACCCTTGAAAACCGGCTTGCAAGGAAAGAGTGTCCAAGAACTTATATACACATGGTTAATATTAGATTTAACCCATATGGGACACAAGTATCGTAACACATACCTTCAAGTTGTCAGCAAGATGAAGCCAATGCTTAGTCGTTTGTGCCCAAACCAGCGGCCGAGCTGTGTTGGGCTTCCCCAACTCGGAGAAGAATTGCTCGGAGCCATATACAATACGTCCCAACAAATTAGTTCCTTCATCTTTTGGTACGTTGTAGCTTGCAACATCCAAGTGAGCAATTCCATTAGGGTCCAATGTTCCGTTGGGGTTCTGTCAACAAAAAGATTTACATATACCAAATCTAAAACATGAAAAGAGACTGAAGTTATGGAGTGAACTCAGACATATAAATACCTGCCAGTCCCAAATGCCGGTGTGAGCAAATTGTTTGGGAATGGAAACATCTCCAATGGACAGAGAATCATTTACATTCCCAGCAATGCCGAAATGGACAATGCCTTGTATGTCAAATAGATCCAGCATCTGTTGAGTTGCTGCAGCAGCATTTACCTGGTTGAGCCAACACCACATTGAATTAGGTTGGGGGTGAGACTCTTCATTCAGCAAGCAAGCACGACTACGTAACGATCTAGGTAAAACGTTCGCTACATATGTGTTGTAACGTCAAAATAACTAATCAATTTGGAGTTTCCATATTCTTTCAGCAATAACGACTATCTAGCAGTACCCCAAAATGACTACGCAATTTTGAGCTTCCTTAGAGTACTTATATTGCTCAGTTTCACCCAATAAATAAAAAATACGTTACTTAACACTCATGAGAGAATTTATAAATCTCCCATATAGATCGTCCTAATATGTGAGGACTCGGAGTTGTTGCAATCTCCCCTCCTAATTAAACTCTTAACATTCTTGTTAGGGCCACACTATGCAGTGTTCCAGTATCACATAGCGTTAGTAGGTGGCTTTAATACCATTTACAACGACCCAGGAAAAGCGATAGTCACATTTGCGCTATCATGCAAAAAGAACTAGTTAATTTGGAACTTTCCTATAATTATTTATAAAACTCAGTTCTACCTAGTAAATAAGCAATGTGAGACTTAACACCCATGAATATCTCTATAAACCACCTATTCTATGTTGGCTATATTTCATCTTCTCAATATAAGACCGGTACGACAGACTGTAAGGTGAAAATTAAAGCATACAGAGAGAATTTGTTTACTGTGAAATTGAAAAATCAAACTGTCTGTGCTGGTATTCATGGTCATCCTATGCAGGTAAAAGTGCCATTTGGACACCATGCAATATCTATGACTATGGCAAACAGACAAAGAAATGAGAAAAGCTGATATTTGCTGCATCTGCCATCAACAGAAAGTGAAAAGGTTAAATCTATATTTACCATTCCAATTCCACATCTCACGAAGATGACTTTCTTCTCATGGATCTTTCCCACCCGAAATCGCCGGCCTGCAATCCCAACTCATCTTTTTTTTCAACACAATAATTTTTCTACATAAACTATATATAAATTCAACAAATTACACAGCTAGAGGGAGAAAACCCAAACCTGACAAATCCACAAAAGGGTGAGTCCTGTGAGGCTTAAAAGTCCCAGTAGCGAAAAAAGCTTTCTCTTCAGGTGGATACACAGTAACCAGACCCAGATAAGGCCCTTTGCGGTTAATTTCTTTGATCACATTTAAAGATTTCCACCTTTTTAATGGAAAAGAAAATGCTGGAACAACTAGCAAGCAAACTAAAACCAGCCATTTTCTCATTAGTTTTGCAGCCATGGTTATTTAGAATATAAAAAATTCAAAAATAAAAAACTATATCCTTTATAGTAAAGTGTCTTGAGGTTGTAAGATGGTTAAATAAAAGTTGTAATTTTATCATTTTTCTATTTTTAAACTTTCTCCTGCTTTCGGCTATTCCCTCCCATTTTCCCATGATGTTTGTATACATACTTGAGGAATGCTAGAGTTTTTTTTAGTGTTTTTTTAGTGTATATATGAAAGAACATAAATGTAATAAAAAAAATATATTTATGTCCTTCTAAATGACATAAATACAATTTTTTTATTTTTTTATTACATTTATATAAATACCAAAAAAAATACTAAAAAAGCTCTAACAAATTTTGAATTAAATTTAATACATGTGATTGTTATTGATTTGTTATTTTGTACATAGAAGAAAAGCTATTGGTGGGACCAAAGTATTAACTATAGGTCACGTCTGATTTTGATAGGGTCGAGCTTAATTTTTAGGCCGAAAAATTTAAATATTTAACTCCATGCCACTGAGGCAGAATTAGGATCGTGGATTACGAGGGCAAGATTGAAAAACAAAACATTAAAAATATCAATGAATATAACTAAAAATTGATTTAAAATATATAATTTTGGTAAGAATCCAGCTTTGTTAATCTCGTCTATCTTTTAAAATATCTAATGTATCTTTCAAGTTTCAATGTTCACTTGTTTTGATGTAAAAAAAAAAAAAAAAAAAATCTGGTAAGCAATTTGGTAAATGTTGTATGAGAATATGTGCAATGTGGTCATCATGGTGCAATGTGGTCATCATGGTAATGTTTATATGCCCTTCTTTCTTTCTTTTTTTTCTTTCCAATTATAATTTATATGCCATTCTTTCTTGTTGACAAGGATTCAGTGCTATTATGGAGATTACGTGGAATACAACAAAATTAGGTCTTGGAGTCCACGTACATATTATTCGCTTATTGACTTTTAGATAAAATATTAGCTTTAAAGATTCATATTTAGTGGGAGTTAGGAGGGTCATTTGCCTCATCTCGCCCATCCTTAACTCAGCCGCTATATATATATATATGCGCACGCAGTTATACACAATTTTGCCAAAAAGACGGATGCAATAAGATATGCTTTGTCTGCATTAAGATTTAAAACTTGTTGTCTACTTTTAGGAAATGAGGATATGCTTTTGGGATTACTTCACCTTTGTGGCATCCAACCCCATCAAGAACAAAGAGAGGCACTCTTTTTTGTAGGCACTCTTTTTTGTGTATGGGTATAAACCCGATGCTCAATCGGCATTGATGGAGCCTTGCCCATGAGATTACTTGTAAATTAAAATCAGGCACTCTTTTTTGTGTATGGGGATAAACCCGATGCTCAATCGGCATTGATGGAGCCTTGCCCATGAGATTACTTGTAAATTAAAATCATTTAAATAAATCAGTAAAGAATATAGATAGATATCTTCTATATTTTATCATAGTAGTGAAAAGGCCAAATAATTAATGTTTGGGATAACTTCATTTAACGGTACCGAATTTTCATGTTTTTTAAAAAATGTACCTAAACTTCAAAACGTCTAAATTTAGAGTATCTATTTTTCGAAAAGTCTCAATTAGAGGTCTTCCGTTAGGATTTACCGTTAAATCCTATCAAAATTCTCAAAATATTCTTGTGTTTATTTTTTTAAAAAAAAAAATTATAGAAAATTTCAAAGATTTAAGCATGGGCATTTTTACAAATTCCATTAAATTCTAACCAACACCTATATTTTAGCAATTTTTTTTCTTTTTTCTTTTCTCCTAAGAAAGATGAGTATTTTGAAAATTTTAATAGGATTTAACGACAAATCCTAAAGAAGGACTCCTAATTGAGACTTTTTGAAAAATGAATACCCTAAATTTAGACGTTTTAAAGTTCAGATGCCTTCTGTCAAAAATGGTAGAAGTTTAGTACCCTTAAGTGAAGCTGTCCCTTAATGTTTTTTATTTGAAGTTCAGATGCCTTCTGTCATATTTTCTTGCATATTATATGTGCTTGAAAAATATCGACGGTAGGAAATTAAGAACTACCCATCCATAAAAGATTCAAATTTCATATATATATATATATATATATATATATATATATATATATATATATATGAAAAAATACACAGATCCCCTTCAAACTACAAATCAATTGTCAATATCCTCTTCAAACTATCAATTGTGTCAATATTTTTTCTCAAACTACCAAAAAAATGAAGTGCTAGTTTAAATGAGTTATGTGTACTTTCTCCCTATTGAAAAATAAAAAATTAAATAAATAAAAAATCTCCCTTAGTCAAAGAAACTGTAGCAACTGCAGTCGTTAATCTAATAAAAAGTATTGAATTGCTCCATTAAGGAACCTAAAAGCACCTTGCTTACTTGCTTTATGCTTGGGTTCCATCTTTTGACCTTTGAAGTAATCACTTTATTACAGTCAAAAGAGAAAGAGATCATCTTAATTCTTAAAGAGTTCTCCTTTTTGTCATCCCCCAACAACATTAGATGACGACTATTTTTTACAACTTAAAATAATATCAAAAGTAAAACAATCTAAAACCAACTCTTTTTCTGGTACCAACATATAAACCCCACAGAATCCACCCATCCATGACAACCACCTTCATAGGAGTCATCATCTGATACCCACCCATGATCTACCTTCTACATTCAAGATTAATTAAATAAACATTGCATTTTGATAAGGCACCTACACTTATAGAAACATAATGCAAAAGCATGTAATTGGAAAAAGAGAGAGAAATTACAGATCAGAACTCTGGACAAACAAAGGTCAATCAATCAAACTCTCAAGCAACTGATTTAAAACTCTCAAAGGTCAGGCCAAGAACTCTTTCTACTTTCAATTTATGGAAAGCATCAGCCGGTCCATTCACCACTTGAAACAAACCACATGTATATGAAATGCTAAGAAAACCAAATGGAACAGTCTCAAGATTGCTGTCATACCGAAATGATTCCACAAAAAGAAAATTTCATTTTATGTATTGTCCTTTTCTTACAGTGAACAAGGGATGAACCCAGCCCCCCTAAAAGCCCTACAGTTACAACTTCACATTGTACAGATTACACCACAAAATGCATGAAAAATTATGGAAAACCCTCGTCACAAACTCAGATTTAAGCAGTGAGAGGAGGGGAATTTTTTGGGGGCCAGCTTTGCACCTTGGAAGAACCGAATATGCAACCCGAATCTCTTTCATTCAATAAATAATTCTCAGGGGTGTCGAATGCTGGAGAATCACCATGTTGCTCTACAAAATCATAACATCCAAAGAATGTATTGTAAAAATCACGAACAGATTTTACCGGTTTTGAAGTCCTTCAATAGCCTTTTTCCACTGCCATGCTCTTTGTTTTGCATCCTCAAATGACATCACCTTTTTTGGCTGAACATAACATAAGTTTGAATCAGAAAAAGAGATGCAACAGAGGAAGGAGTAAAACCATTTTACTTTTTTTTTTTTTTTTTTTTTAATTCAAATTTTACTGCAACAACCAATCATAGCATCGATTTGTCATGCTAATGAAAATCACTAGAACTGACTAAAGACTAGTGGTATCATAAGACATATTGGAGAAGACTACTGCAACGTTTCAAAACCATGACAAGGCCCACTCCGATTGTCTACTGCTAAGATTAACTTTTTGCTATTAATTTCAGGGCAGAATAGGGTTTTTTAGGGGGTCGAGTGAAAATGAAATATGCCCCTGAATCCCTGATTATGATAGAGCATGGAGTAGAGAGTGCGTACTGTGCAAATCTTGAAATGTGAAGGACTTGTGACTTGGACGCTGAGGTCATTAGGATTGTCTGACCAAATTATGTTTCCCTTTACAATCAGTTTTGAAGGGTCCACATAGATCAATTTGGGCTTGTTGGTGAGGATAAGCTGCACCTTCTTGCTACTTAATTTCTGTATTTTCTTCACCATTGAGATCATAAGAACAGATTCCCCAGGATCCAGGAACTGTTGCCTGTTAACATGGTAAGCATACAGATTAGATATGCCTGACACAAGTGACCCAGCGGGCATACATACAAATACTAACAAAAAAACTGATGCGGGTGGCCAAGCTAAAAAACTACAAATGCTACATATTTAAAACTCTGAATTTCAGAAAATATGACAGAAAAGAGACGAAAATGATAGAACTTCCCCACGCACTTCTCAAGAATCCAAAACGTCGACAAAAAACAATTCTTTCAGCCCAATTTATAGAGAAATTAGCCAATAGTCCTTCCTAAGAGGAAGATTCTAACGGTGTATTTGTTGGATAGCTCCAACCAAGACCTTTCTCTCTTTCAGCACAGCAAAATGTTCTATATAACTAGGAAGATATTAAATGGAGAGCTCCAACCAAGATCTTTCTTTCGGTACAGAAAATTGTACTATACAACTTCTCCCGAGCATGTTTACTGAAGGAAATCAACAGTCTAAACGCTAACTTAGAGAGTCAAAAGTTTAAAACCCAAGCCTCTTATAAAATTTCAAGGCAATCTTCCTCATATTTCCTTCTACAAAAACTTGGAAATTATTAGAAAACCAAGAAATTTGAAAATTCATCTGCAAAGTGTATAAATACTACAAGGCATCCTTCAAAAGAACCAATTCCGAATGAAATGGATAGTGTACTTAATATCAGGTCCAACTGCCATCTTAGGCATAAGAACCTTTGAGGCTCCTTCCAAGCAACAAGCACGACAAGATAACAATCACAACCTCTCAAGGGTTTCAAACTCACAACAGATAGAATGGAACATCAGAGACTCACAGGTTTTCTGTAACAGTAAAACATGGGTTGATGTTACACCCAAACAAAGCAAAAGGCATTGAGACTATACCACTTTGAATCAAACGAATCAATTGAAGCAAGCCTAGTTATATGGGCAGATCCTTCAGATGATGATGCAGCACCAGAATTCACGTCAGCTTGTCTTGCTGAACCATCCCCGATGTGTGAAAGGTTCCATGATGAATTCTGAACATCATCACCCTCACTTGATTGAACCTTAAAATTATAAGAAAAATATCAGAATTATGTAAACAAAAAACTTTCTAAAAATTATACGGCCAAATAAAGGCAGGGATGCTTGGGAAGAGAGATATTTCTTTTTAAATTGAAGTTTTCACACACAATGGAAGCCATACCCCTGGTTCCAGAGCAAGTTTTGGAGGGGTTTGTCCTCTTAAATTCTTCCAGTCAACTCCCCTGAAAAATGGGTGCATCTTGAGTACAGCATAACCATCAGTTCCAGCACCTGGTCTTCTGCTGGGATCTAAATCCTGCATTATGGTTGTAGCTGTTTAAGGGCAATTATACACTTAATGAAGCAATATCAAATAAAACATTGTATCACATGTAATTGATATCACATAAGAAAAAAAGAAATCATCCTATCTATAAGCATAGATCTGTTGTCAGAATGTGCATCTCTGTTGTTGTTTCCTCATGGAGGATAACTTAATTAATTAAAAAAGACTTAGAAGATTTTTTTTATATAAATAAAGATGACTTCTCCTCATAAAAGCAAGTGGACACTATAAGTTATCTAGATTCTGGTTTTATTTGGACCTCTTGGTTCACTAATAGCAGAAGGATGAAATTCAGTCAGTAAAACATATCACCATGCAGAGGGAAGGACCTTCCACTTTCCAGGAGATAAGTGGGATCGTTCTCTACAGTTCTCATTAAAGATCAATACGGCCCGTACTTGTCCCGCTGGCCTTTTTTTTATCCTGGTAGAATGAATATCTTTGTACTTCAAACACATATATGGACGAAATGATTAGGATAACCTGCATTTTATGACCCTCAACTATAAGGTCAATTACAATGTCTACCATATGATTTAAATTTAAGCAATCAACTCTCTAAATTATGGGGTCAGTCATAATTTTCTCATACGTTAAAGTTTCCCCAATTTTCGTTGTAATGAACCTTAAAATCCACACACTTATCACATCATTACACTTATTCACTGTTCAAACAGAATTGTGACAAGTGGCAATTAAATAAAGCCAAGGTTTTAAAGGGTTGTTTCTACTGGGCATTAAACTTTTGGTTTGGACTCAAATCTCTTTGTTGTTAAGGGTACGTTTGGTATGTAAAATGGCAATTTCATTAAAAAAATTAATAGTTGTTACTGGGAATGAGAGAATGTAGAATGAAATGACTATTCCTATTCCTTAGTTTGGTGACAATACATATGCTCTCATTGGAATTGTACCAAAATTACTAAAATATCCAAGATAACAAAATCACGTTGTCATTGGCTTCTACAATTTGTTTAATCCTTGCAATTTCCCTTCAAAGGCTGATTTCAGATCTTGGAGTTCAATCATGTAGCCCCAAAACCCTAGCTATTCCCAGGAGAAAGATACTAACCAAACGGATGGAATGGCTATTCTTGGCTATTCTGCAAGAATAGCTATTCCATTCGTGACTCTAATCCGCGTACCAAACATACCCTAAATATTACTTATTAACAAACTGCTATCGCCCTTAACAATAGACTTTGTAAGATTGACAATGTTAATTATGAAGTAAATTACTTATGTTATTTTCTCTAAATTAAAATCTTAAAATGAAAAACAAAAAAGAACCTTTTAAAAACAACCCGTGCAGTGCACAGGTTACAAGCTAGTGTCAAAAATGGCAGACAGCTAGGTATCTCTTCCCTCGAACAGAATTGCAAACCATATGCCTTCAAACCTGTGCCAACATGAGATAGTCCTATAGCACAGTTATAGCTGAAAACCCATCATAATAACACGGTCCAAGTCTAATTTGTGCTTTTACCTCGCCAATGTTTGTAATCAATTTTTTGACGAATAGCAAAGAAAAAAAGTTCCATAGATAAGGGGAAAAAACAATATTTAAGAGAACAGTAGTAGTTTAACATATACAATCATAGCATGCTTACACAAACACTCAAGCTACCACAGTTAAGGTTTTAGCTTACCAATAACCGGTCAATGAGATCTCTTGCCTCCTCTGAAAAATAGTCGGGAAATCTAATATCTCTGGCTATAATTCTTTGGAAAATGAGCCATTCACTTGCATCTTTGAAAGGAGAGGTCCCTGAAAGCATTTGGTACAAGGTGCAGCCAAGTGCCCAGAGGTCATTTCTGTTTTGATATGTTCAAAAAAGGCAAAAGGAAGTTATCCTACGTATGCAGTACAAATTTAACCTAAAAAAAAAAAAAAAGAACGAACAAGGTGAAGTAGGAGAACCAGGTATTGCTTCAGAATAAATAAATAAATAAGTAGAAACACTGAGCTTCAGTATTTAGTATTAATTGCAATAATAATGCAGTCTAATATAAATGTGTGGCTTAATTGAAAAAATAGTCACTCACCCGAAAGTTGCAGGAGAAGAATTAAGAACTTCTGGAGGAACATATGCAGCTGTCCCCACAAACGTACAAGCCTTATCATCTGGACAAGCCATCAACTGAACATTTTTAATCTCTCTCTCAAAAGTACAATTTGACAGCTTCCACATGACAAGATTTAATCTAACCTGATGTAGCGTTAGGAAGAACTGTAATTCGGCTATCCTGCATAGGCTTTACACTCCCAAAATCGGCAATTTTAATATGTCCTTCTGCAGTAAGCAGCAAGTTCTCGGGCTGCCATTTGAGAAACTTTTAGAATAATTCATCTACCAATGAAATGGTGCATGAGAGCTAGGAAATACCTTAATATCACGATGTATCAAGCCTAGACTATGAATGTATTCAAGTGCATCCACAACTTCTGCTGCATAGAAGCGAGCTTCATCCTCTGACAAACGGCCTTTCTGCAGATACAAGTAACTGATAGTGGATTCTGTACAATGACAAGCTAAAAGGCAACACTACATACTAGAAACGTAATAACAGATTAGAATTCAAAATCACATCCTCTTTTAGTATGAGAGACATAAAAAGAGAAACACCTAGCATCATTCAACATTTAAATGACGGAAACATTACAAGTAATTTAGGAAATAGATACAAATTCACCATATTTATTGATATCTGATCAAGTACCAAAGATCACCTGATAAAATATAACTATCTACCTCATGAAAAAAGTGGCCAAATGATTTTTGTCTGAACAAATCAGATATATTTCTGCAATGGATGTATGCCATTAAGTTTCTTATAAACTTACCCTGGTTATTTGATCAAAAAGCTCTCCACCTTCACAGGATTCAAGTGCCATGTCTTCACGATATAGTAAAACAAACCAGTATCAAATAATAATCCGAATAAGGCAAAACCCAAAAAACATAACAAATAACAAGGAGCACATAAAGAACACCAGTACAAATGAAGTGGAAGCCAAAGGAAGTATTAAAGACATCAAAAACTAAGAACAAATTACACTAAGAATACCTACACAGTGAAAAGGTATCTTGAAATGTAAAAAATAGCCGCACTATGCCAGGATGATCTAATTGATCAAGCACAATGCGTTCCAACTTCACATAAGCTGTTTTATTTTCTTTGGTGATGAATTTTTTGTCCATGATCTTCAATGCATACACAATTCCTGTCTCCTTCTTCTTTGCCCTAACAACCTGTTAGTATCATTTATTTGATGTTCAGAGACAATTCAATATAAATAAATCAATAACTACACATTGTAAAACTGACATAAAGCGGCAACTATGAGCCCCACGCATAACATATGTATTGTTTTCTTGCATGTACAATAATGCGTATGACATTGGGTTTAATCACACAGATGGAAAGGCTGAATTTTGGGTAAAACCCGGCAGGCCAAACAAACAAAAACTAGAACAGTTTGAGTAAATATATCTGGCAGAGCCAAGAAACCTTCAGGTGAAATGGATAGTCGATCCATACTGTCTACCAACTGAAAATCACCATGATATGTCACATAAAACACTTCAATGGTACACATTGACTAGCACAATAAGAGGAAAGTTGCATAAGAAAATAATTTGACTTGGGCTTCACAAAGCTCTTAGACATAGTGACACAGTCGCTGTTCATCATAATAACAGTCTGCTTCTTTTTCAAATCCTTAATTTTATTTTATTTTTGGTATAGGCTTAAACTTATAGAAGTAATGGTGAGAAACTCCACCAATTCAAACAGGCCATGTTGTCTCAAGAATCCACAAATGAACTCAATTGATAAAAAAATCTCTCTTTTTTCTTATTTGGGGTGAGAGGGGGTAGAGAGTGATAAAGCAAATTTTGAATCTTTTTTTTTTCTGTTATTTTGGACCAGAGGAGACGAAAAACCATCATGCTATAAATCTTAACACAATCGTACAGCTTGGAAGAGCCGCATTTTTTTCATTTTCTGGAAACAACAAAGCACCAATATAAAGTTCCAACATAATTTAAAATTAAAAGATCATTGGTCAGATTCCTCAGCAACCAATGAAAGAGGCATTGAAATGAAATCCAGTGTTCCATCACATCTCCATTTCAGAACCCAATTTATCAAACCTGGGTTTCTATAATTCAGAATAATGCATATTTAACATATCAATCTAAACCGCTAAAAAAATGCCATTAAAACCCCACAAATGATTTTATTGCACAATACCCACTGATCATCATTGGAGAATTACTGCCCATGTATAAACAAACCAAAATAGACGAATCATGAGTTTTTATCATATAAAAAAAGGGACAAAAAAAAACTAATATTAATGTATCATCATTCATACACCATCAGATACTCCATACCACCAAACCGTCAAAACCCAACAATCTACAAAAAAAAAATAACAAACCGACACAACCCAGATAGCGAAAAAGACAAAGGAACAAAACCTAAACCATAAAAACCACCATAATTTGCAAAATGAAAATGGAGAAAAAATTATGTATATGTAAACCTTGGAATAGGAACCAACGCCATAGATCTTGCCCAACTCAAAATCCTGAACAGAGAAATTCTCTTGAGGTGCCCTAAAAGCGAAGCTCTTGGATCTCTGCACACTCCGACCATTGGAAGAACTCCCCTGAATTTTCAACTTGGAATCAAAATCTTTCTCCATTGCCAACATCTCTCTCTCTATCTCTGTCTACAGAATTGTCTACATATTCTCTCTCTAAACCCACATTCTCTCTCCCTCTGTTTAGAACCAAAAAAAAAATTGGGAGCAGAGCTGAGACCAATGGAACACAGAGAGACTCCTCTGTTTGATATTATTCTCTGAAAAAGAAAAAAGAAAAGGTGGGGTTTCCCTTATTGTGGGTTATATATAATTATATGTATATGGGTATGTGTGTGTATAGCTGAAGATGATCAGCTTTTGGCAAATTAGCTTTTGCTTTGGATGTCAATTTTCAGAACCCTAGAAAGTATAATGGATGATGGGGAGGAGGGGAGAGAGAGAGTGGATTGGTATTATTTTTGATGGAGGAGAGGAAGGTATGGGGATTGAAGAGAAGAGAGTGGCACATGGGACTGAATGATTCTCTACACCTATAAAAGAGAGGAATGAAGGTAGGGATGATGTTGATGCTCATTGCTCCATATGATTGGGAGCCATGTCAAGGGGGAAAAAAAAATCTTGCATTTTTTTTTTTTTTGTATATTTAGTGAATAAATTTTTTTGTACAATAATCAAGAGTGATTTTATAAAAGAAAATGGTGGATTGTAATTATTTGTACATAGGTTTAGTTGTAATAATATTTGTAATTAAGATTAATGATACAGCTATTACTCTTTAATAATTTATTGACACGTGTTAGCATATGGCTTGAGCCACCTTAGCCACTAAAAAACTTTGGAGAAATTATACTTTATCTCTCAATTTATCACGCAATTTGCAATGTCTTTCACAATCTTATAATTTGATTAATGTACCCAATTCATCTACTATTAGAGTTGCAATATCCCATTCCGTGACTCCGTCTTCAAAATGACAAAAATACATTGCATTTAGAAAAAAAAAATTAAATAAAAAAAAAAAAGACCAAAGTAATGCCTTTTTTTTTTTGTCTTTTTCATTTCTTAAAAAAAATATTATTTTAATTCGTATATTTTTGCTATTTTCAATCGCAGAAGAGAGACATTGCATAGCCAATGATAAATTAGTATGGTACATTAACCAAATTGAAAATATTGGTAGGACATTACAAATTGCGTGGTAAATTAAAAATTTTAAATGTAATTTTCCAAAAAAATATATGATGTAATACCCTCCAATCATATGCCGACATAGGTTAAAAAGTTGTAAAGGAATTATATACTTAGCATTTTTTTTAAAATTGAATGGTTTAGATGTTTTTATTTTAATATTCTTTATTTTTAAAATTTCTCATATACCATTATAATTCAGTTAGTGAAATTTTAAAAATTTTACTCTATAATCATCTTAAAACATATAGAACATCTTGATCATATATAATATATATTGCATAAGATTTTCTTTATAAGATTCTTTTGTTTGTATAATATTATTTTTCTAAGAAAAATATAATTTTTTTTTTTTTTAAAGCACCATGCTAGATTTGCTGTTAGTAAGTATTTTTTTTTTCTTTTACATACGAAAAAATAAGGAAAAAGTACACATATCCCCTTCAAACTACCATTCAATTGTCAATTTACCCTTCAAACTATCAAAAAATGTCAATGTTTCCCCTAAGACCAACAAAAAGACAAAAATACCTTTTTTTTAATAAGACAAAAATGTCCTTATAAATTCAAAAAAGAAAACTAAACACTAAAATATTTATGCTATTTTTACAAATTTTCCATCACCACGTGTTACCTTAACGTTAATTAATTATATATATATATATATATAATAGCACAAAAAGATGATATATTAAAAAAAAATAGGGAGTAATGCTACATATAATATTTGTATCTTTTTTTTTTTTTCTTTAAAATTAATGACTCTTAAAATTATCATTGAATTTATAATAAATCACTTTTAAATTTTGATTTATAATAATTTTAAGAATTACTTTAATTTTAAAGAAAAATAAAAAATAAAAAAAATGACAGAAGGTGATATGCAGGAAGAATGTAGGAGAAGCTGCACCATTTGCTTTAAAGGGGAAGACGTGGGCAACCGGTGTGGGATCCTGGCAGTTCAACGGGAAGGAGAGTTCGGGAGAAGTAAAATCGAGGTGGTCAAACGGTTCAGATGTTCAGAGATTGTACACTCACAATGGAACACGTGTTGATTGAAGATACGTATTTCCAGTGCCTTTTTTTTAGCAAAGTACAATAACATGTTGCTTTTCTTCTCACTTTTTTTTTCCTTGGACAATGAATGGGTGGCTAAAAAGTTCTTTCCTTTCTTTTTTATTTTATTTTATTTTATTTTTTTATTTGTTTATAAACAAATAATTGAAATACGACAAAACTGTTTTTTCACTTTATATTACATTATCACACTTTTTTAATTTTTTTTTTTAAAAAAAAAATCCTAGAATTCATTAATAAATATACTCAAACTTGTTTTTTGTCGACTGATTGGGTTATGGACTTATGGGCTAGCCTCTTCCATTATTGTTAGCTCTCTCTCTCTCTCTCTCTCTCTTATTATAGATAAGGTGAATGGGTAAATTTTTTTAACAAAAAAAAAAAAAATTACAAAAATTGGTGTAGAGACAAAAGAAATGGAACATAGAGAGAGAAAGAGAGGCCAATTGCTAGTTTGGAAATTAAATTTGAGTGATTTACTCCAGTTCTTTTTATGAATAGAATATTATTCCCACTAAATCAAAATTTTTCTTTATATTCGGGGGGGGGGGGGGGGGGGGGGGGAGGGTAATATAAGAAGTTACTATTTTATCATTTTTGTGTCCCTTCAAGAATTATGTGACTTTTAAAATTACCATTAAACTTGTGATTAATCACTATTGAATTTTGATCAAGTAGTGATTTTAAAAAGTATATCATTCTTGGAAGAACATAAAAATGACAAAATAGTGACTTTGGTTCGTTTGGGTATTGAATTTTTAGAATTAGAATTGAATTCTTATTCTAATTGCGAATTTCGAGGCAAAAAGTTGAGCTTAGGTGTTGAATTTTTAGATTAGAAAATATTATTTTTAATGGTAAGAAATGATTGGAAGTTTTGAAAAGTTGTGTATAATGATTGGTATTGTA
Organism: Alnus rubra; assembly: GCA_028654335.1. Taxonomy (NCBI): domain Eukaryota; kingdom Viridiplantae; phylum Streptophyta; class Magnoliopsida; order Fagales; family Betulaceae; genus Alnus; species Alnus rubra. The sequence goes on along the minus strand of JAJPGS010000125.1, from coordinate 808,875 downwards.
AAAAGTTATGTGAAATAATGATTTAAATAATAATTATTTAATTAAAAAATAAATAATTTTTCTTTTTAAAAGAAAAAACAAAATTAAAATTTAAAAAAAAAAAAATAGAAGCAAGGGGTGGCTGCCGGTTGGCAGCCACCCCCGGTGGTCGGGGATGGCCGCGCGGCCACCCCCAGTTGTCGGGGGAGGCCGCACGGCCACCCCCAGTGGTCGGGGATGGCCGCGCGGCCACCCCCAGTGGTCGAGGGAGGCCGCGCGGCCTTCCCCAAGTGGTTGGGGGTGGCGCGTTGCCACCCCCGGCAACCTTAGGGGGTGGCGCAAGGCCAACCCCTAGATTTAAAGGTGGCCGCTCGGCCACCCCCCAGTGGTCGAGGGAGGCCGCGCGACCACCCCCAGTGGTCGGGGGAGGCAGCGCAGCCTTCCCCAAGTGGTTGGGGAAGGCGTGCTGCCACCCCCGGCAACCTCATGGGGTGGCGCTAGGCCAACCCCTAGATTTAAAAGGTGGCCGCGCGGCCACCCCCCAGTGGTCGGGGATGGCCGCGCGGCCACCCCCAGTTGTCGGGGGAGGTCGCGCGGCCACCCCCGGCAACCTCAAGGGGTGGCGCGAGGCCAACCCCTAGATTTAAAGGTGGCCGCGCGGCCACCCCTAGTGGTCGGGGGAAGAAGGCCGCACGGCCTTCCCCAAGTGTCGGGGGTGGCGCCCCCGGCCACCTATGGTGGTGGCAGTGCGCCACCCCCTTTGGTTGGCAGCCACCCTGTCTTTTTTTTTTATTAAAAAAAAAAGTTATTATTTTTTTAAAAAAAATTATTATTATTTTATTAAGTAAATGCAGGACCCACACACTGTGCATGGGTCCCAGTCATCATTGAAGGTAGAATTGGATTAAGAGAAGAATAAGTTTTCTTCTCTGTATCCAAACCAACTAAAATCTCTCATATTCCATTCCAGCCCTCTTTGCAAAGTTGCAAATGACTCCTTCAACACTTATTCTTTAACTACCTTTTTGCTTGAATAGTTTGGAGAAATTCCTTTTGGTCTCTTGACTCCACTGCTCTTAACTTATCCAATATGGTGGATTAGATAAATCTTATCCTTTTCCTAAGTAATTCTCTTGATATTCCTCATGAGAGTCATCATCTATTCCAATTTTTTGCTGTTTTTGCATGCGATATTCTCTGGTTTTAAGAAATAAAGCCCATCAGGAGGGCTCCACTCATGAATCTGATGCAAACCAAAATAGTATAGGCGCAGGAAAAGATATATGGCTACTTCGAGAGAACTGTGACTTTCAAAATACAATGAGATGAATTGAATTTGATAATATTCAAGTCTGCTTTCTTATTCATTGTTCTTCTCTTAAATAAAGCAAAAGAAGCTACATGTTACAAGGCTAGATTTAGTCGTCACTGACTTAGACCCTAGTGAGGAAGGATCCTCACGAATATCCTTTAACTTTATTTGGAATATGTTTTTTTATTAGACTATAAAAGAAACGACTAGCAATTATATGAAGATTCTACTCTTTATTAGTTCCTATGTGCTCCTCAAGGCATAATTACATCATAATCATGATGCCATGACCATTTCCAAGAACATTAACAAAGTTACACTTGGAACATCTCCGGTGGAAAAATGTCTTCCTCCATCTCCATAATGGCTTAAAACCAATTTTGACATAGCTACTCGAGATAATTGTTCAGCTCAAGCAATTGTTTATTGCAACAATGAAGGTAAAAATCACTCAAATGGTCTCTCGATCAAATCGGCTCTCCCTGCCATCTAAATTTTGGCGAAGCCTTGGCTCCCCTCTTAGTCGCATCCTCCACAGCTTCTCTTAACCCTGGCCATTTTATCCTTGAAGGTGGCTCACAGGTTCTCATTTTGGCTCTTCAACACCCCAACATTATTCAAGATTGGAGGATCTCTTCTCTCTTATTTCACATACAATTGACTCTATCGGGAAGAAAATCATAATGAAATAAAAATAAGTGTGAAATAATATAAAATAGAAACAAGAGTTATACGTGATTCGGTCTATGATCTACGTCCAGATGATAAAGCCCAAAAGACTACATTATGCTCTTATTTTTTTATGATTATTTTACAATATAAAATATTCATATTTATAGGAGAATCGATACAAATAATTAAGTATGATAATCAAATCTATACTATCAAACCTGATTATAATAAATCCTATAAAAAGTAAGTAACGTATAATATCAAATTAATATTTATCCTTTTCATATAGGAAATATATTCTTTAACATATCTCAGCATCTCCCTTTTTGAGAAGTTAGGAATGTCAAAAAAAAAAAAAAAAGTGCAAACCTTTGCACTCAGATATTTCTCTGGATGCGTTCTCATATCCTCTCCCCATTTCCCTTCTATCCAAATTGTAAGTGGGAAATACCTACCTCCCCTTTTGGTAGTGGTTTGTCCTATTTTGTTTCTCATATCCTTAAGAATAAAAAAATAATTAATAAATAAAAAGATGCGTTCCACCAAGATTTTGTGAAGGGTGCAATAACTCTAATGTTGACTGTTTAAATGAATCACCTCCCTCTATGGATAGAAATTTATATTCGTGTGTCGGATTCGCGAGTCATGTAAAGTCCCTTTGGCCAAACAACGTGTTGATCAAGATATCCTAGGTATTGTACGTGTTAGAATATATTTTGTATATTTCATATTTGGTTAATATTGAAATATTCTCTATTTACGGATTAATTGTAATGAAATATTGAAATTGTAATCAAGTCATGAGAATTTGATTATCATAACTAATCAAATAAATAAACAATAAACACAAATCAATATTTCGATCAAAAGAATTATTTACTTGAAAGTTTCTATTTACGAACAACTAATTACTCATCTACTAATGGTGTATTTGAGATTGCGATTTCGTAGACAAAATGTGCGATTTTAAACCAAATCACAGAAAATGAATCGTTTGGGAATTGCGTTTTTAAAAAATTGTGATTTGAAAACGCAGAAAAATTGTTTTTTCAAATTGTAGCCAAGTGGATGCTTTTTTGAAAACGCAGAATTTTAAAGGTTAACCTGCGATTTTGCCAAATGCTTAAAACTACGTTTTTAAAAATCACTTTTCAAATCGCACATTTTTAAATCGCTATTTTGAAATCACACTTTTTAAAATCGCAAACCCAAACGGATCCTAATTTTTAAAATAACCATTGGCTTTGGAATGAATCACTATTAGATTTTAATCGAATGAAATATGTTAGCTGCACTACTTTTACACAATAATTGCACAACAATGCTGACGTGTAAGTGAGTTTTCTCCTCTCCTAATGTTATCCAGCATTTTTAAAAAAAAAAAAAAATTAAAATTCACTTATACATCAACATTGTTGTGCAATTATTGTATAAAAGTTATACATCTAACGTATCTCTTGATCCAATAGTAATTTTAAAAACCACATCAACTTTATGGAGATAAAAAATAATTCCAAACATTACTCATAATGTTTATAAACCAACAACTTCGTCATCTTTTCAATAAAATAAATAAAAAATTAAAAATTAAAACCTTTATTCCATCATTTTAATTTTCTTAATGAAGATTTGACCTTCACTCAAAATTGACATCTTTTTTTCCTTTCTTGTTTTTTTTTTTTTTTTTTAAACATTCCCCAAAACTTCAATAAAATGTGAAAGATTAGTGTAGCACACATGCTCAACGTACCCATTGAGCACCAAATTGAAGCACGAACATAGGCTAAAGCATCTTCTTTTGAAAGATTGCTTGAAATGCCTTTCCCAATTTGTGCAAATATTGGTAGGTTTATCCAAACTGATAATTTGGAAGATTAAATGTGTGACATGCATCCTTTATGCAAGGGTCCGAGTGAAACTATTCAACATGTTTTCATGGAGTGCCCACTTGCTAGAATTATTTGGAGAAATTCCAAATGGCCTATTGACTCCTTAATTGGTTTTTGGTGGCCAACCCATCCTTGAATGGATCAAGGCCATTATGAAGCATCATTCCATCTTAGATATTCTGAAAATTCGGAATGCTTTTTTATTGGTGTTTTGTTTCAATCATTAGAGACATTCATAAGTAGCTTCAACTCTTACAAAGCTAGACCACTTCGAATGCCATCTAAAGTGCTAATTCTAAAGCACATCAACTTGCCAAATGAACCGCTTCCAATAGAATTTTTAGAAGCATTTCCAATGATTCCGCTTTTATTTATGCTATAAGGATCAATAGTAGGAAACACCCACCAATGTAACCTTGTTCCCTTTCCTTATTTGAAAAAAAATAAATAAAAATAAAAAATTGTAGAAAGTAGTAAAATCAGCACTTGTTTAGTGTATCCACTATCCATGTACCCAAAATTTTTCATATATAATAATAATAATAATAAAAATAGTGTATTAAGTGTTTGCCAATGATGTATGATCCAATACAAGCTCTTAAAATATACGGTTTTACGATTTGGTTTGATGGTAAACAATTTTAATCAACCAATGGATGAAAGGTTAGAATATCAAATAATTTTGGCATCAATCAAATCGACAAGTGGATATATCACATCTAACTTTTGCAATGCACTAGCTCTAACATAATTGAGGGTTTATCTTAAAAATCATTAGTTTTTTTTTCTTTTTTTGACATGTCCACACAAGAGAGAGGATTCAAACTAGTGACCTCCGTTTCATGAGACGTGGTCCCAAGCCGATTGAGCTATTCCTTGAGGATGATTTGGAATTCTTTATTAATATGTGGATATCATGTCTATTCTTCTAATTTTGAGAAAATGCAAGGTTTTCTAGGTATCCCATTTTTTTAATGAACTAATAATATGATAAAAATCTTCCATAAATCCTTCATTATATAATCCATTTCTCTTAGGATATACCTAAGACCCTCCTCTTATGAAAAAAAAGAAAAATTATTAGATGTACAACTTTTTCCAACACGTAATTATAGGGTGTGAAATAAATTTTTTTTAGTGGTTAACGTGATTTTAATCATATGCTAACACGTATCAGCAAGTAGCAAAAGAATTACAGATGTAATATTACTCATTAAAAAATGAATAATATTACTCTTCACACCTATTTATTATACTCATTTCACATCGACGGACGTGACATGTTTTAAGTAGTTTTTCTTTATTTTTTTAAGTGACTGACATTAAAAGTTAAAAGTTACTTAAAACACGCAATGTTAGACGATGCAGAATGTTAGTGATAAATGGGTATGATTTCAAATCTAGAGGTTAAGCGTACATTGGCAACTTTACGTAAGGTATAGTAAATTAGTAATGCGAAATAATACACCCCCATCGCATCATCTCCCACTGCCCTGACGTGACAGTATCCATCAACTATTTATTTATTTTTTTCTTTTGTTTTAAACAACAACGGATCAAAACTCAAGTAATATAAGAATATAGTATGTTAGAACAGTTTCCGATACGATATGAACTACACATTCTTCGATGTTCTTCATGCTCCCAAAATCACTGCAAGACAACTAAAATTAAGAGACCCTGCCGAGAGAAAAGTATGTTCAATGCACAATAATTCAGTCTGAAGTTTAAACTTTGAGTATGTGCCTATTTATAAGCAAAGATGTGGAGTCAAACACGAATTTTAGGTTTTCTACTCCCACTTAACCTAGGAGTGTCTGGAGTTTGATTTAGTCTGGGAGTCGAGTAACGCTACATATCACCCTTGTGTTCCCCAAAATTGATGTGGCTCTTAAAATTACCATTGAATTTATGATAGACCACTATTGAATTTTGATTCAATAGTGATTTTAAAAGCCGCGTCAATTTTGAGGGAACAAAAATGAGACATAAGAGTGATACGTAGCATTACTTCTGGGAGTCATATCCCTATTCAACTGGAGCTGAACTGTTGACTAAATTCTTCAATAAATTTTTATTGGACCCGAATTTGGATAGGACTACTATCCAAATTCGATTTGAAATAGAATTATTCCAACATAATACATAGCATTATGCTAAACAATATACAACATACAAGTGGCCTCGATGTGATAATCAAAGGCGTATAATTCTTGAGCATTGATTGGCAGGGGCATTTTATCATTCCCTGCCCGGCTTTTTTAATTAAAAAATAATTTTTTTATTAAAAAGTGATTTTTAATATCACATCAGAAGTCACTTTTTGATAAAAAAAATATATTTTTAATTAAAAAAGTCGGTTATGAGACGATAAAATGTCCCCAAAAAAATAATTTCCGATAATTCTTTATTGATGAGTGATTGATGATGGGTCACATTTCCATTTTGTGGCAATAAATGTAAAAGCTAACATTTCTATTCAAGGTCTACGTTGGAAAAAGTTGGAGAGAAACTTGTGGTTGCCATGATTTCCAAGGAAGGGGGACCCAGGACTGAGTAGTGGGGACCGACGTATCCTAATCTTCATCCTTTCCTTGAACATATCCATGACGCCACCAACACAGATTCTAGTCAACATGGGTCATCTTTTGGACAGCTCATGCAATGGATAATCTTTCCTTTCCTTTGCCCCTTTCTCAAACCAACAGTTTCCAAACCCTTCCGTGTAGGACAAGATATTAGAAAGATAGTCAATTTTTGTTTTAAGAATATTAAGGAAAAAACTAGTAATCTTATATACCACACTAATATTCAACAATATGAATGTGACAGTATCGATCCATCTTTGAATTTTTTTTATTTTTTTAACAAATGCTAATATTGTCACATCTAACACAGTTTGACAGTAATGTACTTATATATCATTACTCTTAACAAACAATTTTTACCTTTGAGTAATGTTATATACCACACAGCCATCACACTATATTAACGTAGTACTGCCAATTCACTATTTGAGTAATGTTATATACCACACAGCCATCACACTATATTAACGTAGTACTGCCAATTCACTATTGAATCGGTCATTGTCAAAAGAAAAAGAAAAAAAAAAAGGTGAGATAGTAGTGTAATATATTGCATTCCTCTTCACCATTCAAAACACTTTTCAAACCAACTAAAAAACACCCCTCATAATAAAAACATACACCGAACCCCAAAACCAAATTTTGAAGAGGACCAACCCCAATGGAAAGTAAGATGCATTGAAATACTTTCATTTCATGTATTTGAAGAGTACCATCGCATAACTAATTTTATCTTCTCAAACATCATTAGGCATTCCATAGAATTTACCATGAATTGTATCCAGTATTTCAATGGGAAGAGTGAAGATAAACACAATTTTTCCAATGAACCCATATTTGATCAATTTCACAAAATCAAAAAGGGGAAACACAAAGAAAGAAAGAAAAGAGCAAGGGGGTTAAAATAAAAAACTATGACAAAACCAATATACATTTTGCAAATGAAAGCTATTGAAACCTGACATTTCCCCCAACACAATTCACAACAGGGGAAAAAGAAGAAAGGAGTAACAAAAATTGATACAAAATGAGACAAGGAAGATCAGAAAGGGAAGAGTCAGTGAGCTGGTGTCAAGATTTATTTGTCACTATAGATCCCAACCATCCTTCCGACCATCGAATTCCCACTTCCGGCCTGCCAAAGTTCCATACATCTCCGAAAATTTAAGAAGACATTTACTTCTTACCTTGTAATGCTCTTTTGTGTTTCTGCTAATGGCTGCACCAGATAACTTTGATGTATCTATTGCCCATGCTGGTCTCACATATTCTACAGTCCTGGATGAGCTTGCATTTGCATACAAGAAATTTAGTAGCACGTCCTCGCAGTTAAAGTACTTATCCACCAGTTCCCTCCCTTTCTTGGCTTCCTCACCCCAGTACATATTGAAGGCTACTTGACTATCAACAAAAGCTGCCCCTGTAAGAACCATGTTATACCCCTTTCGTCTTCGGGCATATTTCTCACACCTATACTTCAATGGACTTCCATCAATGAGCCGAGGGTAGAATCCGACAATACGATCTGGGTGCTGACGCCATACCCTAAAACCCCGCTCAATATCATTGCAAGTCATCATAATGTCATCGTCGAGCTCAAGAACAGCACGGGTCTTTATCAAGGAATCTATTTTGAACCGATTATTTAGCGAGTTCTCTTTCTCTACTCTGATCCTAACTGGCACAGCTGAGTCCAGATCACTCAAGTCGGGAGGTATCCCCTTGTTCCACACCACCACAATTTCTCGCACTGAAGAACACCTTGAGTAATGCTTCACATACATTTTTAAATTCCAGAGCCTTGCATCATACGTCATTGTTAATAATGTGAACTGCGAGTAGTGACCTTTCCAAAGGTAAGATTCTTCAGCACCGTTGCCCCCATAGATATATTTAACCCCTGTGCACATTAGTGCAACTCCAAATGTAAATATTATCGCAACAACTAGTCTTCCAGAACAGGTATTAGGTTTTATCCATCCTCGGATAGACGAAGGAGCTCTGTTTAAGCGGCTGCAAAACCGCCTCACTTTGGAAGAAAACAGATTTGATCTTTCCCAGGCCAAGAAAGCATCACGTCTCTTTCCCAAGTCATGGATGCACCATTTCAGGGGAATAATACACTTCACAGCTCCAAGTAGCACACCAAGCAGCACAACAAGTATAGCAACAACTGCAACTGAAGCACAACCAAGAATAAACCGCCAGGATGGGTCTCCAGAAGGTACGCGGTCTCCATCCATAACCCCAATCCATTCCCCAGTACTAAGCTGCTGCACATCAAGGTGATGATACCGATCACCATTCCAAGCATTACGGCCTTTATTAGGCTCTACAAAGCCTAAGGGGACTTCAACTTCTTTATATTCATCATCTGTTAGAACTTCTACCTTGAAGATGCGTACTCGTCTCCCATATGTTTCACTGCAGTCTTGACCAACACGATAAAGGTTTCCATTGTAGAAAAACGGTCTCCCTCCATTTCGAGCCCCCACGCTCTTGTCAGTATTATATATAGGGTTCTTCTTGTGTGGTTTCCAAGGACCAAAAGGTGAGCTACTATACCAGATCTCCAGCTGTCCATTCTTGCTGGCACCAAAACCACTATGATCTGAACCAAAAAGCCAATACTTCTCATCATAATTGATGATGAAGGAATCAACAAGGGGCTTTTTCATGATGACCTTATCCAGTGTCCATTGCAAAGGAAAGTTAAGTGCACGGTAAAGACGGAGTTCCCCTTTCCCACTACTCTCAGGCATCAAATAAATCTGTGAGAAACAATAAGAAAAATGAAGCAATGCAATCAATGTTTATGTCTTTCACTGCAACATTCAGGCCATGCAATTATTGTGTCCACATTGATACCCTGTACAAGAGTCTGTAAGCATTATACTTGACACTAGACACATTTGAAGGTTTTGCTGGCCCCAGAAATTACAATGAATGGACCATGGAATTGACTCATAAACTATCCCAAGGACTTCCAAATCAGCCATCTAGTCTTTGGGGAATAATCAGATTGTGAAGGATTTTGGCATGTTGATGTCATAGGTGGAACATTATTCATTAATCCATTTAGCTTGTAATTGGTGCAGGACGATGTTATACGGTGCTTAAGAATGTTTCACCAATTATTTGATGTGTGCATGTGGGGCATAATAGAAATTTAAGTCTTACTTGGCCAAGGTAGTCGAAGACAAACGGATAAGAGAGATGCCAGTCCTCATCCAAGGCAATGCCTACTTCTTGCCACGTTGCTCCCTTATCAGTACTTTTTGCGACTCCAATATCTCCTTGCATAGTGATTGAATTCTTGGTTTCATAGAAGAGGTAAAGTGTTTCACCCTGAAATGTGATCCCAGAATAATTGAACAGGATGAGTAAGTTAATTTTTCCAAAGGAAGAAATTCAGCATCCTAGATTCTTGGCCAAGCCGGGCAAATACACGTGTAGTGCTTAATAAATACTAATGCATCCACTCCCTTCGAGTTAAAGTGTGAAACAACAGAGAAATTGTAAACCAGCTTTCCAAAAACATTTTTATTTCATGCCAACAATCTTGATAGCTGCAAATACATCTGTTTCATCCGTAGCAACTATTATAGCCAAAAAGATCTTAGCAACTATGACGTTCTTTAGTCAGAAGACAGAATTACTGTTGGAACGTATTGAAAACACATGCAGGTTGCTAGTGGGCTTTGACAGATAACCCACATTAGCTTATTATTATACACCTAATTCAATATGGCTCCTTGAAAACAATGTAAGTATGGTCCAGCAACAACCAAATTACACAAAGTCAACCCCAGTAGCATAGCCAGTAATCGAACAAGATGTATCTGAAAAAAAGGGGGAAATTTGATTCCTGAATTTACGATCATTTTAAATCCAAAATCTCTCTCTATTTACCCATAAAATAAATAACGAAAATGCTATGAAAATACAATTATGCCCTCCTATAAAAAATAAAAAAAAATAAAAAAAAAAAAAGAAGAAGAAGAAGAAAGAAAGAAAAGGATTTCTAGAATGAAAACATGATTGTAGACTCGTAACATAATTCACCTCCATGAAAACATGCCCCCAAAAGTAAGCATCATAGGCAATATGAGAAGAACTAAAAAGTCTGTTGCAACAAAGGCCACTGTCTTTACAACTACTGTGATTTGACAAATCAAACCAAACCTCGACAACTTTCAATTTCTAGAATACAATTGTCAAAAGTACTTTTCAAAAGCAACCAATAGGAGAAAAAACCCTCATAGAAGTTTTAAATTTACAAATTAACATGTAAGAAAAGAACGCTATTCATGGTCAATTCGATAAGTGAGCTGCAAGTTGACCCCAAAAAAATAAATAAATAAAGAAGAAAACAAGTTTTCAAAAATAAATATTCTGTTGTCCTCTCATCCATCATCAATCTATAATTTTGAAGACAAAGGGCAGAACCAGAAATTTTGATGTGGAGGGGTAAAACCATAAAAAGATTTTTTTTTCTCGAGGAAACAATAAATTTTTGGGGGTTCAACTTATAAAATATATAAATTTTAATAGAATTTTTAAATTTTGAGGTCCACTCCTGAGCCTGATCCATAACATGTATTTCCATTATTTATAGCTAAAAGACGTATTTATATTTTCATTGTTTATAAAATTACTCTTATTCTCACAATTATTGATTTCAGATTAAAGAGGCCTTCCCCGGGTAAATTACGCATTATGCTAGTCCCTTTCTCCCTATGAAGTGTTTTAGAAGTTTTCTGCCATCATTATACCTTGTGAGTGGGCACATAAGAGCCAAAAACATCACAACTCCATAAATTTACAAACTAGCCTAGTCAACATTAAATCCCAGAAAGCCTCAACAAGATACCAACTGAACTGCAACCATTTCTGCACAAGCATTAAAATCTTATACTAGAAGACAGACTCTTGCCATGCTCGTGGAAAGAAAGGCTTGTGAATTCGACCAAACTATCAATTTTCAGAGGAAAACAAGACATTGAACAGAGTGACCATGAGATTATCCTTTCTTTCCCACTGAGAAGCCTCATGAACAAAATCTGTCATGGATAAAATCCCCTAAAACAGTTTATGAAACAAATTAGCTTGCAATAGAGCCCACAAATCACAAGCTAATAAAGATTTGAAATTTCAAACTGTACAAACTCAAAATTTGTGCCAAATCAAGAGCGAAAGACGATGATATACTCATTAAGATCGCGCACGCGCAAATAAAAATCTTGAATTTCTTTATCTGTGCCTTCAATCACTAAACAAACAACAGCCCACTTACTCACTTAGTTGCACGCATGCCATAACACATTAACACATCACTCAACCATTTACAAGAAAGAAAGAAATAAACAAAACCTCAACAAAGAAAGAAAATAAGAGTGAAAGTGACAGTGAACCTCCAGAAAACTAGAAAATCCAGAACAACAGAAATAATTAGTACCTGAACATAAAGAAAAGGATCAGCAACAAAATTGCTAGGGAAGCCGGCATCAGAAACCGAAGCACAGGTCAACACAGGGTTAGCCACCGGCCACGCTGCACTGTCGTCCCTCCACACATTCATCTGCAAGCAATTCCCACACCCCACGAATTAAACCTACCTCAATTCCATAATCCAACACACACCCACGATTTCCCACATCACAAAGAACACCAAAAAAAAAAAAAAAAAAACCCCAAAACCCAGCAGCGAAAACAAATAATAGAAAATTTTCATTAAAAAAAATGAAATTCATTTCTCAAAAACAAGAAAGTCAACCATTTTTGAATTTTTTTTTTCTTTGTTTAAATGAAATAGAAAAGAGAGGCAAGCAATGAACGAAAAATCCACCACTTCTTATTTTCGATAGCAACCACCAAAACCCAGCAACGACTTAAAAGATATCAATCAAAATCACCCATTAAACAGACACAAGAAAATCAACCATTCTTGGGAGTCGAGCAATAGAAAACCGAGGCAGGCAAGGAAACGAAAAAAAAAAAAAACGCACCGTTTCAATGGGCTTGAGAGAAAAAGGAGAGTCCCCGTAGAACACACCCACGGACCAGGACCCCTCATTGTCCTCTTGGCACCCGAGCATCGATCCGGCCAGCGCCGGCGGACGCACGGGCGGCGAGAACACGAGCCACGCATAGAGCGTAGCAAGCGCTCCGTACACCACAAAGCAACCAAAGAAGAAAAGCAACCCAGACGATATCAAGCGGTGCTGGCAGTGCTGGTGCTCCTTGCAACGCCACCTGCACCAGCACCGCATGCTCATGTCGCAGCAGCTCCCGCCGGCGCCACATTCCCGCCTCCAGAGCCGGCCGCCGCAGCAGCAGCCGTGGGGCTCGACCCGCCCATACCTGGGAATTTCATAAACCCGTTTCCTCGCCCTCGCCGTCGAAGCCCAGCTGGAGATCTCAGGCCGGCGTGACGTCACGTGGCCGTGCTGTCACCTGCATTTGTCACAGACTTGGGTTTCAATTTTCTTCCGCTTTTTTGGCCTTTTGATTGTTCTCTCTGTCCCTCTCCTCTTTCGCTTTTTCCAATGAAGAAATACTGCAGAAACGGAACGACGTCGGGGATTTATATGAGCGTATATGCGTATATATGTATTATTATTATTATGAGAAAAATGGGGGGGGGGGGGGGGGCTTTCCAATTTATTTATGGGGCCGGGATATTGGCGGAGTCGCGCGAGTGGGAAATTATGGTGTACTGCCGCCTCATGGCGACCAATGTGTGACGTGGTAAACGTGGGGATGGACAAATCGAAGGATGATAATGTAAGAAATGACGCAAACCAGCGAGTACCACCTTCCATCTCACTTCTCTCCATTAGATTAGTCTGAAATATTAACCAAAGTTTGAACGTCTCGATTTATCCACCCAAAAGCTTACTTTTTTTAAAAAAAAAAAATTAAAATATATATATATATATATTTGGATGTTCTCGAAGCGTTTTAATTTTTAATTTTTTTTTTAAACATCTCAGAAAATAAATTATTTGAATTCGATTTGAAAATCTGTGCTTTTAAATAGCTGATAAATGGATTTTTTTTTTTGAAAATGCATGATTTGAGTAACATTTTATTTTTTATTGTTTTTTAAAAACCTTTTTGGATAAGTTTTTTAAATTCAATTCTACTAAAGTTTTATAGACCATTCAAACATAATTTTAAAAAATAAATTTTATCGGTATTCGAAATTTTGAATATAGTAAATAATAGTAGATCTAGGGTGTGTTTGATAACTTTTTTTAGAATTTGCATTTGTGTTTTGGTTGAAAAAATGTGTTTTAATGTGACCTAAAGATAATAAATGTTTAGAGTGTTTTGTGTTAAAAGTTATTTTTAATGTTTGCAGAAATAAAAAAGGAAAGGTAGCGTTGGGTTAGCAATTAATAAAAATGTAATTAAGTATTTGATAAGAGATTAATGTTATATAATATACTTTTATCTCATCCTATCTTAATGAAGGTAAAATAGGGCTATAATATTTAGGGCATGTTTGGATAACAATTGTTTTTTATTATTTTTAAAAACGTGTTTGGATTTTTTTTAGAATTCAAATTCTAGTTAGATTTTATTCAATTTTTTCTAATTTTGTCTCATGTTTTTAAACCCTCCGAATATAATTTCTCTTATACTCCGTTTGTTTTGATGTAAAATGGTTTCCATCGTAAAATAGTTTCAGGGAAGTCATTTTTCAGAAAAAATTTTCCGTCGAAATCATTTGTCGGTGTTTGGCGCGTACGGAAAATTACAAATATTTTTTATATTTTAATTTAATCATATTAATTTTAAAAAATTAAATTTTATTCACAAAATAAAAAATATTAATATAAAATAATATAAATTTTTTTTTTATATTTGGCATATACATATTCCGGCAAAAGTTGCTGGAATCCGGCCAGTTGACTGGAAGCCGGCCGTCTTGGCCAGTTTCCGGCCAGCTGGCCTGAGATTCGGCCAGAACAGCCGGATCCGGCCAGATGCCGGGGGTCCGGCCGTTCTAGCCAGATCCAGGCCGATCCGTCCAGGATCCCGGCCAGAAGAACGCGGATCAGGCCTCTCCGGCCAGTATCCCGCCCGTCCAAGATTCCAACCAGATGGCCAGATCTCCGGCGTTCTGGCCGGATCCGGGCCGAGATCCGATGAGATAGCCGGAGATCCGGCCGCTCCGGCCAGTCTGGCCAGAATCTAGCATGGTATCCCCGGAATCCGGCGACATCTGCGAACGTCACCGGATTCCGGCTTAATTTGTCGAATTTCGGCACCTACTGAAGTCGAATCTGACTTGTCGAAATTCGGCAATAGTCAACTACTTGAACGTAAAGGTCGACTGCGTTGTTTAAAAAAAAGTCGACTGGATCTACCATCTACAGAAAATAATTTACGCTTTTAAAAAGCGTAAATCATTTTCCAAAATTTATTAACATTGTTGGTCAAACGGAAATAATTTTCCGGTTGACCATTATTTTCGCCCCTACCAAACACCGAAAATACCGAAACCATTTTCCATAAATATTTTACGCCGAAACAAACGGAGCATTAATATCCGTAATTTTGAATATAATACAAAATATTAGAATATAATATCAAAAAATTGCACTTCCAAACAAACTTTACCCTTACTCATTTGATGATATTTGTAGAAGGTATTATTTGTATGATTCTAGAATTGCACGATCTTTAAAATCATGTCCACTTTAAAAAGCACAGCATGCTAGGGGAGTTATTAAGATTCTTGGTGACCCTTTTGAATTTTCTAAAGAATTTAAACTTTTAAATGATATTTAATGGAAGCTAGGTTAGGATTGGTTGGAGTGTGAGTGGTAGGTTTATATTTAAATGTGAAGTGGGGTAATAGTTGATAAATGAGTCATATGGGCCTCGAATATTGATTACTCTAAAAAGAAGGTTTCTTTTATAGAGTTTGAGAAGTAACGTGTCTTTCTTTTTCTTTTCTTTTTTCCTTTTTCTTTTTATAATTATAAAAAGAATTAATAAAGTGAAGACAATTTCAAACCAGCCTTTCCCCTACTACGAAGGGTGGAACCACAACAAACATTTGAGGCATTAATTCTTCTAGAAGTTTAAAAATTATATATTTTTATGAGATGATTTCTCTAAACTTAATTTTTTACTCCCTTAAAGAGTTAATTTTTTTTTTCTCCTCCCTTCTTACCTTTCCTTGTTCGCCCTGCTTATCACAGAAGTTTGGCGGCATGTTTTGGAACCATTCCGTGTAGGAGTGTACAAACAATTATAACCGGCAGTTATTAGCTAAAACCGCTAAACGCGTAGATGGTTATTGTATTTTACCAACCGCCTAAGCGGAGGCGATTATTTTTATAACCGCCGGCTAGCGGTTATTGTGTTTATAACCCACGGTTTTAAAACAGCTTTTCAATTTGGGTTTGAGCCAAGTTTTGGACCGGTTTTGAGCCTGTTTTCGACTGGATTTTAATTTTTTCAAAAAAAACTTTAATAATTTTTGGACCTTTTGCCTTTTGGTACAAAATTAACAAATCCAAATACAAATCCAAAATATTTATTAAAAAAAAAATTCAAATCCAAATAAGTTGAATAACCAAATCCAAAACCCTAAAATTACAAATCAAATAAAAATCCAAATATATTTTATATATATATAATATTTTTATATATAAAAATGGGAAGGCTGTTTTGGGGTACTTGCTCTTCCAAAAAATTAAAAATTCATTAATTTTTTTAATTTTATTATGCTTTTTTATGAGATAAACCCTTCAAAAATTAATTATTTATTCCGTTCTGTTTTTTATTAGTTTTGTCCTCTCTCCTGGAATTCTGAGTTTTGAATTTTTATAGTCGTTATTCCCAAGCCGCAAACCTGTTGGCAAAAGGTTGAAGCCAAATTCAAATTATATTGTGTTTCCGCTTGTTTCGTGTTTGAACCCATTAAGGGCTCCACACCCTTTTTTGGACCTTTCTAGAATTTATGGGTTTCTTTTGAGCTGTCCGTTCAAGTTTTCAAAGTTTTTATGTGCTATAAAACTTGGATTAATACAATTGATACTTGGGGGATTTTAGTTGATAAACAATTGATTTCTTTTTATTGGACAGAAATTTCCTCAAAATCTTTAAAATGATCATGTTAATCCTTAACTTGTGAGAAGCATATATTAATTATTAATAATAATAAAAGTCTACATACCCCTCAAACTACCACTCAATTGACAATGTCCCCCGAACTTTTCATCTGGACAATGTCTCCCTCCCCCTCCAAAGTACCAAAAAATTGTCGATATCCCCTCTAAAGGCAGGAAAAAAACAAAAATGACCTTATAATTTTTTCAACAAGACAAAAATACCCCTATAAATGCAAAATATATATTTCAATTGAAAACAAAAAAAAAAATTATTATTTTCCCTTTAAGAAACAAAAACTTTTTATTTTTTCTTCTCATTTTTAAATTTGACCACCCTTAATTTTTATGTTTTTTTTTTTTGAATTTTTATTTTATTTTATTAAGGTTATTTTTGTCATTGGAAAAAAATTGACAATTTCTAGTAGTTTGGGGAGGGGAGGACATTATCAATTGGGTGGCAATTTGAAGGGTTATAAACTTATGTAAACTTTACCCTAAAAAAAATAAAAATCAATTTGATTTTTTCTATCTTTGGGAATAGTGAAAAATAGACAAAAAAATAATATTTTAAATAGAATAGTAAAGTTAATAGCTAAAATACTGTGCAGATATATATGCTTTGAAAAAGTGGATTACTGATTTTTTCCCTAAACCGAAAACATGAATAAATGTTACCAAAGAGTGCTCAACTTTTTTATTTTCAATTATGTTACATATTTTCCCATTTTTGACATTGATATCTATGCATACATATGAATGTGTTTGCTCTCTTGAATGGAAGTACGAGGATTTATTTGACAAAGTTTATGAAAACTCCTTTCATTTCTCTAATGCTGATTTTTTTTTTCAAATACTAATTAACCAAATAATTTTTTAGATGTGGGCCCACCACTAACATAAACGTTCGGTGGCACTGTAGTGGCCTCAATGAACTTTGGCAATGACCATTGTGAATTTCCAGTGACCTCACAATGGTTGTCGTGAACTTTTAAAGCCCCCGTAGTGGCCTCCTTAAACTTATGGTAGCCCAGTAGTGGTCTCAAGAACTTCTAACGATCGATGTGAGCTTCTAATGGCCTCGTGGTGGTTCCATGGACTTTTAACGGTCTAGTCGTAGCTGTCGTGAACTTCTAATGGCCCCATGGTGACAATTGTGAACTTCTGATGGTATTAGTGATCGTTGTGAAATTTTGGCGGCCTCATGGTGGCCATTGTGAACTTCCACCAACCTCGCGATCGTCACCTTGAACTTCTAGTTGCCTCCACGGTGGGCATTATGAACCATTATGAACTTCAGGCGGCCTCACAATGACTACTGAACTTTCAACAGTACTGAAGTAGCCATCGTGAACTTCTAGCAGCATTGTGATGTTGTTGTATTTTTTGAGCCTGCAGTGCCACGATGAACTTCTAATGATGTTGCTAGGGCGCCATGAACTTCCAACAGCCTCACAATGGTCGCCATGAACTTCTGGTGCCCCCCCCCCCCCCCCCCCGCAGCTTGCAATCGTGCATTCGTCGGTCGTGTCACCGACCCATTACATAAACGGGTCGACACGAACCCGACTATTATCGGTTGTGACACACGACCGATAGCACGACTAATAATCGGTAACTCGTTAACCCCACAATTCACATGTTCAAGTTTCAAGTTTCAACCTTCAATTTTAGTTTTTACCTTCATGTCTTCAATTGCCGGTTTCTTTCTTTGATATTTCTTTTCTTTCTTCATTTTCCACTCGGTTCGTAATTGATCACCATCTCTCTTTCTATTACGGATGGGAGAAAGAAGAAGACAAGAGGAAGGAAGAAGAAGAAAATCAGAAGGGAGAGGAGGATGATTCTCTCTCTTTTCTATGCTGCGTGTTTGAACAAGAAGGAAGAAGAAGTGAAGAACCGAACAACTAAGAAGGGAAAAGAATAAAGAAAAGGGGAGAAGAGGGTGAACCGTGAATGTGAGACGTGAATTTTTTTTTAATCGGGTTAGAATCGTGTTGGCGGGTCAACCCGATTATGACCTGAACCCGATTATAACAAACCCAAACCCGATTTTTTGTGTTGTGTTCGTGCTGGGTTCGCGGGTCGTGTCAAAAATTGCCAACCCTACCCCCGGCGCTGGTTTGTCTTGAAGTTCTGGTAGCTTGGCAGTGGCCATCATGAATTTCTAACCATTATCAACTTCTGATGACTCCGCAGTGGCCACCATGAACTTCTGGCATCCTCGCACAGGGTGCTGTGAACTTCCTGCTCCCCGCAAAGACTGTTGTGAACTTCCGACATCATCACCAGTCATTGTGAATTGTCAGTAACCTCACTATGATTGTCTTGAACTTCCGACGACCCCATGGTGGTCGTCATCAATTTTTTGATTGCTTGGTGGTGGTCGTCATCAACTTTGATGGCCCCGTAGTTGCCCCATGAACTTTCGAGGCCCTGCGATGCACATGAACTTCTGGCCACCCGTGATGGATATCGTGAAATTCCAACAACCTTGCAGTTGTCATTTTGAACTTCCAATGGCCTTGCATTGGCCGCTATGAACTTCTGGCACCTCATCAAGCCACAACGAACTTCCAACGTCCTCACCAAGTCGTTGTGAACTTTCAGCGACCCTACAATGGCGATAGAATTGTCTAGTGCGTGGTGGCTGCCGCTAGGCTGTGATACTATGGGGCAATTTTTTTTTTAATCATTATTTCTTTTATTTTGGGGAGTACTCTTTATTTTTTTATTTTTCAAAAAATTACCAAATGAACTTTTATTTATGGATTTAGCTTAAGTGCCGTAAAAAATTATAATATACATGTTGTAGTTTTTTCAATAGTTCTGATTTAATTCTTTTTTTTTTTTTTTTTTTTTTTTGAGAATGAGAAAGTGTGTGCGGGATGGAGCTAGAAGCCTAAGGGTAGGGGTAAAAGTCAAAAAAATTTGTTGGTAGGGCTAGTAGGTTAATTTTAATTTTTTTACTTTTTTTTTTTTTTTTTTGAATTGAGGGGGAGACTATGCCCCTGCCGGCTCCCTAGTTGCGTCCTTGAGTGTGTGTGAAATTAAATATAGATTGTTAGAAAAAAAAACTACAACAAATTATGAGAATAAAAGAGTGTGTGAAATTAAATATAATTTCTTGAACGACAAGATTATAAATATAAGTTTCTTAATCTGTGATTGTCGAGGCCATGCACAAGTCGTCGTTGATGAGGGGGAAACTGGGAAGCCCCGATCTCGGATGGGTTCAAATGGGGATGCACTGCTCTTCCTCAGGTTCATCCAGTGAAGGCTTCTCACCACTTCCAACTTTTTCTTCTTCCTACGATGCATCTACTTGCAGATAAACAACAACAAATGTAGCCGTTGACTTGTATTCCCCGATGCATTAGTTAATTTGAAGATAATGGGATTAAGAAAGAAAAAAAAAACATTAAATGCTGATGGGACTTGGTCACTTGAGGCTCAGCTTAAACCAAAGGGTTGTTTGTTTCCAACTATGAATCTTTGCTGTGGATGCTGTTGGCGCTTGGCAGGCCGAGTTCAGAAGAATTCTTAATCCAAACACAAAAAGGTGCATCTGGTTCAGGCGAATCAGGTTCATAGAATCATATGTAGGGAGTTGACAGTAAATTTATTGATTGATTAATAAATAGCTTATTATTAATTGCAAGCTGCTATATAGTTTTTTGTTTTTTTCCACAATTTTCTTTGTTGAAAAGAAGATTGAACGCAACCTTTTGAGTTTTGAATATATAATAAAAATTTATACTTTTCTTAAGCTCGAAGAAAATGGAAAAAGAAGAATTTCCAGCAGCCTTCACGAGGAGGTCTTAAAATGGTCCAAATTTTAAAAAAAAACAGACAAGTGGTTCATGCATATAGCATTTGATCCAATTCAAGAATTGCCAAAGAGGCATGCTACATGTATTATTTTTTATTTATTTTTTAATATATTTTTCTTGTATATTTTTTTTTTCCAAATCAATTAGAATCTTACATATTTAATAATTAATTTGAAAAAAAAAATTACGAAAATGTTCTAGAGATGTACAGAATATGTAGAATTTCTTATTGTGAAAACAATGCCACATGTATATATATTTGGAGTAATATAGTGCTGATCACATGGCGGTCCTAAGACTCTTAACCAATATTTAGATCGGTCTTTGTTAAAAAAAAAAGTAACAGTTGTTTGGAGCTGTTACGTCAATATTACGAGATAATTATATGATAAAAATGTGGTATATAACATTATTCTTTGAATTCACATTTGGGGGTGGTCATAGACAAGAAGTTAACATGAGGGTGACATAGACAAAAATTTCCTTCTGGTTTTAATTAAGGTAACTATCATAAGATGGGAATTGGACTATATCATTCTCAAACCCTTAATGAGGAGGGTTTCGATAAGATCAATTTGTCCAAACAAATATTCAAGTAACTTAAGGAGCATGGCTAATTGCTTGTCGAGATCCTCTCTCGATTATGTGTCTATGACAATTGAAACAAACAATTGCAAAGAAATCATTGTCCAATTCATGTACTAAGAAAGTGTTTGGCAATGCCAAATTTTTCCCATGAATCGAACCCTTAGGGTTTCGATAAGAACTATTTGTCCAAACAAATATTCAAGTAACTTGAGGAGCAGGGCTACTTGCTTGTTGAGATCCTTTTAGATTACGTGTTCTTATAATTCGAACAGACAATTGCAAAGAAATCATTGTCAAATTCATGTACTAAGAAAATGCCTGGCAATGCCAAATTTCTCTCATGAAAGTTGAATATGGACGGCTGGGGCCTATACAGCCAAGCAATGGGTAAATTCTCCAATGAGATCACATCTAAGAGGTGGAATAGACTTGGGATTGGATGGATGACATGAGGAGAAAGGAAAGAAGATAAAAGTTTTCAGCTGTTGGAAAATGGTAACCATCACACCCATTAATGAATAATTGGAGATTAAAAAAGGAAAAAGATTTTCCTTTGTGGCTATTTGTCAGTTCCAAAATGATGAGGGTGGGATTTTGGATTGGATGGAGCTATTCAACCAAGAAATTATTTGGAAGAGGATGACATTAACAATCTTTTTGGTGGATGTACACATGTAGGGCATGGAGTGAAGTTTCCTTTCATTTCACCTTTTTTGTCCTTGCTCAAATCATTCAATCGGCCGCCAATTATGTGCCATACTCTATACGCATGTAGGGCAAGGCGTGTAGACTAAGGCATTTTTACTCTTTTTTTTTTTTTTTTTAAGAATAAAAAATAAAATTTTATTAAATACATTACATTGAAAAGAAAAAGGGTTACAATAAAACAAAGAATCAAGAAAAATGGCTCCTCAACAATAAATTTAAATGAAAAAATAACGATAAAATTAGGAAGAGAAAACAAGAAATGGGTTTATAAATAATCTCAAAAGAACTATAAACGACCTAGTCTTTTATATCTTAAGCAAGAGCCAAGAAAAATGCCGTAGAAAGCATTAAGGCATTGATAAAGTTTTCTTCTTCTCATTTTTATTTTATGTTTTTAAAATAAAAAATACTTAAATTTATCTTTATTTTTATGTTGCATTGATCAGAATATTTATTATTTTTTTTTTTAAAAAAAAAATCCTTCAAAATACATTTACAAGCATACCCTAAATAGCTTTAATATATTTCAAGGTATAAATTTATCTTTAGATTTATTTAAAGTAACTTTATTATGAAGATTTTAAAATTTTAAACATTATATTTTTAGTTAAATGTCTATATTTCAGTATTTGTTATCTATAGAATATTGTTAATAAAATTTAAAAGATTATCATTCATATGAAGACTTAGTAGCTTTTAGTATATTTTCAATGGTATATGAAGTTTATTATTTAGAATCATCAGAAATTTATAATAGTTTAATAATTTTTTATTTTATTTTTTAAGAGAATAAAGCTATTACACGAATATTTTGACAAAAATGACATTTTTGGTACACTGTGATAGTTTGATGAGTCACATCAGTCCACTTAAAAATTCAGAAGTCTATTTTAAAATCGATTGTTAGTTCATAACACTATTATTTTTCTTCCAATAATTCTTATATTGGCTTCCGCTATTACTTTTCTCCCTTCAATTGAGCTTGCGATCGAGATGTTCTAATCTCCAAGGTAAAATTCTCAAAACTATGTCCGATAGCTTTTATTCTTCAATTTCAATCAAATTTTGAACCGTAGTTTGACATCTGAAACCTAAATCCATCGTATGTCAACACTAAAACCTAACAAAATTAATATTAAACCTCGCGGGGCAACCCTTTATACACATTTCCAAGGCTTCAAAACAAAAACAAAATAAACTAAACTAGAAAATCTATAAAACCCTATTTTAATCGATAAAACTAAATTAACCATGATCTTATGATTTCAGTTTCAATCTAATGACTTCACCGATGGGGAAAAGTCCGATGTGGTCCGGGCATGATATACGCGATGAAGGGTACGTACGTGCGTTGTAAAACGTTACGTTGGATTAAAGCAGTAGGACCACAATCTAAGAATACCAATTTCCGAACCTTCGTAAAAATAACTTCTTATAGTGACTTGTTTGTCTGAACCGTATAATCAATTAATAGCTTCTTTGGCAACCTTTGGGGATATTTAGATAGTTAAAAAAGCAGTGCTTGGCCTTTGGCAATTGAAGGGATAAAGTAGACCTACAGCTTCCTGTTGACCATAAATGTAAGGCACAGTACAGGCTTGTGAGACATATTGAATAAACAATTTTTTATTATTAATTTTTTTTTTAAATAAAAAGAAAAAATTATTATTTTATGTTTCTCGTGTAGTCATCTTGGATATGTTTGGCAAGTAAGTGAATAGAATAGACTAGTGTAGAAAGAATTTTTGAGTTGGTAAAAAGTGATAAATGTAATATAAAGTAAAAGGAATTTGTATAGAAAAGTGAAAAAAAAAATTTATTATAGTGAATTTTTTTATTTGAATAATAAAAAAAAATTATTGATGTAATATAAAAAGTAAAAAAAGTTAGAAGGTTTTGATATTGACTGTTTTAAGAAAATGTAAATAAAGTAGAAAAAAAGACACGCACTACTCTGTGCTGGCCTGAGCGTTGCCAAACATTGCCCTTGACTTCTTATGTTGATCGGAGGGAAGTACCACTTGCTCTTCCTGCGAAGGCCGAATCAGGAAGCGAGAAGGCTATAATCTTGAGTGTTTTTAATATTATATATTAATATTTTTGTAATGTCTTTTTTAATGCTTTACTATTATTTTATTATACTAATATGACATTGAAAATTCATTATTGTTAAAAGAATAAAAAATGTCACGTCAGCTTATTATATAGCTTTACTCATGTTTTAATTTTTGCTATGTCCTTCCAATCTTTCATTTGAGTAACAATTGTTTTTGTCCCCATTTCATAACTCAAAATAACAAAAATATCTTCTATAAGTTAGAAAAAAAAAGGGCCACAATAAATGGTATTTTTATCATTTTGAGTCATGAAAAGGAATATTGCAACCCCAAATATAAATTGGGGGAATTGTAAAAATTAAAACATTAGGAAGACGTTGTCAAAATAAAGACATGATATTTCTCCGACTTATGTCCAGCTCTCATCCAACTTTTTTTTAAACCAGTTATTAAATATGTTTTCTACATGTGAATCTTATATATCTAATGATAATTTTAAAATTAAAAAATATTGTTAAAATTGGATAGAAGTTGGACATCAATTAGAAAAATAGCAGTTATCTTGTAAAAATAGTGATAGTTATAGAAGGTAAATACTATTAACCTAATATTTAAATATAATTTTATATATATTTAGGCCTAAAAATTATATTAATCTTTGAACTTCATTCAACTCAATTGGGAAAACTAGAGCAAAAACTCTATAAATGAACAAGAGCATAACACTCTATGAAACACAAGCAGATTGCTCAAAAATTACTACATCACGAATCCCCTTAGGAATTTTTCAATCCATACTCTATCCATGATTTATTTTACTGCTGTCTTACCAAGACTATGGGCTGCAAAATTTGCCACTCCATGGATATGGCTAATTTATCAACTCGGTCGAGTAGAGAGAACTATTTTTATATCAGTCACCAATTGTCCGTACTTATATCGGTTTGGACAATTTCCCTTAACCGCATTAACCACATGTGAGGAGTCTCCTTCTACTTTGTTGTAGCCCCTATGAGAAATGCTACCCTTTCTAAAAATTATGTCTCAAATTTGCTTTCCAAATAATGTATTACAATTCTATATAATTTATTATTTTAGGAAACGTATCACCATCTCATAGGATTATGACACTTCATTTAAAGAATAATTTTTTTTAAAAAAAAAAAAAAAGAGAAGGAAGTGTAGCATTTTTCAAAATTATTGTTGGGTCCTTGTCTTTGGAGAGTTATTTATTTGAATATTATAACCTAGTCTACTTGGGCAGTCGGATATTTAAAGAATTATTAAAAAAAAAAAAAATACAGTACATGGCCTTACGGTACTTGATGTATAATGAAGTAGAGTACAGCCACAACTTCCAGTTTACTATCAGTGTCACATAGGTGTACGTGATCGATACAAGTTGAAAATAAACAACTCTTTTTTCTTATTTTAATTTCATATATATATATAATCAGATTATTTTTGGTGCCCACGTTATGTCACCAGGAATTGCGATAAGACAGTGCATACTTTTTTTTTTTTTTTTTTGGGCACAACTTGATTGAGATGGTGTTGGATTGAATAGGTTGTCTTTCTCTGACGCAAATAATTGAATAGGGTTTCATTAATCACATCGATGAAGGTCGTTGTTTGATTCTGGATGGAGTTTAAAAATGTCATAATTTGTAGGTCCAACTAGCCCCATTGGGAGGGTATTTCTGGGGGTGGTGTGCATTGGAATGGTCGATAATCTTTAATATTTTGAATGCTTCTCGCATGTCAACATGTCAACATGCTCTAATTTATCCATAACTTAATGCAGGTTAGACAATCTACAACTTGCATAAGCACTACTATTGAAAAGATTTAAGCTTTGTTTGTGTTTGTAATTTAAAAATTTATAATTTAAAAATGTAATTAAATGTTTAAGAAAATCACAATATATATTTTTAAATTACAGTTGAACTTTTAAAATCGTGCATCATTAAAGAATAAAAACATACCCTCTTATCTGTTATTTGAAAATGCATAGTTTTTTACATTTTTAAATTATGTTTGTTTAAAAACTTACTCTCAAATCAAATGGTACTTGTGGTTTAGGCTTTTATCAAATGAATATTTCGGTTTAAAAAACTATCGGCAGTAGTACTTGGGATTATCCCATTAACATCATTAGTACCTTCGCTTAAGTTTCGTTCAAAAAATTAATGGCGCAATGTCAATGCTATTCAATGTTCCAGCCATTAAGATATTGTCACTATCTTGACACATTGGCTCGTTGTTGACACGTTTTTTATAAAAGATAAATATTAAAAATTATATTTTTATTTCATAATTATATTAAAATGCTGTTGTAATTGTTTTGTGAGATAAATATAGAATAAAAATATATAATTTCTTTTTCAAAAATATTAACAAAAGGACTACATAATTTTTAAAGCTGAGATAAGCGATTGACAAACGACAAGCACTAAAATGGAATTTAACCCTTGAATAATAATCCCTTTCACCCCTCTTCGGAATAAACGACGGACGCTTTGATTTTGCAAGATTTGTAATAAGATAAGATAAAGGAAAAAGAACAAAGGACGGATAAGGATGGGATTAATTTAATGATTTCTTGAGCCCCAAAGCCGAGATGATGCACGCTTGACCTTTGACGTCACAGTAGCCAATTAAAAGTCAAGAGGAGGAAACCACTTTTTCATAATAGCATCAACTTTGGTGTGCACTTTCATTTTATTTTACTTATTTTTTTATTATTATGGATAAGGAGACATATTACTGTTTTAAGGCATGTGACGTGGATTTTCGTTAATTTTTAAACGGATGTTAAATGAATGTATTAATTTTATCTTTAGTTATAAACAAGTTATTATATATGATACGAAATGAACCATAATCACATGAGCAAAAAAGAAAGTCGTTTAATTATATGGGGCAAAAATATATTTAACCTTAAAAAAAATATTTGAAATTATGTTTAAATAGTTTAGAAAATAAAAATAAAATTGAGAATATATATTTAGGAAAGTGAATTAAATTGAATATAATTGAGAAAAGTAAAACTAAATTTCGAAGAAAAGAAAAAAACTCAAAAACCTAAAGCTGAAAATAAATATAAAAAATAGATGGGATGGTTTTCAAACTATACTAGGGGTGACAGAGCCACCTCCAGGTGTCTGAAGGTGGTGGTCAAGCCACCGTCAAAAAATGTTGGGGGTGGTCGAGCCACCCCAAAAAATGGTTGGGGGTGGCTTGACGACACCCATTAGTTTCAGGGGTGGTCCGGCCACCATCCCTGAGTATGAACTTTTTTTCTTTTTTCTTTTTTAAAAAAAAAAATTGTTTTTGAGTTGAGTTGAAAAAAATTGAGTTGTGTTGAAAAAATTTGAGTTGGGTGTAAAAAGTTGTTGAACATATATTCAAAAAATAAAAGAACATAGTTAAAAATAAACTTACATCCAAATAAGCCCGTAAGTAGATTTTAAACTTACGGAATTCATAATTTTTGTATTAAACGGCTTGAAAAATGTTACATATTAAAAAGTTAGTATGTTATCGATGAAAATTGAGTATATTTTCATCATTCTTATTTTTTATATTGTAAAAAAGTTTTGAGCCAAAAACTTTTTTTCAATTTTTTGAAAAATAAACATCTTTTCAAAAGTGAAGAAGAAGCATTTTGTGAGAAAAATTATTTTTGACCATCATGGTAACATACTGCATTTTTAATAAATAGTAATTTTCAAGTCTTCAAATAAAAAAAAAATGTTTGAATTGTATATAATTTTAAAAATTTTAAAATTTCTTTAAAATTGTAAAACTATTAGTGCACCTACAAAGCTGTATATCCAATTTGAGATTCCCAATGTCCTTCATTTGGTGTTCACTGATTGGAAAGCCGAAGGTTCAAAGAAAGAGAGGATGGAAAAAGGTTCTTCCACCTTGGTGACTTGCCACTGTTAGTGAATTAGACGTCCTAGATTTGGAGAGAATTTAAATATTTTCAAATATAAGGATTAGGATTAATTTTTGTTACTTCTTTATTAATTAATCATTCATTAAATAGGAGACTACATTACTATAAAATTTAAATTAAAAGATTGGGAGATAAATTCATATTATATTTTGGAAATAAACTCCTATAAAGAATAATAAAACCTAGTATTAAATGATTTTTGCACCATTGCGCTACAAATAATTAAAAAACTCTGATTTAGAAAGATAATTATAACTATCTCTATTTAATTAAACTACAACTACTATAAGATAAGATACAACAAAATAATTGCAAGAATTTTATAGAATATGTGCTTGTGAGTCATGCCAACTAGTGACGGAGGGAGGGGGCTTATAGAGGCCATGCCCCCCCCCAATTTCTTAAAAAAATAATTAGAAGGTTGATTTTTTTTTAAAAAAAAAATAAAAAATAAAAACATAAGGTAAAAAACTAAAAATTTAGCTTATTGGCATAAGAACTTTGGCTTCGTCCCTGATGCCAACGTCTTATAGCTCTTGTATAATTATACTTTTATAGCAGCCACACACTATTAAATATCGCATCCATAAATAAATAAGAGAATTATCTTTTTCTACTTTTTTTTTTTATTATTATTTATTTACTTTGGTATTTTTCTACCTTGTCCACTGTGATGAAACAGGAATATAGAACCTCTCTGGTATATCCATAAATAGAAAAGAAAATTATCTTTTTCTACCTTTTTTTATTTTTTTTATTTTTATATTCTTTTGTATTTTTCTACCTTGTCCACTGTGATGAAACAGGAATATAGAACCTCTCTGGTATATCCATAAATAGAAAAGAAAATTATCTTTTTCAACCTTTTTTTTATTTTTTATTTTTTATATTCTTTTGTATTTTTCTACCTTGTCCACTCTGATGAAACAGGAATATAGAACCTCTCTGGTACAGCGGAACAAAAAATTTTGATGTAGAGATAAAATTATAAAAAGGACTTTCTTTAAGGAGTAAACAATAAATTTTTGAAAGTCAACTTTATAAAAAAAAATATAAATTTTAAAATTTTGAAGGCTTCAACGGTAACGTGGGCCGGCCCTTATCTTGGGGGCTACGTTAATTACCGGGAGAAGATATGGAAGACGGCATTAATTAATCCTTCTAGACGGTATACTAATCAATATTTGCAATTTTGCAGGCGATAGTTTCATGATGAAGATCCATTGCACAATCCAATTATAATGCTCAAATTTTGTGATATTCGAGCAGTTAATCACAAAATTTGAACAGTTTAAGAGAGAAGGCCGTAAAACTTATCTTTTCCAATTAACTTAGGGTACCGACACGAAAGGAGCTTAGAGGGAGTTAAAATAATAATAAAAAGAAAAACTTTTAAATTTGTTAAATATATATATATATATATATAATATATATATATATAACTTTAGAGTTTCACCAAATTTTAAAGAAAAATCAAAATTTGCTTCATCTCGCTAGCTCTTTACTTTTTTTTCAAAATAGGTTATGTCATAAACTCTTTCCAAATTTAGCTCACAAATTCCATGAGCTATTTAATTTAATTTAATTAATTAATTAGTTTTATTTTATTTATCATTTTTTAGAATTCCTATATCCTTTCACTTCATTTTTCCCCTCTCTTCATTTGTTAGGAGTAGTTGCTTAAAATTAATAAAAAAAAATATTTAATTAAAATAAAAAATATTTGGAGAGTTTGATGTAGAAAGTTTGTTAAAAGTAGTAGTTAAAATAATAAAAATAGATTTTTTAACTAAATTTGATTAAAGTTTAGAGAGCTTGTTGGAGATGCTCTAAAAGAAAAATCAATACAATCCAACAAGGGGCGGAATTGCCCCTATCCTTGGGGGATAGATGTCCTTCACAATTTTAAAAATATCTAAATTTTTTTTTAGAAAAAAATTTATGTATTTTTTTTAATTTAACTCCCCAAAATTAATTTTTTAACTTAAAAAAATTTTATTTTTTAGTTTTGTCCTCCCTCCATATGAAATTTTGGCTCTATCCATGAAATTCAAAACGTAAAATTAAATTCTTAGTTCCATTCCTAGGTGGGTATAATGCCTACCTACTCGGCACAAGTGGCCTCGATAATCTCTATCTCTATCTCTTCAGTTTTTAAATTCTTAGTTCCTTTTGTTATCATCCGGATTGTCTTTAGTTCAAAACCATACCCCATCTTTTGTATCATCTTCCATGTCAAGATATTATTCCTTTTTTTCTAATCTTTTCTTTGTTTGGTACAAAAAGAAGAAAGCATAAAGGCTCTTCTCATAACGAGAATTTTTGTGGTGCATGATCTTTGGCATGAAAATAACCTTACGACTTTTCAAGTGCATGTGGATAAAGTGCAGGCTGTAAAGGAATAACTCCTTTTTTTTTTTTTTCAAAAATAAAGATGTGAAAGTATAGAAATTAATGAAAGCAAAATAAAACATGTATGAAAAATTGCTGAATTTTGGACAGTAAATCGAATATTAATCTGTCTCATAAACAAATATTGCCTTCTACTTATACAATAATTCTGTTCTTAAGATACAAAATGTCCGAATATAGTGTGCAGATTGTAAATTCTTAACATTATTCTGAATAAGAAATTCTGTAATAGAATAGAAGAAGCGAAGAAAAAGAAGATCACATTAAATATGCATGAAAAATATATTTTATAAATTACGAAAGGAGTTTATTATAGTTTGTGACTGAAAAATACACACGTTAATAATAAGCATGTGGCTCGTGTGCGACGATGCTAAGTGTGTCTAAGCGACACACGTGCTTGCGACACTCTTTGGGTGACACAACTAGCATGTGTGTACTCACAATCTATCTAGTATTAGAGCAAAGATAAATGCTTATAAAGCACACAGAAAATTCATAACCTTTCGATGTGAGATAAAGAGTAATTAAAAAAATAGAGGGAAAGTTGAAATATTGAAATTGGATTTGGAGGGAAACTTAAATTTTTATGAAATAATTTTTAATACTTTTGAATACGGTAGGTTTAATATATATATATATATATATATATAAAAAAAAAAAAAAAAAGTTTAAAAACAAAAACAAAAGTAAGCAGGTAGATACAAACGTAAAGTTTATTTTCCTTTTCTTGGTGGTTAGTTCCTGTTTTGACGTCAGAACAATTGGTAATTCGGTGTAATCAAAATTCAATCCAAAAGAACTTAAAAAAACCCACTTTCTATAACAATTATGCATTTTAAGCCGTGTTTGTTAAAATGTTTAATTTTCCGATGAAAAATGTTTATAATTAAAAATATTTTTAGGAGAAATTAATTATTTCCTAGTGTTTGGTTGTAAATTTGAAAATGGTCTGAAAATCATATTCAAGTGTTTTGTTGGAAACTAAAATTGCTCTAAAAATACCACAAGAAATCACCATGCCACCACCATCACCACATTCACCCAAAATCAGCATACACAGCACCAAAATCATCATAGAAAACCAAATTCCATATGGTTCGTCGCGTGGCCACACCCTCCACAATTATATGCATGGGTGGTCACGCAACATTTGGTTGCAAACAGGGCCGGCTCAATCATTAGGCAGATTAAGCGCTGTCCAAGGCTTCCAATGAATGCTTCTTTTTTTTTTTGAGAAAGGCTCCCAATGAATGCTTACTAATACAAATTTATTTCATAAAAAAAAAATCAATGCTCTAATTACAATTAATATTCTTTAATCAAGGCCCCTTAATATCATTTGCTTCATTTAAGAACTAATTCAATTCAGCCACATTAAAAATTGATTCTCCAAATTCTGACGTTTCCTTTTTTTTTTTTTTTTTTTGAACGAGATAACTCTGATTCTTCATTCATCAAAAACAGAAAGTGATCCACAATACAAAGAGGATATAAGGAGCTAAGGAGCAATTGCTTCCCTAAAAACAATGGAGGAGATACCAATAGGAATATCCTTCCACCATAACACATTAAAATTATTACAAAGAGCTTCTTTAGCAAGGAAATGGGCCGCCGAATTTGTTTCTTGGGGAGTGTGAATGAACCGACTAGACCATAACCCAAGTTTTTCCTTATTGATGCTCTCTATGAAATGGCCGGTATTCAAAGGTATGGGGGATTCAATTAATCTCCGATACAACCTGTAACGAGTCCCTTCAAAAATGACATCCATAAATCGGCTTCCTTATTGAACATAACAGCTCCTCCAAGAGCTGCAATGGATTCTGCAATCTTTGCCTGCGCCTTAAATTTCTAGACAAAGCTTTGAGCACCCAAGAAAATACCCATATGATCCCGAGCAACAATCCCCACTTCAACATAACCCTGTTGTATATATAGAGCAGCATTATAATTAATCTTCACAGAACCTTGAGGAGGAGGACGCCAGGCTGCAATATGAGGATTTTGTCCCATACTCGGTTGGTTTGTGATTTCCATATGCTTGCACATCCGATAGTCTTCCAAAGACTTCAAGCTCCTCTATAAGTTTCATCTGGATGCTGGAAAATGGCCATAAAAAATAAGCTTGTTTCTGCGAAACCATATTACCCGTGCCACCACAGTCATAAGCTCCACAATCTCACTAGGAAACAACTGCAAACCTTTGGCAAAGAGTCCCTAAAAGACGAGACTACCCAACTACACTTGTGGAAATAAGATAAATGGGAACCCCATACATCTTGGGCTGCTGGACAAGCCCAAATAGCATGAATTAAAGTTTCTTCTGTAGCTTCACAGGAATGACAGGTAGCTACCTTCACTATCTTTCTTTTCCTTAGATTAACACGAGTAGGCAGCACCTCATGGCAGGCTCTCCATGCAAAATTCTTCATTGCAGTCGGCACTGACAGAGCCCATAAAGGCTTCCAAACATTCTGATCCTTGCGTGCATTAGAGCTTTGAGCAACCATGGTATCTTGAATTTCCTTCCCCAATGGTATGCACTACGTACTGAAAAAACGCCGTTTGTAGTTCCACGCCAAATTAGCCGATCCGGTGGTTGAAGGGGACAGAGGGGAAATCAAACAAGGCTTAAAAAAAATGATCATATTAAATAAGGAAATCAAACAATATTAGAGTCATTCTTGAATATTGGATTAATGCTAAGAAGATGGAAACAAATCATTCATCTCTTTTACACGTTCAAAATGGGGAAAGAAAAAAAAAATTAGTGTCATTAAAAACTTATCTCCAACCATTCTGAAACGGGCTTAAAAAAATCGATGACATTAAATAAGATAATCAAACAATATTAAAGTCATTCTTGAAATGTGGCAAACAACACATTTTGTTTAAGAATGGAACATGACTCCAATCAATTTTTAATTCGTTTTCTTTCTTTGCCTTGTTTCAAGAATGAAACATTCATCTTCTTAACTCTATTAGCGTGTTGTTTGCCATGATGCTCTATTTAATTTGGAGCTTGAGCAAATTGATGTGAAAACGACGTTTCCACATGACGAGCTTGAAGAAACTATCTGTATACATCAACCAAAGGATTTCATTGTTGAAGGTATGAAATATCATGTTTGTCGGTTGAGGAGATCATTATATGGTTGAAACAATCTCTGAGGTAGTGGTACAAGTGCTTTGACAGCTTTATGGTAGAACATTGTTATTCTAAGAGTAGCTATGACAATTGTGTGTACCACAAGCAATTGTCAGATGGTTTGTTTGTATATTTGTTGCTCTATGTAGATGACATGCTTATTGTAACACCCTGCTTAGAGATTAGGCTTAAGGACGCCTTAGTCTTGGCTAAGTATGTTTGGGTTAGTCCTAAGTCCCAAACAGGGAGAAAATGAGATTTTTGGA
The DNA here is from genome assembly GCA_028654335.1 of Alnus rubra. NCBI lineage: Eukaryota > Viridiplantae > Streptophyta > Magnoliopsida > Fagales > Betulaceae > Alnus > Alnus rubra. The sequence continues at coordinate 775,326 of JAJPGS010000125.1, read as the reverse complement.
TACTTGGGAGAAATTCTTGTGCCGAGCGATTGAACGATCCTGCTCAGCCCATAATAATCAAACATTGCTTTTAAACAATCGATCGGTAACATCCTAAGCAGAATGATCGATCGTTGCTTTAAAAAAATTGGCATCCGAATAAGATTTGGCCATTTCAAGATAAGCTTGTGTGACAGAGCCTATTTAAGGGTCTAGGTTGAACCCTCGATCCATTTGTCACTCTTCAGCCACAAAACCCTAGAGAGAGAAAGAGTGAGAGAGAGAAGAAAAGAATGAAGGATTATTTGGAGGGTTTGGGTCTTTACCTTCAAGAGAGGTAAAACCTACACCCAGAAATTGGTTTTTTTTTTTTTTTTTTTTGGTATTATGCTTGTTAAACCCTTGTTTACTTTTTATTTAGTGTGTGTTTTCATGTGTGTGTGTGTGTGGTTGTTGTTAGAGAGTAGAGTATTTTTTTATGATTTGATGATGAATATAGGGTTAGAAAGTTTGAGCTTTAAGGAGACTTTGACCATTTCAGTTACCTTACTATTTTAAGTGTTAGCATGAAGACCATTGTGTTTTGGAGTTTATTTTTATAGAAGTTTGTGTTTTGGAAGAAACATTGAATTTTTGGTGAGAAAGGTTTGAACTTTGGAGTTAGGTTCTTTTTTTGAGGTTTAGTTTGTGCTTAGAATGGTGTTAGGGAATATCTTTGGGCCTTGGAACGTGCTAGGTACGTTAATGATAGGACCTTTTGGAGTTTCATAGTTTCTGCCCCGAGAATGATCGAATGACCCGAGCAACGATCGAACGTTCAGTTGGCAAAATGTCTAAAAGTCCCATTTTAGGGGTTGTAGGTGTGTTTTAGCCTATACATGTGACTAATAGTAGAACCTTCCACGGGAGATAGTATCAAAGGCTTTGAGGACTTTTACCAAGAGAACCTTTACGACTAAAGTGAGTGAAACTTATTTGAAAATTTTATCAAGCTTTATGGCATGTCTATTTTATTATCAAATGGTTATGCTTTATACTCACATAAATATTGTGAACTTTATCTTTCGTAGAAATCAAGTCATTGAAAAATGAATGATGTATTGTGTGAGTTTTATAAGTACATGTGTGTAAAATGAAATGATAATTACATTGTATGACATGTCTACCACGAGAAAAATTGGTGAAGTATCTGAAGCATAGGCATCCCAATATATAAGCTTGATCATATGGTCCAGATATGGTACATTTAGGATGCCTTGGATCTATTGGCTAGAGTGATCAACCCAACCATTCATGGACTATGGTCAGAACCTGCAGCATTTCTAGTGGTGTGGAATGTGTGGATTACTCGTGGTTGGACTCGATTGGGCCACTAGGGGTGGCTAGCTATGTACCTCATTGGGGCACCAGTCTTGTACCAAAGGACCTACAAGACTTGCAGACCTCCTCTAAGAGGGTCAAACGTACTGATAGACCATATGAGAACTACTATAACTTGTCCACATGTGATATCCTATATTATTATTATTATTATTATTATTATTATATTATAATACATCAGCATGATCATCTTCTTCGTCATTCTGACAAGAACCCTATAGCATAATGTTATATGCGATTTACGAATCTTTTATAATCGTGCCAAGATCACTATCTAATGACGTGTTTCTTGTGTACTAAGTCATTAAGTCGTGAACTTACACTTTATTTTTTCCACCTATAAAACGATGTTTTACAATGGTTTTTCCCTTAGATGATGGAGATTAGAAACCCAAACAGGAAGGAGGCATTGGACAAATCACTAAGTTGATTTTCAAGGAGTTAGACCCTTTTTTGAATAGAGACTTGTTGTATCATCATTAACACCCTCTGCATGATAAATTTTTAGGGTTTTTGTGGGATCATTACCAGTTGTATTGTTGCCTTGCGTTCCATCAGAGATCTTAGCTATCCTTTGTATTTGATGACTTTATGAATATTAGTCATAGGTTGTAATGTTTGATATTTGATTTGGTGACAAATCTTCGACCGAGATACTTGATGTTATATCTTCCACTAAGTTACGTTATAATGCTTTAGTTTGCTTTGGTTACTTTGTCTTGTGACGTAGTAATATGGCTATCTTGTGATGTAAGTGACTTTGTCTTCCACTACTAACCTTGCATAAGGAAGTCCTAATATCCTTTCGACTTATTTTCTTGGGTGATAGGTTCAAGGAGGCACATTGAATTAATTATTAGTTAGTTAATTCGAGGGTGTTGCACTTATTGCTGCTAAAAGCATGTAAGAGATTAAAAGATTGAAATTTCAGTTGGGTGATGAGTTTGAAATGAAGGATTTGGGTATTGCGAAGTGTTAGTATTTTTATTGGGTACATTTTGGATGAAACAAAAACACTTTATGTAAGGGTTGCGTTTTAACAGGATGGTTGATTTTCATTCAGAATCTTCATGTCTTCAGACAATGATCAAATCAAAGACAATAACTGATTAGAAGCTTCTAAAAAGATGTCCATGAAGAGTCCTTACAAAATTCAAGACAAAAAAGCCGGTTCCTGTGCAATCGTCCGGACGCTCTACAGTGTCTTACAGATAAACATTGAAGAAGTCCAGACGTCAGAGTAACACCGTCCGGATGTTAGGTCAATCAGTATTCAACAAGGAGTCTGTTTTCAGAAGTCGACATTGTTTGGGAAGTCTTTGCAAGCCGTCTGGACGACGTGGCAACACGTCGGATGATGTCCAGTAGTTCAGAATATTTCAGAGTTCCGTTCGAACGTGGAAAGGATTTTAGCGAAGACCATCCGGACGATCGGTCAAGCCGTCCGGACGTGTACATGATAAAGATAGAATCACGCTGTTCTGAAAGGATATCGCAGAAAACCGTCCGGACATGGCTAACTTCCGTCCGGACGCTCGCCAGCCAGAGTCTGAATCTCAGCAGTTTTTGAGGTCTTGAAGCCTATAAATAGGGTGCTCTAGGCTAGTGTTTTGTACAAATTCGGTGGTAAATTCCATAGTGCTTGGAGAGGGTGTTTAGGGAGAATCGAAGATCTACTAGCTCTCAAGTCGGTGCCAGTGTGTGCTCAAGTGTTCGTGTGAAGTCTATTTTAGGAGTTGGCCCTGGGGTAAAGGAATCCATCAAAAACCTCTTCAGGTGGAAAATCTGGTTGGGAAGCATTCATGTTGGGTTATACGTTAGAGTTAAAGGTATGACTACTGCATAGGATTATGTGAGTACATGTGTCTTGTAACTAAATTTTGACTGTTGATAATACTCCTACATCATCATCAATGATTATGGTTCTATCTATTATGTGGATTACCATTTTACTTGATATCTAATGTACTCATAGCTATATCATAGTCTTAATCAAACAATTGACTTTTTAGATCAAACTTGACATTCAAATACTTGGATGCATGCGTAAGTTCAATAAAGTACTTTTGCATCTTGCATATTATATGCTCCTAGATCATTGATAAACCATTTGTCTGACTGTATCATTCACATATATCTGTCATGGTGAATATCTCAAATCAATCAACCTTAGACTTTAATCTTGAATATAAGTTAAGCATGGTTTTAGGTGAATAATTTTCTTATAGTAGATCCATTTCTTTCTAAGAAAAATTCCTAACCATCATTGCTTTGAAGGTTTTATCCATCCTATCTATTCAACCTTTACTTGTAAACTTAATTGCAATATCTGAGTTTTATTGCCGTTAGGCGCATTTACAAGTAGTCCGATTTAATAGATTATCAACCAGATTTACATAGCTGCATCCAAAATCCTTCCATCGTATTCTTTGAGATATGATTCATTTAATGAATCTCAACTCCCACTCCAATATGATAAGTACTTTAGATATGTAAATAGTAAAACACATAGTGTATCTGAAATATCTGTAATGTTTTCATATAACTATTAAATTATCTATTTTCTCAATATTTGAGCGTTCTTTTAGAATCTCCCTACTCTTTCCTTAGATTTACTCACACAGTCTTATTTTTAGGAACTTGGTGTGAATCAATATCTTTCTAACAAATAGGGATGCATAGTTTCCATAACCTTTGTTTCTTTAAATATCCAACACCCAACCACTCTTTGTGAAAAAGTGTTGTTGTCTCTTGGATATATCCTTTAAAGAAATTAGGTAGATTATTTCATTTATTAAGATAAGTTTATTCATTATATCTCATACCAAAAAGTGTTCCACTTGGGATACAATCCATATTTTGATGAGTTATCTTAAAATATACTTAGATTAAACCCAAAGTTCTTTATGTATTTGGAAACTCAAAAGAATTTCATATATAAACATATCTTCTTATAACAAATCAGAATATCATAACCAAAGCATATACCTTTGACATGCTTGCTTTTCAAAGAAAAGAACCTCTTGTTCATATTATCCTCCAAAAAAGATTCTTAGATTAGGATCTTATCAAGATCCAGAACTAGTCTTTGGATCCTTGATGGATGAACAAATTCAATACAACATACTAGCAATACTTATGTTTTGTTAGCTTAAGAATAAACATCAAAGTAATAAATGATTATAAATTAAATGTCATTTATATAAATCATAAATGATTTAAATATGACAACTTTGGAATTTTCATTCCAACTCCAAACTTTCAAGGTCTGTTTTTTCTTTCCTTGGTTTTTGGTTTCCTGGAACCCTTGCAATCCAATTGCAGACATGTACTAGTACCAAATGCACACACTAGGAATTCTAGTGGATTCTCACTAAACATGTATTTAACCAAAAATAAAACTTTTACCTGAATGTTTGAATTCCAGATACTGAGGAAAATTTCTCGGCCAATGTCCATCCTTACTATAATAAAAGCATATCCCTTTGGCCTTTTCTTTGGACTAGCTCCTAGCTTTATTGACACCAATGACAACGTGTTTATCATTTTCCTTGGTCTTCTTATTCTCTTATTTACCTTTCGGTTCTGAGAAAAAAGTTTCATCAACCATCATACTAGACTTTGGTTCTGCCATGCTATCCAGTGCTACACTAACCAATTTAGACGAAGATCAAATATATTTGCCTTTAAGCTTACATATGAATTCCTCAAAAGAATGTATCATGAATTTGAGGATTTCATCAATCTTAAATTGATCATCAACCTCAGCATCAAATAAACCATTTTAGTTCAACTTGAGAACCTTACTCTGTATTGAATCAACTTTAGCTATTTTGGTATCTGTGTCCTGTTTGAGAATATGATATTGTTCCTCAAACATTATTTCCAAATATTCCAACATATTTGAAAAACCTGAAAGTTTTGCAACTTTACATAAAGCCCAGGTGCTAATGATATCAAGATGAATTCTCTTGCTACATAATTAAAATGTGACTACCGATTGTAATTATTTACTTCATCAGTGGCTTTTAATGCAAGATGGTCTGGATGAGTTTATACAAGATTGTGCCATTCTAGTGTCATAGATTTATTATATTTCTGTTTTCAATCTTTATAGGTAGATTTAAAGATTATAACAACAGGACCAACATGCATTTCAAATGGATAAAAAGATGAAAAAACTATAAAATAAATAACAATATCATCACATAGATCAATTTAGCAAATAAATATAATATGAAAACCCAATGACAACATATAATATTTAAAATGTAACGACAACTTAATCCTATAATTAAAAAACACCATCCTAAGGGAGTATGACCCATGACCAAGCTGAGGTGTCTCTAATCACCTTGATTTTAGGCGATACAACTTTCTCATTATTAACATCCAGTAGATATTAACATTTTCTTGCTTTACTTTAAGTCTCTAATTTATGATAACATAGCTCCGAACAGAGGTCTGTTATCATAAATTAGAGACTAAAAGTAAAGCGAGAAATAATAGAGCTCTGAACCGATGTATGTTATCATAAATTAGTGAAGTGTATACTATCAAGTAGATTTGATGTAATTTTCAAGTAACTCCACGGAAGCGTGGTTGTTCTCAAGTGACCACATCTCATCTATCCTTTTAGGAAGTCTAATCTTAAAATACAGAAAGTAAAAAGACATCCTCCAAAGAGAACAGTGCCATATTCATTATTATAGACCTAGGGGTGTACAAGCGCGGTTGTTTTTAACCGGAAATAATCGGTAGCTACTAATAATTGTCAACAACCGCTAATCAGAGAAACTGAAAAATCGAAAATAACTGCAACTGGATAACCGAGTACCTGATTGCGGTTACCGCTTATAGCATTTTAAAAAATCGGGTAACCGGTTTTTTTATTATATATATATAATTTTTAGACATGTCTAATGATGTCGTAGAAGCCACCAGTGAAGTAAAAGAAGAAGTTTCTCAAGAGCTCCAAGAGATGAAACTTTCATGGAAAAAGCTGCCTCGATATGATTCTTTGGACATCGAATCCTGCAGGCCATGCCTCTAGGTCTGCAAACAAAAGCTGCACCAAATATTTTAAATAATTTTTTAGTTAACGTTCAATCTAACGAGCGCTGGAAGGTGTGATCATTTAATTAGATGTTTTATTGGTTTTGCTTTAATTGAATTTGTTAGTTTGCTCTTGGTATTAGGAGGCCTCCAACATTGAGCATGGCAGTCATGATTAGGAAACCACGCTCATGATTGAGACGAAATATGATACAAGGTATGGTTGTTAACTTTGGACTATAATATGAGAAAAATGGGGAAAAAAAAAAAACTGAAAAGATTCAACAATTTATGAAAATTAATTATCCGATTAATAATTAATTTTTAATAACTGGATAATCGGTGATTAGTAAAAACCGCAATCAATAGACCAGTTGCGATTACGGTTGCGGTTATTGAAATGGGAATAATCAGGTACCTCGGTTGCGGTTATGACCAAATAACCGCAACCGTAATCTGTTGTACACCCACACGGTGAGAATCAACAATATTGATTCTCTCTCACACTTAATATTTTAAAGTTATGAGTCTTTTTTAAAACCAATTATAATCTTATTATATATGTAATTTGCTTTTTTATGCTCCGTTTGTTTCGACGTAAAATGGTTTCCGTCGTAAAATATTTTCGACGAAATCAATTTCAAAAGAAATTATTTTCTCGAAAATATTTTTCGGCGTTTGGTTCGCACAAAAAAATTACGAAAAGTGAAAATGCAACTGTCGCCGGAATCCGGCAACGACCGGTCGCCGTCGCCTGAATCCGGCGAACATGTTGGGCCGGATCCGGCCAAAATTGCCGGATTCCGGCGGGACACCTCCGGGCCCGGTCAGATCCGGCCGGATCCGGTCATTTTGGCCGGATCTCGGCAGGATCGGTGGCCGGATCCGGTCAGGTCAGGCCGGATTCCGGCCATTTTGGCTAGATCCGGTCTGGTCAGTGTCCGGATCCGGTCAGATCCGGCCGGATCCCGGCCATTTTGGCCAGATCCGGCCGGATCAGTGGCCGGATCCGGTCAGATTAGGCCGGATTCCGGCCGGTTTCTGTCCATGGCCGGATTCCGGCCAGATTCCGCCGGCATTCGGCGCAGTTGCCGGATGTCGCCGGATTCCGGCATCCAGATTCCGGCCGCCGGCAGTGTTCCGGTGGTCGGATTCCGACGCCGACATTATTCTAGTGACTTGATGATGCCGGATTCCGGAGCTGCCTATTTTCGAACGACCGACTATTGTTAGATTCGGACAGCCATATATCAAACGTGCGTGTAAGGACGAAGAATATAATTTTGAAAAACGATTTACGGTTTTAAAATCCGTAAATCGTTTTCCAAAAATTAAAGAAGGTTTTACGGTCAAACCGAAAATGATTTTCGTTGACCGTTATTTTCGCCCCTACCAAACACCGTAAAATACCGAAATCATTTTCCAGAAATCATTTTACGCCGAAACAAACGGAACATTAATTGAATTATCTTTTCAATCAAGGACGGACCTATTCGGGCCAGGGGGGCCCTGACCACCCTGAACCCCAGATCCTCCCCACCCCAAAAAAAAAAAAATTATCCCTAATTTTTTATTTATTTAAGTTTTACCCTCCTTAATTTTTTTTTAATTTTTTTTTTTTTTAATTTGACCCTCAATTTGTCAGCATAATGCTGGGTCGGCCACTGTTTTCAATCTTATAAGCGATCCTAAGTTGTCACTTGTCATGATGCACGGACATCCTCTATATCTTTGGCTTTGGAAACTAAAAGAAGACCTTTTTCTTTTCTTTTTCTTTTTTTTTCCTTTTTTAAATTGCTCATATTAGACCATTGTAGGTAGAATGAATGAATTCCATCACATTGTTGACCAGTGGTGATCCATAGAGGATTCTAGACTTGTACGAGGTATGAAAGTGCCAAGAAAAAGCAAACCGAAGAAGCTTTGGTTTTAACTTTCCAAAAGGATAACGCAATTATCGGCCAAGTGACCAAGACGACCTTGATTTCGACAATTCGGTGAATAAAAAAATATTACATTTTTATTGTATAAATAACAAAAAATTCACTTTATACTTATGATCTTTAGTCATTTTTATAAATATGTTAAAAATTGTATTTTATATTATAAATAAAGAAAATTTCACTTATTACCACTTATATTTCATCACTTATGCAATCATATTCTTAAACTTTAAAAAGTATCAATTTAAGGTCACTATTTTTCAATTTTTTGCAGTGTCCAATTTCAGTGTGGGCTTAGTTACCAGTCCTAATCTTTATTCATATGTTTATAATAGATTTGTCATAGAGATATAATACATTGTCACCTTAAGGCACAATTTCTGATCACTTTTGTCCACATGGCAAGTTCTACTTTTGCTTTTACTTTTTTTTTTTTAAAAAAAAAAAGATAAAAAAAAACCTAAAGCTAGCGAGATATGATATTTTGTCACCCCAAGACACAACTCTTGACCACCTTACCTATGTGGCAAGGTGGTCCCCTAATTAGCATTAAGATTTTTTTTTTTTTTTTTTCTAAAAAAAAACGTAAAACTAAAAATTGACACGTGGGTAAAAATGATCAGGAGTTATGTTTTAATGTGACAATGTATCATATCTAAAAGCTAGTTAAGGGATCACATTACCGCATAGACAAGATAAAGGTGACAATATATATATATATATATGTTTTCATTACGGTGACATGGTAAGTTAGACAATATTGATCTCACAAAATAAAAATGTATAAACATATGAAAAACGCATATATGATTTTTTGTTGATTTTTTATAGATTTTGATTTTCTTATATGAGACAAGGTATTACATCTATATTATTAGGGTGTATATATAAGAAAAATCCGTTTCATCAGTAATTTTAATTCTATGTAATAATAACAAGATAAGATAAGTAATTGCATCAGTAATTGATTTTTTTTTTTTTTCTCAATGCTAAGGATTTTTTTTAATATATCTATCAAACTTCTATTACTCAATCAAATAAATAAAACAGATTATTTAACAAAACAGCCTCACAAATACAATCAACAGTGATGTTTGGTAAAGATCGTTGATTTTTTTTTTTTAATAGTAAATAGGAGTGATTGAATGGTATGTTGCTGCATTTTTTAAATGATGATATAAAGTAGAAAAAATTTATATAAAAAAGTGAAAAAAAATTATATTATAGTAGAATTTTTTATTTAAATAATAATATGTAATATATAAAAAAAGAAAAATGATTGAATATTTGAAGTAGATTTTTTTTTAAAAAAAAAAGTAAAAATAAAGGATGAGAATAAATTGTTTGTTGCCAAACATCCTAGTATCATAAAGCTTCTACATACTTCAAAAATCAAAATATAGTATCATAAATTGAAGAATAATATAATACATCGTATACACATCTCACTTTCAAATTTATTATTGAATTTATCACCTCACATGTACTCCGACAAATTAGTGTTGTTTGGTGAATTCTACGAGACAAGGGAAATGCAATTGTCTCTTACGTGGTCAAAGTGGGGTCCACAAAATGTGGCTCTTCTAGAAGCACACTGACTTTGGAGTTTGCGAAGTTGAGGTGAAATTTACATACCATTACCCCCCAACTCTTTTTTTTGACGTGAAAGCCACTTACTATAATTTTTAAGGATTTACCATTTAGACTCTTCTTATTTAGATTTTTCATTATAATTTTAATAAAAATTATTAAAATGTCCAAATAACAGATTCTTTAAGATATGTTAAGTTTAACATTTGTCAAATTTTTTTTTTAGATTTAAAGAGTTAAAAAAAACAATATTATAATTTTTTTAATATTACTTTTGCAAATCATGTCAATTTTTTCCATTTTTCTAATAAGTAAAAATTGCTACATATGACAATATTATTATGAATGCTTAAAAAATAGTATTTATTTAAAGTAGATAAGTATTTAGAGAATTTGTTATTTGATGGTTTAAAAAAGTGACAAGTTAAAACCCTTAAAGTAGATTTTGAGAGTTAAATTTAGCAAAATTAGCTATTGTGAATGCTCTTAGTTCACTTGAACGGTAATTCACTTTGTTCTACATTTTATAAAATATTAGGTCTAAGATTTGATATCATAGAGTATAATTTGTAAACAATTGGGCCCTGTTTGTGAGTGAAAGTATGAGTTTTACTTGACTCATATGGAGATGGTGTTTTGTACGGTATTTTGAGAATATAGTTGGGACAAAAGTCTCAAATACTTCGGTTGGCCCCTTAAACTATCAGTTTTTATTTATTTATTTTATTTATTTATATATATATATATATATATATATTTTTATGGCCCCCAAAACTACAAAAGCTTGCGTTCTGGCCCCCCAAATTATCAAAACCTTTGAAAAATGTCACTTTTGGTGAAATATCCCCATAATACCTATGTGGGCTATGTCACGTGTCATTTTTCAATTAAAAAATAAAAAAATTCAAACAATTCAAAAAAATTAAAACAAAATTAAAAAAATAAATAAACAAAAATTTTATTTGTTATTTTATTTTTTTATTTTTTAAAAAAGATGGGTGTTTGAGGTGGCGTTATTTTCCAACCGCGACCCGATCTTCTTGACACCCCTCCAGTCACCGTCCGTTTGCAACACTGTGATGGCCGATTTTATAGCCTGGCTCAGCGAGTTCCGATTCACAATTATTAGCTCACTGATCTTGGCCAAGCTCAAGCCCGCCCCGCTCTAGAAAATATCCTCTACCTGAGAGAAAAACTTGTGATCTTTGAGCCCCAAGTAGCTATTGGCCAATATTTTGAAAGCCAAAAAATCACAGAGAAGAAAATGAATGTGAACATCAACGAGCAAGCTCACGGCCATTGATTTCTCCGTCAGAAACCGATCGAGGTCTTTCATAATGATGATAGACTTGCTCTTCGTTTGTAACAAAACAAAATTTATATTGGAATCATTTACCTTCGAAAGATCAATATCATAGACATTGAATGATAGAAAATTAGCCATGTTTGCGTTCGGAGAGGCAGGGACGAGTTCGCCTAGTTACAAACGTGCATCGTGCCCAACGACGATGTTGGAAAGAAGCAGTATATCTTCCGATCGATCACAATATTTTTTTTAAATAAAAAATAAAATTTTAGTTTTTTAGTTTTTTTTAAAAAATAATTTGTGATTTTTTTTTTTTAATTTTTTGGAATTTTTTTTTTAATTGAAAAATGACAAGTAGCAAGAGTATTATGCGGATATTTCGCCAAAAGGGAAATTTTTCAAAAGTTTTGATAGTTTAGGGGCGAGAATGCAAGCCTTGGTAGTTTGAGGGGGTCATCTGGAAAAAATGTAGTAGTTTGAGGGGCTAAATTGTATTTTTCCCTAAAAAATAAAAAAAATAAAAGTTACAGATCAGATAAATCAACGTTCTTCGAGGATACAAACTCTATTTATAATGAGCTGACTCAATAAATTTTGAGACTTAAAAATAATAATTTTAAATAGTCTTTTATTATATTTAAATATTAATTAAACAACATGTATTTTACTTTATTTATTTTTTATTTAAAAAAAATATTTTTTGTTTTTTTTAGAATGCAAAGATACTAATTAAAATTTTTTATTCACACTTTTCTAAATCTTATTTTTAATTGAAATTATGACTAATTCACTTAATTTTTTTTTTTTTTTTTTTTTTTTTTTTTTTATGTCATTGTCTATCTTAGATGTGATTGGGCCATTTGCTTTAGCTTGATATTATTGCATAGGCCTGGGCCTCTTTTTTTCCTATGACCGTTTGGTCGTTAAAAAGATTTTTACAAGGCATTGGGTGTTTTTTGGTCATTAACATTTAACATACATTGATTTTCTAAGATTTATGACCATTTGGTCATTACTGTTTTCAAGATTCTTTTTGGTTTCTTGCTCTAAAAGAAAAACCTTACATTCACGTGGCTCACAAAATAGCACTATAAATAAGTGATACTTTTTCATATACAGATGAATTCTATTTTTCCCAGAATTAGTTGAAGGTCCACCTAGTGATTTATATCTTTGTGTATTCGTTCTGCGGCTTTTCATCAAGATCGAAGATGTTTTGGTTCATTTGAGCTTCGAATTTGGAAGTTCGTCCTTAATGAATGTAGACGTTATAGTTTAATATTGAGATGTTGCGTGTTAAGACACTCGCTAGCACCGAGTTGAATACTATAAAGGTACAAAATCAACATTTAAGGACAACATTCTTATGAGATTCTATAAGATCGTAAGATCTTTTGTTGCTCTAATTTTTACTTCTTGCATTCTAAAAGATCTTATTATTAATATTTTGGAATAATATTTTTTACTCTAGAGCTGAAGAGAAACTGTTACTTCATGTTGCTTGGGATCTAAAATACTAGAATTAGGGATAGAGGAAAATTTTGGAGAAGTGATTTGAATGTAAAAATCTGTATAATTTGGGATATGCTGCATTGACAAAGTTTAGGTGTTTCGTTGTTAGTTTTGGTTGTATTCAATGGCGGACCTACATGGGGCTAGGGGGCCCTGGCCCCCCAACCCCAGAATTTTTCTCAAAAAAATATAAAAAATTTTAAAATAAAATAAAATAAAATAAAAATTTTCCTTAATTTTGTTTACTTTTTTAGATTTGCCCCCTCAAATTTTTTTTCTTTCAATTTGGCCCTCCCATATTTGGGAGACTGGGTCGCCACTGGTTATATTGTTAATGGATGGGTTTAGACAGGTTTGATTGGATGTCAATTCTGGTTGTGTTGTTGTTTTCTTGGTGATCTAGCTTTAATCCTAGAGGGTGGTGTGTAATTTTGTTTTGTGTTAATGAAATTCATTCATAAGAAATAAGAAATAAGAAATTTTTTTTTTTTTAAAAAAAAAAAAAAAACTAATTGAGCTAAGCTAAATGGTCTTCAATCTTTGATAAGTATGATATATTAGAAAGGAGGCAAACGAAGCAGCCCACTGTTTTCTAAAAGCAACTCCTCATCGATCACTAGACCATGTAGGGATGGAAGATAGCCCAATTTTTATCCAAAATATTGTTCTCTATAAGTTTAATGGAAGCATGAATTTTCCTCTAAAAGAAAGACCATAACAATTATTGTCAATAAAATTTTGTAAGCAATATATGCCTTTGCAAAAGAATCTAATCTATTATTAAGTTTGTAAGTAAATTGGAGTACTTTCTTCTATTTGTATTTTGTAAAAACTTCTTTTAAAATTTTGGTTTTGGAAAAAAATTCAATAAATAAATATCATGTTTGAGAAAACTTTCAAGATTAGGACATTTTTGTTGTTGTTGATGTTGCAAACTATGATAATTTAATGATTTTAATTTCTTAAATTAAGTAATTCTAGTTTAATTGGATCCTTAATTAGAGAGCTACGACTAACTCCCCTCCCCTTCCCTGCCCCCGCCCCAATTTGAGCCTTGCTCCATTTATGTGATTTTTCATTTTTGTCTCTCTTTCTTCTTTTAAAGTCTCAAAATCTTGCTTATTAAATTCTTTCTATCTTTTAATTGGTAATCATTTTTTTAAAAATAAAAAATAATAATTAGAGCCTTAAATAAAAAGTATTGTCTAACCTTTTTACCATAGTTGAGACATTCTCTCTTGCACTTTCCATCTTTTTTCCTTTAAAATTTCAATATTTTGCGCATTGAATTTAATAAACTCAATGTGGGTTTCACAAATCCAACGGTGAATTTAAAACTTGATTACATAGAGATAGTTAGGAATGGATGTTTAACATGTTTATTTATTTATTTTTATTTTTATTTTTCTATATATATGAAAAGGGCCTTACTTATACTGCTACTATTTGGAGGCCTTCTTCTATTAATTGCCTTAGGCGACCCTCTAAGTCGCCTAGTAGAATAATTAATTACCTATTTTCTTTAATTGGCATATAAGTCTTTTTGTTATGTTAAATTTTCTAACAGACTGTTTATGAAATATAAATTATATCCCTAAAGAAAAATAAATCATATATTTTTTTTCTTTGTAAAAAGTAAAAAAGACATCCCTCTATGGGCCATGGGCCATGGCCTTGAGAGTTCCTACCTTTTTGTTTTGTCCTTTTAATAATGTTTTTTATTTTTATTTTTTAAAGATTAAAATATGATCTTCAACGGAGTAGAGTTGGAAGGACCTATTTGATACTTCTTCAAATACGAAGGATTTAATTGATAAAATTTTAAATCCAAAGAGTTAATTAATAAAAGTCCATACCACATGCTACTATTTTGATATATATGTTTTTATCTTTTTCTGATTTCTTTCTCTCGTTTTTTTTTTTTAAAAAAAAAAAAATTAAAAAAAGAGTATTTTTGTCATATTTTGGTACAGGAGAGTACATTACATTTTTCTGATAGATTTTTATTTTTATTTTATTTTTTTTAGGGGTGGGGGGACATTGCTTCAATTGAAATTATGGGAGAGAGGGAAATTATATAAATTGCTAAGTAGTTTAAGAGGAGTATGTATATTTTTTCTTACAATATAAATCATTAGTAAAAAACCACGTCGAAATAGTATGCATTTGACACTTCAATATTATTTATCTTAATCTTCTATAAATAACACAAATTTAAGTTTTTGTCACTAATAGTTATAAATTGACATAATTTCAAGATGGAATACGCTACCACTTGACGAGTAATGCTATATATATCATCTTTTTATCAATTTTTTTTTTAAATGTTATCATTTTTTTATTTTTTTAAAATTGATGTGGCTTTAGAAATCATCATTAGATTTTGGATGAATCACTATTGAATTTAATTTAATAGTGATTTTAAAAGCCACATCAGCTATAGAAGAATAAAAAAATAATAAAATGATGGTATATATATAATATTGCTCACCAATTAATTTACACCAATGAGTATACGAGTTGAGGTTTTGTTAAACTTGGAGTGGGCCTAGCTAGTAGCTTACATCCAGTTTAGTTTGGGCGAAAAGCTCAATATACAAATCAAATATTGAGCTCCTGTGAAGCTTGTAGTACTAGCAATGGGCCATATGGCCCATATTTCATTATTTCATTATTTCATCATTTTGATTTTTGATTTATTTATAATTTTATTAAACACAAAATAGAGGGTGAAGGTGAAAATTAGGAAATATGATCCTCTTAATTTCATGGTCAGGATTTAAAGTTGATGCATCTAATAGTGTATATGATTTCATATTATTAAATTTTTTTTTTTTTTTTTTTTTATAAGACATGCCAATACTGACTTTATATAAACCATTAGATGCATCAACTTTAAATCTTGACTATAAAATTGATATTACTCATTTCATTAGAAAATGGATAGCAGTCTATTCCATAAATTAGAGCCCTTAGTGATGTGACAAGCATTCTGAAAATCAATTGCTCAAATGATATCAATTTCCACTTCAAGCTTCAAAGTTTCTGTAATCACTTCTCTATGTCTTCAGCAATTGCAAGCCCATTTCCAAGTTGTAACATTCTCTACCTTAAACCTTAATTTAGCCAACAAGTTAGCCCATGGTGATGAGCTTAGTAAAATGGATCAAAGGCCCATAAATGAAATAATAAATTTTTAATTTTTAATTTTATTTTGAACGACATGCATTGTTCAATGGTTTAAATGGTGGAGGAGGAGGAGATCTTCTATTTCAAATAAGGAAAGTATTGGTGATTAAATACTTTTAAATGTTCCTAATAAAATTGCATGGCATTTGAAGTTTAAATTCCAATTCTCTTTAATGACCATAAAAATCGCATATCCCAATTAACAAGTTTTGAATTTCAAAGTTTTCTAATCGGCGATAAACCCCACAAAAGAACCGTTTAGTCAAAACAAACATGCAAAAATTAAATTAGTTTCTTAATAAGTAATAAGCTATATTTTTTTTTCATAACTATTATGAGGGAGGTGTCTTGGCTCCATGCAGAACCACAAAAATTTTACTAGCAGAGGCAAATGTAGCCTAAGCGTCGGTAGTTGTCCATGCTATGAAATTTTGTAGGGAATGGGTTTCTTTGGTCAATATTATTTTAAAAGGAGATGCTTTACAGGTTGTCAATGCATTTAATACACGGGGCCACAATTAAAGCAAAATGGGCCATATCATAGATGGCATCAAAGAAGGTTTGAGCCAACTCATGCAAATTTTGCAGCCTATTGTCTTGCTCGAGAGGCAATTTGTTGTGTCATAGATATGGTTTGGATTGAATAAATTTCAAATTGTATTTATGGTGTTGTAACTAAGGAGCAAATGACTCATGTTTGATTGATTTTATCAATAAAGATCATTAATTTGTTCAAAATAAAATAATAATAATAAAAGATAGTTGGGACTGCTACATAAGCATCAGGCCACCTAAGCAAAAACCAAATGGACACAACTTTTTTCTTTTAATCTGTTTTAGGGTGCATTTGGGATTCTGATATCGTAGGCAAAAGAGCGATTTTAAATCAAATCTAGCAAATGAATCGTTTGGGAATTGCAATTCGAAAACACAAAAAACTGTTTTTTTTCAAATCGTAGTCAAAGTAGTGTTTTTTTTAAAATGCAAATTTTAAAGGCTACGGGTGCTCCAGCAGAGCCCTGCCTGTAGAAGTCCGGGCCATCGAGCCCGACCTGGTCTTTTACAAAAAAAAGAGTAGGGGGAAGGGGAAGATGGGAAGAGAGAGGACTCAGGCATGTGACTTGGAAAGAGTCAGCTCGATGCTTGTTACTACACTCATTGTTTGGGAAGGTTAAGGTGAAGGGGCTGAGTAGAACTTTTGGTCCATTTCACATTCACCGATCATCATAAGAAAGGGTCCGTCGAGGCCTTCGGTCAGCAAAAGCCACTAACGGGCAAGGTTGATGAGGCCCTCTCCCCGAAGCCCAACTTTATGTTATAAGGTCCGAGATCCCCGGGCTTTTAACCACTTGAAGGCAGTTACCATCACAACGAGAATTAATCCTGGGATGAAGTTCAGAAACTAGCTACATGTCCGAAAGCCTGAGTGGATGTTTTGGTATCGTTATCTGTTGTTCGAATTACAATATCGGAAAGCCCATGAGTTGTACAAATGAGACCCCCCTCCATGCACAATTGATATCTCCGAAGACTTGAATTGTAGTGTGCAGTTGAAGCGTGTCCTCGGCATTGGTTGGAAGACGACGACCTGATGGGCAATTCGCCCGTTCAGACCTCTGCAACAAATTAGGCTTATTTGGGCGTCATCGGAATAGTGTGCGCTTTGTCGGCCAAATCTGGGTCGATCAGAAAGTGTGTGTGTGTTGCTTATTTGGTTTGAGCGAGAAACGATGTTTTCCAATAACCTCAATGGCAAGGTTTAAGACTTAAGGTCCTGGGCACCAAAGTGGAGGGAACCTAAGTTGGCGAGAACGCCTTCATAATTATGATACGTGGATAGATTGTTTAGGGGAGTCAGCAGTTCCAAATATTAAGAGGCCCAGGGGGCCAGAAGAGAGAGGGTGTCTTCGGGATCACTTCCGAATCGTGTCCGGTCCGAGAACATTTTCAGGACTTATGTCAAGAAGCCCAGTACCAAACTGAACCTGCCGGGGTCTCCTTGGGGTTTGACATCCGGCGCATAAGAAGAAAAGGAAAAGGAAAGAAAGGACAAGAGCAATGAGCATGTAAGAAGCCGGTTAGTTCACGGATTTGTCCACATGTATAAAGAGTGGGAATTGTCCCAATCTGGGTGGCCTCGTCTAGGGATGCTTCACGGGCTGAGGTGGTAACGCCAATCGATGGGAGCTACTATGTGACGAGCCACAGATTGAGAATCTGAAGGTTTCAGGTGTTGACATTGGAAAGGGCTTACCATTGAATCATGAAGAATGGTTTCTAGAATATCCACACAGAGGCTTACACTTACAACTACCAGAATTGTGGACAATCGAGTCAGGCTCGGGTTTGAACCACACCAAATCGGTACTCACCTCCTTAAAAAGGCTGAGATAAGTTCTCTCTTCTCTTTTTATTTCATCTTATTAAATTCTGAAAATTAGACATTGGTGGCATGGATATAGATATATTTTTACCTCTTAGGATAAAGCCCAAGGGTAATAAATTTTGGAGTATCAGACCTAGAAAGGTCTCTCTGGCAGTAGACAAAGGGTAAATAACTGTTATACCTTTATAGAGTATAATCGTACTAATTTTTAACAATCTCACGATTCAAGAGTAATGCCTAAGTACAAGAACTTTGAACTACTCCTCTTTAGCTTGTTGGCTCTCAGCGTTTTTGATGAATTTTTGGGCCTTTACAAGAAAGTATTTTGCAATAAGGGCTGATTTTCTATAGGAATTCTCCTGAACAAAATATAGGGAGTGTGTTTTGAACCCATACTCTGGGAATGGGAACTAATCCCATTTGGATTTGTCAACACTTTTCTACAGCACTTTTGCATGAACTTTATTTGCATGACAAAAATAAAGTGAAAGGAAAAACTCTCGGAGTTACATTCTGAGAGTAATGTTCGATGGAAAAAGGGCTGCATTAATTTTCAAATCCACAAACAAGGAGAGGAGATAACCTCGTAAAAACCAAGAAAAAAGACGAGGATAAAACCTCGTGAGAATCAAGACACCAGACAGGGACCACCCCTCCTAGTTGAGGACAGGGGGGTGATGAGAAATGTCCGATATCTCGGATAGAGACACCCCTCCTGGGTGAGGACAGGGGTGTAATGAAGGACATGAGGCCCTAACAACATCGGCATTTGGCTTTTCAGATGCTTAGCGATTCTTCCCCATCCAAGCTGTTGATTTATTTTCACGGGCTCTTGTCGCCGTACAACCTGTTCGGATCTGTGTTCCCAGGACAAATCACTCCGGCCAGCTTTCCTCATACCGGAGTGCTTTGGGGGGGTCAGAGATCGGGGGATTGGTTATTGAATATTTGATACACTTCCGGGGCAAATCGCAGAAGAACTGAGAAGGAAATTTTGACAGATGAAAACTTTTGTTCTCATTGAATTCACAAGAAAAATCAGGATGAGGAGCACAACCTTGACGAAAAATCAGGACATGGAATAAACCCCATAATAAATCAGGGGATCATAGGCTTTATAACGAATCATCATGGAAAGAAAACTTATCTCTACTAACTCCCTCAGATTTTTTAGGGAGGTTTCAAAGGATAATTGAAAGATAGTCTAGTTTCAATGATGACCTACGAGGCCAGGTTTATATTTATATATAAAGGATGAGAACGAGATAAAGGCGTTAGAAGGAAGAATTGAATTGCATGAAAAAAGCAAAGAAAGGAGATCATTATTGATCATTGCGTGAACAATAATTTAATATGGGCGCGAATCTGGTGCAATCTCCTGTTCCGAGGAACCTACTTGAGGAATGCCTCCCGAGGACCAACTTCTTTAAGTTGGGTGGGAATACTCGTAGAGTTCTTTCTTGAATGGAGGACCCTTCTTTCGGATAAGGAGATGAGAAAAATGTTGACGTCTCGCATATTGCCTTTACAAAGTTGGAAAGGGAGTTGGAAAGGGAGTAGTCAGAGACTGCCTTCCTTTGGATATGGGGGGTAAATCTCCCCGCCTAACGATATGGATCCCATCCATGAATCGTGAGGAATAAAACTAGAGATAAGATATATCAGTTGGGACCGCGGACGATGAGTCTAGAAACAAACGCTCATGGTCATCGGACAAGGAAAGTCGAGGATAGGACCTCGTAAAAAACAAGGAAGGGCGAGGATAAGACCTCTAAAAAAAAAAAAAACAGAAGGAAGGGCGAGGATAGGACCTTGTAAAGAATAAAGGAGCCCACTTTGAAAGTGGGATAAATCAAGAGGACATCTTTCGTTGGATGAGTCTGAAATTCCTACATCCCGGCCTTGGGATAATCCTAACGAGTACATGGAAGTAGCCATGGAATTCAAACAGAAGCAAATCTATCCACATATAACACCAGAATGATTGTTTCTCCATTTTCCCTAGTGAAATCCCACTCATCACCGAAACACATCGGAATGATTGCTGGGAACGCCAGAGAAGCTGATCTACTGAGTGTTGTAGATTAGTAACAACGGATTCGGCATGGGAAATTATAATTTCCCATCTTCAAGATCACTTGCTGCTTAGGAACCCTTAAGAACGGGGAGTGAACCCCTTTAACAAATCGGGCTAGGGAAATGTTCCCTACAGCAGACTTTGCTCCTGAGACGCCATTGATATTCGGACTCCTATGGTAGGATAACACAAAAAAATGAATGAGATGTTTCGTGGACAGTTCCTCCTTAGATAAGGGGTCTTCCTTGGATAAGGAAACTAAAAAATTCTTCTCGGACAAAACGTCCATTGTTGGATAAGGGGACGAGTTGAATATCAGCTCCTTGTAGACCGGATCCATTAAGTTGGAAAGGAAGTAGCAAGTGAAGTCCCTCTTTGGATGGAGTAGAGACTTACTTTAGATGAGGAGACCGAAGTAGTCCCCGGAAAGCGTGTGATGAGATAAAGGTAGCCATGATGGCTGACCTCCTTAAAGCAAAGGACCATGTCTTTGGATTTGGATGATTACCCTCTCTTGGATGGAGAGGTGACCTCGGAACCAACGTCCCGGCTTGAAATACTCCTCGGACAAGTAGAAGGATTGACGGGCTAAACCTATAATTTATGTAAGGAATCCCCGCACAGTGCTCCAGATCTACTATAGCATTCGATCTCTCCAGTGGCAGGCTATGCTTAGCCTAAACCAGTGTGGTCAGGGACAGTTTCGATTAATCACGCAGTTTGTCTGACGTCGGGCTGAAATCAATTTTCTAGAAGCTATTTGCGCTTGGGGTTATATCAAGGACAAGAAATTTCAGGTCTAAAGACCTAGAGGTCGTAGAGAAATCGGGACGATTACTTCTTCTTTGAAGAAACGGAAAGGGCCACTGCGCCCCCAGTAGTCCCCGGACTTCAGACATGCTGATTAATAGGCATCTGTCAGCCATAGAAAATTGACGGCCCGGTGATAAGTTTCTTACTATAGAGAGCAATGAGTATGTTAGAATGCCATCAGAATCATTGTCCAGGGAAGCATAATGCTAATGCTTGACATGATGTTATGCGGGTACAATGTTATGATTTATGAGGCATCCATTTCAGTGGTAGACTAGTGAAGTTATTGGAGATTGATTTGAAATTCATGTTGCAAAGATATAAATTCATGTTGCAAAGATATAACTTTCACCAAAGAAGAAGATTTTATTAAATTTACTCAGAGTACACATGTACATGAAGATAAGGAGAACAGACAACATCAAAAGAATACTGTGCAGGGTAGTCATCTGATTATAAGTATTCCTAGCACTATGAAAAGGGATAGCCCAAAAATTCCAAGGAGCCTCACGCACAAAAATGCAGGGCAACCAGAGGGGTTGAGTTCACGAGCTCTAGATGCCACCCCAGGCGGGAGTGTTCGAGGAATTCTTAAGGATGAGCGAATCCTCCAGTCGTGCATAAGACATGCAAAGAATAGAATTCAGAGCGTAGCGCAATTCTCGCAGGTTGGACAGGAACAGGTTGGCGCAAAGCCCAAAGTCAAACACCCCTGTGTGTCTAAAGCCGGAGATCACACATTCAACAGAACCACCATGGAGAGTAAATACTCCAAGGCTAGGGACTTCTAAGCCAGAACCATCCATAATGAATTTGTGAATATGCTCGGTCGTGAAGATCACACCAAGAATGAAGAGCATTGTGGGAAGATCTGGAGAGTTCAAAAAGGATGAAAGGAAAGGATTCGATCTCCAGAAAAGGAATAAGAAGAGAGGAAAATCTACTCGAATGAGCAATCTGGAGACCAATGACCTTCCAGCAAAGGAAAGTGCGAATAAATAGGAAAATAATAATGATCAATGCATGCACGATTTACGGGGTGTTAGGTGCACCTAACTGATGGTGAATTTATGATGAAAATAAATTTTCTGGTTGTTTGCTATAAATGGCGTGGAGCCGAGCAGAACGATGGTTAGAGGAACGCTTAAGTTTCCGTGGAATCAGGGAGAGCATTACGCAAATTAGATGAGGAATGATCGGCAGAATCAGTCGAATTATAGAGGTTCCATTAGGTAAATTCTCCCTACCTTTATAATAAAGATAGGAGAATTGAGAGGTAATTGTTAGGAAAATATTTACTCAATTGTCATTGGTGGGGTCAGATTAGTCCCTTTAGACTGATCCCTGGACTGCAGACTTCGAGGTGGACCTTAGGTCTTAGCCTTGGTCAGATATTTCAGTCTTTATTTGATAGTCCCGTTAAATGAAGTCAGATATACGTGTATCGAATATGCGCCTAGAACACTGTGTTTGACAGGGGGACAGAGGAAGTGACTAGGTATTTATCATGACAAGGTTTTATCTGATAAAAGGGGGGCAAAAAAGGGAATGTGGGCAGGTACGTGATATAAAAGGTAGTATTTGAACTATTTAAAAGAGATATCTATTTTCATCTCTGGAGCTCTTTCTCTTTCTCTCTCTTACATACATAGACACATGACTGACTTGATCGTTGAAGGAGGCTTCGCCGGCCAACCCTCGGCGGGTCTTTGTTGTTTTGTAGACCAAGACATGGATGAAGGGATGTCTCTGATGACGCCACATCACCGGACAAAAATTAGCATCAACATTGCGTATGGACTGAAGAATGCCCTTCCTATATCCACAACATTGTACTTGCTTTCTAATATTTAATCAAAGCCTTTAGATTAAAATAAAATTTTTTAAAAAAAGGACTTTCTCAATTAAGAGTATTTTTTATTTAGCCACATGAATTGACTGTTTACACTTAAATATGTCAAACTATAATTTTGTTGCTTTTAAGCCAATTTGTGAGAGTCAACCGTATATTTGGATGAAAAAGTGGTGCACATGACTACTTTTCTGTCAATCTTCTTATAATACCCTTAATTTCTTTAAAACCAAAATAATAATAAAAAAAACCAATTTTCAAAATAAATTCTTTAAAAAAAATGTACTTTTATAAAATTTACAGGGAAAAAAGTTCAATTTATCGTTTGACCGACTGATTTAAATTCAAATCCTAACAAGAGGGATAACTTTGTAAAAAATTAAAAGTTTGATACCTTAAATTATGAGTGTTTAAACTATTCAAAAAAAAAAAAAATTTAAAAAGTGATGACAGTTTAGTGAAGTTTTCTCTTAAATGGTTTTTTTTCCTCTTTACCTCTACTCTCTCGTTGATCTACTCCTGGCAACGGCCGAATCTTCCCTCCACTGCTATTGTTGCTTGTGGGTGTTGCTTCAAAGAACTGCCATATCCCTCGTAGAAAAGCTAGAAGGGACCGCAAACAAGAGGATTGGGGATTCTTAAATATCAGAAAGAGACAGAATAGGAAGAACAGAAAAAAGACAAAAAAAAAAAAATAATAATAATAAAATTAATAAACAAGTAAACTGTCAAGTGGAGTGATTTATCTCTCCCGTCATCATGGCGGCGAAAAACACTTTTATCAAACTAGCGTGCAGGACGGAACCAGAAGATATTTTGAATAGGAGCCAAGTCAGAGGTTAAAAACTTTTGTTATTAAGGGCCAATAGGTTAATTACCTTAAAAAAAAAAAATCTAATTAGGATTTTGTTACCACTACTATCTACATTCCAGGTACACCTTTAAATTAGGATTCGGCATCTGTGCGTATCACATAGATGCTGTAGTCTAAAACAACACTGTTTTGTTATAGACACACTTTCACAGATTATTAAATGACAAATATACCCCTTCTTCCATAAAAGGGAATCCAAGCTAACACCCTGGACCTGGACGCCATGGTTCACTTCAGTGCAAATGGGATTCAAAAACAGACGAAAATAACACAATAAAAGTCTTCAAATGTTTTGTTTGGGCAAGTTTTGATAATAGAAGTAACAACCAAATATACAAACGAACAAAGAACCACTAAACTTCTGCATTCAAATACTTGCACAACAAAAAGGGTTCAAAATTTCCAGGAAAACAATCAGGAAACGAAAGCAACAGAATAATATTTCTCGAGACAAACATGAGCAAGTGAAGCTGAAGCTCATAGACTGACCTGGAAACCTCTTCCCAGAGAGAAGCATGGCAAACTACTCCCAGTCCCGGCTGCAATCGGGACTCGGTACTATCAGGGATCAAGGGCTTCCCATGAAGACCACCAGACCCTGCCAACGCCTAAACGACGTTGTCCCGGCTCGTCGATGACCTGGACCCCAACAAGCATGCCATAGCCATCGTGGCGGCCACCGCGGCAGAGGCGGCGCTCGCGGCTGTTCATGCGGCGGCTGAGGTGGTCAGGCTGACCAGTGCTGGTGCAACGCGTGTCCCCTTCGCACCCCAGCGTCGGTGGACGGAGGAGTTGACCACCGTTAAGATACAGTCCACTTTTCGTGCTTATCTGGTTAGTTGTATTCGTTATTTGCTTATTTGTATTTCTTTAATTCCTTGTTCCAAAATTTATTTCTGAAGATAACGAAAGCCGTCTAAGCTTCAGCTTCAGCTTCATTTTGAACCCTTTTGTTGTAAAAGTATTTGAATGCAGAAGTTCAGTAGTTCTTAGTGAAAGGAAGGGCATAACTATCATTTGATTATCTGTGAAAGTCTGTCTATAATAAAAACGGTGCTATTTTAGACTACAGCATCTAAGTACCGAACAGAAGCTGGATCCCTTAAATTAAGTATTAACTGCAATACTTTTAGAAGTGTCATTACGTGTACTTTATTTTTTAAAAAAACAGAAGTAATTAACCCTAAAGAAAATGTTGAGCCCCTGTTCCGTTTTGTTCTGTTTTTAGGCCGTCTTGGTTTGTTTTGAGAGAAAGACGTGTTTCGCAATTTTGGCAAACAACTCATGGAAAATTAATTCCCAAAACCGTAAAATCCAAGAGCTCTCTATGTTGAAAACCTAGTTCCATAGCACCAGAGGTTAAGCTTAATCGGAAGCTTAAAGGCCTTAATTATCAGCAAGTATATCCCACTTCACTCTCTGAAATCTTCAAATTCTAAAACACTCACAGCAAAGCCCTTGGGGTTTTAGACAATGTAAGTTCGCTTTGTTGTCATTCGATTTGTTTGGTTGATGAAAAAAATTAAAATCTCTAATTTTCTTCATTTTCGTTCATTCGCAATTTTAACTCTCTCTCTCAACTTTTGTAGTTTGTTTTCCCTATATTTTCTTCCAATTGTTGGGGTTTGTATGCATTTAGGGGAGCTATTAAGTTGGAACTTCGTTGTCACCAAAGAATTGATGGAATCACCGTGGATCCTGATTCGGATTGGAAGTTTGCTGCTCTATTATGAGATCTTAATTCATTGGAAATGAAGCTCAACACCTCTAGAAAAGTTTCTGCGCCTTTTACCAAAGCAAGACCACGGTATTACATTTTTTTTAGAATTTTTTTTAAAAAAAATTGGGGGTGCATGGCCCCTACCGGCCCCCATTCCTCCGTCATTGGTAGCGTGGCACGTGTTAGTCAAGCAAGTTCACACTTCACACAATCAAGAAATGGTTCCCCTATCCTTTTCCAGAAAATAAAAATAATTAAAAAATAAATAAATAAATAAATAAATTAAGGAATGGACTTTAAACCCAACCACTCCCTGCCTCCCTCTTACCCAGTGAAAGCCTATGAACCATAGCAGTTGAAAGTGTACCGACATATCCTCAGTCCATTGACTAGGGTTTCACAGTCCAGGGTTTTTATAACAAAATCCCACGATTATTCTATGACACGGAATATATAATGTTCTTTCAACAAGAAGTAATAGAAGCAGCTCAGAGAGAGAGAGAGAGAGAGAGAGAGAGTCATCACATGGGTGGTGGGTAAAGAAATACAAATAAGTTTCAACCAATTTTTCTCTCTTTCTCGTTTCTTTAAATTACCAAACAGTTTTTTCTTTTTTCCTTTTTGACAAAAAAAAAAATCTAAACTTTCCTTTCACTTTTTTATTACATAAATTAATTCCTTCCTCATTTTTCTCTTCAAAACTCTTTTTCAAACACACCCGAACCCAAAGTTTTCTTTTATGACGCTGCTGTCTGCTCATAGTTGGTAATTTCGACAAGAATAAAATATTAAACAGTTGATAAAATCAGTAATTTAATAGAAAATCCTATTTTCAATTTTCGACCCAAATATTTTGTAGACAGCTGGCTGAAATAAAGGCTGGTGTGTTGTCAACTCGTCATGTCGAAGGGTTAGCTGCTGTGTCACGTTTGCCCCAAGCTCGTAATCAAACAAGCGCGTTTGCCTTCCACGCCTTATTCTGGGTCACTCACTCTTCCTTCAAGTCTTCAACTACTTCACTTCCTTCACTCACATTCAAGAAATGGCCGAACTTCTCTTCGCCACTGCCGAGCTAATCATTAATACTTTGGGCTCACCGGCTGCCGAACAGATCGGACTGCTGTGGGGTGTCAAAGATGAGATTGAAAGCCTGACCAACACCATTTCAACAATCAAAGATGTGCTTCTTGATGCAGAGGAGAAACAGGCTGCTGGTGATCGTGCTGTTAGACGCTGGCTCGGAAGGCTAGAAGATGCCATTTATGATGCGGATGACTTGCTGGATGCCGTTTCCACTGAAGCTCTACGGAGAGAAATAATGACCCATGATAAGAAGGCCAAACAGG
Source organism: Alnus rubra (assembly GCA_028654335.1). NCBI lineage: Eukaryota > Viridiplantae > Streptophyta > Magnoliopsida > Fagales > Betulaceae > Alnus > Alnus rubra. Next base: position 748,304 of record JAJPGS010000125.1, on the reverse strand, counting down.
TACGCATTTTCTTTTCCAAATCAAACCAGCTTGCCTATCGTCTTAAAATGACCCGTAAGATTAAAGCCATAAGAAAGAGGTTAGATGCCATCAACGCCGATAGGCAGAATTTCCATTTGGAGGTACGCCATGTGGAGACACGAGTCGTGAACAGGGACAGGGATCAAACTCATTCTTTGGTACGCCAGGAAGTGGTTATTGGGCGAGAGAATGATAAGAAGGCTGTTATTGACTGTCTGATGGACTCCAACGTTGAAGAGAATGTTTCAATCCTTCCAATTGTTGGCATCGGTGGATTGGGAAAGACTACACTTGCTCAACTCGTTTTCAATGATAAGCAAATCCAAAAACATTTTGACCTCAAAATGTGGGTGTGTGTTTCTGACATCTTCGATGTGAAAACTATTGTTGCAAAAATCTTAGAATCTGCAACAAACAAGGAACAACCGACTGTTGAAATGAATACACTGGTGAACTATCTTCTAAAAGAAATCGATGGAAAGAAATACTTCCTCGTGTTGGATGATGTGTGGAATGGCGATCATGGAAAATGGTGTCGCTTAAAAGAAGTGCTGATGGGTGGTGCAAGAGGCAGTAGAATATTGGTGACTACCCGCAATGAAATCGTTGCAAGAACCATCCGCCAGGAAAGCGTTGCAAGGATTATTGGGACAGTTGAATCATATTCCTTGAAAGGTTTAGCTGAAGACACTTCATGGTCATTATTTAAGCAGAAAGCGTTTGCAAAAGGACAAGAGCCGGAGAATTCAAGCATCGTCGCACTTGGGAAGGAGATCGTAAAAAAGTGTCAAGGTGTCCCTTTGGCCATAACGACAATTGGAAGTTTACTAGGCTCCAAAATTCTGAAACTGAGTGGTTGTCTTTTAAGAACAATGAACTCTCAAAAATATTTCAGAATGAAAATGACATCATACCAACTCTGAAGCTGAGTTATGATCATCTTCCTTCACATTTGAAGCATTGCTTTGCTTATTGCAGTTTGTATCCAAAGGATTATAAGATTGATACATCAAATCTGGTTAAGCTTTGGATAGCACAAGGATTTGTCAAGTCATCTGACCGATGCTTGGAAGAGGTTGGTAATGAGTATTTGAAGGTTTATTATGGAGATCATTCTTTCAAGAAGCAGTAACGGATGAGTTTGGTGACGTAATTGGATGCAAAATGCATGATCTCATGCATGATCTTGCCCTATCAGTGGCAGGATCGTTGATCGCCACATTAGATGATAAGAAGACAAACGTTGATGAGAAAACTCGGCATGTATCATTACTTGTTGGTTACGATAGACATATTTCTTCATTGTTTGAAGCAAGCAGGATACGAACACTTCTTTACCTCAGTGACGATAAGTATGAGATTGATTGTGATGAACTTTTTTCAAGTTTCAAGTTCTTGCGTATGTTGGATCTATCAAATAGAAATCTTGATTCTGTGCCAAGCTCTATCAGGGAGTTGAAGCATTTAAGGTATCTTGATCTTTCTAACAATCAGAAAATGAAGAAGTTACCCGATTCTATAAACAGGTTGCATAATTTACAAACACTAATACTCTTTAGTTGTTATTCGCTTGAAGAATTGCCGAGAGACATTAAAAAATTGGTCAATCTCAGGCATCTTGAGATAAATGATTGTCATGCTTTGATGTATATGCCACATGGATTGGGGCAATTGAATAATCTTCAAACGTTAACAACATTTGTGGTCCACTTGTGTTCTCACTCCAGGCATTGCGGTGATTTACAAGAACTGAACGGACTACATAAGTTGAGAGGATGGTTAGAGATTAGAAATCTAGGATATGGGAAAGGTGTTGCATCAGAATATAAGGCTGCGAATCTAAAGGATAAACAACATCTTCATTCTTTGAGATTATGTTGGAGTACTAAAGGAGATGTCAATGATTGGGATGTTGTCGAGGATGAAATGTCATCGGAAGGCTTCCGACCGCACCCAAATCTGAAAGTTTTAGAGTTGTATTGCTATATGGGTTTAAGGCTTCCGAGTTGGGTTTCGTCGCTCGCAAATCTTATTACATTTAAATTACGGAAGTGTAAGAAATGCCAATATCTGCCACCATTGAGTCGACTACCTTCTCTCAAGACTCTTTTTCTTGAATATATGGATGGTATGCAGTACATATCAGATAGCAATGACTTCTCTTCTCCTTCATCGGCCCTAGAACCATTTTTCTCATCCCTCGAGAATATCAGGCTCTATAATTGCCCTAATCTCAAGGGGTGGTGGAGGAGGGATTCTTCTGTGAAGCTCAATAGTGAGAGTCATAATTCCGTTGAAATAACGGAGGATACTTCACTCACATCCTTTCCTCGTCTCTCAGAAGTAAGGATCTCTAAGTGCCCTATGTTGACTTCCATGCCAATGTTTCCACATCTTGAAGAAGACTTGCTTCTAGACAATACTAGTTGGAAGCCACTGCAACATACAATAATGATGAATATGGCAGTACCCCAAAGCCCAACATCAATAGCATCAAGCTCCTCTTCATCCACTCCTCTCTCAAAATTGAAGCGTTTGACACTACGTTCCATTATGGACCTAATAACCATTCCACTCCAACATTTCACTTCCCTTCAAGTACTGTTTCTTGTGGATTGTCCTAAGCTTGAGTTAGCCAATGATGAAGATGAGATGCAATGGCAAGCCCTTACAAGCCTCTTCTTTCTTTACTTCTCTGGACTTCCAAAATTGGTGTCTATCCCCTCAGGGCTTCAACATGTTACCACTCTACAAAAGCTCCAGATTTGGAATTGTGAAAGCTTGATGGTTGTACCAGACTGGATCCACAACTACAAATCCCTTCAAATCTTTGAAATTTCTCGATGCTCCAATTTGTCATCACTGCCCGAAGGAATGGGTAGGCTAACCTCTTTGCGAAGGCTAAAAATTGAGGATTGTCCCATCTTATTGCGAAGATGCAAGAGAGACACAGGTGAGGATTGGGGAAAAATTGCTCACATTCCAGAGTTAGATTACGGTAACCTTCTCAGCAAGAAGAAATTCAAGCACCCATGCATCTTCGACTTAATCAGGTAAATTACTCATCTTTTTTATTTTCATCTTTTATAGAACTTGAAGTACCCACCTTCTTCGCCTTTATTTTCTTCATTTTTCTCTCTCAGTATCAAACGTTTGGTTTTCTTTGATTTTTATTTTTGGTCATGTTTTTCAACTTCTTATTCATCTTTTTTTAGTGGAGAAAAAATGGGATGGTTCTTGTTATTGTTGATGATGCTGTAGATGTCAAATGAAAGAGGTGTAGGGAGAGGTGAGGATGACTTAAACTGCTGGGTTCTTTGAGTTTGAGCCTTGCTTACATGAACGACTGAAGTAAGGTCTTATTACGTTGAATGGAATTGCTATTCTCTCGATCTTCAATATTGATCATCCTTCATGTAACATCCCCAGCCACTAGGGCTAGGTTTGTCTACTTGTTCTCTTAGAGCGCAAAGTATTATAAGGTTATCAGAGTAATTAACTAAATGCTGACTTAAATGCATATTAAGAATATTGTGTCAAATAAAAAAAAAAAATTAGTAAAAGCGGAAACGTTTGGTCAAAAATCATGACAACGATAAAAAAATTCTCATTTTATAACTAAACTTATTTAAGATAAAATGTTTCATGACCATGGTCTCTATGGATCTTCTAACCCCACATTCTAGCGTCCTAAAGCTTGCTCATAACCCGAAAACAAAACAAAGTAAGGATGAGCGAGAAATGCTCCGTAAGAAAAACCTCAACCATAAAATGGTTGAATTAAATTCATTTTCTTTAAAATTGTACTTGTAATACTCTTACTCTTTAAATCATGGGAAGATATAAAATATAAATCTATTATTTCACTTAAATCATATAAATATTTGATTATAAATAAAATTCCTCATTTTAGGCCCATGTACACTATTACGCTCTGTGTACTAGGGTTGCGTGGTCCTTGTGACATGGCAGCGGTTGTGGCTGCAAACCTTCCTTTAGCTAATTAATCGAAGTGCACTTAGTATGAATAAAGATGAATTACTTCTTCTCAACGTCTTTCACAGTTGCGCTTCCATCTCGAAAACGGTACCGAGTTCATACATCTATGAATATCTTAGGGCTAAAATAACCTCTCCACAAATGTGTTGGCATAATAAATTATTTCTCTTTCCTTTACTTCTCATGAAACTTGTTAGGAATACGTGTGGGAGGGTTTTCATAACATTATAACTTTCTTTATTCAAAACTTTCCATAATTGGAAACTTACCTTCAATAGAATAATTGAGAACTTTCTGAAAATATAATTTTCTAAACCAAATGGCTTTCATTTAAAAGTTCCATAAAAGTTAAGGGCTGTACCCATACTAAGTTGAGTGATATAAAATAATTCTAGGGATTTAAAACTCTTATAAAAATTATTTCATGTAAGCACAATTACTAATGTAAACATAAGGATAACATAGCATAAGAAATTTTCATAAAGAAATAAAGATATTTTATAATGATATCATGCAATGAAATTATATTTAGAATGAATTAAGGATCCCCTTGCCTCGATACTGCTACTAAAATGTGCTCTTGTCTAGCAACTACCTGAACCAACTGTACGGTTATATTAATATCTGACTGCTAGCCTAACTGGGATAGACCAACCGATCTACCTAACTAAAACAACTACTCGGGTCCAAAACTTTAGTAAAATAGTTCAAATGCATCTCCTAAACATTTTCCTTTTCTTTTATTTTTTTTATTTTCTTTTTCTTTTTGTACTCCTTGAACTAATCCAAACCATAAATCATTTAAAACATTTTTTGTGAAAGCAACACAATTGATTAACTAGTTTAATGAAAATCCGCATAGTTAACATAAAATATAGTTTATATTTTAATTAAAATTGTTTTCATGGAAAATTAAGCCTTGTAAGGTCCTGACTTTCCTGACTTTTCCATGTTCCTAATCAAATCCTTAAATTATTTTTACATAAAAATATGTTTCTTAAATCATTAATGACGATTTATGCATAGTATTTTGAAAACTTAATTATATGAACACACTGCAAGTTCGGCTACGTGTTCTCACTCCTTGGCTGATCCATATATGTTTTAAAACTATGATATAGAGATCTTAACGTAAATTCTTAAACTTGCAAAATAAGTGATGACTTTTTAGTAACTTTGATAAATAGATTTGGGTATATGTAATATTTGAATCTATCATGCATCTTAAATATGATATTACTATGTTACTCTGTAAATCCTTCATTAAATAAAATAAATCCCAGGTATACTCATGGTTTGTCACAAGGTAATGCTATTTCATGTAGACTAAATATTAAATGATTAAAATCAGTAAACATATGCCTTTAGTTTATGTTATAGTATCTTAAACATGGTAGCAGAAAACAAAGTTAGTGAAATTAATAGTGATAATATATGATTTGAAGTTATCCAAATAGACATATATTGATCTATTGAAGCCATTGAAATATTTTGCTTGGGAAGAGAAAAAGAAAGGTCAAGAAACTTACTGTGTGCAAGAAAATGAGAAGTTGAAATGACTTGGTGATGACCTTTATTTTCCTTTACAACCATGTGGTTGATATAAATTTGAGGGAGAGAGAGAGAGGTACATTGAGATTTTCTTGAAGACTAATGGGTAGTGCTAGGTTTTGGTGTTCTTGAAAAAAAATGGTAGAATAAGAAGAATTGAGTGAGAGGCTGTGTATTTTATTAGAAAAATGAGGACAGAAAATAGATGAAAGTTTAATGTATACAGTTAGGGTAGAGAATGGAGGCTAGGGTTTGTGTCTTGGGTTCAATTTTGTTTCTAAGGTTTTTAAGAATGAAGTGATTTAAGGAATTTTGACAAATTAAATTTTTTTTTTTATTGCCAAAAGTGGCGTGGAGGATTGTATGGAATGAAAGAGATATAATTACTTTGTCTAAAAGACAATACCCCATGCGATTTTAATGCAAGAATGAATGTAAAAAATCTTGTCATGCTTAACCGTATAAGTGTAGAAAATTATAACTATTTTTGAAATTTTTCAATTTTGTGGCTTGGGCCAAACAAAAATTCATCTACTAAATTTTCTTTGAATGGTGTCTTGATTTTGCATAAACGAGCTTGTTTGCTTGGTTTGGCGTTGGCGGGGAACGGAGCAGCCCAATTGGAAGTGAATGTCCAAAAAGCTTTACCTTAATGGATTTCATTTTTCAACCAAAATTGAAAGGTATGCAGTTTATTTGGAAGCGGATTCTCTATAAATGTGGATGTTGTCAAACAGCCATTCCGGCCAAATGAAGATGAAGATTCTTGTGTACATGGGCAACAATTAGCATAAATTCAATCATAGATGATTTTTGGGATTCAAAAAGTGACGGGTTCCATTTTGATAGGGGTTTTGGCTGAAATTTGATGTATTATGAAACACTTATTTTGTATATTTTTTTGTTTATTATTTTTTTTTTCAAAACTGAATTGATGCTAATTTTGTTTTATATATTTATTTCATTTTCAATCTTAATATATTTCTTATTCATGCTTTGACCCTACCCCTATTTTAATATATTTGTAATTCACTCTTGGCGGCTTAGTCCTGTCAAAATATTTCTGGCTCCGTCCCTGTTTAGGGGATAGGGAAGTGAAAAGGAACCTACAAACTGAAATGACATTACCTCGTGCTAAGTTAGGAAGCATTGCCTCAAATGCGACATTGGTTAAAATGAAGATACTGAACGCATCATAGCATTTGAATTTGGCTTTTCAGAAATTTTAGAAAATGAGTTACCTTTTATTCACTGAAAGGGAAAAGGGAAACTGTACAAGTAAATTTTCCCTCGTTTACGGATGTAGTAGTCTTTTGATTGGATTGGGTCAGCATGCCTATTGCCTTGTTCATTTAGTGATTGATGTGCAGGTGAGCAGACTGTGTCACTGAAGAATATGATAAAAAAAAAAAAAACATTAGTCTAATGACTTGAGTAAAATGCCTCCTACTATCTGTAATGCTTTTGTCATAATTTGCAGGGATCTCATGAATGAAGGGAAGAACATGCAGTGAAGGTCTAGGAGAAGGAAATAGAAGAGTGTTTGCTACATATCTACTGTAGTATTCTTTCCCCTGTTTCTCTGAACCTTATTCATGGATGTAAACCTTACCGGCAATCTTTTGTTTTTGTCCCCAAATACAAATGGTATATTGCAAAGGCTACCGTATGAGAACTTGGGAAATAAGATGAGGCAGAACTAGTTTGGAGAGACTCATCATTGTATGAGTGGATGCTTGCTGTAACTCTTTGGCTGTTTATGTTCATCTCTGCATAATTCAAAGTGAATATCAAGATATTTGCCCCTAGTTGAATTCTACCTTTACATGATGAACATAAAATGGCTGCTTGCGGCTCTAATCTTAACTACCAGATCTTACTCTCGAAAAAGAGAAATTCCTCATGATGGCAAAATGATTCATGATATTACAAAATTGATCTGGTGAGTAGACTCATACCATTTAGAAAAGAGGATTCTCCAGAAATAGACTGTAAAAACTTTAGTGCCTGCAGATCCAGCCCAAAATCAAGCAATAGGCAGGTCTGTAAGGGGCCTCTTGAGCATCATTTCTGCATGATTGCTGGAGATGTTGCTTTACCTAATAGTAGAATTGTAGAAGAAAATGACAAAATTAAGTGGATCATTACTATCCTATCATCACTGCTGTTTCCTGTTTGTTTAGTTTGTTGCTTGTAGGAAATTTTTCTTTTTGGCTAATAATCTATGTTTTCTATATCAATTTTGCTTTTGCAGCATTTGAGCTCAAAATTTAATAGTTGATATATAGCTATATTAATTTCAATTCCTATGCAGGTGAATGCTAGATGCATGATTAGTTATCTGTTGCCATTAATTTTTTCCTCCATAAGTTATCTGTTGTCATTATGTTCTTTCTAGTACCCACCACTGAAAAAAAGAAGGCAACCTTCTTAAACATTTTGTATTGTTTAACCATCTCTGCTTGGGGCTGTTTATGTTCATCTCTTTACAGATTGTTTACAGTTTTTATTAGGATCTTGACCGACTTCTTTATTTTTCTTGGTTCAGCCAGTTGAAATATGGGAGATGATTCTAATGATTCTTTATAAAATTTTGATCAATAAATGAAAAAGGAAGGTTTCACTTATTTATGGGCTAGATATTGTCAAATTCCAATTTGTGGGGAGTTTCTTATTTATGGATCAAAGTTTCTGATTTTCTGAACCTTTCTGAATCAAGTATTCATAATCATGTTCCTACTTTGAAAATTATAAAAGCCCAATCTTAGGATAATGATTATGCATCTCTTTCCAGTAGTATACTGGTTTAAGAACACTTACCAAAATAATATTTCAGTTTAAGAATGTATGGGTTGCCTTAAACCATTATTAGCTGATAGAAGCATATCGGCTGTGATTAAATGGTTTGGTTACACTTTATGGTTGTTGAGGAGTCAAGAAGTATTCCTATATCTAGGCTACAGAAGATAGTCAGGAGGCATTGCCCTCAAATGCGACATTGGTTAAAATGAAGATACTGAATGCATAGCATTTGAATTTGGCTTTTCAGAAATTTTAGAAAATAAGTTGCATTTTATTCACTGAAAGGGAAAAGGGAAACTGTACGAGGAAATTTTCCCTTGTTGATTGGATTGGGTCAGCACGCGTATTGCCTTGTTCATTTAGTGATTGATGTGCAGGTGAGCAGACTGAGTCACTGAAGGATATGATAAAAAAAAGTTAGTTTATTGACTTGAATAAAATACCTCCTACCATCTGTAATGCTTTTGTCATAATTTGCAGGGATCTCATGAATGGAGGGAAGAACATGCAGTGAAGGTCTAGGAGAAGGAAATAGAAAAGTGTTTGCTACATATATCTACTGTGAGTATTCTTTCCCCTGTTTGTCAAAAGAGAAGGAAATAGAAAATCGGCACTTGTATCTGCGCTGTGGCCTCTCTCTGAACCTTATTCATGGATGTAAACCTTGCTGGCAAGCTTTTGTTTTTGTCCCCAAATACAAATGGTATATTGCAAAGCCTACCGTATGAGAACTTAGGAAATAAGATGAGGCAAAACTAGTTGGGAGAGCCTCATCATTGTATGAGTGGATGCTTGCTATGACTCTTTGGCTGTTTATGTTCGGCTCTGCATGATTCAAAGTGAATATCAAGATATTTGCCCCTAGTTGAATTCTACCTTTACATAATGAACATAAAATGGCTGCTTGCGGCTCTAATCTCAACTACCAGATCTTACTCTCGAAAAAGAGAAATTCCTCATGATGACTAAATGATTCATGATAGTACAAAATTGATCAGGTGAGTAAACTCATACCATTTAGAAAAGAGGATTCTCCAGAAATAGACAGTAAAAACTTCAGTGCCTGTAGATCCAGCCCAAAATCAAGCAATAGGCAGGTCTGTAAGGGGCCTCTTGAGCATCATTTCTGCATGATTGCTGGAGATACTGTTTTACTTAATAGTAGAATTGTAGAAGAAATGACAAAATTAAGTGGATCATTACTATCCTATCATCACCGCTGTTTCCTGTTTGTTTAGTTTGTTGCTTGTAGGAAATTTTTCTTTTTGGCTAATAATCTATATTTTCTATATCAATTTCCTTTTGCAACATTTGAGCTCAAAATTTAAAAGTTGATAGCTATATTAATTTCAATTCCTATGCAGGTGAATGCTAGAAGCATGATAAGTTATCTGTTGCCATTGATTTTTTCCTCCACAAGTTCCATGATGTTTATTAAATTTGTTCTGTTATGTTCTTTCTAGTACCCCCCACTGAAAAAGAGAAGGCAACTTTCTTAAACATTTTGTAATTGTTTAACTATCTCTGCTTATGGCTGTTTGTGTTCATCTCTTTACAGATTGTTTACAATTTTTATTAGTATCTTGACCGACTTCTTTATTTTTCTTGGTTCAGCCAGTTTAACTATCTCTGATTGCGGCTGATGATTGCTACGACACGTATACTCATGCCGAAAGCAATGGTGTTGAAGTAATATGGATCCTGTTGATTTTGTACATTAAATCTGTTGTTAATTTTGTGTCTGTTTTGAAAACAAAAGATTTGTGATCAATATTGAAGGCCATCACACGATGTTGAAGTCATGTGGATTCTTACTTTAATTAACAATATTCACTTTATGAACTATGGCTCAGTTAATCAACTAGTAATCTCTTTATGAATTATGGCATGTTATAACCTGTTGACAACATCAATATTGCAATGAACAATTGGACCCTTGGAATGCGTGAATTTTTTTTTTTTTTCAATTTTTCCATCACACATAAAAGAAAATGTAACAAACCCAAAGCTGCAGTTATTCAAAACAACCAAATACAGATATATTCAGATAGAGAGTACTACACAAAGTTCTGGAAAGGTTCGATTCCTAAATTGTGTGCTCCCAAAGCGACATGAAAAGGTTCAATGCTATTGTTATAACCCCTAGCATAAAATAGCATAAGAAAAATAGCAAAAACTAATTATTCTAGCTTAGTTGGTACATTTTCTCTCTAATTTGGTAAAGATCTAATTGTAGCTGAAATTGAGTAGATTTACTCTCTGTGTTCGCCTTGCATTTTGTCAGTTCTTTAGCCGTCATTTTTTCAGCTCATTACTCTTAATCCATATTTCCACATTTCGAGATCAACCCAATGAAAAAAGTTGCAATCACGATTATCTTGCACACCCATTCCTATAAGTTACAGAAAAATGTCATAAATTACCAACCAAAAATTAAACAAATGATAAATAAATACCAAAAATTATCTTATAGTTTACACAACCATAAAACCTTCTACTGAAATTATTTTCGGTGAAGGCAGTCCTTAAAAAGCAGGAACTCCACATCGACAAAATGATCTAAAATTTCAAATCTTTCGGATGCTTTCTGCATTCACAAATACCACCATGACAACTTTCCCTTTTACTCGTTCAATTTTGAAATTTCTCTTCGTGGATGTAGAATAAATTGTTGCAGTAAATCGTTTTATATTTTGGTTTTGTTTTGATTATCTATAATTTTCTTATGCTTTCGTTTGTTGTTGTAATTTTATTTTCACTCATTTATATATAAAAAAATAATAATAATACCAAATATTGATCATCCTTAGAATATTTACCAAAGCTTTGAAAATAAAATTTTCAAAGATTGTGCAGAGAGCTTACAATATTTAGCAAATATTATCTCACATTTACACTTACGAATGGAATTACCAAATATTTTCTTAATACATAGAAGTCCGACAACAATTACTAAAATCTGAATAGGGTTGTGTGCATAATTTAACAATTTTTTCCTTTTTTTTTTTTTTTTTTTAAAAAAATAATCGACAAATATCATTAAAAGCGTAAAACACTTTTAAATACACATAAAGTATTATTATACAAAAAGAAACACATAACTATTTAACAATATTTTAGTAATCATTAATAAAACCAAAGTGCAAAACAAGATTATTATTAGTAACTCTTAAAGATCAATGACTTTAGGAGAAAAGGATGCGAAGAGAAACACAAAATGAAATTCAAGTATCTCACACCGGCCATGTCAATGAAACACACAAGAACTGTTGCAATAAGACACGGGCGGTATTCAAGAAGCATAAGAAGAAAAGATGCAAATCAAACAAAAAGAAGGTAAAGATAAGCAGTACGTGAAAACAGTAAATCAAAAAGGTTAAAAATTAGGGTTAAATACCCCATTGACGCTTGAGTTTTAAGCGTTTTTAAATTTAGTACATGAGTTTTCATTTGTATCATACGTGGTATCTGAGTTGGAGATAAAAACTCATTTGGTATCTCTATTAAATTTTCCGTTCTAAAATTAATAGTTTGCCATATGTCAACCGCTGAGGTTGACACATGGCACTACATAAAAAAAATTAAAAATTAAAATCTTTAAAAAATGATATAAAAATAATAAAATAATATAAATTACGGGTGTAAACGAGCTGAGCTACTCGTGAGCTTACTCGAGATCGGCTCGAATAAACTCGAATCGATTATTAAATGAGCTATTCGTGAATCCGAAAATCAAACTCGATTATTAAACAATGCAAACTCGTATAAACTCGGCTCGACTCGACTAAAGCTCGTGAACCCACTCGTATAAGAATCGACTCGTTTATTAAGGCTCGACTTGTATATATATATATATGTTAAAAATAAGTTTTAATTTGTTAATATATAACTTATTTGTACAATATACTATATATAAGCATTAATTAAGTAACAAATAAAAATGGTCAATAAATATTAATTGGTTATAATTATTTGGTTGTATCAATATGTATATAAAATAGTAAAAGTGAATAATATTAATACTTAATTGTTAATCATATAATCATATGATATAATGACAATTCAGATACTTAATCATATAATTCATATTATATTATTTATGTGATATAATATGACTATATGATCATATAATAATATAACATTGTAGCATATAACATGTAATTATTGATTTATTATATTCAATGTCATAACTTATAAGTATTATTATTAGATACTTATGAATCATTACATCACCATCATCACGTGATTCAAAATCTAAGATCATATAAGCATACAAATAAAATGATTAAGTATTTAGATACTTAGATACACTGATTAAGTATCTAATAATTATTAATAATACTTAGAGTCTTAGATACAATGAATAGGTGGTATATAGATTATATACATAAGTATGAATTCATATTAATTATACGAATTATAATAACACTTTTTAAACTTAATCATATTATTCATATATAATGACAATGTAATTCATATAATCCCAAATTAAGTTATTAGGATTGGTCGATTGGTTCAATTGGAATTACTAATGTGTTAATTATGATAATAATTTAGGTGTTATCATTAGAATTTAAATCATATGATTTAACATTGTGCATTTGTGCTACATAACCATTAGATATGAATCATATGATCTAAGAATTATCATTAGACTTTAAAAAAAGAAAAAGTATTATTATCATTAGATATATAGAACCATATGAAAATATAATAATTATAATTATTAATGTTTTAACTTAATATTTATATTGACTATTGTTACATTTTTTTATTATTTATAATTAAAGGACATAAATTTCCTACAAACCAGTAGGTAGGAAATTTAATACAACTCACATATAAGATTGACATGTGTCCCTTAACATGTGAGAATCACATGTTGTTTTAATAGCAAGTGCTTCTTGTAAGAATTCAATGTCCCACATGACCTGACACATAAGACAACTTATTAGACTCGATCTTAATGTGGTTAATTAATCATCCTTTATTAATTGTTGGTTAATGGTTAATTAATACACCTTAATAAAGTGTTGGTTAATTAACTACGAGAAGTTAATGTTTCTTATTAATTAATTTTAACTTGATGGAAAGTAGAATTAATGGTAAAAGAACAAATGTTAAACTCGTATAAACTCGGCTCGACTCGACTTGAGCTTAATTGTTACCGCTCGAACTCGGCTCGAGCTCGTGATGAATGAGCTCGAGATCGGCTCGGGCTCGTGATGAATGAGCTCGAGCTCGTAATGAATGAGCTCGAGCTCGGTTCTGGCTCGCTCGAGCTCGGCACTGGCTCGCTCGAGCTCGGCTCATTTACACCCCATTATATAATTAAAAAAGAAATTGAAAAAAGGAAGAAGAAAAGAAGAAGATGCCTCTTGGCCACCATGGGGGTGGCCGGCCACCCCATGGCAGGAAAAAAAAAAAAGAAAAAAAAAAGGTGTTTGGCCCTAACCACTATCAAGGGCCAAGCCACCCCCATGGGCAAATCCTCTAAATTTTTTTTTAGAGGGTTTGGCCCTTGGGGGTGGTTTGCCCAAGGGCCAAAACCCATAATTTTTTTTAAAAAAATTATATTATTTTATTATTTTTATATAATTTTTTAAATTTTTTTATTTTTTATTTTTATATAGTATCACATGTCAACCTCAATGGTTGACACGTGGTAGACCGTTAATTTTAAGCAAAAGAGCTCTCTACATGATCAAGTGCAAATGGTTATGGATGAGACTATTTTGTTGGCTTACGCGAAAGGGTCCTTAAAAATGGTAAAGCCGTAGGATTTGTTTTGAAAGTCAAGATGGTGAAGTAATAAACTATGTTCATATGCAGGTTCAATAAAAAAGAGAAAGCATCTTCATGGTTTGAATCTTTACTGCATTAACAAATGAGTCACAGAGGCAATTATTTACAAGGCATTTGAGGATACCCACACAAAAAAATAAAAAAAGGCATTTACTAATGTGTCAATTTTCACGCATCAACTTTGGCGCGTCACTAAATATTAAGCAAATGTAATTTTATTTTATTTATTTATTTTTTTTAAAAAAATAGATTTAAATTATTAGTGACGTGCCAAAATTGACACGTCACTACTTTAGTCACGTGCCAAAGTTGGTGTGTCACTAAATATTAAGCATATATATATATATATTTTTTTTTAAAAAAATGAAATTTAAATTATTAGTGAGTTGTCAAAATTGACAGGTCAATACTTTAGTGGCGTGCCAAAATTGACACGTCACTAAATATTAAGCAGATTTAATTTTAATTTAATTTTTTTTTTAAAAAAAATTGAAATTGAAATTATTAATGATCACGTGTCAAATTTGACACGTCACTACATTAGGAATGTTTCAAATCTGACACGTCACTAATACCTATGGAGCGTTGCCTCCCTCGGCCACCTCCAAATGCTTCGAGGGTGGTCCGCCGACCACTATTAAGGTGAATTTTTATTTATTTATTTTTTAAAAAATAATGAAAGAAAATAAAAAATAATTAATATATCATTTAAATTTTTTTTTTTTTAAAATAAAAATTGACACGTCACTAAATTGAGTGACGCATCAAAAAATTGACACACCACTAAAAAAAGAAGACACGTCACTAAATCTCAATCAGTGATGAACTGATTAGTGACGTGGGAAACACGTCACTATTTACACGTCAGTAAAATTTAGTGATGTGTCAAACCCTTTGGCAAGTCACAAAATGTTTGTCACTAAATTTGATATTTTTTGTAGTGTTAATAGACAAAACACATCAATTTACAGGACTAATCTAAACGAAGGCATCAATGACGATTAACGAGTGAAAAGAATTATTGAAATTGGTGGCAGTATAGTGTGGACTCTCAATTCTAATTAGAGATTATATTCTCGTAACCATATTAAATCATCACATATTTTAAAAACTTAAATTGATAGGAATGATAAAATTTGATCAATTAATTAATACTTTAATAATTATAAACTCTTCCCCTCAACACCTAACTTTGAATTTGATCATTCCATGATGCACACAACTAAGTACATAAACTCACGTGACAATCTGCCTGAGTGTCATGTGGCATAACCTGAGATGAAAAAAAGAAGAGGGTTAAATAGCTAAGGAAATAGAAAGGAAACCTTGTACAAAATGTTCCTCTTTGTTGAAACTGTAGGATTATTTTTTTGGTATTATTCTTGACTCAATATGGTATGAAATAGAGGTGGTTGTTTTTGAATTTAATGTAAGATATTATCTCCATATAAGGCCTATATGCCACATATACGGTATTTATTATATTTAATAAATAAATGTAATATACGGTATTACGGTTATAATAATTTTTTTTAATTTAGATTATCGTAATGGAATCGTTTAATTGATTTAAAAACAATTAATAATATTGTTTTCTTGATGGAAGGAAGAATACAGTGTTTACCATATTTAAGGGTTCCTGATCTAGCCTATAAATATACAGCCTGTATATACCATCAGTACAGCAATACAGTAAGGCATAGGTTATAAGATCTCTCAAATAATAGTTTTTGTTCTTTAGATCTTCATGAAAATATTTGAGCAAAGATGGCTAGAAGTAAGTTTAGATCCTTATCTTTTATTTTTCGCTGCGCATGTTAGTTGAGCATAATATGTTTATATGTTCTAACATGTGGTATCAGAGCAACCTCTATATTGTTTTGCTCAGCGTTAAGTTATGATTCTCAGCTTATATGTCTATCATTATTTATTTTTGACCAAAGGGATTTATCAATCTTAATGCTGTTAAGTTATGTTTGTCCACTTAAAATGCATAATAATAACACCCATGAATTTTGATACGAGCATTTTTCGATTATCACTATTCTGTGTATGTGATATACTCAATCTGTCTATTCTGAATAAAGCCATGGATTTGGCTACTGGGTCAACCTTTATCCCACTGTTGTTTTGCCCCTGTGAAACCTCATTGTCCGATTTTTTTTTTTTTTTTTTTTTTTTTTAATCTGAACTACAATAAAACCCATACTGATCAGGAACCCACGAGAATTAATCATCGGATATTTTCTTATCTGAACTACAATAAAATCCATACTTAGGAACCCATGAGAAAGAGACCACCGAGAGAAACATCTCCTCCGCATCGGCCATTCCAGAACCACCCGCTGGCGTCGAGCGTCCTCTCCCCATCACGGACGCCATCCGGAGACGCGCTGGCAGCTGGGCACAGCGGCATCATTGCCCAGCGAGGGGAGGCTGCTTCTCACGGCCTCTACCCGTCACGGTGATGGGCGGCCCGTAGGCCCTTCACGGGTCGCCTGGTACTTGGGTGAACGATGACCCTAGTTGGTCGTCGTGGCATGCTAAGCGGCAGCCCCCGTGGCCGCCACATGAAGTAACGGTGGGGACGGGGCACTGGCACATCAGGAAAGTGAAAGGGGAGGTGACGGCGTCTAGGGTTTTTTGAAGTAAAATGGGGTAGCGGCCAAAACTAAAGAAGAAAAAAGGAAAACAACGCTAGTTCAGATTTTTCCGGGTAAAAAAAAAAAGATGAATTTTTGAGTTAATGGGTCATTATCCGGGTAGGGTTTCAAAGGTCTCTGGGTTTTGGGTTGGGCTTGGGTTTATTTCGGGTCAAAGTTTTTTTTTTTTAAAGGGCCATTTAAGTGGGCTGACCCGCTTTGGGCCCTATAAAGAGACCCATAAGCCTAATATAGTGACCAATTTTGAATTTTGTGAAAAATAAGGAAAATTTGGGCTTAAGTGGGGATTTGAACTTAGGACCTTTGAGTCATTAAGTGACAAGTTTCAAATAATTAAGTTATGCTTAATTTTATACTTTCACATTAAGGTTTATTTCCACTTATTATTTACAGTGTTGTGTATTAAAATAATTGTTTATTTAATACATGATCTTGGGAATATATTTGATTGTTAAATTGCTTGATGCCTATACCTAAGAATAATTAACAATACCATATATACTAGCGTGTTTACAGTAATATTCAAGAATGCAATGTTTGGAAAAGTTCTGGCAAGGAAAGTCTTAGGATTTAAGAGTGTCCATGTGACCTCCCTCACTTTTCTGAGAACCCACCTAGTTGCACCTTGGAAAATGCTGTTTACCCCATTTAGGTATTGGTTTGTTATATTCTTGGGGCCATTTGTGGGCATCTATAAAGTTGTTAGATGTTAATGAAGTTACAATTATTATGATAATTATGGGAGAGCAAAACCATCCCAATTTTTGAATAATAATTGCATTAGGATTGCACACACGTAATTATCATCATAATTATGGGAGAGCCAAAGCATCCAATTTTTAATGATAATTACATCAGGATTACACGCATGAACCTCATAAAGAATTTTATTAGATGTTCATGAATTGTAGCGTGATTATTATGATTTTGGGAGAGGCAAATCATCCTAATTTTATAATAATTGCATAAAGATCGTACACATGAACTTTATATAGAAAAATTAACACCGTGTTGTAATTAATTCATAAATTTAATTACTTATCCTCAAATGGAAGTTTTTATGACTTAATTAAAATGAGATAACAAATTTAGTATTAAAAATAAAATTTCTCTTGGTTGCCCAAAGATATGAAGAATTTTGTTTATTAACATTTAAATTTTTAGTCTTATTAATAAAGAGTAAATTTCGTGCGTAATGCAACCTTTGCCCAAAGGTAGGTTGAAATTTACTGTTTAAATTGGCATTGGCTAATTTAAAATAAAGTTATTTCATAGCATTAAAGTATTATTATTTAAATTTTCTTGATGATTGCAACTATTCTTATTACTCTACCTTTTGGTAGTTTTTATGTTCTAATACTTTATAGTAATATTTTTCTGACTGGAAAAGGATTACTATGCTTTTTCGTTTGAGCGTTTCTAATCCCATTATGGGAATGAATGATATTTTAGCTTAGCTTAAGTCCCTAAAGATTGAGATTTTGAGTCATTATTGGTCTATTTCTGTAATACCCGGGAAGGACAACCCACTTAAGTTATCAATATGTGCATAAATATAAGACTTAAGAATTGCTCTTAGTTTAATTAAGTTACATAGTTATGCATGTAGAGAATTGGATCACTAAGGTTAGTCGATCGAGCGACTTTCTGGTCGATCGAGCGACTATAGGTCGAAGTCGATCGAGCGACTTTGTTTTCGATCGAGCGACTTCGCCCAGTGCAGTGCAGTTTCCGCCAACTGCGAAAATTGATCTTTCCACCTAATTACTTGGGACCCACACGTGGTACTTGATGCCAAACGATCATGTCCACATTTAGTTAGCCTAGTTAGTCCATTTTGGTTGAAGCCCAACTAGATTTCCTTAGATATCATGCAATCATGGGCCAAGATATGGAATAGTAACCTAGGAGATTTGAGCTAAGAATTTGAGGTGTTGGTTGGCTCAAATCTGGCCATTGGGATGATGATTTGTTGGTTAAATCTCAGCCCTTCAAGAGTACTATATATAGGTTGCATGGGAAATTGATTTTCATGAAGGAGAAACAAAACTATAGCCAAAACTCTCCCTCACTCTAGTGCTGAAGAATAGCACGAAAATCCCCCATTTTCACCCCACTTTCCAGCACCTAGCAAGCCCAATTAAGCTCCAAAAACCACCCTCATTCTCCCACAAATCAGTAGTAGAGTGTGAGTGGAAACCTCCTTTGTTTTGAGACCAAGAAGCCAAGCTTTGCAAGTGGAACTTTCTTGGACAGCAACTCTCCTTCACTCTCTAGGCCATTGAGGAACTTTGGGTGAGTATTTTCTCCCTCAAACTTCTCATAAGATCAAGTAGTTCAATTGCTATTTGAAATCATGACTTGTTCTTGTTTTTAATTATGCATGTTATATGGAAAGTTGGCTAGCTTACATGTGAGTATATGTGTAAATATATGGATGAGTATTTACTACATGAGATTAGTAATTTAGAATGAATAAATTGTGTTTTAAAAATGGGTCAAGAAATATAAGTGTGGGAGTAATATGTTGAGGTTTTGATATATATATATATATTAAGAGAAAAGAGGTGAGCAATATTTAGGTGTGTTATAAGGATGTGAATTAAAGAAGAGTAAAATCATATGTGTGCTTGATTGTATGACAATGTATTCTTATTTTTTTAAAAGTATATTATGTGATGGATAATTTTAGTAGTACAAGAGTTAGTGTGTGAGCATTAAAATAGATAAATAAGAAATCATGTTTAATTCGGTAGCCGTTGCGATTTCTAGGAAGAAATATGGTAGTAATAATGATTTCATAAGAGTACTCTATTAATTCGCTATCATCATATAATGATTGTTATGCAGTTGTAAAGGAAAATATTTGGAGCAGAAACTAGTAAGTATCTCTATACTTACTGAGGACGAAGCTGGTTGACTTTCCTATAATATTATGTTTACTGCTTTATTTACTTGTTTGCGCATGTGATTTTGCATATTTTATTATTTTAATAACCTGTCTAATAACAAGCTGTTGGATCAAGATCCACGGTGGGTATGCGAGGCTTCACGTGAGTTCCAAGGTTCTCAGTGAATGAGGAGGTACCTGAAAAGAATAATAAATACAAAAACTGGTGTACCAAGGTCACCAGGGAAACCAAGGTTTCCAGGAGCCAAGGCTCCCAAAGATTACAATTAAAAGTTAAGTGAGGAAACCAAGGTTTCAAATAACACGCTAAACGTGCCAAGGCCAACAGAGTAGTGGAAAAAGGGAAATACCTAAAACTCTATACTTAAGACTGTCATTGCTTTATGATTACATTTATGTTCATTTTATGTCTATGACTCGCGATCATGGATTATATTTTGTATATACATGTGATTACATGGCCATTGCATTATGTTGCATTAACTAAATAAATCAGCACTCATATTATTATTGGAAACAGTGGACTTACTTTAGTGTTTATGTTGTTTTCTTCTCTTTGTATGGTACTTGTAATGGTTCAGGCTATGAAGAAGAAGAGGATTATCAGGACTATCCCGACACATAGATGGTTCCTGGTTTAGTTTTGTAAGGCTGGAAAGCCTATATTTTGGGACTACCTTGTTATAGTCCATTAGCCTATCTTAAAACAATATTTATAATTCTCCGGTTATATATATATATATTTTGGCTTGTATAATTATTTAGCCCTGTGTGGCAAGACTGGTATTACTGTTTGTATAATTATGCTGACTGACTCATTTTATATATATATTTGAGGTATTTCAGTAGTAGCTCTGAAGTGTCTACCTATTCCCAATTTATATTACATTTATTCCGTTGCCAATAATTACCTCTGATAAGTTAGTAATGTCTTGTGGAAATTCGAAAATTTTCACCTACGCTTTTTGCAAAAGCGGGGCGTTACAATTTCATTTTTTTTGAATTCTCTCTTCTAAGTATGGAATTTTATCTTGAAGTATACATAAGGATAATTGGTTGGTAAATAAACTTCTAACCATGTATGTTCAAGAATCTATAAAGTGTTTACATGGTTACTCATGTTAAGGGAAGGACCGATAAATGCAATCATGCCCAACAGTTAAAGCATGAGAATAAGGTGCTAATAAAGTATTATGGCAATCAAGATACCTATTTCTTCCGCAGTATGAAAAATTAAGGGTATATAAAGAAAGATTGCATAAAGTATGAGAAATAGCTTAAAATAAAAATAATATCATATATCTAGTGTGTCGTGAATCTCTTTTAGTGTCTCATTTAAATATGTTGTGGATTGATTTTGGTTTAACAATCCACATTGTCAACAAAATACAGAATTTCTTAAAATGAATAAACACGTGTTTTTATTGGACGTTATTGGGATCTATAGGTTAATTTTAAAATTCAGTTATAATTTTTACCTCAAAAATGTTTTATATTCCATAATCTTTTCGAAATTTATTTTATATTTCAGTTTGTTAAAAGTTTCAATTTTATTTTAAACTTGAAATTTTTTTTCTTATTTGGGGTAGAATATTAGTTGAGGGTCTATTTAAAATTGACCTATTTCCCAACTTTTGAAACAAAAATTGTTTGTTTATTTCTGCATTTTGATGTTGACGTAAAGTAGAGTCTTTGTGAATTTAAAATACTCTTGTTATGGGTTTGGAGATTGAAATATATCTCCATATAGAAAATATAAAAGTCAATAAATAATAATTTATTGACTTTGGTACTTATGTGGACTGCAGAAGGAAAAGCATACCAACAAGACCACTAAAAGTGCCAAAGACAGCCTTTTGAAATTCTTGAGATTATATGCATTAAAAGGTGTTGACCTTTTCATACTCATTGCCTAAGTGGTCAAAGATATTTCCTATCTCTTTTAGTGATGACCATATAAGGTTTATATATCTCTATCTTCTAAATAATAAGGTTGAGGTATTGAATGCTTTCAATATCTATAAGGTAGAAGAAGAGAAACAACATGAAGATCGTAAAATCTGATATAGGCAAATAGTATTATGGTAGGTACACACAAAAAGGAATTGATTAGTAATACTAATCTTCTATTACCCTTATAGAGTAAAGCCTTGAAGAACGTTGTGTATTAAATAGGATTTTATCTAAGGTTGTCATTAAGACACCTTTTAAAGTACGAAATAGATGGAAGCCAAGTTTAAATTATTTACACGTATGGGGTTGCCTTGCTAAAGGAGGGGATTTATAATCCTTTCTTGAGAAAATTAGATTCAAGGACAACCAGCGGATCTTTTATAGGCTATCCAATAAACTCAAAGGGTTTTTATGTTTTATTATCCTTCATATAATCCTAAAGTTGTTGATTGTAAAATTTCTAGAGGATGTTGAACTTAGTGGGAGTGTTTATTCTCAAAGGTTTTACTTAGAGGAAACACGAGAGTTGACTGAAGCTCTTTCATATGAAGGATGTTTGATTGTACTTATGGAAAATCAAATTGATTACCCTGAGCTACAATCAATTTTAGAATTGTCAACTCATGAAGAATAGGTTCATTTTGAATCTACTTAGACTTTACAAAATGCAAAGGAAGTAGAATCAAGAAAATCCTACAGAATAAGGAGATCAACAATTCCTAGTGATTATGTTGTATACCTCAAGAGTCTGATTTTGATGTTGGACATAAAGATGATCCAAAATTGTTTTCACATACTATGAGTGGAGATAACTACATATTGTCGTTTAATGCCATAAAGTAAGAGATATATCCATGGCTAAAAAGCCAAGTTAGACTTGTAGCCAATGATTTTACTCATAAGGAATGCATTGATTATCATGAAACATTCTCTCTAGTTTCTAAGAATGGTTCATTAAGATAATCATAGCATTAGTAGCTTATTTTGACCTAAAGCTACATCAAATGGATGTAAAAACAACTTTCTTAAATGGAGATCTTAAAGATGAGGTTTACATGACACAACCTAAAGGTTTTATAAATAACAGTCAGAATGCTTGCAAATTAAAGAATTCTATTTATGGACTGTGACAGATCTCTCATCGGTGATATACTTTTTACAAGGTTATTGCTTAATTATTTATTGAAAACCTTGTTAATTAGTATATATACCTTAAGGTCAGTGGGAGTAAGTAATCTTTCTAGACCCATATGTAGATATTATTTTTGCAAGTGGTGATTTAGGTTTGCTATATGAAGTTTATTTCACAAAACTTTGAAATGAAGGATTTGGGTGAAACCTCTTATGTCTTTTGACATAGAGATTCACTGAGACATAAATCACATTAACATAATTGTCTTGGAAGGCCTAAATTGAAAAGGTTTTGGAAAGATTAAGAATGATGGATTTTACGTCTTCAGTAGCAATTAAGAAAGACCAATTCAATACAGATTAATGTCCCAAAATGTATTGGAATAAGGGCAGATGAAAAGTTTTTTTTGTAAGCATCTACATTATGCAACCTACTGCATTGGAGTTTTGCTGATTGTGTAGATAGTAGAAAGTCTACTTTAAGGTATATATTTTCTTATTGAGGGATATATCCTAGAGATGTAGTAAGCAGACTATAATTGCTACGTCTACCAAAAAAGTTAAAATTCTTGTATGCTATGAATTTAGTACACAGGCATGATGGATGAGATATTTTTATTAAAAGTCTCAATATTGTCGATTTTACAGTTTGACCATAAAGATACTCTGTGGTAATTCTACTGTAGCTTTCTTTTTTAAGAATAAAGAGTAGAAGCAAAAGTAAATCGACATCAAATATCTCAGTATAAGAGATAACATTAAGAGACATAAATGGTTTATTGAGCATATAAGTATTGAATTAATGATTACGGATCCCATGACTAAAAGTTTACCGGTAAAGAAAGTATAAAGTCATGTGGAGTATAGGACACTCATTAATTCATATTTTTGCTTGGTTTAATTGGCTTGTCTCTTTTTGGTCTATAGACATGAAGTTATTATAATAAAGATTTTGTACACATTTGTTATTTATCCATGAGGATAAATAAAGTTGAACCCGAATGACTTATAGGAAGTTCATTCATAAAGCTTGACTATCCATAAAGTACTCATGTAAGGAGTGTTTTACATTGTGATACATGGAATGGACGACCTAATTTTATAATGGTTTTACCACCATGATTCATATGAAACATTTCTTATTTGAGTAGGAGGATTCTATAAGTGATTGGCCAAATTAAAGAACCTAATACCATAAGGTCATGTGTCATAAAGGCCAAGTGGGATAATGTAATATTATCTCCATATATGGCCTATATGCCACATATACGGTATTTGATAAGTTTTGAATTATTCTATTCAAGACCCCTTAATTTATATTTGTTATGTGCCTAGTTTGTGTTGTAAATATGACATTTTGTTGTAGTTTTGTGTTTTGTCTTATTTCAGGTCTTAGTTAAATCTAGTTCAAAACACTTGAATTAGACCTGAAAATATATCAAGGGCGATTTGGTCATTTCCAGAGTTCAAAGTTGCTCATGCCAAGTGAAGAATCGGCTAAGGAAAATAGATCGATCGACTTTATAATCGATCAATCGAATTATCAGTCGAAGAAAAATCGATCATGCGAGATGCAATCGATCGAGACAGGGCAACCACGAATGCGATCGAGCGAAATGTAGAACAATGTTGACATGTCACTCTTCCTTGATATTTTAAATATCTTAGATATTTGTTAGATATTTTCTAGATATTTCCTAGATATTTTTTAGATATTTTTTAGATATTTTTTGATATTTTCAGATATTGTCAAAATATCTTAGATATTTCCAAATATCTCTTATCTTATCTTATCCTATCCTATCCTATCTTATCTTATCTTATCCTATCTTATCTTATCCTATCTCTTATCTTATCTCTTCTTTAGATATTATTTTGTAAATCTCCTCCTCTATATATATGAGGCATGGGTGAGAGTAATAGGCATGCATCTTTTGGGAGCTTCGATTGTCTCAGGTGTATCTTAATTAATTTTAATGCTTTTAATTTCCTTTTGTAATTCGAATTCTCTTATATTAATATAGTGTTCTTAGTCTATTTAAATCTTGTTTTCTTTATTGCTTTCCTTTGATTTTATGCTTAAATTACTTTACTTCATGTCTAGCTAAATTAGTTCTTAGGGTTTGACCAAAATCTTTTCCGAAAACCATGAAGCGTTCTTGATGTTCTTAGGATTTTCTAGATGTGTTTGATGATTGTTAAGGGCTAGAGGATTGCAAAACCCATGCTAAAAGGTTTTGTCTTCAAGATTCCAATCTATTTATTCATGAAAAAAGGATTTGCTTGTCTATGAGTTTTCTTGATTTCATGAGTAAAATCAACGTTCTTGAAAGAGAACAATGTCTTTTGCAATGGTTCTATTTGACATGATGTGTGTTTACCTATTAGAATCACCTTATAGGGTATGCTAGGGAACACCGGTCATTTCATACCTTTGGTAGTGTAAAACGTTTTCCATTGTAGTTTAATCTTTACATGGAATAGACCGGTGCAAAACTAGATACCTTATCATTGTGGCCTAATTACGGTTTTCATGTATTGTGTATACTTATTAGGATGTGTTGTAGAGTAGTAAGCTAGGGAGCATTAATCACTCCACACCTTTCGTAGTGTAAACGTTTTTCAATTATAGACTAATCTTTACGTGGAGTAGATTAATGTAAAACTAGGTGCTCTATAACTACGTCTTAACGAAAGTGTTTTCACGTTGAGGTCGTCGTAATGGTTGACGCCTATTACGCGCTCATATCATGCATGTTAGGAAGATCCATATAGACTTTAAGCATTTCATTGGTTGAGGATTAGATAAGATCAATACCCTAAGTTTTCTTTAAGTTATTTTCTTTTCCACTTTCATTTCTTCACCTTATTGTTGTAGCTTCAATTCTACAACCTTTACTTTTATTTTTATTTCAAAGTTAAGTTAAATACGCTCTTTAGATATCCCGTTATGTAAAACAACCAATAATCTCTGTGGTTCGATCACCCTTACTATAGTATAATCGATACGTACTATTGCAGTGGTAAACTTATAAATTTAAAATCCACGTAGCCGGTTAGTCCGCTACCAGTATTTATTATATTTAATAAATAAATAAATGTAATATACAGTATTACGGTTATGATAATATCTATTAATTTAGATTACCGTAATTGAATCATTTAATTGATTTAAAATCAATTAATAATATTGTTTCCTTGATGGGAGGAACAATACAGTGTTAACCATATTTGAGGGTCCCTGACCTAGCCTATAGATATACAGCCTATGTACACCATCAGTACGACAATACAGTAAGGCATAGGTTATAAGATCCCTCAAATAATATTTTTTTGTTCTTCAAATCTTCGTGGAAACGCTTGAGCAAGGATAGCTAGAAGTAAGCCTAAATCCTTATCTTTTATTTTCCGCTACACATGTTAATTGAGCATAATATGTTTATATGTTCTAACACTTAATTGTTAATTACATTGGGATTTACTTTTGCATACTTGATTCGATGTATTTATTTAAAATAAAGTAGTTCAAGTATTTTATTTAGTACTTTCACCATTGCAATTTGGTGATTTACTTAATTGTTTCTTGGTACTGAAACTAAGATAACATGGCATGCGTCTATTCACTATTCTCTTCTCTCTCCCTCTTTTCGGTTGATTTGGTAGCTTGGAAGATTATGAATTCTGATTAAATTCTAAATTGTTGAGATCACTTAGATTTTTCCATGCAGGATCAAGTATATATATATATATTCTCATGTGATTCTTATTTCTTTAACATTAATGTTGTTTGAGCTTTGAGCTCAAGTTTCGTGATCTTTTCATCTTGGATCATTGTTGTACGTATGAGATCCTTCTTCTTAAAAAATGACAATTGTATGTTGGGTGGTCTTGGGCATCTTTCAACCTCAAAAGCTAACTCATGAGAGGTTAGGCTTTCCCTCACACTTATAAATTGATCACCTAGCCCCTTCCACAACCGATATGGGATATACATATTTTAAAGTGCTCACTCTTAGACGTGGCAGTAAAAATGATCATTGGATGTTACATTTGTAGCACTTTTCTTTGTTTTTGCATACAATTTTCTGAGCAATCTTTTTTGAAAATTGAAATTGACTTCTAATATAAATAACAAGTGTGTGCAAAAGTGTGCAACAAAAATATCAATGCGGAAAATAAATAACACAAAGATTTTTGTTGACGAAGTGGAAACTCAAGATGAGAAAAACCATTCCGGGGCAGCCAAACCCAGGAATTCCACTATTCAGAAGACAAGACTAGATACAAGATAGTAGCACTCACATATACCCGATGCAGTGGTCGTACCTTGCTCTCTAACGAGTACCCAACACGAACGCCTCCCAACCAGGTCTTCTACCTGAAGGGGTCTTTGATGGAATCCTTTACCTTAGGGCCGACCCTTAAGATAAACTTCAGATGTAGCGTAGTAACAACACACTTGCAATGGCTTCAGAGGAAAAATAACGTCTCTGAGCAGTTGTGGAATTCAATACCGAATTCTTGCAGTTCTCAATGCCCAGGGGCCTCTATTTATAGGCTGAGGTGCAGAATGGGCGACTGCAGTGATATGTACGGATTCCTTCCGACGGTGACCTTGGGCCGTCCGGATGGACAACTGTGCGACAGGATTTTCCAAAAATTTCGCTGAAAATCTGTCCTGTTTAAGAGCCACGTCCAGACGGTGAGACAATGACGTCCGGACGGTCGCACGTCCGCTGCAAGTAATTTCCATATAAGGTTCGGGTGTCCGGACCATGGGGGATGAGCGTCCGGACGCAATTCTTCTACACGCAATTTCCATATCTGATATGTGCGCGTCCGGACCATGAGGGACAGGCGTCCGGGGGTTGAAGACGAATCGTCAATTTCCATATTAGTTGCACGGGCGTCCGGACCAAGGCTGACTGACGTCCAGACGGTGGTATTTGAATTGCGATTCTTGCCTTATATATGAGCGCGTCCGGATGGGTGTATCAATCTTCCCTTATTCTGAACTTGGAAAGAATCTGAAGCTGATCGATCACTGAGAGGCGTCCGACGGCTACTGAGACGTCCGGACGGCTTTTGAGACGTCCAGGACGGGCTGCTGAGACGTTCGGAAGGATGCAAGCTGGAACAAAGCTTCTCGATACAGTAGAGGGTCCGACGAAAAGAACATGTCGTCCGGACGGATGATGCTGGTCTGTCTGGAGTCCGGACGGTATGGCACGTCGTCCGAACGGATGGAACAGTGGACAGATGGGTGTCCGGACGGGATGGCTCGATCGTCCGGACGGCTGACAGGGAACTTGAATTCTTCAATCTTTTTCGCAGAGCAGAGTCTTCTGAAAATGCTCTGATAAGTGGAATCCTGTTTACAGCATCTTTACACCAAGTGATTTTGTCCAGACAGAATGAGGCCAAAATACTAACATTTTTGATTTGCACTCAATAATCTTTTATCTAAAAGAAATAGAGAGCGAAGATCTATTGTGAAAGATTTCGAATTCAAGCCCCCCTCCTCCCAAAAAAAAAAAAAGAGAGGAGAAGATACAAATCAAACAATAGGAAGCACTCTCAAATCTGATAGTTGTTTTAAAAGTCACATAAGAAAGTGCGGAAATGAGTGTGAGAAAGTGAGATTGTATAGCATTACTCTTGTTTTATATGATTTGGATTTGTATCTTTCCACGGCACCGCCTAGTAGTCTGTCCTTGTTCAGCCAAATTTGGGCTCCTCTTGGCAACTAAAAAGTAAATATTATGTGTGAAAAAAATTTAGAGAACCCAAATTGTAATTGCTATATATGAATTTTTAGAAGGGAGAATCTAATAGATGTTTTGCATTATGTTATGAAGTTACCAGTGCTACATTTTTTTTAACATACTGTAGAGTTAGGTTTGGATCCCCATATCAATTACAAGATTATTTGTGTTTGGATCCTCATCTCAACTATTAGGCCATCTGTACGTGTTAACGTAAGGTGTAAACCTCAAACATATGAACTATCTCACATCCAAACATTATATTAAGAGAATTCAAACAATAATATGGAGAGCATGTATCAACAAGTTATAGGAATTATTGATTTAATAGAATGCTAGTTACAGTACCTCGCATATTGATGGTAGGACTGTTCATGCGAGCAATTATCTTTCTCAACTAATCACCCATCATGGTAGTTAGTGGTGGTAAGGTAGGCGATTAATAGTCCGCCTTCCCTTAATATAATATATATATTAAATAGTTGATAATTTCAAAGATTTGTTGTGGAATGTTTTATGTACCTCCTATGAATTGTGTGTTATATAAGCGAAGAATTTATCATTTTCATTTATAATTTTACTATGTATAACTATGAATCGATGAGAAAAAAGATAGAGACCACATATATATACACTATGAATTTCCAAATCTCATTGTTGTAGTGATCCAAGTCAATTTACAACACAAGAAATAAACTCACTTTCACATAGTTTCAAAACACTAAAAAAGTCTCAAGATAACCCAAAATGGTCTAAAGCAGGCCCCAAAAAGAGGCTCAAAATTTTCATACCTGAGAGGCGGTTTGTTAGGGCATAAATAACCACCTAGGGCGTGGTGGTATGGTTCCTAGTTGAAAAATTAAGTTGACTTCTAATGTAAACAAGTGTGTGTGTGCACAAAGTGTTAACAAAATAATAACAATGCGGAATTTAAACAACACAAGAATTTTGTTAACAAGTGGAAACTCAATATGAGAAAAACCACTCCGGGGCAGTCAAACCCAAGGTATCCACTATTCAGAAGACAAGACTAGTTACAAAGTAGTAGCACTCACATACTCCTGATGCAGTGGTCGTACCTTGCACTCTAACATGTAGCCTAACACGAACGCCTCCCAACCAGGTCTCCTACTTGAAGGGGTCTTCAATGGAATCCTTTACCTTGGGGCCAACCCCTAAGATAGACTTCAGATAAGCGCATCAATAGCACACACATCAATGGCTTTAAAGAGACTAATTCAGGTCAATAATCTCACAATATAATCTCTAAGCACTAATGGAATTCAATACCAAATTCTTACAGTTCTCAAGCCTAGGGACCTCTATTTATAGGCTGCAGGTTCAATTGAGCGTCTGGCTTTATAAAACCTAGGCGCCGTCCAGGCGGTAGTCATAGGGCATCCTGATGGACAACTGTGCGATCGGCTTTCTGAAAATTTCACTGAAATTCTTTCCTGATTTGAGCCGCGTCCGGACGGTGTTGCCCTGTCGTCCGAACGGTCACACTTCAGTTGCACACAATTTCCATATTGAGGCTTCGCTCGTCCGGACCAAGTGAATGGTCTCCGGATGGTTGATCTGATGCTCGAGTGTCCAGACCATGAAGGTTGGCGTCCGGAGGTCTGGATTTTGAATGTGATACTTGCTTATGGATGAGCGCGTCCGGACGGGAATCCACATCGTCCGGACGGTCGCAGCGATCTTCCCATATCTGTGTTTTGGAAAGAAATCCTATAGCTGGTCAAACATTGAGTGTCGTCCGGATTGCTTTTGAAACGTCCGAACGGATGCAAGCTGGAACAGTTCGAAGCTTCTAGACACAAAGGAAGGTCCAGACGGAAAGTTCTCGTTGTCGGACGGATGATGCTTTGGATAGTTGGGCGTCCGACGGTATATAACGTTGTCTGAACGGCTGGCAAGGAACTGATTTTTTCTGATTTGTAGATTGTGCAGAATCTTCTGGAAGCACTCTGAATAGCGGAATCCTTGTTTAA
The DNA here is from genome assembly GCA_028654335.1 of Alnus rubra. Taxonomy (NCBI): domain Eukaryota; kingdom Viridiplantae; phylum Streptophyta; class Magnoliopsida; order Fagales; family Betulaceae; genus Alnus; species Alnus rubra. The sequence goes on along the minus strand of JAJPGS010000125.1, from coordinate 717,709 downwards.
AAAGCATCATTACAAAGAAGTGATTTTGTCCAACAGAATGTGGCCAATTACAAACTAACACTAGTCATTGGATGGGAGGTGCAATTCCTGAAAATTGCTAACCGCCTCGAGTGGTGGCGGAGATGGTTAGGATACCAAAACCACTTGCATATGGCAGTGTACACCCCTAATTGATTGTTTACAAAATGGTTAAAACACCCTTTAAGGCTTAGAAATTATAATCTACGAAATCAAACTTTAGGGAAATGGTCACTAAAACACCCTTTAAGGCTTACCAATTACAATCTATACTTGGGCCAGTAGCTAATCTTTACCATATGCACTCAATAATCAACCTTTAGTCCTAAAGAACTAGAGGACGGGTAGGCTAATGTCTTTAAATCCCTTAAAATGGTTAATCTCTTTATCGTCTTAAAATCCCTTTAGGTCTTTGAAATTTCTTGATGCTCCAATTTGACATCACTGCTCGAAGGAATGGGAAGGCTAATGTCTTTGCAGAGGCTACAAATTGAGGATTGTCCCATCTTATTGCGAAGATGCAAGAGAGACATAGGTGAGAATTGGGCAAAAATTTCTCACATTCCAGAGTTAGATTTATGGTATCCAACTTAGCAAGAAGAAAATTCAAGCACCCACGCATCTTCAACTTATTCAGGTAAATAACTTGTCATTTTTATTTTCGTCTTCATAGAACTTGAAGTACCCACCTTCTTCACCTTCATTTTCTTCATTTTTCTCTCTTAGTATTGGAATGTTTGGTTTTCTTTGATTTTGGTTTTTGGTCATGTTTTTCAGCTTTTTATTCTTCTTTTTTTTTTTTATTTTTTAGTGAAGAAAAGATGGGATGATTCTTGTTATTGTTGATGATGCTGTAGATGTCAAATGAAAGAGGTGTAAGAGAGCTTGAGGATGACTTACTGGGTTCTTTGAGTTTGAGCCTTGCTTGGTAAGCTATTTTTTTTTTTTGGCTATTATTAACTATTACTAGTATATAATTTTTTTTGTATTCATCTCTCAATTTTATATGTAAATATTTGGTTGGGTTTCTAGTGTTTTTCATGATAGCTCTGCTGCTATGATTTATTGGGTTTAGTGTGCTGATTGCAACATTTGCAGCTTTTATATTTGTTTCCTTTGTCCCGTCTCTCTCCCATGGTCCTTTACTATCTTTCAGAGTCTCAAATTCCAAATCTTAAAAGCATTTATACTTGCAGCTTTGATTCATAATTGTGGAGATAGCAAGTAAACCTTTTACAAAATGTGTCATTGTTGCTGAAGCTGGGGTTATTCTTTTTGGTGTTACTCTTGACTCAATATAGTATGAAATAGAGGTTGTTGAAGACTTGTTGTTTTTTGAGTTAATTGTTAATTACATTGGGATTTACTTTGTATACTACTTGTTTGGATGTATTTATTTAAACTAGTTCAAATATTTGATTTAGTTAGTACTTTTAGCTGTGATTTACTTGATTGTTTATGTATATCGGTAGCTTTTCTTGGTACTGAAACTAAGATAATGGGACATGCACTTATTCACTAATCTTTTTTTCTCTATCTTTTGGTTGATTTGGTAGCTCGAAAATATTATGGATTATGATCAGATTCTTCTAAATTGTTGAGATTACTCAGATTTATCCATCCACGATCAAGTGTACATATTTCCAAGTGATTCTTATTACTTTAACCTTGTTGTTTGAGTCAGGACTCTAGTTTTTAACTCAGGTTTCCATTATCTTTTCTTCTATTCATGAGATGACTAATTTTGTGATATCTTTGTTCTTAGGAAATGGGAGTTGTATTGCCATACAGGGCACTAGGGCAGAGTAGCATAATAATGTTTCAACATACCACTACAAAAGCAACAACATGAAGCCAAACAATGTTCCTAATTGCTACATGATCACTTTTGAAGCCAAACAGTGTTCCCAATTGATAAGCTTGAAGAGTTGCCCTGTGATAATATAAAATTAGGCAACTTCAGCAGCTTGAGAATGATAGATGTGAGGCTTTCAGTTATAAACTCTTTTTCTCAAGTTATTTTTGATGTGTTCTATTCTAGAACTAATTCTACTTATTGTGTAATATAATTCCTAATTCTACCAAAACAATAGAAAGAAACAGAAGATAATTAGAGATTTTTCTTTTATTTGGAAAAGTCATTTTCTCAAAAAGGGTAAAGATAATTGGTTTGTTGATGAATGGAATTGCTATTCCCTTAATCTTGTGTAATGGTCATTCTTAGCCCTGTGTGACATAGAATTTCTCGCAAGTATATATCAGCAGATGATTTTCCAATGGCAACAAAACTAGCATGCTCCAATGTCTTAGGACATTAAAATGTTTTTGACAACATTTACGAAGATCATATAGGTTTGTGCACACTATTTAACAATCTTGTGGTAATAAAAAATACTTAAGTTGTCAAACAAGATTGTTGGTAGTTGTTAAACTTTAGGCGAGTTAAGAACTGTTGCCATAAGAAGGAAAGATACAAATCAAACAAGATCGAAAAAGGCATAAATGACCAAAATAACTTTGCCATTGACAAGCTCGAATGGTTCGAGATCAATAAGACTATTTTGTTGGCTTACGCTAAACGGAATTGCTATTCTTTCAATTTTTAATATTGATCATCTTTCACCTCTAAGATCTTTCAAATTTGCAGGCCACTTGCTAAGAAGTAAATATAATAGAAAGTTTATAGAAGTAGATGATTTTGCTTTCTTTAACAAAGCAAGCATGCCCTAAGGTCATACAGCATTGAAAGCCTGACAACAATTACTAAAACTTTAATGAATGATACTGGTCTTCACGCTCATGTCATACCAACTAACATAATGTATTTTAAGTGACTAACATTTTTTTTTTTAAAGTGGCTAAATGAAAAGTCATTTAAAGTACGTAACATCATACATCATAACATAGATGTAATAAATAGGTGTGAAGAATAGCATTACTCAATTTTAATAAGGTTGTGCTCACTATTTAACAATCTTCAGGTAATCAATAATTAGACCTAAGTGACAAACAAGATTGTTTGCAACTCTTAAATATGACTTTAGGGGAAAGGGAAGTGAAGAGGAACCTACAAAACGAAATGCTAGTACCTGGCGCTAGGTCACTAAAACACCCTTTAAGGTTTACAAATTATAATCCATACTACGGCAAGTAGCTGATCTTTACCATTTTCCCTCAATAATCTTTAGTCCTAAAGAAAAAGATAGCAAACTGTAGATACATGTTGTATTCAAGAACCTTAAGAACGAAAGATACAAATCAAACAAAAAGAAAGTAAAGATAAGATGTACCTGAAAAAAGTAAATTAAAAAGGTCATTAAAAGGCAAAAGAGGTCTTCATGATCAAGTCCAAATGGTCTTGGATAAGACTATTTTGTTGGCTTATGCTTGAAATAAAGGCATAGGATTTGATCTGAAAGTCAAGATAATGAAGTAATAAACTGTGTTCATTTGGTTCAATAAAAAAGAGAAAGCATCTTAATGGTTTGACTCATTACAACATTAACAAATGTGTCACAGAGGCAATGATTTACAAGGCATTGAAGGAGACCCAAAATAGACATCACATCAATTACAGGACTAATCTAAGGAAGGGAAAAAGAGAAAGAAAAAAACAAGTGCAATGAGCTAGAAACCAAAACCAAAAATGCCGCTGCCATGCTTGCCAAAGGAACAGATATGTTGTCATATACTACCTCTGTGGTTGGAAAGGACTCCACCACCGTTGCAGCCAGAGATACTAGAGCAACCTTTTGTGCTGTCAAAATCCAATCCAATTGGAAATATCCAAGAATTGAATAGTAATACAACATCCTACATTGTAAAGATAATTTTCATGTGAATGCCAAAATCCGTATATAGCACATAAGTTTTGATAAAGTATTTCGTTTCCAACGCACCCAATGGAAATCAGGAATCCAAAAACAAACATGGAAATGCTACCCACCCAACTCTTCTACTGATTATAAGGAAGCTTCGAGGACCCGAATCTTCTACCCATGATATCAGCAACACCTACAAGCCATCAACTTAAAAGTTAATGACTGGAAGGAGTTAGCCACAACTGAATTTGGAGATGGAATAGGTATTGCCATCACCACCACAAATCATTGCTAGTGAGATCACTCCAACTGGAGATTCACGCCAAAAGACAAGAGCACATATAATCAACACTAGAACATAATATAGAGGACCTTAAGAAACTCCCTACAAGCATGGAAATATCGAAGCAAAATCACTAATAATATCTCTACTGTCACAAAGAGACGAATCCAAATAGATTGACAATGACAAGTGGAAAAAATTACTCTGGTTTGCCTTCTCGAGTAACAGATTCTACGAGTCCTTCATCAGAAGCCAATGAGAGACCATGGATGACAAGCTTCGTGCAATTCACAAGAGGAACCAGAGAAGCAAAGTAGCGAGCCTCTGTTAAGGCGCTATCCTAGGATTAAATGACCAACTAAAGTAGTTAAGGAGGACAACAGCTAAAACCACTGGTGTTAATATTAAAAAACTGGTTACGATTTCAAATCCAGAGAGAAGGGATACCTGAAAATTAGCCAAGAAACCATGAAAAGCAGCCCAGATAATATATGCACCAGCTTTCTGCTCAAACTTTGCTCCAATCATAGAGAAAAGAAATTTTCTCAAAGAGAAGTAAAGCTATGCGTTACAAAGATATATATATAACAACCTATCAACCTCCTTGCATCTGGTTCAAAGTGTAAAGTTAATATGTTTAGCCTATAACTAATTCCATTATCTCACATCACGAATTAATTGTACACCTTCACCCACACTATCATCATGTATGGCCAAATTGGTTTTCTTTTTTTCAATGAAAAAAGAGATCCTACCAATTTGCTATTGTGAAGGAATTAATTCTCCGTTTGTTTCGGCGTAAAATGATTTGTAGAAAATGATTTCGGCATTTTTCAGTGTTTGGTAATGGCGAAAATAATAGTCAACGAGAAAATGATTTCTGTTTGACCAAAAATGCTTAATAAATTTTAGAAAATGATTTACACTTTTGAATAGCGTAAATCATTTTTCGAAGACGCCAGACGCATTCGACCCCTTTTAAATGACACAGTCGATCTTCACGTTCAAGCAGTCGATCATCACCGAAATCTTGCTGGCACCGAAATCCGACAACATCCGGTTAATGTCGCTGGAATCCGGTCAGCCCAGATTCTGGCAACTATTTGGTCTATTCCAGCCATCTAGTCAAAATCTGGCCAGAATAGCGAATTCCGGTTGGCTGGCTGGATAAGGCCAAAAAGGTTGAATTCCGGCCAGTTGGCCGGATCTGGCCAGAACATCCTGGCCTGAATGGCCGGCTGGCCGGACAGATCTGGCCAGAATGGCCTAATTTCGGCCGGTAGGCCAGACGGATCTAGCCAGAAAATTCTACCAGAATGGCTGGATCCCTGCCAACTGGCCGGGATCTGGCCAAAACAGTCGGATTCCGGCCTACTGGCCGAATTCTAGTGGTTTTGGTAGGATTCCAGCCAGTAGGCTAGAGTCCGGCCGTTCTGTACCGAATTTCGGTAGTTTTGGCCGGAATCCGGTCACTTTTGCTGGAATCTGGCCACTTTAGCTAAAATCCAGCCAACCCAGACTCCGACGAAACTGCCCGGATTCTAGCCTTACTCGAATTCTGGCAATAGTAGCAGGAATCCGGTAAAAGTGGCTGAATCCTGTTGTCAGTAACGGAATCTCGTCACCGGTGATTTTTATATTATTTTACATTAATATTTATATGTTTTGAATAAAAATTGATTTTTATAGATTAATATGATTGAATTAAAATATAAAAAATATATGTGATTTTCCATACGCGCCAAATACCCAAAAGTGCTTTCGGGGAAAAATAATTTTCAAAAAATGACTTCCTTGAAACCATTTTACGTCGAAACAAATGGAGCATAAGTGAAAAATTAAGGAAAAGTGAGAGGAAAAAAAAAAACTTAATGACTTGGCATTTTCTTACTGGTTAAGAGGTAATGTGAAGATTTGGTTTCAGGAGGGTGACTAGACTTTGAAGTTGCAAAAAGTGGGGAGGAACTATGTTATACGGCTGAGATGGAAGAAGGAGCTGGTGTAACGCCCTGCCTTTTACAAAAAGGCGTAAGTGAAAATTTCGATTTTCACGTGACATTACGACCACATTAGAGTTATAAATTGGCAACAAAATTTATTTTTCTTTAACAATGACACGTTAGAACTTCTAAATAAAATACTTCAAAATAGAATAAAGAGTGTGTAATTAAACAATTACACAAAAATAGTACTAGTGCCACATATTTGGCACAGATAATTTACAACCCAAAATATCATAATGTGATTATTACAAACCAACTGAAATATAAATATTGTTCTCCAGATAATAACCTAATGAACTACAACATAGTAGTTCACAAAATGGAGGCAACCTAGCCTCAAAAGACTGCCACTAAGGTCCATCTAAGCATCTGGATAGTTCTGATACTCTTCATCTTCAAATCCTATATTAATAAATAATACAGAGAGAAACAATAATACAAAAAATACCTAAGTGAATCCGTTGTTTTCAATAATATAATGAATGCTGATTTATTTATGAAATGCAACACAATGAAATAATATAAAATAAAGTTATATATATATATATATGTATATGCAATTTATGACCTATGGTTGCAAGTCATAGTTATAGATTAATATATATATATATAAAGCAATAGCATGACAGTTTTATATGCAGAGTTTTAATTATATCTTTGAAGCACTCCCCTCGTAATGGATCCTGTGGTCCGTATTAGTGTGTTGATTGAGATCCTAAGGTCCCCATTTTACGAGTTACTTGGGATCCTACGGTCCCCTGGAGCCTACAGTCCAATGTCACCTCACAAAGTTTTATTAATCTTTTACTGGAATCCTACAGTTCCAACATAACTGAAATTCTACGGTTTCAATGGCTTGTTTATTATTCTTTTACTGGAATCCTATGATTCCAGCGTAACTGAAATCCTACGGTTTTAGTGGCTTGTTAATCAGATTAGTTAAAATAGTAAAATATGCAAATTCACATGCCCAACCAAATAAATAAAACAGTAAACAAAATATTAAAGATGTAACACCCTGGTTCCATATTGGGAAGAGATGAATAGCTTACATAGAGTGAGTGGTTTATAAAGATACTCATGGGTGCTAAGTCCCACATTGCCTAGTTACTAGGTGAAACTGGGCTTTATAAGGATTCTAGGAAAGCTCCAAATTGATTAGCCCTTTTGGGGTGATAGCGCAGATGTGGCTAGCGCTTTCCATTGGGTCATTACAAATTCCCCTCTTAAACCCCTGACATCCTTGTCAGGGCCAGCTACGTCATGTGGTACTTCAACTGTCGTTACTAGGTGGCTCTAATACCATTTGTAACAACCCAAAGAAAAACGCTAGCCACATCTATGCTATCACCCCAAAGGGACTACTCAATTTGGAGCTTTCTTAGAATCCCTTATAAAGCCCAGTTTCACCTAGTAACTAGGCAATGTGGGACTTAGCACCTATGAGTATCTTTATAAACCACTTACTCTATGTGAGCTATCATCTCTTCCCAATATGGGACCAAGGTGTTACAAACTCCCCCCTTAAACTCCTAACGTCCTCGTTAGGGCTACGTCATGCGGTACTTTAGTACCCAAGACCTGGCGTTACTAGGTGGCTCTAATACCATTTGTAACGACCCAAAAAAAAGAGCTAGCCACATCTGCGCTATCATCTTAAAACTAGTCCTTTTTGGGTGATAGTGCAGATGTGGCTAGCGTTTTTTCTGGGTCATTACAAATGGTATTAGAGGCACCTAGTAACACTAGGTCATATGGTACTGAAGCACCGCATGACGTGGCCCTGACGATGACGTTAGGGGTTTAAGGGGGAGTTTGTAACACCCTGGTCCCATATTGGGAAGAGATGAATAGCTCACATAGAGTAAGTGGTTTATAAAGATACTCATGGGTGCTAAGTCCCACATTGCCTAGTTACTAGGTGAAACTGAGTTTTAGAAGGAATTCTAGGAAAGTTCCAAATTGACTAGTCCTTTTGGGGTGATAGCGCAGATGTGGCTAGCGCTTTTCCCTTGGTCGTTACAAAAGAAAAGGTCCACTAGCATCATCCTCAGAAAGTATAAAGATACTTACCTTCTTCTGGTTCCAAAAGGATTTCCGCACAATTGGTGACAAAGGCTTTTTTTTTTTTTTTTGGTTCCTTATTCAACACCAACAAAACAGAGAGAAGAAAGATAGAGAGAAGAAAACTTACAGTGAGAGAAGGGGATATTGAGTTCTCTTTCTTTTGGTTTCTTTCTTCTTTTCTTTTTTTATTCTTTTCCTTTGTGCTGTGTTGCTGGACGTGTGTGTAAGAGATGGAGTTTATTTTTTCTGCAAAAACGAGGGGATATCATGAGGCTCAAAGGGAGAGTTTTCTGATCCTTTGTTGCTGCAGTTGAGGGGTAGAGCGAGAGAGAGGAAGCAAGAGCAAGACAAGTTTACTTGCTGAAGAGGGATGAATGAACCGATTTTATAGCAACTTAGATGGCTAGGATTGCTTGGGTGGAAACCAATCAAAGGCTGGGAAAGGAAGACGTGGGTAGCAAGTTGAACTAAGAGCAAAGAACGTGGAAGAGGGGCTGCACTTGGCGCACATGCCTCATCATGAGGGAATGAGCATATTTTATCTATAACTAACTAATATCTAGGTTCTAAGTAAATGAACTAAGCCTTTAACTAAGTTCTTTTGGATTCCTAGATCCTGGGTATTAACATGAAAGCCGGGTATCTTCAACGTGTATGGAGGCTAGGCTGGGTTCACATGGGCTAGGCTGGGCTTTTATATAAATAAAATGGGCTCACAAATTATTAATGTTCAATTTTTGTCCAAAAGTGGGGTAGTATTTTTCACGAGTATTTTCGTGCCCTAAACGGAATCCAAAAATTATGAAATTTGGAGGATTACTAGAGAACTTCAAGAAGAGCGTTCTGGCTTTTGAATAGACCAAAACGGAGTTTGTTTGATCATATTTTCGTCATTCCAAAATTTAAGGTCCGTTTGACCTTTTATTAAATTGAAACTATAAACGCTTCTTAATAAATAAATATTTATTTTCATAAATATTCATATTTATTCTTTTGCCTTATTATTAGGTCTTAAATCATATTTTAAGATATTATATTCAATATCTCAAAATTTGGGGTGTTACATTCCTCTCCCCTTAACATAATTTCGTCCCCGAAATTCGGAAACCTTATATTGCACAAAGTTTACATTAAGGGAAGATTTTAGATTACTAAACCTTTGAAGTGTAATAACACAAATTTTAAGTGTAAGATTTATTTATCAATCATGGGTTATCCTAACCCTGATTATCATGAGAGAGAAATGACATAAGAAAATAATGTATATTTTCTTTTTGTCAATTGTCTCATTAGTGGTCTTTTATCTTATCTTTCTATTGTTGAAATTTCATCTACTATTATTAGAAAGAATGTTATCATAACCAAAAACTTCTACTATGATAAGTGGTTATTCTTATACTTTCAAAAAGGGTGTAAGAAAATAATATATATATATATATATATATATATATGGCACCATGATCTATTACATTGGTCGATTTACCGATTACGATGGGTACGAGTACTAGCCTTCTTGTGTATCAACCATCATAATCTTGTATTCATCTTTTTAAGTGTCATCGAGAACAAAAGTGTACTCGCGTTTGAGCGGGTGACTCGTATATTCAACCAATAATCTTACGTGACTTAGATTCGGTCTTCTTGGTGTGAGAATAGAGACCAACATTAAGGATGGGTAGCTCAGTACTTGCTATTCATTGCTTCCCAAGGATAATCTCCAACCTAATGAAATTACATACTCTAAACGAGATTGACTTTTCCCAAAAGAAGAATTGTCAAGACGCAGAAGTTTTTTGTCATCGTCCTCTTTGTGAATGTTGTTTGATTGCGGTGATGGCCAATTCGTCAAGGTAAACAGGTAATCATCCAATCAATCCAACGAATATTAGTGGTAGAGATAAACATTAAAAAGAATATCGGTCACAATTTATGAAACCTATTCATCTCACTTATTCTAATTACGGCTTAAGACAAATTAATCTATATCTCAAGTCTTTTATCCAACTTACACTGAGATTACCGTCGGGGTGGGAGGTCTCTACACTAAAACATCTAACTCATTAATAAAAAGTGTTATTCTAATCTTGTCACAAATACTATCTTAATGGTTGACTTAAAAATTTCATATGATTGGCTCAAATGAACGAAATACGAAATTCCTATATCACATGTAATATGCTTAATGCTATCATTTTAAGGAATGGTACCAGCTGCGACATCGGTACTTTCCTCTTCACTATCATCTTCGTTTTCACCGTTTCCTAGAATAAGTGAATATACTCGTGCTTGTGCTCTTCTTCCTTGGGGTTGTTGTTTTCCAATAGTAAAATTCTTAGGACAGTTCCTTGAAATATGGCCAAGCTTACCACATTTAAAACAATTCGGGCTTCCATTTATGCACTTTCTTGAGTGAGCCTTTCCACATTCTTTGTTGGGAGATCTCTGATTTCAAACTGTTGGTGGACGACTCTTTCCTACAGATGGTTTGGAACCACTTTCTATGGCTGTCCTCTTAGCTGGATATGTCATATGTTGCTTTGTTCGTTTCTCCATATCGTAAGCTGCTGCTAACTCACGAATTCCTCTTTCAGCGAGCGATGTAACTTCTACTAATCTGGCATAGTCTTTTATCTCCAAGAAGATCACTATCTCCTTGATATGAGGATTGAGGCCATTTTCAAATCATTCCACTTTCGATTCTTCATTGGGCATAAGGTTGGCCGCAAACTTGGCTAATTCCATAAATCTAGCAGAATATTATTCTACAATCATATTACCTTGAACGAGGTTTTGAAATTCTATCGCACGCAACTGCCTCTGGGCTCTGGGGAAAAAGAGCATGTTGTATTCAACCTTGAATAACTCCCATGTGATCACTGCATCGTCACCCAGTAGCACCTTTCTTGAATTCCACCATCTCCCAGCTTCACCTGTTAGTTTCACTCTGTTGTATCGGACTTTCTGTTCATTTGTGCAACTAAGAGTGTTATACAATACCTCTATATCCATAAGCCAAACTTCTGCTACGTCTGGCCCTTCAATGCCTTCAAATGAACGGAAATGGTAGGTAAAGAAATTGCAAAGGATATAGCCTATGCGTTCGACTCGTTCAACTGGTTGTGGAATTCGTGACAGGGCATCAACAAGGTGCCTCGTTGTGTCTGCCATAAATTGCATTAGGGCTAGGTGTACTCCATCATTCAATTGTGGAGGTGGAGGTGGAGGTGGAGGTGATAGTTCATTATCACCATTTTCATGGTGAGGTGCCTCTTGGTTAACATCATACCTTGGGCGGCGTCTAGGCGGCATAGTTTTGTTTTCTAAACAATTATTATCCATATACATAATAGGACAGTCATTAAAATATAAACAGAGATCATAATACCAGCAACCCTATTACATATATATTGTTCACACAAGTGCAACTAAAGAATTTTTACCCAAAAATTTTACTCTAACGGTTTTTTTTTTTTTAAGTTGCTCTAAATGATGAAAATAAATGTGTATTCATGTTTTCATCAAAACCTTTTTATTTATTAATGACTATCATTTATAATTATATAATCCGTCCCTTGCAAATCTATCATAGCTAATGAAGTAAACATCGACTAATATGAAAACACTTAAAGCCTACTATACAACTGTGAATATATATAGAAGTTCCAATCTACCGCTTGGAAGCTTCTACATATAGTCCCATTTACCATAATATTTTTAATCGATGGCTCAAATATATGTGCATGCAATCACTCTGTTACAGAATTCACGCCTACACATAAGTCTTAAGCTAGAAAACAATGGCATATAAGAAATATATGAAAGTATACTATGTAGTTGCAAACATATATAGGCATTCCAATCTACCACTTGCAATTGCATAAATACAAGCCCATCTACAATGTATTATTTCGAGATTGATATCATTTTCATAAAAATTTTCTTTTCAAGACATTTTCATCACTTCTAAATATCATTTCACAAATGAGGTAACAATGTTAAAAGATATACTTAAAATATTTTCTTTGGGTCCAAAACCTTGAGAAAAGATTCTTTGCAAACTTGTTATTTAGCATGCAATTACTTAAATATCGTTGGCTTAGGCTTATGTATCATGATGACTTCCTTACGGATTCTCATATACACACAGACCTTAGCTAAAAACAATGGCATCTAGCCTACTATACAGAGACACAAGTATTCCATGCTTAAGTAACACTGGTATCTCAGTACATTGAAACTTAATGCATTTTAAAAACACTAAAACAAGGCATTTTGCTTAGCTATACAATGACATCTGCATTTCCAGAAATAGGTAACACCATGCCTACATATATTGAAGCTAGTGCCTTTGAACATCAGTTGATCATGAGAGCACTGGAGTGGAACTCTAATATGCAAGCACGTCTTTGCTAAAGAACAAATAACAGTTCGCCTGACTATACATAGACATCAGCATTTATAATTCTAGGTAATGTGAACATCTAGATATTTCTAATCTCAATGCTTTTAAAACATGCAAATATGCTTCTAACCTGTAAATGAGTGTGTTACTAACCTGCAAATCGCATCAATACGTTCTCTAATACATAAATGATATTTACTAACATAATTAGCAAGAAACATATATCCATAAGGATCATACAATGCATATATTAATTTGATTATAATATATATATATATCATTGATAGAATTACACAATACAAGCATAGATGGTCATATTTAAAAATTCATAACTGTAGACAACAGTTACTAATTTCATTAGCCATCTAATTTCACACAAAGGCTTTTATAAAAAATTGTTTATTTTACCTATAGCTCTTGTGTCATTCCTAGACTTCTAAGGTCAAACATTAAGGTCTTCAAAGCAAACTACCCTGATTTCCAATTGTAGCTTACTCAAGTTACGGTATGACACTAAATTTTAATCGGTACTCAAAGCAAACCGCTTTGATACCATATTGTAACGCCCCGCCTTTTAGAAAAAGGTGTGAGTGAAAATTTTGATTTTCACATGACATTACAACCTCATCAGAGTTATAAATTGGCAGCAGAATGTATTTTTCTTTAACAATGACATGTCAAAGTTTCTAAATAAAATACTTCAAAATAGAATAAAGAGTGTGCAGTTGAACAATTACACAAAGATAGTACTGGTGCCACATATTTGGCACAGATAATTTACAACCAAAATATCATAATGTGATTATTACAAACCAACTGAAATATAAATATTTTTATCTGGATAATAACCTAATAAGCTGTAGTAGTTCACAAAATGGAGGCAACCTAGCCTCAAAAGACCACCACTAGGGTCCATCTAAGCATCTGGATAGTTCTAATACTCTTCATCCTCAAATCCTGTATTAATAAATAATACAAAGAGAAACAACAATACAAAAATACCTAAGTGAGTCTGCTATTTTCAATAATATAATGAATACTGATTTATTTATGAAATGCAACACAATGAAATAATATAAAATAAAGGTTATATATATATATATATGTATATGCAATTTATGGCCTATGGTTTCAAGTCATAGTCATAGATTGAATATATATGTAAATAAAGCAATGGCATGACAGTTTTAGATGCAAAGTTTTAATTATATCTTTGAAGCACTCCTCTCATAATGGATCATACGGTCTGTATTAGCGCGTTGATTAGAATTCTCAAGTCCGCCTTTTACGAGTTACTTAGGATCCTATGGTCCCCTGGAGCCTACGGTCCAGTGTCACCTCACAAAGTTTTATTAATCTTTTACTGGAATCCTACAGTTCCAACATAACTGAAATTCTACGGTTTTAGTGGCTTTTTTTTTTTTTTTTTTTCGTTTTACTGGAATCCTGCAATTCTAGCGTAACTGAAATCCAATGGTTTTAGTGGCTTGTTAATCAATTTAGTTAAATAGTAAAATATGCAAATTCACATGCACAACCAAATAAATAAAATAGTAAACACAATATTAAAGAAAAGGCCCACCAGCATCACCCTCAATAAGTATAAAGATACTTACCATCTTCTGCTTCCAGAAGGATTTCTACACAATTGGTGACAAAGGCTTCTAGTTTTTGTCCTTTTCTTCTTTGTTCTTTTTTTTTTTTTTTTTGTTCCTTATTCAACACCCACAAAACAGAGAGAAGAAAGATAGAGAGAAGAAAAATTAAGAAGGGGATATTGATTTCTCTTTCTTTTGGTTTCTTTCTTCTTTTCTTTTTTTTATTTTTTTTCCTTTGTGCTGTGTTGCTGGACATGTGTGTGAGAGATGGAGTGTTATTTTTTCTGCAAAAAGGAGGTGCTACCGTGAAGCTCAAAGGGAGAGTTTTCTGCTCCTTTGTTGCTGCAATTGAGGGGCAAAGCGAGAGAGATGAAGCAAGAGCAAGACAAGTTTACTTGCTGAAGAGGGATGAATGAACCAAAAGAGAACCCTTCCTTTTATAGCAACTTAGATGGCTAGGATTGCTTGGGTGGAAACCAATCAAAGGCTGGGAAAGGAAGACATGGGTAGCAAGCTCAACTAAGAGCAGAGAACGTGGATGAGGGGCTACACCTAGCGCAATTGCCTCATCATGAGGGAATAAGCATCTTTTATCTTTAATTAACTAATATCTAGGTTCTAACTAAATGAACTAAGTCTTTAACTAAGTTCTTTTAGATTACTAGATCCTGGGTATTAATGTAAAAGTTGGGTATCTTCAACGTGTATGGAGGCTGGGCTGGGTTCACATGGGCTAGGCTGGGTTTTTATGTAAATAAAATGGGCCGACAAATTATTAATGTTCAATTTTCGTCCAAAACAGAGGTAATATTTTTCATGGGTATTTTCGTGGCTTAAGAGGAATCCAAAAATTATGAAATTTAGGGGTTAGCTAGAGAACTTCAAGAAGAACGTTCTAGCTTTTGAATCGACCAAAACGGAGTTTGTTTGATCATATTTTCGTTATTCCAAAATTTAAGGTTCGTTTGAACTTTTATTAAATTGAAACTATAAACGCTTCTTAATAAATGAGTATTTATTTTCTTAAATGTTCATATTTATTCTTTAGCCATATTATTAGGTCTTAAATCATATTTTAAGATATCATATTCAATATCTCAAAATATGGGGTGTTACAGCTGGTCAATGTAGGGTGCCTCCTCTTAATACCTATTCTCCAACCTCGGGGGGTCTTTCGGTGTACTCTGACTGGGTCATTTAGTGTGCGAATGAGATTTATCCCGTTGTAGGGATCTCGTATGTGGGTCATAAGCTGCAATTGTTGGACCTCGTAACTTTTCTTGAAAAGGAACGTCATAATGAAGAGCTGGGAGCCCTGTCGAGAGGTGGCACGAAAGGCAAGAAGGAGGTCAAGAATTTGGAGAGCTCTATTAACAATGATGCTAGAGGTTCTTGCTTAAGCTGTGGTAAAAGGAAGGTAATGGGTCATCCAATTCTGTTGATTCAATCTTGGAATGTGAGGGTGCTGAATAAGAAGAGCAAATGCCTAAGGATTAGTAACTTGCTCAAAGATTGGAAGGTGGATATTATTTGTATCCAACAAACCAAGGTTCGTGGTTTGTCGCGTTGTGCACAACTTATGGGGTTGCGATAATGTGGACTGGTGCTGCTTGGACTCTAGTTGGGCCTCTAAGGGAACCTTGATCATGTGGGATAAAAGGGTGATGGATAAGGTAGATGACTGATTGGGAGTTTTCACCCTCGCAATCTCCTTCAGAATTGTTATGGATCGATTCGTCTAACTTTTGCAAGTGTTTGCGGTCCAAATTCTGGTAATGATAGAAGATTGCTTTGGGATGAGCTGGCTGGGATTATTAGTTGATGGAACTTACCGTGGTGCATAGGGGGTGATTTCGATGTTACTCAGTTCCCTGGTGAAAGATCTGGTGAGGTTCGTCTTTGTTCTACTGTGAGGGATTTCTTTGATTTTATCTCTCATCAAGATCTCATGGATCTTCCTCTCGCTAATGGCTCTTTTACTTGGTTACTCAAGATCCTCTTGTATGGTCTAGGATTGATCGTTTCCTTGTCTCCCCATATTAGGAAGCTCAATTTCCAGTGGTTTTATAGAAGAGGCTTTCTCGTCTCTATTCGGACCAATTTTCGATCCTTCTTGATTGTGGTGATGTTTCTTGGGGGAGCAGACCTTTCAAATTTGAGAACATGTGGCTTAAGACTGTAACGCCCCAAATTTGAGCCAGCAAATTCGTAAGCAGAAACTTCCGGTTCCCACGTGACGTTACTACATCAGAGATAACTCTCGCAGCGGAATATAAATTTGTTTTCTTTAAAAGATACATCAGAGTTTATTGAGTGACGAATGTAATTAAAGTATTACATTCCAAATTGATACAAAGAAATTACTACAATCATTAACGACATTAATAAACAGTTCTAATTCTTCAATGCTAACAAAATCCAATCCTTGAGCTTTATACTCTTTCGTACCTGCATCATGGGCTATACCGCCCATATATAAATATATGGGTCAGTCAACTGCTTTCAACAATGATAAGATTACTGATTTATTTAAATATATGCAATGCAACAAAATGTAGTGCACAATATGATGGCAATTAAAAACACTTAATGCTAAGGACTCAAACTCTAGAATCTCTATTCTCTTGCCTTGGGCCTCTAACCCAAGGACCTCTATTCTCTTGCCAAGGGCCTCTAACCCAGGGACTTCTATTCCTCAGAGCTTCAAACCCACCAACCTGGGTTGTCTATCTCTCTCAGAGCCTCAAACCCACAAACCTGGGTTGTCTATCTCTCTCAGGGCTTCCTATCTGTCTCTATACCTTAATACTAAAACATGTCATATTACATACAATATGCTCCAAACAAGTTGCATACTATTAAATAAAGCAGATATCAAAACATTAAAGAAAGCTCTACGTGTATCACTCTGAGTGAGTAAGGAATACTCACAGTCTTTTTTGTACAGTCTCTCAGTTCATCATCTGCATAATTATAAATACATATACACATAAAATGTTAACATTATCTACTACAAAATCTTAATTCTATTTATAAACCTCTTTGCCTAATGTTATTATTATTATTAGTTTTAACACTTAAACCATCCTCTAATATTTTTAATAGTACAGATTATCCATTTTCCATATTATTCTACATATGATTTAAACACTCAATAAATATAATATACTTTAATAAGTTATTTATTAAAATATTCAATTCTATATTTATCAAAGTTATAATCTAACATACTTATTGATTGATTTCATGTAAGTATATACCATTAAGTTAATTAAAAACCCAGAAACTCACATTAAGGATTTTACTAGAAAATCTAGTGAAAACGGTGAGTTTGGTCACGGGAAGTCGCCGGAAAAGTCGCCGGAAGACTCTGCCGGAGACGGGTCGCCGGCGGGTCGGGTCTCCGGGTTCGGGTCAATCAGATTGGGCTGGACTCGGTTACTGCTTGCTGGACTGGGCTCACGGGTCATGGGTTATGGGCTACTTGCTGCCGGGTCGGGTTTGGGTAACCGGGTCACTGTTTGCTAGGATGGCTGGGATCAGCCCACGGGTTCTTGGGTTCGGGTCTTCACGGTTCGGGCCTCACGGGTTCTTGGGTTCCGGGTTGCGGGTTGGGGCGTCGAGAGCTGGGCTGCTGCTGGGTCGTCGAGTCTAGCTTCACGGCGATGACAGGTTCGACGGTGCAGGCTACTGGATCGAGTCTCCGTCCATAGATCAGTCGGGTTTCAGATTCACGGTTGGCTTGCCGGGTTGCTGGATCGGGTCTTAGCTTCACGGCGTCGGCGGATTGATGGTTCAGGCCACAGGATCGGGTCTTAGCTTCACAGATCAGCCGGAAATTGAGTCTTGCCCACCGGAAATCAGGTTCTGATCTCACCGGCGTCAACGGGTTCTGCTCAGGTCTGCTACGGTATCTCTGGGTTCGTCGGTCACGGTTGGGTTGGGTCTGCTACGGTACTCCATAGTCGGCCTGCTCGTCGGGGTCACGAGTTTGGGGGTCGTCGGCTTCACCGGATCGGAGCACGGGTCGCAGGGAAGCAGGGCTAGGTGCGCGGGTCGGAGGGTGTTGGCCTGGTTGCGGGTCCTCTGGGTTCTGCTCTTATCGGATAGCACAACCGGAACCGGCATGAATCGCACTTCTGGGTTTCACGAGTCATCGCCGATTACCCAGTCCTCCCGATTTCCCAGTCACTGCTTCACAGATTTCAGTCTCCTCCTCTCTTTGAATCTTCCTCTCTCACAAACTCTCTCTGACTCTCAGTCTGCATCTCTCTCTCCCGATCTCTCGCTCTCTCAAACTCTATCTCGACTTCTCTCTTCTCTCACTCTCTGGCTCCCACTCTCTGTGTCTCACTGAGTGTCTGTGATCGGCGAGAAATAGGAGGATAAAAGAATAAAGAAAGGAAAAGAAGAAGAAGGAAGATGCTGACAGATAAAAAGAGGAAAGAACAAAATAATAATTAAATAAAAGAGGCAGAAAAAAGAAGAAAGGAGAAGATGCTGAAAGTAAAAAGCATTTATTATTATATTATATATTTTCATAAGTGGTTGGTGTTGGACCATTCCACGCACTTGTTGTCTTTCATAATTGCAAGCACAACTTGCAATTGTATAAATATATATATATATATATATTACAACAAGTGTATGGTGATGCTGAGTGGGGAAAGAACGAGCTGAATTTTAAACTACAAGGTGGTGAGTAGTAGGAGCTGGAAATCATGTTGTTTGGATAAGGGTCTAATTAAAACGTAGTGGAGGACGGCTGAATTGTTTAGAAGAAAATAAAGCATCAATCTCCTGCAGATTAAGTTAATCTGTAGGTATTTTTACATTAGGTCTTTATCATTTTAATAACTCACTAGAGTATAATTTAAAACCCGTTTTGAGTATAGTTGGTTTCATAAATAAAGATATTTTATTACCAACATTATTACACATATTATTATTACACTAGATAGTAAAGTGTCAAATAATATTTTGTACAATTATAAAATAAGGTTAGTTAATCTAATGATTAATTATTTTGTCTATTTTAACTCAGTAATTTTTTTTTTGTTATAAATTAATTATCAGTTTTATTAAAATACAGTTCATTAAATTAATTGAAAGTATTTATAAAATAATTTATAAGACGAATGATTATTCACTCACATAGATAATCATTATTTTATTCCTTAACCTTATTATTCTATAAAAAAATGTGTTTTAAAAATCTGGGGCGCTACAAAGACGAAAGGTTTTGTGGGGCTGGTGAAACATTGGTGGGATTCTTATTCATTTCAAGGTACGCCTAGTTTTATTTTAGCTTGCAAGCTTCAAGCTTTGAAACAAGATTTGAAAAAATGGAATGAAGAGGTTTTTGGTAATGTAGAAAGGAACAAAATGAAACTTTTTGAAGAGCTTTAGGCTTTTGATGCTATTGAAGGTAGTAGGGCTTTAGTTGAGGAGGAGCTACTCAAGAAGGCAGAGGTTATTAGAGAGTTAGAGAGGTGTTCTGTTTTGCAGGAGGTGAGTTGGAGGCGGAAATCGAGGGTGATGTGGTTAAAGGAAGGAGATAAGTGTACTAAATTTTTCCATTCCATAGCCAATTCAAATAGAAGGTACAACTCTATGGATTCATTATTGATTGGCGATACTCCTCCTTATAATCAGACAGAAATAGGCGAGCACGTTGTAAAGTTCTATCAAAAGCACTTTTCTGAGCCATGTAAGTGGAGGCCTATGGTGGATGGTATCTCCTTTGATTCTATTTTGGAATCTAAGGTTAGATGGTTGGAGAGAGCTTTCAAGGAGAAGGAGGTTAGGAAGGTAGTGTTACCTATAAATGGCGATAAAGCGCTCGGATGTTTTGAGCTTCCAAGCGTGCTCGGATGTTTTGAGCTTGGACATTATGAAGGTGTTTAATGACTTTCATGCTTGAGGTTTATTTGAAAAAAGCCTTAATGGTTCATTCATTTCGCTTATTGCAAAGATTTTAGGTGTTAACTCCCTCAAAGACTTCCAGCCTATTATTCTTGTGGGAGGAATTTACAAGATTAATGATAAAGTTTTAGCAAATAGATTGAAGTCGGTTTTGGAGAAGGTCATATCCAAATCTTAGAGTGCCTTCATCAAGGGTAGGTAAATCCTAGATCCTATCCTTATTGCCAATGAATGCCTTGATAGTAGATTAAGATCTAGGGAGCCAAGCGTCATATGCAAAATGGATCTGGAGAAAGTATACGACCATGTAAATTGGGATTTTCTTTTGTATATGTTGAGGAGGTGTGCCTTTGGGGGAAAATGGTGTTCGTGGATAGCTCATTGTATTTCAAATTTAATTCCTGTAGGGAATGTAGATCAAGTGGAATGGTTAGCCAGAATCCTATGGTGTGGGGTTGCAATCCTGCCAATGAAGTATCTTGGTATTCCTTTGGGAGCTTCCTATAAGTCTACTCATATTTGGGAAGGTGTAATTGATAAGATAGAGCATCGATTGACTAGTTGGAAAAGGTTGATAAGAAAGATAGACAGGAATAAAGATGGTTCAGCCTATGGCCTACATCCACACGTCAAAACATTTACTTGGCTACATCTTTGCTTGATTCATTTGATTGTATACAAGACTCTATTTATAGAGAAATAGTTTGCACATTATAAGTCTTTTTTACTTCTACATTAACAACAATAAATCTAATTTATCATTTTGTAATTCTTGTCTTTTGAGTTATTGTAACTCTTGTCTCTTTAATGATTTTAATTCTTATATCTTCAGTTCTTGTAACACTTGTCTCAATATGACTTATCAATGCTTAAGGTGAAAGAGAACCACAAAACCAACTATAAGTAATTTCAAATGGTAACAATTTCAGATGATGACAATGCCTTTGGAACTGTTCATATGTATAGGTTTCTTTCTAGCCTTTCTAAGCAAGTACACTGACCATTTTATATTACCTTTGGAGCATTTATCTTAGCTCAGCGAAAATAGTTAAAAAAAATTATTTTAAGTGATTTATAGAAATAAAAAATAAAAAAATTCCTCATCTACCTAATTACTTTGACTATTTGCTATCATGCTGATAAGCTCAACACTGCATTTAAAATGATCATGCAGTGTGAAGTTTTGCGTCCACATGAACTATTGTCCTAGTGAGAATCAACATGGCTCCATGCCATCACTTACTACTTTAGTCGTGTAGTGTAAAGGACGAATCCAGATCCTTTCCAATTCATTAAAACTTGGAGAGTAGCCGGTTGAGGGCTTAAATCTCTTTAAAGAGATCTAAGCCCAAAAATAAGCCACATGGCTTTCTTTTTTTTTTTCTTCTTCTTTGAAAACAAAGAAATACTTTCAGGCAAATCTCTCTCTCTCTCTCTTCCCTGAAATTAGTCAGCCAGCTGTTCCTTTCTCCTATCGACGCTATCCTCTCTCTCTCTCTCCTCTCTCTCTCTTTTCTCTCTCTCTCTGGCCGGCCAACTTGTTTCGCTGGTGCAATCAAAGCCAACATTTCCATCCCCCTAAGCACTTTAAGTCGAGGTGTTGGCCAGCAGTGTATTCAAGGAGATGGTTCCTTGCGCTTTCATGTACAAAGCACGAAAATCTCAAATCCTATGCATTTTCTCTAGCCCATTCACAACGAAAATCTGTCCCTCTTAATACTTTTTTATACTTTGCCAGAAACTTCATTTCAAATATGAATATATTGATGCCGATGAAATCAAATTACGTAACAGGTTGTTGAATTTTATTTCTGATGTTTTGTTGCTTGTTTTTGATCCTCAGGTTTATACGAAGGATATTGTAAACTTTCTCACCTCAAGAGCCTGCAGATCGATTAGTTTCCATGGCGTCTTTGATGAAAAATAAATATGACTTCTAATTTACCATGTGTGTGCAACGTGTAACAAAATATTGTAAATGCGAAATTTAAAGAACACAAATATTTTGTTAACGAAGTGGAAACTCAATTAAGAGAAAAACCACTCCAGGGCAGCTAAACCCAGGAAATCCACTATCAAAAGACAAAGATAGTACAAAAACAGTAACACTCACATATCCCTATACAGTGATCGTATTATAGACTTTGACACGTAACCCAATTTGAACGCCTCCCAACTAAGTCTCTTACTTAAAGGGGTCTTCTATGATTTCTTTACTTTAGGGCACTTCCCTAAGATAGGCTTCAATTATGAGCACAGCAACAGCACAACGTCTTCACAATTTCTCCCTAAATACCCTCTCTAAGCCCTAAGAAATTCTATACTGAATTCTATAAATAATACATGATTAGACGCCTCTATTTATAGGCCCAACAGACCTAAAACGAGTTTGAAATGGATTTCTCTACGCTGCGTCCGAACGGTGACTGAGAGCGTCCAGACGGTCTTCAGTGCAACCAGCTTTCCAAAAAGCGCTTCAAATATTTTCATATTTGGACCTCTTCTAGACAGTGTTGTCCTAGCATCTAGACGGTTGCACTTCTGCTGCATGTAATTACCATAATAAGGACTGCGATCGGACAGTGTTGCCCTGACGTCCGAACGGTTGCAATTCTTCTCCACGTCTTGCCTTATTAAGGATCGCGCCCAGATGATGTAGCCTTAGCATCCGGATGGATGCAGCAGTCTTCCCATAAACGTGTCTGCAAAGAAAAACCTAATTCTTGTCGAACTCTAAAGAGCGTCCGGGCGTGTTGCCATGATGTCCGAACGAATGTAACCTTGAACTAATCGAATCTTCTAGACTTTGATGGGAGTCCGAACGCATGACTGGGCCGTCTGAACGAATCTTGGGATCCGACTTGTCTGAGTTGGAATCTGCACAGAATCTTCTTTTGAACATCTTGAACCATTTTTTTGAAATGAAGACTCTGGAAAAAAAAAAAAAAAAAAAAAAAAAAAAAAGGGCACCTCTGATTATGTAGCAACATTACATAATAATAGTGATTTTGTTAAACAAAATGCAGCCAACACAAACTAACATTCGATCTCTGAGTTAAATTTAGAGGAATCAAAACGGAAAAAGAGGAGGAAAACAGAGGATGAAGCGCGAGATCCGAATATGGGACCCAAATCCAGGTGGAGATCAGAGACATAGCAAAGGATCTACTCTACCAAGCTTTTTGAGGCACTCTGACAGGTGCGCCAGGTTCTAGCCGTGTTGGCCTAAGGGCGGACCCGGTAGAGCCGTGCGATTTTGTCGAGTCAATTGAGATGAGACTTGGTGATGGAAACAAGCACAAGAAGGCAACCGATTTCAGGGAAGAGATAGAGAGAGAGAGAGAGAGAGAGAGAGAGAGAGAGAGAGAGAGAGAGAGAGAGAGAGAGAGAGAGAGAGAGAGAGATTTCCCCAAACACTAAGCTTCATTTTCAAAGAAAACGGAAAAAAAAAAATAATAATAATAATAATAATAATAAAAAAATCCATGTGGCTTATTTTTGGGCATAGATCTCTTTAAAGAGATCTAAGCCGTCAACTGGCTACTCTCCATTTCTAATGAACTGGAAAGGATCCAGATCCATAAAGGAGTAGGGCCAATAGGCAGCTTGTGATGCGGTCAAGTCATCGTGTTGTCAAATCAAGGGCTAGAGTTTTTTTTATATGGTAGGCCCAATGGTAAACGTGAACACATTGAAATGGAAAGAGAACATTTTTTTTTTTTAGATACATGAAAAAGAACTACAAACTAAAGCCAAAGCTTAAATAAAATTACAACATACAAGGGCTGGGCAACCCAACAAAAATTATCTAGGAATGAAAGTATGCGGAGGCAATGCATCGAATTAAGATGCAGGCCTATTAATGCTTAGCATGGATGTCAAGAACCTGGGCCACCAGTAAAGGGACCCAAAAATTGATATAGAGAAAAACTTGGAGAACATATATAAAACAAAAGGCCCAGAAAGACAAAAGAGAAAAAATATACACAACACTGCACTGGAGGAGAGAAGAGGTTGGGAGTCACCATTGGCGGCGCGTGAAGACCAAGCGCCACCACTGGAAGACCTCTCTCCAACAGAGGCCACCGGGAGCTGTCGAGAACCGCCAACAACAGGGCCAGGTGAAGGATGGAGGGAGAAACGTGACCACTACGCGCCAGAAAGGGAAACAAACTCCTTGGCGTGTGCATGCCACGCTCTGATGCGTGGACGTCGGGAGAGATAGCGGCTGGTGTCGATAGAGATGGAAGACGCCAATGAACCCATTCGAGAAGCGCGTGTTGTGCAAAAGTTGACGGAGGAGCGTAGATCTAGATCCAAAAATTTTGACCCAAGAACCTAGCCAAAAATCGCAATAGACACAATGGAGGGGGATGGCCAGTGAGAGTTGTGTTGAAAGGAAGGAAAGCAAGTTAAATACCTCGAAGGAGGTGGATAAGGCTATAGCAACCTTGCAGTTGGTGTGTTGTGATCAATGGCAAAGTCAGAATTTTGGTTCAGAGAGTCAAGATTAAAAAAAAAAATTAAATAAAAATTGATTAAAAACAATTGAAGATAAAATTGATTCAAAAAAAAATTACTAGTAAGAAATACACACACTTCACTACTTTAGTCGCATAGTGTAAAGGAGTAGGGCAAATAGGCAGTGTGTGATGCGGTTAAGTCAGCGTGTTGTTCATATCAATGCCGAGTGGGCAAATTATCTTATTACCAACTACCGAAAACTCACCGACCGCCACAGAATCAGAATAAATATTTTTTTGAAAATATAGTCAGTTGGTGGTTGGGTAAAAGTTAATTTTCGTCGGTTACCGACCCGACATAGCTAAACGACATCGTTTGACTTGTTATAAAAACAGTGCCGCTTTGATAACTAGTAAAACGACGTCGTTTAGATACTTTATATATACAGATTGTTTTTCCAAAAATCCAAAACCCAAATCTGTTGTAGCAAACCTAACCTTAGAGCTCGAGCAACTCGAGTCACTACCTCCCCGCCGCCACTCCCATCTGCTCTGTCTTTAACATCTTTGTCTCACGCCCAAAGAAGACACAAAAATATTGAGTGGAATCTCTGTTTATGTGTCGGCTCTGCAATTTTCTTATCCTTCCTTTTGATGGGTCTCTCTGTTTCTTATTCTTCTCCTTCCGCTTCCATTTTAGGTGCTATTAGTGTTGCCTAATTCTATCTTTTTATGAATATGTATGTGGTTCTTTATATATATTTTATCTTTTTTCCTAGTGTCTGTGTTATACTTGCACATAGACATAGTATCTTTGAATCTCATCTCATGTATCTTTTGACCGGAACCTTCAAGCTAGAAAAGGTGTGTTAATCTTCACCACTGATTTCTTTCTTTTGGATCAGAAATTGCCTAGGGTTTAGCCAACTTTGATTCGGAGCAAATTCATACATTTCTGCAGAGTCTCTTTCCGAATTACCAGACTGAAAATTACCGAATTATCCGATTTTTTTGAATTATCCGAAAATTTAGAAAATATTCTTTCTTGGAAAAAAAGTCAGATAATTATCCAATTTATCCAACTATTTCAGTCGAAAGTCGGTGAAGGAGTTTCCAATACCGACTTACCCGATACCAGGCTTAATCACTGGCCAGAGTGTTTTTATATGGTAGGCTCAATGGCATATACTATACACATTCAAAAGGAAAGGGAACGTTACCAAAAAAAAAAAAAAAAAAGATGAGACGCGTGCGTTTTTGTTCTGGTTCTGAAATCGGTTTCAGACTTTAGGTTTAGTGGGCATGTCTCACCCAATATTAATTGAAAAGAAAATACCAATAATTATTTATGTATGCTGAATGGAAAGATGTATTTCACTTTTACAAATACCAATTTTTTTTCCAAATTTTTGCTTTCTCGTTACATGAGCAAGTTGTTAGAACATTTAAACATATTATGCTTAACTAACAGGCGCAGCGGAAAATAAAAGATAGGGATCTAGGCTTACCTCTAGCCATCTTTGCTCAAGCGTTTCCACGATCCATCTGAAGAAAACCAAAAAAATACTATTTGAGAGATCTTCTAACATATGCCTATAACTGTATCGCCGTACTGATGGTGTACACAGGCTGTTTATTTATAGGCTAGGTCAGGGACCCTCAAATATGGTAAATACTGTATTGTTCCTCCCATCAAGGAAACAATATTATTAATTGATTTTAAATCAATTAAACGATTCCATTACGGTAATCTAAATTAATAGAAATTACTATAACCGTAATACCGTATATTATATTAAAATAAATATAATAAACACCGTATATGTGGCATATAGGCCATATATGGAGATAATATCTTATATTCTCCCACTTGGCCTTTATGACACATGACCTTATGGTATTAGGTTCTTTAGTTTGGCCAATCACTTATGGAATCCTCCCACTCAGATAAGAAATGTTTCACATGAATCATGGCGATAAAACCATTATAAAATTAGGTCATCCCTTCCATGTATCACAATGTAAAACACTTCTTACATAAGTACCTTATGGATAATCAAGCTTTATGAATGAACTTCCTATAAGTCATTCGGATCCAACTTTATTTATCCCCATAGATAAATAACAAATGTGCACAAAATCTTTATTATAATAACTTTATGTCTATAGACCAAAAAGAGACAAACCAAGCAAAATGAATTAATGAGTCTCATATACTCCGCATGACTTTATACTTTCTTTACCGGTAAACTTTAAGTCATAAGATTTGCAGTCATTAATTCAGTACTTATATGCTCAATAGACCCTTTATGTCTCTTAATGTTACCTCTCATACTGAGATATTTGATGTCGATTTACTTCTACTTTTACTCTTTATTCTTATAAAAGAAAGCTATAGTGGAATTACCGCAGAGTATTTTTATGGTCTAACTGTAAAATCGACAATAGTAAGACTTTCAACAAAAATGTCTCATCCATCATGTCTGTGTACCAAATTCATAGCATGTAAGAATTTTAGCTTTCTTGGTAGACATAGCAATTATAGTCTACTTCCTACATCTCTAGGATATATCCCTCAATAAAAAGATATATACCCTAAAGTAGACTTTCTACTATCTACACAATCAACAAAACTCAAATTTGAACAACTAACCACCTCCAAATGGAAAGTGTATCTTTAGGTTAAATTGTACTTCTTGGTTCCTTGCATATACCACATGACTTTATTTGTAGCACTTTATTGACCCAGTATTCTTACTGTCAGTCTAATGGTTAAGTCTAGTGCAAGCCTGTGCTTGCATTGGGTTACATAATGTAGATGCTTACAAAAGACTTTTCATCTACCCTTGTTCCAATACATTTTGGGACAAAAATCTGTATTGAATTTGTCCATCTTAGTTGCTATTGAAGGTGCAAAATCCTTCATTTTAAATCTTCCCAAAACTTTTTAAATTTAGGCCTTCCAAGACAATGTTAATATTCTTTGTCTCTGTGAATCTCTATGTCAAAAGACATAAGAGGTTTCACCCAAATCCTTCATTTCAAAGTTTTGTGAAAGGAACTTCATGTAACAAACCTAAATCACCATTTGCAAAAATAATATCTACATATGGGTCTAGAAATAGTACTTTACTCTCACTGTAAAAAGGTATATATACTAATTAACAAAGTTTTCAATAAACAATAAAGCAATAACCTTGTAAAAAATATATCACCGATGAGAGATCTGTCACAACCCATAAATAGAATTCTTTAATTTGCAATCTTTCTAACTGTTATTTATAAAACCCTTTGATTGTTTCATGTAAACCTCTTACTTGAGATCCCCATTCAAGAAAGTTGTTATCACATCCATTTCATGTAGCTCTAGGTTAAAATGAGTTACTAATACTATGATTATCTTGATGAACCATTCTTAGACACTGGAGAGAATGTTTCATGATAATCAATGCCTTCCTTATGAGTAAAACCATTGGCTACGAGTCTAGCTTGACTTTTGAGCCATGGATTTATCTCTTACTTCATGGCATTGAACCACAATGTGGAGTTTTTTCCACTCATAGCATGTGAAAACAATTTTAGATCATCTTTATGTCCAATGTCAACATCAGACTCTGGGAGGTATACGACATGATTACTAAGAATTGTTGATCTCTTTATTCTATAGGATTTTCTTAATTCTACGTCCTCTGTGTTTTGCAAAGTCTAAGAAGATTCAAATTGAACCTATTCTTCATACGTTGACATTTCTAAAATTGACTGTAACTTAGGGTAATCAATTTGATTTTCCATAAGTACAATCAAACATCTTTCATATGAAGGAGCTTAAGTCAACTCTCATGTTTCCTCTAAGTAAAATCTTTGAGGATAAACACTCCTACTAGGTTCAACATCCTCTAGAAATTTTGCAATCAACAACTTTAGGATTATATGAAGGATAATAAAACCTAAAACCCCTTCGAGTTTACTGAATAGCCTATAAAAGATCCGATGGTTGTCCTTGAATCCAATTTCCTTAGGCGAGGATTATAAATCCCCTCTTTAGCAAAACATACACCATATGTGTAAATAATTTAAACTTGGCTTCCATCCATTTCATAAAAAGGTGTCTTAAGGACAACCTTAAATGAAATCCTGTTTAACATATACACAACGGTCTTCAAAGCTTTACTCTATAAGGGTAATAGCAGATTAGTATTACTAATCATTTCCCTTTTGTGTGTACCTACCGTAATACTCAATGCCTATATCAGATCTTATGATCTTCATATTGTTTCTCTTCTTATTCCTTATAGGTATTGAAAGCATTCAATACCTCAGCTTTATTATTTAGAAGATAGAGATACATAAACCTTATATGGTCATCACTAAAAGAGATAAAAATATCTTTGACCATTTAGGCAATGAGTATGAAAATGTCAACACCTTTCAATGTACATGATCTCAAGAATCTCAAAAGGCTCTATTTGGCACCTTTAGTGGTCTTGTTGGTATGATTTCTCTTATGCAGTCCACATAAGTACCAAAGTCAAAAAATTACCGACTTTTATTTTTTGTATGGAGATATATTTCAATCTCTAAAGCCATAACAAGAGCATTTTTAAATTCACAAAGACTCTACTTTACGTCAACATCAGTATGCAGAAATAAACAAATAATTTTTTTTCAAAAGTTAGGATCTAAGTCAATTTTAAATAGACTTTAAATAAACCCCCATCCAATATTCCACCCAAAATAAGAAAAATTTCAAGTTTAAAATAAAATTGAAATTTTTAACAAACTAAACTAGAAAAATAAATTTCTAAAAGATTATGGAATATAAAATATTTTGATGTCAAAAATATAACTGAATTTTAAAATTAACCTATAGATCCCAACAACCTTCAATTATAAACACGTGTTATTCATTTTAAGAAAACTCTGCATTTGAGTTGACAACGTGGATTGTTAAACTATAATCAATCCACAACATATTTGAATGAGTCACTAAAAGAGATTCACGACATACTAGATATATGCAATTATCTTTATTTTAAGTCATTTATCATACTTCATGTAATCTTTTTTTATATGCCCTTAATTTTTCTGATTGCAAGATAAATAGGTATCTTGATTGCCACAATACTTTTTTGGCACCCTATTCTCATGCTTTAACTGTTGGGCATGATTGCATTTATCGGCCTTTTCCTGAATGATAATGTGAATACTTTATAGATTCTCTCATCTTCTTGAAAACACATGGTTAGAAGTTCCTTTACTAACCATTTATCTTTATGTGTGTTACAAGATAAAATTTCACACTTAGAATAGAGAATTCAAAAAAATGAAATAGACCAATAATAACTTAAAAATTCTCAACCTTTAGGGACTTAAGTTAAGCTATAATATCTTTCATTCCCATAATGGGATTAGAAACACTTTGGAAACTGTCAAGGGTTTATCTTTAAAGCTTTTTCTATTAGGGTGTTGGCCAAGTTTTGTTTGAACTTACTAAATATTCATAAAGAACCTTTATAAAATCTTTAGCCCTAAACCATTCAGGAATAAATTCCCAATGCCTTTAGTGACATGAGATTTCATAAACATCTAACATAGGTGATTACATGACTCCCACCGTTCATTCTTAATAATCTCATGTAGCATACTTAATTCCGTGAGAGTAGGTGGTTTGTCCACACAGAGCGCCATGTTTCTAGCACCCCAAGTGAAAAAGCATATTAATCCTTTTTCAGCCAGAAAAAATATTACCTTATAGTATTGGAATATAAAACTACCAAAAGGTAGAGTAATAAGAATAGCTGCAATGATCAAGAAAATAAAATAAGAATACTTTAATGCTATAAAGTAACTTTATTTCAAATTAGCCAATGCCAATTTAAACAGTAAATGTCAACCTACCTGTGGGCAAATGTTGCATCACGCATGAAATTTACCCTTTATTAATAAGACTAATAAACTTAAATATTAATAAATAAAAATTCTCCGTACCTGTGGGCAACCGAGAGAAATTTTACTTTTAATATTAAATTTGTTACCTTATTCTAATTAAATCATAAAAATAAAAACCTCCTTGTGGGGATAAGTAATTAAATTTATGAATTAATTACAACATGATGTTAGTTTTTCTATATAAAGTTCATGTGTACGATCTTTATGCAACTATTATAAAATCAAGATATTGTAGCTCTCTCAAAATCATAATAATCACGCTGCAATTCATGAACATCTAATAAAATTCTTTATGAGGTTCATGCGTGTAATGTTGATGTAATTATCATTAAAAATTGGGAAGTTGTAGCTCTCCCAAAATTATTATGATAATTACGTGTGTGTAATCTTGATGCAATTATCACTCAAAATTTGAGATGCTGTGGCTCTCCTAAAATTATCATGATAATTATGACTTCATTAACATCTAACAATTTTATAGATGCCCCATAAATAACCCCAATAATATAACAAACCAATACCTAAATGGGGTAAACATCATTTTTCAATGTGCAACCAGGTGAGTTCTCAGGAAAGTGAGGGGGGTCACTTGGACACACTTAAATCCCAAAACTTTCCTAGTCAGAACTTTTCTAAACATTGCATTCTTGGATATTGCCGTAAACACACCAACATATATGGTATTGTTAATTATTCTTAGGTCTAGGCATCAAACAATTTATATTTAAACAATATAAATTCAACAATTAAAATATATTCCTCAATTCATGTATTAGAGAAACAATAATATTAACACAGAACACTGTAAATCATAAAAGAAATAAAATTGCAATATTAGGATATAATAAATTACATGGCCCAATGGTTTAGTAGGTGGCATTAGACCCTTTATAGAACCCAAGTTCTAAACCCCCACAAGAGCCTATGGTTTTTAATTCTTGATGGGCTATTGAAATGGGTTAGGCTTCTGGGTCACAAGACTCTAAATGGGCTACTGTATTGGGCAATTGGGTCAACCTAGTTAATCGGGTCGGGCCTCTGGGTCTATGTATAATGCTGGCCCAAACTGAGTCAGCCCACTTAAATGGCCCAAAGCTGCATGGGTTTTAAAAAACCCTACCCGAAAATATACCCAACCCAAAAACCTTAATGGGTTGAAACCCTACCCGGTCACCAAGCAACCCGACCCGTAATGTTCCAAATGGGTTGAAAACCCTAAAAATGGAACCCTAGCCGCCACCCCTTTATGAAAATACCCATATCAAGATTACGGCAACTTAAAAATAGGTAGTATATCACAATACACAAAATAGTGATAATAAAAATAAAAAAAAAATAAAAAAATAGCCATATCAAATTTATGGGTTTTCAAAAGTATGTGAACAACAAATTTAATTGTATTCACAAAACATCTACTGGATTGAACAAAAATATGTTCACAAAATTATGATTTAACAACCGAACGTGAACAATAAAAAACAAACTATGTTCACAGAAATTA
Source organism: Alnus rubra (assembly GCA_028654335.1). Classification (NCBI taxonomy): domain Eukaryota; kingdom Viridiplantae; phylum Streptophyta; class Magnoliopsida; order Fagales; family Betulaceae; genus Alnus; species Alnus rubra. The sequence goes on along the minus strand of JAJPGS010000125.1, from coordinate 685,679 downwards.
TAGATTCAACAAAAACTTATTGCTAAGCAAAATAGCATAAAGGTGGCTCTGATACCACATGTTAGAACATATAAACATATTATACTCAACTAACATGCATAGCGGAAAATAAAAGACAGGGATCTAGGCTTACCTCTAGCCATCTTTACTCAAGCGTTTCCATGATCCATCTGAAGAAAACCAAAAAAAAAAATACTATTTGAAAGATCTTCTAACTTATGCATATGACTGTATCGTTGTACTGATGGTGTAAGCAAGCTGTTTATTTATACGGTAGGTCAAGGACCCTCAAATATGGTAAATATCGTATTGTTCCTCACATCAAAGAAACAATATTATTAATTAATTTTAAATTAATTAAACGATTCCATTACGGTAATCTAAATTAATAGAAATTACCATAACCGTAATACCGTATATTATATTAAAATAAATATAATAAACACCGTATATGTGGCATATAGGCCATATATAGAGATAATATCTTACACAGGTTCATTTTCTTTGAATTTTTTTTTCTTTACTTTTTTCACGAAATTGATTTTCAAGTTTTCACAAAATCCAAGTTTTCACGAAAACTGAGAAATAAAAAATCGAAAAATAAAGGAACGTAGTGGACAGCATCTTCGTCTTGTTTTGAGAGAGAGCGAGAAATTAGGTTAGAAGAATAAAGGTCTTTTTAGACGAGATTGAGAGTTTTATAGACACATTTCAAAATTGGTTTACTCAAAAGTGTACATAATGGGACATTACTTAAACTTTAAAAAAAAACATGTTATAGAAATGTTAGGTTGTACACTTATGTATTTCGTCCAACCCACCCTACGTGGATATCTCTTTGTTTGTTTATTATTATTTGTTTTAAAACAAATAAAATAATAAATGAAGAATAATAACTTAAAGAAATTCACATAGGATGGGTTGGACAGTAGGAATATAGGGGTGTACAGCCTAACATTTATCAACATGTTAATATTAATCTTATGTATACTGTTAAATGTATCAACTTTAAATTTTATTCCTATAATTTTGGGGTGGGATGTGATCAAAACATTTCTTTCACCATCAACTCTCTCTCTCTCTCTCTCTCTCTCTCTCTCTCTCTCTCGCGCCTTTCTTCATCTTGTTCCTGTTTGTCTATTCGGGACGGGGTAGGCAGCTCACATACATTAAGGTGTCAAGGCGGTCGAAGAAGGCCATAAGAAAATGCTATATTTTCAGGATTGGATTTTCAGATTCGAATGAAACTCGTAAAATAAGAAAGTAGGTTTTTTAGCTATGGACCTAGCAAAAGAAAATTTTGGTTAGGATCCTATAGGATATCCCCCTTCAAAATCAGACGTGAAAGTTTCCTTTCATCCAATTGACCTATGGTGTGTTCTGGCAAAGTGCCGGGTTGTTGGTAAGGAGCATGAGCGAGCGGGGGCTCACACAAGTAAGTGAAGGACCCCCGTAGGGCCTTCTGAAGTGTGGCCCGCACACACGGCTAGGGGGAAAGAAAAGGGAGGGGAGATAAGGGGAGCCTTAGCCCTTAGAATAGAAAGAATAGAATTCTAAACCGGCACGATACTGCTGGATGCTTTTAATCAATAGAACAGGAAGAGGAGTCAGCCAAAAAGAAAGACCACCAAAAGTAACGACCATTGTGGGGAGGGTAAAGAGCTTCCAAAATTTTGAATTTTTTTTAAACCATCAACTAGATTTTTTTTTTTTTAGTTCCCACGTTTTGGAGGCATACTAGGCACGATGCAGTGTATGCAGACGATGGGATTGGGAGTGGAGGAAGGCTTCAATGAATGTTAACCATTTCTTCTATGAAACCCACACATTTTAACAAAGAAAAAAAAATAATAATTATCTACTGATTTATAAATAAAGCGGTGGCTACTCAACCGATTTCGTCTATTTCAAAGTCGGCTCGATACATTTGAGGCTTAAAGCAACTACGTTACGTGAGGCCTTTTTTTTTTTTTAATATATATATATATATATATATATATATATATATATATATATATATATATATATATATATATATATATATATATATATATATATAGGAAAAATTACAATTTAGCCCCCCAAATTACTAGACATTCTACGGATAGCTCCCGAATTACCAACGCTTAGACTCTGGCCCTCCAAACCACCAAAACGTTTAAAAAAGACCCATTTTTGTGAAATATGCCCATAATACCCTTGTCACTTGTCATTTTTCAATTAAAAAAATTAAATAATTAAAAACTAAAATTTTATTGGTTGTATATGGGTGGCTGCCGCATACAATTCAAGTGAGAATTCAAAGGACGCAAACTTGTTGTCTCTTTAAATTCTGGTTGGAATTTTGGCTTTCTCAACGCTCATAACAAACCCAAAAAATTTCTACCCACAGTATAACTGAATATTATTATTTTCATTCTCCCCATTATTTCTAATAATAGAACATTTAAAGTTAGATAATGTGTGTGTTTTTTTTTTTTAAGAATGTTTTTAATATTATTTGATTATCTTATTTAATACTATCAATTTTTTATTACTTATTTCAAAAATGGAATGTTTGAGAATTAAGTACTATTAATGTCTTTTTAATTACTTATTACTATAATTAGAGACCTTAATTAAAGAATATTTACTATAACTAAGTCTTCAAATATTTACTATAGTTGATTTTGGTTCAGAGTCTGCTGACGATGGGATTAGGAGTGGAGCAGGTGCGGAGCTAGAATTTACAATTTGGGGGGGTCAAATTGAAAAAAAAATTGGGGGGCAAAAACTGTAAAACAAAAATAAATAAATAAATAAAATAAAATTATGTGTAAATTTCTATTTTCTTTTTTTTTTTTTAAATCCATGGGGCTTGGGGGGACCAGGTCCCTTGGCCATGGCTGGCTCCGCTCCTGGAGTGGAGGGAGGCTTCAATGAATGTTAGCCATTTCTTCTACGAAACCCACACATTTTAACAAAGAAGAAAATTGAATTATCAACTGTTTTATAAATTAAAGCGGTGGCTGCTCAACCAATTTTGTCTGTTTACATAACCCTCTTTTCCCTTTAGCTTGGGATTGGAAATGTGAAGCCAGACTGCGTCTCTTGGTGGGCACAGGTGATTAATGAAGCAAAACAAAGTGGATAAAAATAAATCACACCTCTATAATCTATGATTTTTTTGCTATCTTGAGCTTGTATCTTCTCTGTTTGGGATTTGTCTAATCACAATTAAAAGTAGCTGGGTGTAGTAAGGGTCAGTGTTGCTGTATCAAAAGGTTAATGTTTTTTTAAAAAGTAGCTGCTGTGTCATGTGTTGTATTCCTTTGGTTTTATTGAATGTGGCGTAGGCAATAATTTTTGTAATCCCTTGGGGTAATTACCTTTTCCCCCCATGAACTACCGGCCAATGTCATTTTGCCCCCACAAACTACCACTTCGACCAAAAGAGAGCATCAAACTACCATTTTTATACACGTTGCCCCCTTCCGTCAGGAATTCCGTTAATTTTGGATGGAATATGCCATTTTTTACCGTTAATTTTGACTTAAAGACCAAAATACCCTCTACAGTAATTAATAAAAAATATTAAAATTAATATATTTTAAAAAAAAAAAAAAAAAAAAAACCAAAAACCTGAAAGAGAAGGGGTGGCGGCAGCCACCCCTTTAGGTGGCCGGGTGGCGGGCGAGCCACCCCCAGAGGTGGCTCTGGCCACCTCTGGGGTGGCTCGCGGCCCACCCCGGCCTAAGGGGTGGCCGCACGGCCTCCCCAGAACCTGGGGGGGCCGCGCGGCCACCCTAGGTCATTTCTAGGGTGGCCGCGCGGCCACCCAGCTTTCGGGGTGGGCCGCGAGCCACCCCAGAGGTGGCTCCGGCCACCTATGGGGTGGCTCCGGCCACCTCTGGGGTGGCTCGCGGCCCACCCCGACCTAAGGGGTGGCCGCACGGCCTCCCTAGAACCTGGGGGGGCCGCGCGGCCACCCTAGGTCATTTCTAGGGTGGCCGCACGGCCTCCCCAGAACCTGGGGGGGCCGCGCGGCCAACCTAGGTCATTTCTATGGTGGCCGGAGCCACCCCAGAGGTGGCCGGAGCCACCCCAGAGGTGGCCGGAGCCACCCCAGAGGTGGCCGGAGCCACCTCTGGGGGTGGCTCGCAGGCCACCCGGCCAACTCAGGGGTGGCGGCAGCCACCCCTTTCATTCAGTCTTTCTTTTTTTTTTTTTTAAATGAGGGTATTTCAGTCATTTTTAAAATTGAGTTAGGGCATTTACGTCTTTGCATGAATTAGACTGACAGAAGGGGGCAAAGTGTGTAAAAATGGTAGTTTGATGCTCTCTTTTGGTCGAAGTGGTAGTTTGTGGTGGCAAAATGACATTGGCCGGTAGTTCATGGGGGGAAAAGGTAATTACCCCTAATCCCTTTATTAATTAGAGCACTCTTAATGGTTTCACAAAAATAGGTTTTTTAAAATACACAAATGACAAAAATATATTTCAGCAGTCTCATTACTATAATAATTTTTTCTGGTAAGTGAATAGTACTTACCAACAATTATGAATATTATTCACTCACTAAACGATTAAAATATCATTAAATTTGTTTTCTATCTGTCCCTTTTAATTTCACTTTTTTTTTCGTTTCTCTCTCACACTGCCCATTCTCTTCAGTCCTTTCCCCTGTAATGTTGATTGCTAAGTAATGGTTTGATGAGAAAATTGATGAAAAACTTAAATATATTTTTTAATCTTACGGGTTTTGAGTTCTTGGGTTGTTTTAGTTAGTTGGATGGCTTTTTACTATGTTTTCTTAGCATCCAAATAGAAATGTCTTGAAATTCTAGTATGAGAATATATTTTCTTATTCATATATATGACCATTAGAAAAAAACCAAAAATTTAAAAATATGGCCATTAGGAAAAAATAATCATTCAAAAAAGAATAAAGAAATCTAAAAAAAAAAAAAAATATTTAAATAGAGTAGTGATTGTAGATAGCTAAAATATTGAGGCTGCTGAGGATGATTTAAAAAAGTTGATGGCTAAAATACAAAAAAGTCATTTTTAGCTATTTCGACTAGTAAAATTTGGTAAATCTACTAAGAATGCTCCTAAAGTGTCATAAATTACATTCTAAAAAATTTGTGCTAAATTTTGCCCCTTCGAGTTATTTAGGGTTATGGCTGTAATCGAGTCGAATCGATCTGAATATTAAATATTTAAGTTTTGTTCATTTAATTTTTTTCGAACATGAACTGAGCTTGAGTTTATCACCAAAATAGATAATCTGTTCATTTATTTTTCGAACGAACTCAGGCTTGATCATGAGATATTCAATTAATTTAATCATTCCATATATGAAATAAATGTCGTAATTGTTTAATAATTTTTTTTTTTAAAAAAAATAATCCTAATTATTAGATATTTAATTATGGTTAAGATTTATTATTTGAATAATTAGAGAAATTAACTCAATTCTTAAATAATCTAATCTCAATTTTATATGTTTATTTTATAGTATATATATACATTCATATACACACACATATATCTACATAAACTTGCTCACTCATATACATACAAAATACTTAACATGTTTTCATTAAAAAGTTAAAAATAGTATTATAAAAATAATACAAATAAAGTTATACAATCTTATGTGAGTCTATACGAATAGAGTCGAGCTTATAAGAGCCGAGCATAAATTTATAGGAACCTGAATTTTTTTTGTTTAAGCTTTGTTTGTTTAATAAACGAACTGATCCCAATCCGAGCAGAGCTGAAGTATGTTAACGAGTAGCTTTATTCACTTATAACCCTACGTTTGTGGTGTATTTGTTAAAGCTTGTGGTGAATTTTATTTAGTGTTAAATACTCCATTGGTATATGAGTTTTAAGCGTTTTTAAATTTAGTACCTAAGTTTTCATTTGTATCATATAATTATGGGTAAAAACTCATTTGGTACCTCTGTTAGATTTTTTGTCCTAAAATTAACGGTCTGCCACGTGTCAACTGTTGAGGTTGACACATGGCACTATATAAAAAATTAAAATTTTAAAAAAAAAATCTTTAAAAAATTATATAAAAATAATAAAATAATACAATTTTTTAAAAAATAAATTAAAAAAAAAAGAAAAAAAAAATGAGGGGTGGCCAAACCACCCCCCACCTCATGGACGAAAAAAAAAAAAACAAATTATGTTTTTTGGCCCTTGGGCCCTTAAGGTGGGCGAACCACCCTTGTGGCCTATGGGGATGGTCAAACTACCCTCCATGAGCAAACCCTTCAAAATTTATTTAGAGGGTTTGGCCCTTGGGGATGGCCAAACTACCCCCAAGGGCCAAAAACCATAACTTTTTTTTTTCTTCTGCCATGGGAGCCACTCCATGGGGGGTGGTTCGGCCACCCCAAACCGGCCAAGGGGTGGCCCCGCCACCCTTCTTCTTCTTTATTTATTTATTTATTTATTTATTTATTTTAAATTGTATTATTTTATTATTTTTGTATAATTTTTTATATAGTGCCATGTGTCAACCTCAACAGTTGACACGTGGCAAACCGTTAATTTTAGGATGAAAAATCTAACAGAGTTACCAAATGGGTTTGTATCCCAACTCAGGTATCACCTATGATACAAATGATAACTCAAGTACTAAATTTAAAAATGCTTAAAACTCAGGTACCAATGAGATATTTAACCCTTTTATTTAAATAGTAAAAAGTGATTGATGTGATATAAAATATAAATAATTTATATGGAAAAGTTAAAAAGTTTTATTTTGTAATGAATTTTTATTTTATTTTAATAGTAATAAAAAATTATAGATGTGATATAAAAAAATATAAAATATTCAAATGTTTTGAAGGTTTTTTTTTTTTTTTTTTTTTTTTTAGAAAAGTGAAAGTAAAGACAAATAATAGTTGTGTTTTATCATGTTAAAATAAGGAAAAATGATTTTTTTTTAAAAAAAAATAAATTAAAATATATGTGTTTGGTGTCATGTTCTTGTTATTTATTTATTTATTTTTTTTTCACAAATTCATTATTGAATATGAAGAATCATATGATGTGGATTTGAACATTTCTTCTACGGAGATGAATCAAAAATATGAAAGAGAATAAATCATTTTTTTTTTCTTTTATGTCAAGGAAAGAAATTTAAAAATTCTACCACTCTCAAATTGGGGGAAAAAAAATCTATCTTCCAGAAAAGTTAAGCCTATAATGTCCATTTAAATATATGGTCGATTTGCAGCAACTTATTTTGATATTAAGACACAAGTGCAGAATTTGTTGTTTTTCATAAACGGCATTTCCAAAAATAATTGCTCCAAATTTTGTCTAATAATAATTAGATTTTTTTTTTTTTTTTTAGAAATGATATAAAAAAAAAAAAAAAAAAAAAAAACCCCACAAAATTAGACCCGAACCCATTTACATTATTTGGTAATTTTTTAAAAAATAAAAAATAAAAAAATTCAATAACTATGTCGATAATTATATAGGGTGGCTAAATATCTTTTCTTTTCTTTTTTTTACTTCTCAAAAATAAATTATCATTTATTACAAATTCAATAATAAACCTCAATTGTGAAAGGAAACAAACATGATAGTCTGTTTGGCAAATCTTTACCTCGATCATTCTCTATCTTTCTCTAAGATAATTAACTTTCAAATATTTCAACCTTTTTTACTTTTTACTATTATTATTTGTTTTAACGCAAATATTTTGTATTTTGTAGACAGTTGGCTGAAATAAAGGTCAATGTTGCTGGTGTGTTGTCAACTTGTCATGTCGAACGTTTAGCTGCTGTGTCACGTGTATTCAAAAATAATTTGCTCCAAACGCGTTTGCCTACCACGCCTTATTCTGGGCCACTCAATCTTCCTTCAAGTCTTCAACTACCTCACTTCCTTCACTCACATTCAAGAAATGGCCGAACTTCTCTTCGCCACTGCCGAGCTAATCATTAATACTTTGGGCTCACCGGCTGCCAAACAGATCGGACTGCTGTGGGGTGTCAAAGATGAGATTGAAAGCCTGACCAACACCGTTTCAACAATCAAAGATGTGCTTCTTGATGCGGAGGAGAAACAGGCTGCTGGTGATCGTGCTGTTAGACGCTGGCTCGGAAGGCTAGAAGATGCCATTTATGATGCGGATGACTTGCTGGATGCCGTTTCCACTGAAGCTCTACGGAGAGAAATAATGACCCGTGATAAGAAGGCCAAAAAGGTACGCATCTTCTTTTCAGAATCAAACCAGCTTGTTTATCGTCTTAAAATGGCCCGTAAGATTAAGGCCATAAGAAAGAGGTTAGATGCCATCAACGCCGATAGGAAGAATTTCCAGTTGGAGGTACGCCATGGGGAGACACGAGTCGTGATCAGGGAGAGGGATCAAACCCATTCTTTGGTACGCGAGGAACTGGTTATTGGGCGAGAGAATGATAAGAAGGCTGTTATTGACTGTCTGATGGACTCCGACATTAAAGAGAATGTTTCAATCCTTCCAATTGTTGGCATCGGTGGATTGGGAAAGACTACACTTGCTCAACTTGTTTTCAATGATAAGCAAATCCAAAAACATTTTGACCTCAAAATGTGGGTGTGTGTTTCTGACATCTTCGATGTGAAAAATATTGTTGCAAAAATCTTAGAATCTGCAACAGAGGAGAAACCAGCAGCCGTTGAATTGGATACATTGGTAAAATATCTCCTAAAAGAAATCGAAGGAAAGAAATACTTCCTCGTGTTGGATGATATGTGGAATGACGATCATAAAAAATGGTATCGCTTGAAAGAAGTGTTGATGGGTGGTGCAAGAGGCAGTAGAATATTGGTGACTACCCGCAATGAAAGCGTTGCAAGGACCATTCGACGGGAAAGCGTTGCAAGGATTATCGGGACAGTTGAATCATATTCCTTACAGGGTTTAGCGGAAGGCGCTTCATGGTCTTTATTCAAGCAGAAGGCGTTTGAGAAAGGACAAGAGCCGGAGAATTCAAGCATCGTCGCACTTGGGAAGGAGATCGTAAAAAAGTGTTCAGGTGTCCCTCTGGCCATATCGACAATCGGAAGTTTACTAGGTTCCAAAAATCCCGAAATGGAGTGGTCGTCTTTTAAGAACAATGAGCTCTCAAAAATATCTCAGAATGAAAATGACATCATATCAACTCTGAAGCTGAGTTATGATCACCTTCCTTCACATTTGAAGCACTGCTTTGCTTATTGCAGTTTGTATCCAAAAGATTACTGCTTTTGTAAATCAACACTGATTCAGCTTTGGATAGCCCAAGGGTTTGTGAACTCATCTGATGATCAAAATCGAAGCTTGGAAGAGGTTGGTAATGAGTATTTGAATGGTTTACTTTGGAGATCATTCTTTCAAGAAGCTAAGACAGATGAGTTTGGTGACGTAATTGAATGCAAAATGCATAACCTCATGCATGATCTTGCCATATCTGTGGCAGGATCGTTGATCTCCACATTAGATGATAAGAAGACAAACGTTGATGAGAAAACTCGTCATGTATCATTACTTGTTGTTTACGATAGACATATTTCTTCTTTGTGTGAAGCAAGTAGGACGCGAACAATTCTTTGCCTCAATGACTATAAGTATGAGATTGATTGTGATGAGCTTTTTTCAAGTTTCAAGTTCTTGCGTATGTTGGATCTGTCGCGTAGAAATCTTGATTCTATGCCAAGCTCTATTGGAGAGTTGAAGCATTTGAGGTATCTTGATCTTTCTTTCAATCAAAAAATGAAGAAGTTACCCGATTCTATAACTAGGTTGCTTAATTTGCAAACACTAATACTCTCAGAATGTTATTTGCTTGAAGAATTGCCAAGATACATTAAAAAGTTGGTCAATCTCAAGCATCTTGAGATAGATGATTGTTATTCTTTGACTTATATGCCACTTGGATTGGGGCAACTGAATAATCTTCAAACGTTAACAAAATTTATGGTTCACTCGGGTTCTCACTCCAAGCATTGTGCTGATTTACGAGAACTAAATGGACTAAATAAGCTGAGAGGATGCTTAGAGATTAGAAATCTAGGTCATGTGAAAGGTGTTGCCTTAGAATATGAGGCTGCGAATCTAAAGGATAAACAACATCTTCAAACTTTGAGTTTATATTGGAGTACTGGAGGAGATGTCAATGATTGGGACGTTGTCAAGGATGAAATGTCATTGGAAGGCTTTCAACCGCACCCAAATCTGAAAGTTCTACTCTTCAATTACTATCCAGGTTCAAGGCTTCCAAGTTGGGTTTCGTCACTCACAAATCTTATTGAATTTAAATTATGGGGCTGTCGCAAATGCCAATATTTGCCACCATTGAGTCAACTGCCTTCTCTCAAGACTCTTATTCTTGAATATATGGATGGTATGCAGTACATATCAGATAGCAATGACTTCTCTTCTTCTTCATTAGCCCTAGAACCATTTTTCCGATCCCTCAAGTATATCAAGCTCAATAAATGCCCTAATCTCAAGGGGTGGTGGAGGAGGAGGGATTCTTCTGTGGAGGTCAATAGTGATAGTCATAATTCCGTTATAATAACGGAGCATCCTTCACTCCCTTCCTTTCCCCATCTCTCAAAATTATGGATCGAGGATTGCCCTATGTTGACTTCCATGCCAATGTTTCCACATCTTGAAGAAAAGTTGCTCCTATACAATTCTAGCGGGAAGCCACTGCAACATACAATAATGATGAATATGGCAACACCGCAAAGCCCTATATCGGTAGCAACAACCTCCTATTCATCCACTCCTCTCTCAAAATTGAAGCGTTTAACACTATTTTCCATTCCGGATCTTGTAACCCTGTCAACTCAACATTTTACTTCCCTCCAAGAACTGGATTTTATTTCTTGTCCTGAGCTTGAGTTTGCCAATGATGAGGATGGGATGCAATGGCAAGGCCTTAAGAGCCTCCTCTCTCTTCACTTCTCTGGACTTCCAAAATTGGTGTCTCTCCCCTCAGGGCTTCAACATGTTACCACTCTACAAAAGCTCAAGATTTCGAATTGTAAAAGCTTGACGGCTGTGCCAGACTGGATCCGCAACAACAAATTCCTTAAAGTCTTTGAAATTTTTTGATGCTCCAATTTGACATCACTGCCCAAAGGAATGGGTAGGCTAATCTCTTTCAAAAGGCTAAAAATTGTGGATTGTCCCAACTTATTGCGAAGATGCCAGAGAGACATGTGAGAATTGGGCAAAAATTGCTCACATTCCAAAGTTAAGAGTTATTGTAGTCTGTCTCAGCAAGAAGAAAATTCAAGCACCCATGCATCTTCGACTTAATCAGGTAAATTACTCGTCATTTTTATTTTCATCTTTCATAGAACTTGAAGTACCCACCTTCTTCACCTTCATTTTCTTCATTTTTCTCTCTCAGTATCGAAACGTTTGGTTTTCTTTGATTTTGGTTTCTGGTCATGTTTTTTTATTTTTAGCGAAGAAAATATGGGATGGTTCTTGTTCTTGTTGATGATGATGTTGATGTCAAATGAAAGAGGTGTAGGAGAGCGTGATGATGACTTACACTGCTCGGTTCTTTGAGTTTTAGTCTTGCTTGATAAGCTTTTTTTTTTTTTTTTTGCCTATTATTAACTGCTACTAGTACTTAATTTTTTTTGTATTCGTCTCTCATTTTTGTATGTAAATATTTGGTTGGGTTTCTAGTGTTTGTCTTGATAGCTCTACTGCTATGATTTATTGGCTTTAGTGTGCTGATTGCAACATTTGCAGCTTTTATATTTGTTTTCCTTTGTCCATGTCTCTCCCCCATGGTCCTCTACTATCTTTCAAAGTATCAAATTCCAAATCTTAAAAGCATTTATACTTGCAGCTCTGATTCAAAACTGTGGATATAGCAAGGAAACCTTTTAACAAAATGTGCCATTGTTGCTAGGAAACCTTTTTGGTGTTACTCCTGACTCAATGTGGTATGAAATAAAGGTTGTTGAAGACTTGTTGTTTTTTGAGTTAATTGCTAATTACATTTGGATTTACTTTTTTTGGATGTATTCATTTAAAACTAGTTCAAATATTTGATTCAGTTAGTACTTTCAGCTGGTGATAAATCGCTTGATTATTTATGTATATTGGTAGCTTTCTTGGTACGTTTACATTCATGTGAGGTCTTCATAGGGAATTGTTGGCTGCTCCATTTTGGTGTTTTGTGGCACTAGAAACAGAATAGTAATATTTGGGGAATAGAATTTTTGTGGGACGAATTTTAACTCTTTTGTGTAATATACTTTTTGGCTTTTTATTTATTTTCCAGTATATCTTTGTATGCAAAAGAGTCATAGATAGTACTGTCAACAAAACTACTTATAAGCTTCTTGGATGTAGCACAATTATAATTTTGCACTATTAAATTGAAAAAGAAAGGTTTCATGCATTTATGGGTTAGATATTGTCAAATTACAATTTGTGGGCGGTTTATTATTTATGGATCAAAGTTTCTGATTTTCTGAACCTTTCTGAATCAAGTATCCATAATCTTGTTCCTGCTTTGAAATATTATAAAAGCCCAATCTTAGGATAATGGATTATGCGTCTCTTTCCAGTAGTATACTGGTTTAAGAACACTTACCAGAAGAATATCTCAGTTTAAGAATGTATGGGTTGCCTTAAACCATTATTAGCTGATAGAAGCATCTCGGCTGTGATTAAATGGTTTGGTTACACTTCATGGTTGTTGAGGAGTCAAGAAGTATTCCTATATCTAGGCTACAGAAGATAGTCAGGAAGCATTGCCCTCAAATGCGACATTGGTTAAAATGAAGGTACTGAATGCATAGCATTTGAATTTGGCTTTTCAGAAATATTAGAAAATGAGTTACCTTTTATTCACTGAAAGGGAAAAGGGAAACTGTACAAGGAAATTTTCTCTCGTTTACTGGATATAGTAGTCTTTTGATTGGATTGGGTCAGCATGCCTATTGCCTTGTTCATTTAGTGATTGATGTGCAGGGGAGCAGACTGAGTCACTGAAGGATATGATAAAAAAAACATTAGTCTATTGACATGAATAAAATGCCTCCTACCATCTGTAATGTTTGTCATAATTTGCAGGGATCTCATGAATGGAGGGAAGAACATGCAGTGAAGGTCTAGGAGAAGGAAATAGAAAAGTGTTTGCTACATAACTACTGTGAGTATTCTTTCCCCTGTTTATGTCATAACAGAAGGGAATAGAAAATCAGCACTTGTATCTGCGCTGTGGCCTTTCTCTAACCTTATTCATGGATGTAAACCTTGCTGGCAATCTTTTGTTTTTGTCCCCAAATACAAATGGCATATTGCAAAGGCTACCCTATGAGAACTTAGGAAATAAGATGAGGCAAAACTAGTTTGGAGAGCCCCATCATTGCATGAGTGGATGCTTGCTAAGACTCTTTGGCTGTTTATGTTCGTCTCTGCCATTCAAAGTGAATATCAAGATATTTGCCCCTAGTTGAATTCTTCCTTTACATAATGAACATAAAATGGCTGCTTGCGGCTCTAATCTCAACTACCAAATCTTACTCTCGAAATAGGCAGTAAAAACTTCAGTGCCTGCAGATCCAGCCCAAAATCAAGCAATAGGCAGGTCTGTAAGGAGCCTCTTGAGCATCATTTCTGCATGATTGCTGGAGATATTGTTTTACTTGATAGTAGAATTGTATACTTTCCGTGTATAATGGTTGCGCCCCTCTGCGCTTATTTTTTATAAATTGCAATTACTTATCAAAAAAAGCTTAATAGTAGAATTGTAGAAGAAATGACAAAATTAAGTGGATCATTACTATCCTATCATCACAGTTGTTTCCTGTTTGTTTAGTTTGTTGCTTGTAGGAAATTTTTCTTTTTGGCTAAAAATCTATTTTTTATATGTCAATTTCCTTTTGCAGCATTTGAGCTCAAAATTTTAAAGTTGATAGCTATATTAATTTTGATCAATTCCTATGCAGGTGAATGCTAGATGCATGATAAATTATCTGTTGCCATTGATTTTTTCCTCCACAAGTTCCATGATGTTTATTAAATTTGTTCTGTTATGTTCTTTCTAGTACCCCCCACTGAAAAAGAGAAGGCAACTTTCTTAAACATTTTGTAATTGTTTAACTATCTTTGCTTATGGCAACTTTCTTAAACATTTCACCAGCTTTACCAAGAGCCCATGAACAGCCAAAAAACGTAAAAGACACGATGCAAATGGAGGAATAGGATGGCCGGTGATTGGTGTGTTCAAGGAAAAAAAAGCAAGTAAAGGGATAAGGCTAGAGCAAACTCCCGCAATATAATTGCTAGAGCAAGCTCCAACAAGATAAAAGGTTTAATAGAGGCTAAAGCTAAGGGAAGAAAGGGGAGTAGATAAGAAAAAAAGGGAGAGGAGGGGGAGGGAAGCACCCTCCGCCCATGGCTTCTGAGTATTTAAGTTTATGAAGTCGCATGGTTTTTCAGATAGGCATTGTCAGCACTCTTAACATCATCTTTTAGTAACACACTGGTATTGTTGTAACCACTAGCATAAAATAGCAAAAACTAAGGTAGCTTGGTACATTTTCTCTCTAATTTGGTACATATCTAATTGTAGCCAAAATTGAGTAGATTGACTCTCCATGTTCGCCTTGCATTTTGCCAATATCCATCATTTTTTCAACTCATTACTCTTAATCCATATTTCCACATTTCGAGATCAACTTAATGAAAAAAGTTGCAATCACGATTATCTTGCACACCCATTCCTATAAGTTATGGAAAAATGTCACAAATTACCAACAAAAAAGAAAAGAAAAGAAATGATAAATAAATAGCAAAATTTACCTTATAGTTTACATAAACATAAAACCTTCTATTGAAGTTAATTTTGGTGGAGGTAGTCCTTAAACAAGAAGGAACTCCACATTAGCAAAACGGTCTCAAATTTCAAATCTTTTGGATGCTTTTTGCATTCACAAATACCACCATGGCCCGTTACTGTAAGCACCACTGGCAAGTTTTCATTTTACTCGTTCAATTTTGAAATTTCTCTTCAGGGTTGTGGAATAAATTGTTGCAGTAAATCGTTTTATTTTTTGGTTTTGTTTTGGTTATCTATAATTTTCTTATGCTTTGGTTTGTTGTTGTAATTTTATTTTCACTCATTTATATATACATATAAAAAATAATATCAAATATTGATCATCCTTAGAATATTTACCAAAGCTTTGAAAATAAAATTTTCAAAGATTGTGTGGAGAGCTTACAATATTTACCAAATATTATCTCACATTTACACTTACAAATGGAATTATCAAATATTGTCTTAGGACATAGAAAGTCCCACAACAATTACTAAAATCTTAATAGGGTTGTGGGCACTATTTAACAATTTTTTATTTTTTATTTTTTTAATAAGTAATTGACAAATTTGATTAAAAATACGCTCTTAAGTACACATAAGGTATTACTATACAAAAAGAAATACATAGCTATTTAACAATCTTCTAGTAATCATTAATAAAACCCAAGTGCCAAACAAGATTCTGTGTAACTCTTAAAAATCAATAACTTTTGGAGAAAGTGAGGTGAAGAGAAACACGCAAAATGAAATGCGAGTATCTCGCGCCAGGTTGGTGAAACACGCAAAGAACTGATGCAATAAGACACAGGCGGTATTCAAGAAGCATAAGAAGAAAGTATACAAATCAGACAAAAAGAAAGAAAAGATAAGCTGTATGTGAAAATAGTAAATCAAAAAGGGTAAAAATTAAGCAAAAGAGCTCTCTGCACGATCAAGTGAAAATGGTTTTGTATGGGACTATTTTGTTGGCTTACGCCGAAAGGGTCCTTATATATGGTAAAGCCATAGGATTTGTTCTGAAAGTCAGGATGGTGAAGTAATGTGTCACATAGGCAATGATTTATAGGGCATTTGAAGAGACCTACAATTACTACAAAAATAAATAAATAAATAAATAAATAAATAATAAAAGAAGCATTTACTGACGTGCCAATTTTTGCCACGTCACTAAATGCACGTCACTATTTAGTGACGTTCCAACTTTGGCGCGTCACTAAATCTTTAGCAGATATAATTTTTTTAAAAAATAAAAAATTTAAAAATTTAAATTTAAATTATTAGTGACGTGTTAAAGTTGGCACGTGACTAAATATTAAGCAAATTTAATTTTTATTGAAATTTAAATTATTAGTGACGTGCCAAAGTTGGTGCATCACTAAATATTAAGCAGATTTAAAAAATTGACATTGAAATTATTAGTGACGTGCCAAAGTTGGCGCGTCACTCAATATTAAGCAGAATTAGTTTTTTTTTAAAATATATTAGTGATGTGTCAAATTTAAAATAGAAAATAAAATTAAAATTTAGTTCGTCGCTAAATCTCAATTAGTGACAAACTGATTAGTGACATGAGAAACACGTCACTATTCACTTGTCACTAAAATTTAGTGACGTGTCAGACTTTCTGACACGTCACTTAATTTGAAATATTTTGTAATGTAATAGACAGAACACATCAATTTACAGGACTAATCTAAACAAACACATCAATGAGTGAAAAAAAATTACTGGAATTGGTGGCGGTATAGTGTGGAGTCTCGATTCTAATAAGAGATTATATTCTCATAACTATATTAAATCATCACATATTCTAAAAACTTAAATTGATAGGAATGATAAAATTTGATCAATTAATTAATACTTTAATAATTATAAACTCTTCCCCTCAACACCGAAATTTGAATTTGATCATTCCATGATGCACACAACTAAGTACATAAACTCACGTGACAATATGCCTGAGTGTCATGTGACATAACCTGAGTTGAAAAGAAAAAAAAAATATGGTTAAATAGCTGAGGAAATAGAAAGGAAACCTTGTACAAAATGCTCCTCTTTGTTGAAACTGGAGAATTATTTTTTTGGTGTTATCTCTGACTTAATATGGTATGAAATAGAGGTGGTTGTTTTTTAACTTAATTGTTAATTACATTGGGATTTACTTTTGCATACTTGATTCGATGTATTTATTTAACCTAAAGTGTTCAAATATTTTATTGAGTTAGTAATTTCACCATTGCAATTCGGTGATTTACTTAATTGTTTCTTGTTACTGAAACTAAGATAACATGGCATGCCAAATGAAACTCAAATGGAATTTATATTGTCCTTTGTTTCTTTATCTTAATAAGGGTGTTAAAAAAAATATGAATGAACATAGTTTGCTGCCATGTGGGGAGCCTTATCGATCGTCAAGATGAACGGCTGAGATTCGATGAGGTGAGGTCACAATCGATTGGAGGTTGATTTTCTTGTACTGGTATACTTTCTATTTAATTAATTGTACTTAATTGTAACAGAGGAAATGAAAAGGCATCAAGTGGAAGTGATCATTTTCGTTTAGGGAGGGCAAATTGATCAGAAGGAAACTGGTAGCATATACAGAGGAATTAGTCGGCTGTCGTGGGGTCTTGTTTCGGAGGAAAAATCATGGGATTATGCCAAAATTAGATCATTGAGGTTTTGCCAAAAGTTGAAGATGGTGTTTTTCAAAGCCGTAGTTTGGCTCTACATGGCAGCAAACTATGTTCATTCATTTTTTTTTTTTTTTTTGGTTTTTGTTTTTATTATTATTATTATAACACCCTTAACCAAGACAAAATATTAAGATAAAGAAACATAGGACAATATAAATTGCATTTGAGTTTTGTTTGGCATGCATTAATTTACCTGGCCCTTTCACAACCAATGTGGAAGATACATATTTTTAAGTGCTCATTTCTAAACGTGGCAGTAAAAATTATCATTTGATGTTACATGTGTAGCACTTTTCTTTGTTTTTGCAAACAATTTTCTAAGCTAATATTTTTTATTTGCACTCAATAATCTTTTATCCAAAAGAAACAGAGAGCAAAGATATATATATATATATATATATATATATATGAGAAAGAGGAACTCTTATCTAATTGAAAAAAGAAATGCACATATGAATGAAGCTTTTGTTTAATTCTAAGGCTCTTACAACAAAACCGCAATGTAAAATTAACATCATATAAATTGGACACAAACACATGTAACGTTATGAGCCATATTTTTTATCCTTTCAAAGTTGATGGGCCTTTCAAAATTACTATTAGATTAAAATCCAATAGTGCTCTATTCCAAATCTAATGAAAATTTTAAGAGCCACTTCAATTTGAGATGATAAAAAGATGGTCTCTAATGTTACTATACAAATATAATTGCCATGTCCTAAGATAGTAACACGCATGTTGCGTCATAACCCAACAAAAGCAGATCGAGAGAGCTAAACAAGTGCATTTTTTTTTTTTTTTTTTTTTAACTCTTTAAAACAATGTTTTTTTGTTAGGTTGATGGGCTAGCGAACCCATATAACCGAAATACCAAGCCCAGTGGCCCAATGCTTGGTTGGGCTCCTGAAAATCAATACGAGCTTTATTAAATATAGATTCCAATGCATAATCAATATGATTTCAATTGACTTTTGGTGATGGACAGTAAAACTTAGAATTTTGTGTTCTAGTTAATGTTGGTATAACATAAATCGCAATTGACTTTTGTGTTTGGACAAATTATCATCAAAGTTGTACTCTGCTCTTCCTTGAGTCCTCTGAAATTTTCACTTTTAGTTTTTAGATATTTTACTGAGATGTTGATGTAACTTTAGGGTTTTGTTTAAGGGTAACCTTTAAATTGTTCACCAGGCCTTTAAATAATGCTGGAAAATGTAAATTAGTACAACAAGTAATGGTGTGTCACAACAATTAATGCAATAACTTAAACCATAATTGGCCTATTAAATAAATAAAAAATACATATAAAAAAGATTGCAAACTTTTTTATTTAATAGGACAATTATGGTTTAAGTTATTACCCTAATTCACAAGAATTAATGTAAATTAGTAATGCAAACTTTTCCTATCTGCAATGGTACCAGTGTCCATGCAGTTGAGGTAGGCGCAAGACGACTTACAGATTTATAATGGGATTTGTAATGACCCACTTGCACTGAGCCTTTGACACATTGATCAAGGCATTGGAAGTAACTAGTAAGTGCAACTTATATACTGCACCATTTTTTTTATATGAAGCTTGGATCTCCAAAACTGATGACATAATTGGCCTTATTGAGCTTATCTTCGTTAGTCTTTAGTTTGCTTTGGCCTTTTGAGCAAGTACACTAACCCGGTAACCCCTCTCTCCCATTTATCACAGCCTAAGGCCATCCACATCGGGCTAAAAAAAATACCCTCCCCTTTTGGCCAAGCAACTCCATGGAAGACTTATCTATTTAAAAAAAAAAAAGAAAACTCCATGGAAGACTCTTTCTATTTATTTAATTTTTTTTTTTGTCGTGAACTTCATAAATTACTAAATATCACTATATTTTACCTTGGAAAAAATATTAGCTACATCTGCATTATCATTATTCCAAAAAGATTAGTTAATTTGAAACTTCTTTATAATATTTTATAAAGCATAATTTCACTAAATAATTAAACAATGTGCGACTTAGCACTCATAACTATCTTTATAAACCACTCACTCTACGTGGGCTATTTCTGATCATCTTCCCAATGTGAGACCGAGGTGTTACAAATTCCCGTTCTTAAACCTCTGATGTCCCCGTCAAGGAATGTCATGCAATGCTTAAGTACCACATGGTGTTACTAGATGGCTCGGATACCATTTGTAACGATCCAGGTAAAAGCATTAGTCACATCTATGCTATCACCCCAAAATAGTCGGCCAATTTGCTGAAATAGTTCAAAATGGGTCTTCAACAGCTTTACCAATTTGGTGAGAAATTTTTGATGAGCGAACAGTACCCGGCAAAGACAGTGAACACTATTTACTCACCAAAAGAATAATAAACTATTAACATTTTAGGTTTCTCTATTCTTCCTTTTCTATTTCCTTAGTCTTATTTATATTGAAAGCATATATATATATATATATATATTTAAAAATATGACCATTATGGGAAAAAAAAAAAACAAAATAAATTTTTAAAAATGCAACCATTAGAAAAAGACAAATTTTAAAAAATATGACCGTTAGGATAAGACAAATATTAAAAAATATAACTGTTTGGAAAATAAATTTTTTTAAAAATACGACCGTTAGAAAAAGACAAACATTCAAAAATATAAACGTTAGAGAAATAATAGGTAAATCTTTGAAAAATAATATTTAAATAGAATAATAAAAGGAAATAGCTAAAATGGTGAAATTGTTGGGTGTACTTTAAAAGACTTGATAGCTAAAAATAGAAAAAAGTGATTTTCACTAATAAAATTTGTTGAGGCAAATGGTAAAGAAATCTAAGAGTAATATTGGTAAAGCTGGTGAAATGGTGTTTTAATTGATACTACATAAATATATATTTTTCAAATAAATGGCATCAATAAAAATAATAAAATTTCTTTTTCCCCTTTTTTTAATTTCTCTTTCACACTCAAAGCAAACGCTCATTTCTCTTTTTTTTTTTTTTAATTTATTTATTTGACAAATATTTGAAAGATATGACTGTTAGGATAATATAATATTAAAAAATATGACTATTAGGAAAAGATAATTTTTTAAAAATATTACCATTAGCATAAGACAAGACAAATATTCAAAAATATAACCGTTAGCAAAAAAAAAACATTCGAAAATATAAATATTAGAGAAAAAATAAAGAAATTTTTTAAAAAAAAATTTAAATAGAATAGTGAAAGTATATAACTAAAATAATGAGACTACTGGAATGCTTTAAAAAAGCGGAAAGCTAAAATAGTGAAAATTAATTTTTAGCTATTTTGACTTGTAAAATCTTGTGAGTATACTAAGATTAATGTTCTTACAAAACTCAGTTTCATATAATAATCAAGAAATGTTTGACTTAGTACCCATAACCATTTTCATTTTTTTTACTGTGAGATTGGAGTGTCGCACTATTTTTTAAAATGTGATCGGTAGAAGAAGATAAATTTTGAAAAATATTACTGTTTGGAAATAATGAACTTTCAAAAATATGATTGTTGGAGAAATTGCGCTTGGAAACACGTAATCGTAAGGCGACGCTTCAATTCCAATGTAATCCATTATGACGTGACCCCCAAAGATCAGTGTAAGGTGGCAAATCCAAAATTTATATTCCGAAGCACCACGTCCTTGGCATGTCATCATTATCATAATGTTCGTTATAATAAATACATTAATGAACGGTTCAAATTCCCGGGGGGATCATGGAACATATGAACCCATGGGAAATGATCAGTAAGCAAACACTCTCTTCATAATTCTCACAAGCTGACTTAATCACCAGGTTGCCCAGGGAATTAGGGGCAACTGGAGTGTCTAAATGTAGAAAGGCCTAGAGGGTCCAGCCGAGGGCGCGTTGGCCCAAAGGTAGCCCCAACTCAAGCCTAAGCACCAAGCTCACCAAGCAATAGATGCGCATGATACGCTAGAACCATCCCCTTGCATGCTCCCTAAACAGTAACAAACCCTATAAAGGAATGATGTCTATCTATTTATTGACTTGTCAATATCTAAGACTTACATAAAAAGGAAAGGATTCGTTGATGATATTCTATCAAAGGAAAACAAGTTAAGAGTCTTAAATGCCTTGCTATTTTGAACCACTCGGTAAAGGAGAAGAGTACTCGTCAGAGTCTTGGAGTTTACATAAAAAGGAAGTGAAATCGCAATGATACACCATATCCCATATGGATCCCCTTGAGAAAACTCTTATCCTACTGTATTCATTGGTAATTAAGGAAACTCTTACCCTACTGATTGATGAGGGGAAACTTTTATCCTAATATCCGTTGGTAATGAGAAAACGGTTACCCTACTGTGTTCGATGAAAACGAACTCTTATCCTACTGAAATTCCCTCATAAGAGGGAGTGATATTATTATCCTCTTGTTTACATTAAGATCTACAAGTTTTTTACGCGAAGTTTTTTGATAAATATTGTTAACATCACAATGTGATATTAATTGTTTTACTTCTTTATATTATAGGGTATGAAGTTATATATATATATATATATAAAATATTGATTAAATAATTAAATTTATCTATTTCTATCAGCTTAAGCTTTTAGGATAACTGATAATTTAACATGGTATCAGAGTAGAGGTTACGAGTTCGAATCATATCTCCTTCATTTACCTTCCATTTTAATTAATTAAATAGTTTATGTGTTAAGCTTCACCTATTAAAATGGAGTTTGAGTCTAACTTCCATTTTAATTAAATAGTTCATGTGTTGAGCTTTACCTATTAAAATGGAGTTTGAGCCCACCCGTGATGGGGAGTGTTAAAATATTTTGATTAAATGATTAAATTTATCTCTTACTATCAACTTAAGCTTTTGAGATAAGTAGTAATTTAACATACATAAAACATATTTGCTCAATATGATTTGCGAAACAGATATTACGTTTAATAAACCCTTTTGTGAAAATTTGATCTTTAGTTGTCTTTTCTTTTATTTTCCCCTTTATCATGCTATAATGTATTGCCCTTATGTGTGTGTTACAATTTTGACATCTCCTGTTTCTAGAGAGAGAGCCTCCCTTCTAGAGAGAGAGAGAGAGAGCCTTCAGTGGCGCGTTTCCTCTGAGGGAGAGAGGTTTCCACGCCTCCCTCCTCCCGATGGTGCTCCTTTTTGTCCCTCCTTGATGCGAACCAGTGGAGGTTAGGTCCCTCCTAGCCATTAAGGCTGTGGAACTTTTGTTCCCCCAGTTGATCTGGTGGTGACTAACTTTTCCCTAACCCTTTCAGGGCTATGGTGGTTTGTGTTTTTTTTTTTTTTTTTTTTTTTTTGTCTCTTTCTTTTGTTTCAGGCAGGAAGGCTCAACTCAAGATGTCCAGTTGGGGGAATGGCCAGCCGTACGTGTCATCAACGGTGTGCTTTAGCCGAATTTTCGCCCTTTTTTCTTTGATTTTTGGAGCCAGATCTACACACTACCATTGACTTCTACAAGACATACGCCCCTCAGCCGTGTTCCCCGTCGTCCTCCGCTCCCGCTGCCGGAAGCATAGGTCGTGTCGGTCGTCGGAGCTCGGCGCATGGTCTTCACGCGCCAAAGAGCTTTTCGCTCTTTGGCCCGTGTGACAGCCATGCTCTGCCTTTTTAGGCCGTGCTCGATGGCATCTAGGGTCTACGACGTCCAATCTGCGGCTGGGTGCTACCGATCATAATCGTGTCCAACACGCGCCGCCATTTCTGACGATGCTAGTCTCTGCTCCACTGCCGACGGCTTGTTTTTGGATGTTTTCTACTTTTTGTGTTTGTGTATTCCTCTTAATTCTCTAGTCACAGTCTGTTTGTGTATTGCTCAAATTTTACTTGAATATTTGTTGGTTAGTTGCTAGATCGGCCCTCTTTTATTTTTAGAGTGAGCATTAATGTAAGAGAGGCTCAAATATTATTCTTGTAAGATTTGTACTCTGCTTAGGCAGCTGTTTTTTAAGTCAGATCTTTCTGGCTTAGAGTGTGGGAGTCTTGTACTTCTTTTCTCATGATGTATGCCTTCGGGCTTTTCAGCTATATATGGTAGCACATGCTACATATTCTAAAAAAAAAAAAAAGTATTGCCTCTATGTGTGATGAATCAATTTCCTTCTTTTGTATGGTTTTTACAGGTTTTGTATTGCTTTTTAGTTTCATGGATTTTCAAAGTCATTATTGGGGTTGTTTGCCAAGTGACGGAACAATACCGAATAGTGGGTTACTGTTCATATAATTATTTTTTTATTTTTTCATATTTTTTAATATCAATCAACATCAAAATATTCCCACTTTTTTACGTTTTATATTACATAAATAATTTTTATTCACTACAATCCAAAACTTTTCCACTTTTCTATATATATATTTTTTATTTTATATCTCATCATCACTTTTTACTAATTCCAAAATTAACAACTCACTATTCTGTTCTGTTCTGTACATGTCTTTGTCAAACAAGCCCATTATCTTCTTTCAAGGAGATTTCTCGAGATATAAGTTGGTGAATAGTTTTGTATTGTTAATGAAAAAAATCGTGAGAATTGAAATAGAAAAAGTTAATTAAGCTGAAAGGTAAAAAAATTGTTCATAGCGCAGGTCATAGGCAAGTGGAAATAATATATACTCATTGCAATATATTCTCTCCGTATATTAATCACAAGACGGTGGAGAAGCAAATCAAAATATCTACTTCATAATTTGGCTTAACATATATATAATTTGGAAGACTTTGGTTGCAACTTGAGCAACTAACTGACAATTTCGATGAAAACCCAAGTTGCTTGATGTTTGGTGTTTTGGCATGGTCAAATTGGCAACATCTTCAGGAAATTTCAGAGCAGAAATCCAAGGCATGGTTCAACTTCTTCGTGAGACTCTTGTGAATAGTTGTAATCACTTGTCATGCTCAGAAAAGAAAAAAGTTTTTGTTTCCATATTCCCTTCGCCAATAATTTAACATTTTTCTTTTGACAAATCAACGTTTGAGGTGAAGGAGAACCACAAAATCAACGAAAAGTAATTGATGGGACGACCAAGATGTTTCTGTCAGGGACCACCAAGAAGTTTCAGAGTAGAAGGCCAAGAAATTATCATCCAAGTTGTTTGGAAAAATTTGTTAGAGATATTCAACGTATTATTCTTAAACTAACATGCGCCGGAGAAATAAGACAGAAATTTAGGCTTACTTCTAATCATATTTGTTCAAGCATTTTCACGATCCATCTGAAAAACAAGAAAATGTTATCTGAGAGATCTTCTAACATATGCTTATTACCGAATTGCCGTACTAATGGTGTACACAGACTGTTTATTTATAGTCTATGTCAAGGATCCTCAAATATGATAAATACCGTATTGTTCCTCCCATCAAGGAAACAATATTATTAATTGATTTTAAATCAATTAAACGATTCTATTACGGTAATTTAAATTAATAGGAATTACCATAACTATAATACCGTATATTATATCTATAATAAATATAATAAACACCGTAATATGTGACATAAAGGCCACATAAGGAAATAATATATTACATTCTCTCACTTGGCCTTTATGACACATGCCTTATGGTATTAGGTTCTTTAGTTTGGCCAATCATTTATGGAATCCTCCAACTCAAATAAGAAATGTTTTACATGAATCATGACAGTAAAATCATTATAAAATTAAGTCGTCACTTTCATGTATCACAATGTAAAACACTCCTTAGATGAGTACCTTATGGATAATCAAGCTTTATGAAATGAACTTCTTATAAGTCATTCGGGTCCAACTTTATTTATCCTCGTGGATAAAATAACAAATGTATACAAAATCCTTATTATAATAACTTTATGTCTATAGATAAAAAAGAGACAAACCAATTTAACCAAGTAAAAAATGAATTAATGAGTTTCATATACTCCGCATGACTTTATTCTTTCTTTATCGGTAAATTTTAAGTCATGAGATCCGCAATCATTAATTCAATACTTATATGTTCAGTAGACCCTTTATGTCTCTTAATGTTATCTCTCGTACTGAGATATTTGATGTCAATTTACTTTTACTTCTACTCTTTATTTTTATAAAAAAAAATTATAGTAGAATTACTGCAGAATATCTTTATAGTCTAACTGTAAAATCGACAATATTAAAACTTTTAACAAAATGTATTACCCATCACACTTGCGTAACTTTTGTAACTCTTATATCTTCAATTCTTATAACACTTATCTCAAAATGACTTTTCAATGTTTGAGGTGAAAGAATCACAAAACCACTGTAAGTAATCTCAGTTCTTTTGCTATGAGACTAGTCCACGGCCGGTTGGTAACTCTGTCCCTTCAATTATGAGGGAAATTTTTTTTTTAATGTTTTAAAAAAAGTGATTAATATAATATAAAGTAAAAAAATTTATATAAAAAAATTAAGAAAAAAAATTGTAGAGCCATGGCTCTGCACCATCACTTTACTTCTTTATGGTGCGTTAAAAACAAATATAGTTTTGATTTTGTTTTTTAAAAAAATAAATTATATTTTATTTAACTTTTTAAAAAATAAGTCATATTTTATTTAATTTTTTTAAAACAAATTATATTTTTATTTAATTTTTTTAAAAAAGTTAAAATTGAAAATTCACTCACCAAAAAACAATTAAATTATGTTTTCAAAAATCAAATACCAAAACGGAACATCAAGTCGTGTATTGTAAAGGAGTAGGGCGAATAGAAAGCGTCTGATGTCAAATCAAGGGCCAGTGTTTTTATCTGGTAGGCCCAGCGATGAACGTGTAAACATTCAAAAGCAAGGGGAGCATTAATTGAAAAAGAAAAAAAAAAAGAAAAGAAAAAGAATACCAATAATAAAGCTGAAGGGAAATTTCAGAGCAGAAATCCAAGACATGCGTCAACTTCTTCGTGAATCGTGAGACTCTTGTGAATACTTGTTATCACTTGTCATGGTCAGAAAAGAAAAAGTTTTTGTTTATTCCCTTCGCCAATAATTGAACGTTTTTCTTTTGACTAATCAACGTTTGAGGTGAAGGATAACCACAAAATCAACGATAAGTAATTAATGGGACGACCAAAAAGTTTCTGTCAGGGACCACCAAGAAGTTTCAGAGTAGAAGACTAAAAGAAATTATCATCCAAGTTGCTTAGAAAAATTCTTATCAAAGTTGAGCGTTGATTGTGTTGAGACGCCAGACTTAACATTAAAAAGGAGGATACACTGCATCTCATATGGATTCCCCTGAGGAAGCTCCTTTTGACTGTACGAATTCATTAGTAATCAAGAAAACTCTTAAACTACTGATTAATGAGAGGAGAAACTCTCATCCTACTGTATCGATTCATAATGAGAAAACTTTTACCTTACTGTATCTGATTATCAGAGAAAACTCTTATCTTACTGAAATTTACTGGTAAAAGAGATAAACTTCTTTTATACTGTTTTCATTGATATCCGCAAGTGTTTTACCCATGTTATCTTTTGATAGTCATTGTTTTACATCACTGTGGGCAGGGAAGGAGGGAGGAGGGGGGACTCTGCCAGCCCCCCTCCATTTCCTAAAAAAAAATTTATAAGATGGAAAAAAAAAAAAATTAAAACTATAAGACAAAAAATTAAAATTTAGTTTACTGGTCCAACTAAAAAATATTTTTAACCATTGTCTTTACCCATAAAAACTTATTGCTCCATCCCTGATCATATATTATATATATAAGTGATTAGAAAAGATAATGCTAAGAAATTAATTGTTGTCAATTTGAAGACCTTCGTACATCATGCCAAACCCAAGGATAAGTATGGTACGAACATTGTTGTCAGGGACCACCGACAAGTTTGAAAGTAGAAAACTAAGAAATTAATGCATGAACTTGTATTAGGATAAGATGCAATTACTTGCAGATATTTCAAGCTTTCTTTTTCTTTTTATCTTTTCTTTTTTTTTTTCTATATTTTTTTATTACTCTTTGCTTTTGGTGCAGGAGTATTTTTACTTTGCTTTTTAAATAGTTGCTACAATGCATTCTGCTTCTTCTTTTTTTTCCTTTTTTTTAAAAAAAAAAAAAAAAAAATGTTTCCTAATACCTTCGGCTCCATTAGTTTAGGGCCAAGGAAAATTTTTCTTTAGACTGAATTTTTGAGGTCTAGAAATCAAAAGATTGGTACGATGACATGTCATTACTTTTCAATGATTTTACTTCCCCATTTAAATTGTTGTTTTTGAGAGTTTCTAAACATAAGCATTCTGCTTCAATAAAAAAATTGGGTGTCACTCGCTTGATGAAATAGGGATCTATAAGAAGCTTTGTAAGATAGTTCATATGCTAGGATTGTATTTTTTGTTCATTGATCCGAAAAAACAATGCAACTGGAAAGTTATTAAGTATATGAATTGGCTAATTAATTAACAAAATAATTTGGGATGTAAATTTTAGAACTAATTTTTTGTTTTTGAAGCTCAAACGAAGAATAATCAAAAGAATTTAAAAGTGAATCACTTGCCACCTAAATTTTATAGTAAACGATTTTGATTTTCTTTTATGTTTTAACTTATCTTATATGACTCACTTAAAAATAAATAAAAATAAAAACCTTCTATTATGACTAACATTATTTTTGTGTGATGTACAGATTAATTAACATTTCAGAGTAGAAATTCAAGACATGCTCAGAAAAGAAGAGAAAAAAATGTTTTTGTTTTCATATTTCTTTAGCCAATAATTTAACATTTTTCTTTTTCACTTGTAACAAAAAGGGGGTGGCTAAGCCACCCCAGACCGGCCGGCCACCTCCTTGGCCAAAATGGGGGTGGCCGGCCACCCCCTTTTTTTTATCTTTTTTTTTTAAAAAAAATTTTAAATTTTTTTTTAAATTTTTTAATTAATTTCTAAAGATTTTTTCTTTTTTTTATATAGTGTCACGTGTCAACTTCTGAGGTTAACACGTGGCAGACCGTTAGTTTTTGGACGGAGAAGTTAACCGAAGTACTAATTTGGTCATTTCTCAAAATTGATGTATCATCTGTGATGCAAATTGAAACTCAGAGACTAAAAAATAAAGTTTTCAAAATTCAGGGACCATAGGAGTATTTAACCCTAAATAAAATTTCATAAAGAAGAATTACTTGAAATTGAGAATTAAAAACATAAAAAATATATATATACGTTTTTAAATTTCAAAAAAAGAATCATTTGAAAATGTGAAGCCAAACTCTGTCTCTTGGTGGGCACGAGTGATTAATGAAGCAAAAACAAAGTGGATAAAAATCATCACCTCTATAATCTATGATATTTTTGAGATTTGTCTAATCACAATTTAAATTTCATATTGAATTTAATTGATGGTGTAGAAGAAAAGGGATGGAAATTTATGGTGACCATAAACTTTAGAGGTTTGAATGGTCTCAATCAAAAAAATCTAATACACTGAATTTGAAGAATCTAATAAAAAAAATCTAATCACCGGTGACCAGTGATGAGCGCCTGCTTATTTTTCTTCAAATCAGTTTCAGACGCGTTTTTACTGGCATTCTAGAGTTTATTTTGGTTGACTTGGCATGTCTCACCCAATATTATTTGAAAAGAAAAAAAAAATACCAATAATTATTTATGTATACTGAATCAAAAGATGTATTTCACTTTTAATCCTGGCTTTGCATTTTTAATTTAAACCATCAACTAGATTTTTTTAAAAATAAAATAAAATTTAACGTCCATGTTTTGAAGGCATATTAGGGACGGTGGAGAGTCTCGAGACAATGGGAGTGGAGCGAGGCTTCAATGAATGTTAACCATTTTTTCTATGAAATCTACAACAATTTAACAAATGCGAAAATCGAATTATCAACTGTTTTATAAATTAAAGCAGTGACTGCTCAACCAATTTTGTCTATTTAGAGAGCCCTCTTTTTCCTTTAGCTTGGAATTGGAAATGTGAAGCGAAAGATGTTTGGCATTGTAATCTCGTAAACAAAATTTCAGAAGAAAAAAAAAAATTATTTAGAAAAGATTTGAAAATATAGAAAAAAAAATGTTTTTTTTTTAAATTTCAGAAAAAAAATAAAATCATATGGAAATGTGAAGGCAAACTCTATCTTTTGGTGGGCACGAGTGCTTAATGAAGCAAAAACAAAGCGGATAAAAATCACCTCTGTAATCTATGATACTTTTGGGATTTGTCTAATCAGAATTTAAATTTCATGCTCGATTTTATTGATGGTGTAGAAGAAAAGGGATGGAAATTTCACCTTTAGAGGAAAGTTTTGCGGTATATAATCAACAAACAAGTCTCAAAACTGAATGACAAATTGACAATGGTGGTCGCAACAAAAATATATATATATATATATATATATATATATATATATATATATATATATATATATTTTAAATTTTAATAATATTAATCGTCAAGAATTTTACTAATATTTTGATGATCTATCGAACTGAATCAAATTATAACTCAATCAAACTTAAAATAATGATTTTATAATATTATAGTTACGCGAAACCAAAATGATCATACTCAAATCTCTCAAGCTACATTTTTAATAAAATTAAAAAAAAAAAAAAATTAAAATTGAGTCTTTAGCTTATAAGAGTACTAGTAGCATAATCTTAATCATTTTTCTTATATTTAGAAACAAAACTAGTTTTTCATTCTTTATAAGAAAATACTACACAATAAATTTTTCTACATTTTCTTATATCAATTAAATATTACCTTTTTACTCTTATTTAATTTTTATTCTCTATTTTTTGCTTTTTCTCTCTTCCATATATTAATTAAATATGAATATATTTTTATTTTATTTTAAAATAATATATAAGAAATGAATAGTAGACATGTATATATAGAGAATTATTATTCATTCTCAATTTCCTTATCTAAATATAAGACATCTATGAGAGAATTTTTAATGTTTTTCATATATTTTTTCTTAAATATAAAAAAAGAAATCAATATAAAAAAACTACTATTAGTGTACTAAACTATTCATCCATAGTATGAAAAATGGCTTGCTGTCTCTTTCGAATTCAACCCACTGTTTAGATGTACCCCTTTTTACTCTTTTGAAAATTCAATGAAGCTGTTTCTATTTATGATATAAAGTTTTTTTTTTTTTTTTTTTTTGGTTTTTTTACTGGTATATCATGAACGCAATATAAAACATTTCGTAGACAACTGTGTGGAGTAAATGGTTAATAATGCTTTTCTTTAAAGTACCTGCTGTGTCGCACAAGGGATTCCTTTGGTTTTGTCGAATGTGCGTAGGCTATAAAATTATTTTATTATTACTAAAAATTTAAAATAAATTATTTTGATATTAAGACACAATAGTGCAGAATTTGCTGTTTTTGATAAAAAGTTTGAGGTTTGAATGAACAAAGGGTTTGTATAGTAAAGATATGTATAGAACATAGTAATGAATTGTTAGTTTTGAAATTAGTAAAAAGTGATGATGTAATATAAAATAAAAAGAATTTGTATAAAAAAGTAAAAAAAATTTGTATTGTAGTGAAGTTTTTTATTTGAATAATAATAAAAAATTATTGATGTGATATAAAAGGTAAAAAAAATAAAAATATTTTGATGTTAATTAGTGATAAAAAATATAAAAAAATAAATAAAACAAATAAAATACAAAAATAATAACAACATTATGCTATTTTATTCTGGAGTTTGTCAAACAAGTCCAAAATCTAAAATACAACGAATTTGAAGATAAAAGTCAAAGCATCGGGTGAAGAGAAAGTAGAGTAGTCTACTCATCAATACCTTTATTCACGTGAAGACATGTTTGTCTCATAAATCACGGTAAGATTTCCGTGAGTCACGTTTCCACCCATTCTCAACAATAATTGCTTCAAATTTTGTCCAACATTTCTACTTTTTCACTTTTTATTATTAATTGTGTCCATAATTGTATTGGGTGAAAATTTTTTTTTTCTCAAAATTAAATTATAATTTATTACAAATTTAATAATGACTTTAAAAAGGTAACTCAATTGTGATACGAAACAAACATGATAATTAACTTTCAAACCGCTACTGGCTCTACATCATTCTCTATTTTTCTCTTAAGATAATTAACTTTCAAATATTACAACTCTTTTTTTTTACTTTTTCTTATTATTATTATTATTTGTTTTAACCCAAATATTTTGTAGACAGCTGGCTGAAATGAAGGACAGAGTTGCTGCTGTCACGCGTTTTCAAAATTAATTTGCTCCAAACGCGGTTGCCGTCCACTGCTTATTCTTGGGTTACTCACTGTTCCTTCAACTCGATCTTCAACTACTTTACTTCAGAGTTTTGAGCATTCCTTCTTCACTCACATTCAAGAAATGGCTGAACTTCTCCTCGCCACTGCCGAGCTATTCCGTGATACTTTATGCTCACCGGCTGCGGAACAGATCGGACTGCTGTGGGGTGTCAAAGATGAGATTAAAAGCCTAACAAACACCGTTTCAACAATCAAAGATGTGCTTCTCGATGCGGAGGAGAAACAGGCTGCTGGAGATCGTGCTATTAGTCGTTGGCTCGGAAGGCTAGAAGACGTCATTTACGATGCGGATGACTTGCTGGATGCCGTTTCCACTGAAGCTCTACGGAGAGACATAATGACCCGTGATAAGAAGGCCAAAAAGGTACGGATCTTCTTTTCCAAATCAAACCAGCTTGCCTATCATCTTAAAATGGCCCGTAAGATTAAGGCCATAAGAAAGAGGTTAGATGCCATCAACGCCGATAGGCAGAATTTCCAGTTGGAGGTACGCCATGTTGAGACACGAGTCGTGAACAGGGAGAGGGATCAAACTCATTCTTTGGTACGCGAGGAAGTGGTTATTGGGCGAGAGAATGATAAGAAGGCTGTTATTGACTATCTGATGGACTCCAACGTTGAAGAGAATGTTTCAGTCCTTCCAATTGTTGGCATCGGTGGATTGGGAAAGACTACACTTGCTCAACTCGTTTTCAATGATGAGCAAATCAAAAAACATTTTGACCTCAACATGTGGGTGTGTGTCTCTGATATCTTCGATGTTCAAATTATTGTTGCAAAAATCTTAGAATCTGCAACAAAGGTGAAACCAGCAACCGTTGAAATGGATACATTGGTATACTATCTTCTAAAAGAAATCGAAGGAAAGAAATATTTCCTCGTGTTGGATGATGTGTGGAATGGCGATCATAAAAAATGGTGTCGCTTGAAAGAAGTACTGATGGGTGGTGCAAGAGGCAGCAGAATATTGGTGACTACCCGCAATGAAGTCGTTGCAAGGACCATTCGACAGGAAAGCGTTGCAAGGATTATCGGAACAGTTGAATCATATTCCTTGAAGGGTTTAGATGAAGACGCGTCATGGTCTTTATTCAAGCAGAAGGCGTTTGAGAAAGGGCAAGAGCCGAAGAATTCAAGCATCGTCGCACTTGGGAAGGAGATCGTACGAAAGTGTTCAGGTGTTCCTCTGGCCATAACGACAATCGGAAGTTTACTAGGCTCCAAAAATCCCGGAACGGACTGGTCGTCTTTTAAGAACAATGAACTCTCAAAAGTATCTCAGAATGAAAGTGACATTTTACCAACTCTGAAGCTGAGTTATGATCATCTTCCTTCAAACTTGAAGCACTGCTTTGCCTATTGCTCCTTGTATCCAAAGGATTACCTGATTTCTACATCAGATCTGGTTGAGCATTGGATAGCACAAGGATTTGTCAAGTCGTCTGATAATGAAATCAGATGCTTGGAAGAGGTTGGTAATGAGTATATTAAGGATTTGCTATGGAGATCATTCTTTCAAGAAGCTGAAACGGATGAGTTTGGTGACGTAATTCA
The DNA here is from genome assembly GCA_028654335.1 of Alnus rubra. Taxonomy (NCBI): domain Eukaryota; kingdom Viridiplantae; phylum Streptophyta; class Magnoliopsida; order Fagales; family Betulaceae; genus Alnus; species Alnus rubra. The sequence goes on along the minus strand of JAJPGS010000125.1, from coordinate 652,307 downwards.
TTGCAAAATGCATGACCTCATGCATGATCTTGCCCAATCGGTGGTAGGATCGTTGATCGCCACATTAGATGATGAGAAGACAAACGTTGCTGAGAAAACTCGTTATGTATCATTACTTGGTGGTTACGGTAGACATATTTCTTCATTGTATGAAGCAAGTAGGATGCGAACAATTCTTTTCCTCAATCACTATAGGTTAAAGATTGATTATGATGAGCTTTTTTCAAGTTTCAAGTTCTTGCGCATGTTGGATCTGTCGAGTAGAGATCTTGATTTTGTGCCAAGCTCTATTGGGGAGTTGAAGCATTTAAGGCATCTTAATCTTTCTAGAAATGGTAAAATGAAGAAGTTACCCGATTCTATAACAAATTTGCATAATTTGCAAACACTAAGACTCTCAGGATGTTATTTGCTTGAAGAATTGCCGAGAGACATTAAAAAAATGGTCAATCTCAGGCATCTTGATATAGATTGGTGTAATGCTTTGACTTATATGCCACGTGGATTGGGGCAACTGAATAATCTTCAGACGTTAACAACATTTGTGGTCCACTCGGGTTCTCACTCTAGGCATTGCGCTGATTTACGAGAACTGAACGGCCTAAATAAGTTGAGAGGATGGTTACGTATTAGAAATCTAGGTCATGTGATAGGTGTTGCATCAGAATTTAAGGATGCAACTCTAAAGGATTTACAACATCTTCATGCTTTGGGTTTATATTGGAATTGGAGTCTTAAAGGATATGTCGTGGATGAAACATCATTTGAAGGCTTCCAACTGCACCCAAATCTGAAAGTTTTATATTTGTTTGGCTATCCGTGTTTAAGGATTCCAAGTTGGGTTTCATCACTCACAAATCTTATTACATTTGAATTAAGGTCAAGTGAGCAATGCCAATATTTGCCACCATTGAGTCAACTGCCTTCTCTCAAGACTCTTGCACTTTTCAATATGCATGTTATGCAGTACATATCAGATAGCAATGACTTCTCTTTTTCTTCATCAGCCCTAGAACCATTTTTCCCATCCCTCGAGGTAATCCAGCTCAATGGTTGCCTTAATCTCAAGGGGTGGTGGAGGAGGAGTGATTCTTCTGTGGAGGTCAATAGTGATAGTCATAATTCCGTTGAAATAACAGAGCATCATTTACTCCCTTCCTTTCCTCGTCTTTCACACTTAGTGATTCAGTATTGCCCTATGTTGACTTCCATACCAATGTTTCCACATCTTGAAGAAGAGTTGGTCCTAAAGAATACTAGCTGGAAGCCACTGCAACGTGCAATGATGATGAATATGGCAACACCGCAAAGCCCTATGTCAGCAGCAACAACCTCCTCTTCATCCACTCCTCTCTCAAAATTGAAGCGTTTAACACTACATTTCATTACGGATCTAGTAACCCTGCCACTCCAACATCTAACTTCCCTTCAAGACCTATATCTTGAGAATTGTCCGGAGCTTGAGTTTGCCAACGATGAGGATGAGATGCAATGGCAAGGCCTTAAGAGCCTCTTCTCTCTTCACTTCTCTGGACTTCCAAAATTGTTGTCTTTTCCCTCAGGGCTTCAACATGCTACCACTCTAGAAAATCTCAAGATTGAGAATTGTGATAACTTGACGGCTGTACCAGACTGGATCCACAACTATAAATCCCTTAAAGTCTTTGAAATTTCTCGATGCTTCAATTTGACATCGCTGCCCGAAGGAATGGGTAGGCTAACTTCTTTGCAGAGGCTAAAAATTGAGGAATGTCCCATCTTATTGCGAAGATGCAAGAGAGACACAGGTGAGGATTGGGCAAAAATTGCTCACATTCCAGAGTTAAAGTTACTGTATCGGTATCTGTCTCAGCAATATGTCAATTCAAGCACCCATGCATCTTCGACTTAATCAGGTAAATTACTTGTCATTTATATTTTCATCTTTCATAGAACTTGAAGTACCCAACTTCTTCACCTTCTTTTTCTTCATTTTTCTCTCTCAGTATTGAAACGTTAGGTTTTCTTTGATTTTGGTTTTTGGTCATGTTTTACAGCTTCTTCTTCTTCTTCTTCTTCTTTTTTAGTAAAGAAAAGATGGGATGGTTCTTATTCTTGTTGATGATGCTGTAAATGTCAAATGAAAGAGGTGTAGGAGAGAGTGTGGATGACTTACACTGCTTGGTTCTTTGAGCCTTGCTTGGTAAGCTATTTATTTATTTATTTATTTTTTAACTATTATTAACTGTTACTAGTACTTAATTTTTTTGTATTCATCTGTCATTTTTATATATAAATATTTGGTTGGGTTTCTAGTGTTTGTCTTGATAGCTCTACTGCTATGATTTATTGGGTTTAGTGTGCTGATTGCAACATTTGTAGCCTTTATATTTGTTTTCCTTTGTCCCCGTCTCTCTCCCATGATCCTCTACTATCTTTCAAAGTATCAAATTCCAAATCTTAAAAGCATCTTTCTTAAAGGTTGTTGAAGACCTGTTGTTTTTTGAGTTAATTGTTAATTACATTGGGATTTACTTTGTTTGGATGTATTTATTTAAACCAGTTCAAATATTTGATTTCGTTAGTACTTTCAGCTGGTGCTTAGTTACTTGATTGTTTATGTATAAGTAGCTTTTCTTGGTACTGAAACTAAGATAATGGGACATGCATTTATTCACTAATCTCTTTCTCTCGCTCTTTTGGTTGATTTGATAGCTCGGAAAGATTATGGATTTTGATCAGATTCTTGTAAATTGTTGAGATTACCCAGATTTATCCATCCACATCAAAAGACAATGAGAGACCATGGATGACAAGCCTCGTGCAATTCACAAGAGGAACCAGAGAAGCAAAGTAGCGAGCCTTTGTTGAGGTGCTATCCTAGGATTAAATGACCAACTGAAGTAGTTAAGGAGGACAGCAGCTCAAACCACTGGTGTTAATATAATAAACCGGTTACAATTTTGAATCCAGAGAGAAGGGATACCTGAAAATTGGCCAAGAAGCCGTGAAAAGCAGCCCAGATAATATATGCACCAGCTTTCTGCTCAAACTCTGCTCCAATCGGTAGAGAAAATAAATTTTGTCAAAGAGAAGTACAGCTCTGTTACAAAGCTATATATATATATAATTTTTTTTTTTTTTTTTTTTTTTAAAAAAAAACCTATCAACCTCCTTGCATCTGGTTCGAAGTGTAAAGTTCATATGTTTAGCCTATGGATGACACTCCAATCCTGTCTCCAGAGGCTGTGCTGCCTGCCCAAGACCTCAACCCATCGCTCGATAATAGAATAACTAATTCCATTATGTCACATCACAAATTAATTGTACACCTTCATCCGCACTATCATCATGTATGGCCAAATTGGTTTTCTTTTTTTCAATGAAAAAAGAGATCCTACCAATTTTTTATTGTGAAGGAATTAAGTGAAAAATTAAGGAAAAGTGAGAAAAAAAAAAAAAAACTCAATGAGTTGGCATTTTCTTATTGGTTAAGAGGTAATGTGTAGCTTTTATGTTAACTTCTACTCTTTGGACATGACTATTAGGGGGTTAAAAATTATGGCCTAAAGGCCCTAAACTGTATGGAGGGTTTGTGTTTTTACGAGCTAACCGCATAGGGGTAAAACGCAATTATCCCTTGTCACAAGGAAAATTACCAAACAAATTGACTATTTCCATTAAATATATACGTGCGCGCGCGCATTTGGAAGGCATTGTATGTACACAATCAAAAAGATTCAACAGACACTAGTTAATAGATTCTCAGCATGTACTCTATAAGCAACTAGTTGTAGGGTTAGATGATACAACACAGGACCCTAAAGAGACACAAGGGGTCATAGATTCTCAGCATGTACTAGAGCAACCGGTTGTAGGATCAGACGATACGACACAGGGCCCTAATGAGACACAAGGGGCTGTAGATTTTGAACAATGTGTGGCATCTGACATGGAGTTTGGATCAGTTGAGGCATCAGGACCTGAGACTTGACATCATAGTGGTACTACTCGGGTGTGGCGTATATTACTGGATGAAAAAGTTTACACAATAGGTATGAATTATCTTTATATCTGATGATAGTCAATTACTTTGATAATCTTCTACTAATTTAGTAATGATCAAGTGTGACATAAATTTTTTTTATGAGTTGCAGATGAGCAGGATAGAAGGAATGTTAGGACTGTTGGTAGTCCTAAGGACATATGGCACATACCTGATGGGGAAAAGGTTGTGATCGAATTCAACCTATCCTACCAACCAACTGGCCCGGGGGTCGAGAAATTTAGACAGATTTGTGGGAAGGTCATAAGAAATGGTCGATTTGTCCAGTTGCATGGTAACTAGAGAAAATTACCATTAGAAGGGAAGGAAGATATGTGGCGCACACTAACAATATGAAACTTTTTTTTTTTTTTTTTTTTTTTTTCATGTCAACCACTTCTTATTTATAACATTGTAGCCTTGCATTTTCAATTAAGCAATGGGATACAATTTTCTTGTGTAGAAAAAATTTTATTTTGAGCCTGTTCACCTACTCCCACACATAAAAAGATTAACGTTGATGGACCTAGCAAAGAAAAGGAGGCAATACAGATACAAGATCAAGAGGGGTCTCAATTTGAAACAAGGTGATACCGTACAGTCTGTGATCAGTAAGGCTTCAACAGCGGACGTCTTCGATGCAGAAGACTTCGAAATGCAAGTTGATATGTGGTTGTCTTCGACTGATTAGGTATTTTCATTTATTTATTTATTTTGTTGAAGAAATCCACATATTAACATTATCAAATTTATAGGAGAGAGCGTGCAAGTCCAAGATTAGCCGTGCCAAAAATGCACTTCTTCACACTCTGGGATCGAAGAGCATCGCACAGGTTGCCCGAGAAATGGTATGTATAATAGATAAACGTTCACAGCTTGTATGTATTGTAGTAAGATAATAAGTTTATAACTGATAATGTTAATGATATTGTAGGAGGAAGACATAGGAGAAACACCGAACCGAGATGATATGTTCATCGTCTCGCATACTAAGAAAGATGGGAACCCTGTGAATGCAGCGACTGGAGAAACTATCGTAAGTGATAAATACGTAATATTAGAATTATGTTCAAGTTCTCATCCTTGGATGTTTTGTGCAGGCGAATATGAGAAAAATTATCTAGAATCAGTCGCTTGCAGAACAAGTGTGTTCACAGGGGTCAGTCTACTGGTCGCATAACGATGCGTGTGCACAAGTGCTAGGACGAGAACCTTCTGGTCGTGTACGCGGGGTGGTGCTAGGGCTGACTCCCGGTAAATCCACATCTTATACCTCCGGACAAGGATCGATCTCTAGTTCGCCTACTTCCAAAGAACTAAAGATGGCTGCTGGGATGGAACGTTTGAAGACTATGTACGAAGCGCAAAACATCAAACTGCAAGAGTAAGACCATCAATTGCAAGAGCAAAACAACAAGTATGCAGCGCAACAGGAAGAGTTGACAGCCGTCAAACGTATGGTAGCCATGATTATGGCAGGGAAACAACCATCAATGGGAAACAACGAAGAAGGTGATGTTTTGGTTTACACTTAATTTTTTATTAATCAGTGAGTAATTGTCTCTTCTTACTGTTCATTGGGCTTGTTTTATTTTTATTTCAAATTCCACGAGAATCAATATTTATGGTTGAAGAGGAATGTTAAAAGTTAAGAGAAATGTTAACTATTATATGCTTAGGTTGAATCTTGGAATCCTCGTGAACATGTTTTTTTTTTTTTTTTGTAATCTTTGGTAGTGTAAGTGCTGAAATGGTCTTGATGTATAAAATACCATCATTGTTTTCTCCATTATATCATTAGCTCAAGTGATATTGGCAGTTAAAAGTGAGGTACTTAATTCTTATTGCTATTACTAGTTCAAGGATCTATTCTATCCTTTGGAACGAAAAAGAAAAAATGATTGTATGAGTATATAGGCGATTATATTATAATCATTAGTTGTGTTTAGTTTTCAGCAAGATGATTCTTACCTAACAATTTGGGATTTGTATACCTATTGTAGCAAACACTAGATCAGAAGCATAAACGAACAAGATGGTTGAAGCAAGCAATGCACACAACGCCGTAAATCGGACTCTCCTTTGGGCTTGCGTGCATTGATGATTATAATGGTGCATGGAATGTTGGTTTTAATTTTTTTTGGATTTTAATTATGTATTTATATTTGAATTCTGTAAAAGGTATGAATGGTTTTTTTAAATATGTAAGTTAAATAGACCATTGTTGTGAAGAGTTTGAATTTGGAAATAGATTTGGATTTGGATGTGAATTTGAATTTGAATTTGAGATTTTGTAAATGGATTTGAAATTGTGTATTAGGGTTTTTTTTTTGGATTTTGATTATGCATTTAAAAAATATATGTTACAATTCCGGACGGTTTTTCCCAAACTATCCAGAATTATTTCATTGGTTTGGGCCCGAACCGTCTGGAAATAATTCCGAACGGTTAGGGAAAAACCATCTAGAAATAATTGCGGACGGTTTTTCCCAAACCGTCCGCAATTGAAAATGCCGACCAATTTTCCTGGACTGTTTAAAACCGTCTGGACCTTTTTCTAGATGGTTATTTTTTTTTTTTTTTTTTTTTTTCCGATTTCTAGATGGTTTTAAACCATCCAGAAATCCCTTTTTTTTTTTTTGTTTTTTTTTTTTTTTGTTTGTAGTGTATCCTACTAAAATTCACTCATAAGAGGGAGTTATATTATTATCCTCTTGTTTACATTAAGATCTACATGTATATATCAAATAATTAAATTTATAAGATATATATATATATATATATATATATATATATAAAGTATTGATTAAATAATTAAATTTATCTATTCCTATCAGCTTAAACTTTTGGGATAACTAATAATTTAACATGGTATCAGAGCAGAGGTCATGAGTTCAAATCATATCTCCTTCATTTACCTTCCATTTTAATTAAATAGTTCACGTGTTAAGCTTCACCTATTAAAATGGAGTTTGAATCTACCTTCCATTTTAATTAAATAGTTCATGTGTTAAGCTTTACCTATCAAAATGGATTTTGAGCCCACACGTGATAGAGAGTGTTAAAATATTTTGATTAAATGATTAAATTTATCTCTTATTATCAAAAATTTTCGGGATAAGTAGTAATTTAACATATATAAAACATATTTGCTCTATGTGATGCGAAACAGATATAACTTTTAATAAACCCTTTTGTGAAAATTTGATCTTTAGTTGTCTTTTCTTGTATTTTCCCCTTTATCATGCTATAATGTATTGCCCTCATGTGTGTGTTACAATTTTGACATCTCCTGTTTCTAGAGAGAGAGCCTCCCGTTTCTAGAGAGAGAGAGAGAGAGAGCCTTCAGTGGTGCGTTTCCTCTGAGGGAGAGAGGTTTCCACGCCTCCCTCCTCCCGATGGTGCTCCTTTTTGTCCCTCCCTGATGCGAACTAGTGGAGGTTAGGTCCCTCCCAGCCATTAAGGTTGTGAAACTTTTGTTCCCCCTGGTAAATCCGGTGGTGGCTGACTTTTCCCTAGCCCTTTCAGGACTATGGTGGTTTGTGTTTTGTGTTTTTTTGTCTCTTTCTTTTGTTTCAGGTAGGAAGGCTCAACTCAAGATGTCCAGTTTGGGGGAATGGCCGGCCGTACGTGTCGTCAACGGTGTGCTTTAGCCGAATTTTCACCATTTTTTTCTTTGATTTTTGGAGCCAGATCTACACACTACCGCTGACTTCTACAAGAAAAACGCCCCTCAACCGCGTTCCCCGCTGCCGGAAGCATAGGTTGTGTCGGTCGTCGGAGCTCGGCGCATGGTCTTCACGCGCCAAAGAGCTTTTCGCTCTTTGGCCCGTGTGATAGCCACGCTCCGCCTTTTCAGGCCGTTCTCGATGGCAACTGGGGTCTACGATGTCCGATCTGCGGCTGGGTGCTACCGATCACAATGCGTGTCCAACACGCGCCGCCATTTCTGACGATGCTAGTCTTTGCTCCACTGCCGACGGCTTGTTTTTGGATGTTTTCTACTTTGTGTGTTTGTGTATTCCTCTTATTTCTCCAGTCATAGTCTGTTTGTGTATTGCTCAAATTTTATTTGAATATTTGTTGGTTAGTTGCTAGATCGACCCTCTTTTATTTTTAGAATGAACAATAATGTAAGAGAGGCTCAAATATTGTTCTTGTAAGGTTTGTACTCTGCTTAGGCAGCTGTTTTTTAACTCAAACCCTTCTGGCTTAGAGTGTAAGGGTCTTGCACTTCTTTTCTCATGATGTATGCCTTCGAGCCTTTCAGCTATATATGGTAGCACATGCTACATATTCTAAAAAAAAAAAAAAGTACTGCCCTTATGTGTGATGAATCAATTTCCTTCTTTTGTATGGTTTTTGCAGGTTTTGTATTGGTTTTTAGTTTCATGGATTTTCAAAGTCATTATTATCTTCTTTTAAGGAGATTTCTCGAGATATAAGTTGGTGAATAGTTTTGTATTGTTAATGAAAATAATCGTGAGAATTGATATAGAAAAAGTTAATTAAGGTGAAAGGTAAAAAAATTGTTCATAGCGCAGGTTATAGGCAAGTGGAAATAATATATACTCATTGCAATATATTCTCTCCATATATTAATCACAAGACGGTGGAGAAGCAAATCAAAATATCTACTTCATAATTTGGCTTAACATATATACAATTTGGAAGACTTTGGTTGCAACTTGAGCAACTAACTGACAATTTCGATAAAAACCCAAGTTGCTTGATGTTTGGTGTTTTGGCATGGTCAAATTGGCAACATCTTCAGGAAATTTCAGAGCAGAAATCCAAGGCATGCTTCGACTTCTTCGTGAGACTCTTGTGAATAGTTGTTATCACTTGTCATGCTCAGAAAAGAAAAAAGTTTTTGTTTCCATATTCCCTTCGCCATTAATTTAACATTTTTCTTTTGACTAATCAACGTTTGAGGTGAAGGAGAACCACAAAATCAACGATAAGTAATTGATGGGACGACCAAGAAGTTTCTGTCAGGGACCACCAAGAAGTTTCAGAGTAGAAGGCTAAGAAAGAGAAATGATACTCGTACACTTTGTTCACAACAACAATACAACAGCTTACGTGGAAAGTGATTTTTTATTATTTTTGTTTCTTCTTTTCTTTTCTTTTGGGTTTGAAAACTGGTTGGAGGGGATTGAAATTTTCATTTCCCCTCCAACGCAGCTCTCTCTCTCTCTCTCTCTCTCTCTCTCTCTCTCTCTCTCTCTCTCTCTCTCTCTCTCTCCAACTTCCGTACAAAGGTGTCGTTGCCGCCGCTCGCTCGCCGGTCTTCCCCTTCCCGGCGCCGCTTCACTGGCGTTCGGTCTCCTCCGTCCGAAACCGCTGCCTCCCCTCTCGCTCTTTCTCTCTCTCTGCCCCGCTTGCTCGCTCACCGGTCGTGACCGAAGCTCTCGGCGGTCGGCTTCTATCTCCGTGGTCGGCCACCCCCCACTGGGCCATCCTTCATCGGCGTTCTGTCTCCGGCGTATTTGGCGGCCGGTTATGTATCCGTCGACGCTAAAAAAGGTACTCTCCGGCGACGCTTTCTCTCTTTCTCTCTGTGCATCGCATTTCCCCTCCTAACGCGTCTCTCTCTCTCTCTTCTCCGGCCGGCGGTCCGTCCTTCTCCACCGGCCCGCATCTCTCCATCCACTCGTTCGTTCTTCACCGGCGGTAAGATCTGGTTATAACTCTCTCTCTCTCTCTCTCTCTCTCTCTCTCTTCGTGTCTCCAGCTGTCCTTCACCGGCACCATCTCCACCGGCAAGTGAGACGGAACCAGATTCGACGGAACCAAGGTTAGGTTTTTCTGAAGTTTTTTTGTTATGTTATGGGTTCGATTTGGTTTTCCAACATTCAATGATCTGTTTTTTTTTTCTTTGTTCTGGGTTCTCTCTGAATGGTTCGCTCGGTGGTGATTTCTTGATTCAATGTGAAGAGATTCCGATGCGTAGTGGTCTCTTCTTTGTCCAATCTCGAATGCTCATGAAATAAATTTCGTTTAGATTTCGTTTTTCAAAATTATTTTGCATTTAGTGCCTTCGATTCAAATAGATTCTTTTAAAAATTTTCCTAAATGATTTGAATTATCTTTGTTTTTTACTTTTTCAGATTTGTGCTCAAGAGCTTTTTTTTTTTTTTTTTTTTTTTAAAGCTATAGTACACAAATATTGAAGAAGAAATAAGAAGGGTTTTAAACATTTTTGTTGGATTTGTTATCTGCTTTGTCGAATTCTGTCGGCTTAGTCCAGATTGTGTGGTTTCCTTGCCGGAATCGGGTTTATCTTATTCAATGATAATGTTGGTACAAAGAGTGGTACTCAAGTTGATAGTGTTCTAAAGAAGGATGGTACTTGTCCTTGGGGGATCTTATGTGTTTATCGCCGTTTTATTGGGCTTTCTAGGGGCTAAAAATCGATTCAAGTGTTTGCTTTGTGTGGGTAGGAAATGGTGCATTGTGGTCGTTTTGGAGTTGGTTTGTACCCGTAGGATAGATCCACAAGGATGACAAAATTTACGTAAACAAAATTTGTTTAGTAACTGACGTAGATACCTCAATCACATACCATTAAATTGTAAAAGAATTATAAACCAATTGTAAGTCCAGAATTAATTAGTCATTTTCTTATATTGTCAAGCCCCTCTCCCTTCTCATCTTTGTACAAGAGTATCTTAAAACAAATCATTTCTGCAAGTGATAGAGGCACGTGAGATTTATTGTTAGTATCCAAATGCATGGAATTAATTGAAGTTGCTTTTTGAAATCATTTTCATCTATCATGTATTCATGACACAATTAAAGTTTTGTCTATCTCTCTGATAGGTTTTGATGTTATGGGTTTTGAGCAGGTGCAGATTTATACTACAGTTGATCGAGAATAAGTTGTAATGGCCTCCTGCTTGTTAAAGTATTTTCAAAATTAATATGTATATAAATATTTATTTTGTGTCTTGGGAATGATTTAAAAGGAAGGTGTTTAAAAGCATTAAATGAAGATAGTCCCACATGGGAAAAAGAGAAACTGAAGTTGGCATTTATAAGGCCCAACACACTTTAAGCATTTAAAGTAATGCTTAGGTGTATACTCTTATGTGTATACTATAGTACGGTGCGAAGCACCGGACGCACACGCGCGCGCGCGTGGCAGTGGGCTGTAGGGCGCTAGTGGCGCTTTGATGGCGCTTTGATGGCGCACTTGGCACTTGGCACGAAGCATCGGAGCGATCTAATCATGACCTTTCAATTTTGGATGGTCATGATCAATTGATCTAGTGGTTTAATCTAAACCATAGGATGCTTCTTAGGTAGATCCAATGGTCGGATTTACTGGACAATCAAATAAATAAACTGTAAGGTCAAATCACATTTGATCTAATGGTTGAGATTAATTAATAACGATCTAATGGTTATTATTAATCAATCATAGACAGTTATTTGATCTGATGGTCAGATTTAAGTGTCTGTTGAAACAGCAGTTTATGACTGTTATGGAAGCAGTTATGGACGGTTAGATTAGCAGTTATTTAAATATTATACAGAAGTAACTGCTGTCCAGTTATCAGAAATATACAGAAATAACTGCTGTACAGTGTTTAATAAAAGAAATTTTATTATTTCTTTTATCTTCAATGCTTTTTCTGATACCTTCTGTATTTTAAAATTAAAAGAGTCTCTGTCTGTCTCTTGATATAATAGAAAAATCTGAGAGTGTTCGGTTTTAATTTTTCGTTAGTGCAAAACGAGATTAAACAAACAGAGGTTTCTGGGCTCCATTGTATCCTGGAGAAATATTTGCTGTAACCTTTTTGCATACCTTTCTGGTGGGGGCAAATAATTTCTTAAGGAAAGCGACGTTGTAACGCGCCTTAGGAGCATTTCGTTTTTCTGCTTTCGATTATATTTTCTAACAATCTTAAGAAATTATTTTTGCTTCAATGGCACCGCAATCTCTGAAAGAACTTGCTGCTGATTTCATCAAACTCGAAAGGTTTGATGGTTCCTCATTCAAGCGATGGCAGAAGAAGATGCATTTCCTCCTTGCTGGACTGAGGGTGGCTTATGTGCTTACAACTCCCAAACCTGAAGCGCATGAGAACGAGACAATTGCTGATACTCGGACAAGGATGAAATGGGAGCAGGATGACTACATCTGCAAGGGCCACATCTGCAATGCTATGGTGGATTCTCTGTTCGACATCTACCAAAGCAAATCAACGGCCAAAGATGTCTGGGATGCACTCGAGGCTAAGTATCTTTTAGAAGATGCTACAAGTAAGAAGTTCTTGGCCTCTAAATTTATGAATTACAGAATGGTTGATGCTAGACCTATTGTTGAACAATTTAACGAAATTCTGCATATTTTGAGTCAATTTGGTCAGCATAACATGAAAATGGATGAGGAAATTGCTGTCTCATCCATCATTGATAAACTTCCTCCCTCCTGGAAAGAACAGAGAAAGATTCTGAAACACAAAAAGGAGGAGATAACTGTTGATCAGTTAGGCCAACACTTTCAGATAGAGGAAGAATTGAAAATCAAAGAAAATGAAGAGCAAGGAATTCTGTCCTCGAAAGTGCATATGGTGGAGGAAGGAAAGGAAGGGAATTCTTCAAAGAAGCCCTCTCAATTCAAAAAGCCCAATCAGAAAAAGAGGAAGAACTTTAAGAATCAAAAGCCGGACCAGAACCATGAGAAGAAGATTAAGGGTGGTTGCTACTATTGTGGCAAGCCAGGCCATTTTAAGAGAGACTGCCGTTTTCTGAAAAAGAAACAGCAGGATTCTGACTCGAAAGAGTTTGTGGCAATGATTTCCGAGGTTTTTATGCTCGAGGAAGAGGGTTCGTGGTGGATTGATTCATGTGCAACCAGGCACATATGCAAGGAAAGGAGTCTTTTCAAGACCTTTGAAACGGTGGAAAATTGTGTTCTCTTTATGGGAAATTCTTCCACTGCTGTTGTCGAAGGCAAAGGAACAGTGAATCTTGAATTCACTTCTGGAAAAGTTCTGTCTTTAACTGATGTTTATTTCGTACCTGAAATTAGGAAGAACCTTGTGTCTGGAGGTCTTCTTAATAAATTTGGTTTTAAGGCTGTCTTTGAGTCAGATCAGTTTGTGCTGACCAAAGGAGGTGTTTTTGTTGGGAAGGGTTATCTGTTTGAAGGGATGTTTAAGTTGAACCTTATTAATAAAGTTAATAATTTTGCTTACTTGATTGACTCAATTTCTTTATGGCATAATAGATTAGGCCATGTTAATACTAGAAGAATGCATGATATGATTGTTTTAAATTTGATTCCTAAATCTGTAAATGATATGTTTGATAAATGTAGAATTTGTATGCAAACAAAAATTACTAGAAAACCTTTTCCAAAAATTGATAGATCTTCAATTTTGTTACAACTTGTACATAGTGATGTTTGTGATATGCATAGTAATCCTACAAGAGGAGGCAAAAAGTATTTTGTAACATTCATTGATGATTTTTCAAAATACTGTTATGTTTATCTTATGTTTTCAAAAGATGAAGTTTTGGAAAATTTTAAAGTTTACAAAACAGAAGTTGAAAATCAATGTGATGTTAGAATTAAATGCCTCAGATCCGATAGAGGAGGAGAATATTATTTTCCTTCATATTGTGAATCTGTAGGCATTATTCATGAAACATCCATTGCGTATACCCCACAACAAAATGGAGTTGCAGAAAGGAAAAACAGAACTTTAGTTGAAATGGTAAATGCCTTGCTTTGTAATTCTGGACTAAATAAAAGTTTTTGGGGAGAAGCTATTCTTTCTGCGTGTTATATTTTAAATAGAATACCTCAAAAGAATTCCAAGGTTACTCCATATGAATTATGGAAGAAAAGAAAACCCAACCTTAGTTATTTTAAGGTGTGGGGTGTAGAGCTATTGTCAGATTACCTGAGCCAAAAATCAGGAAATTGGGACAAAAAGCCATTGAATGCATTTTCTTGGGTTATGCACAACATAGTAAAGGTTATAGGTTCTTAGTAGTTGAACCTAATCTTTCTGTTGAGGTAAATACCGTTATAGAATCCAGAGATGCGGAATTTTATGAACATAGGTTCACATCAATTCCATCTATTAATGATAAGTTGGTGGAACCTATAAAAAATAACAATGAATCTGGTGAACCAAGTGAACCTTCTGAAATAAGGAGGAGCAAAAGAATGAGAAAAGAAAAATCTTTTGGACCAGAATTCATTGTATATTTGGTTGAAGGATCTAGAGATTCATCTTGTAAACAAAAGATGATCTCACCTAATATAGAATCGGATCCTTTGACATATGAAGAGGCTATGAAGTCTCAAGATTCTGCATTTTGGAAGGAAGCCATTAATGATGAAATGGATTCTATAATAGGTAATAACACGTGGATTTTAGTAGACTTACCCCCTGGTTCCACTCCTATTGGTTGTAAATGGATTTTTAGAAGGAAATTGAAGGTAGATGGAACCATAGAAAAATTCAAAGCAAGGTTAGTTGCTAAAGGATTTAAACAAAAAGAAGGTTTGGATTATTTTGATACTTATGCTCCTGTTGCTAGGATTGCTACTATTAGAACGTTAATTGCTTTAGCATCTATTTATAAATTTGATATTCATCAAATGGATGTTAAAACTGCTTTTTTAAATGGTGAGCTTGACGAAGAAATTTATATGCATCAACCAGAGGGATTTGTTTTGCCTAATCAAGAACGTAAAGTTTGTAAATTAATTAAATCTCTCTATGGTCTTAAACAAGCTCCTAAACAATGGCATGAAAAATTTGATCAAGCTGTAGTTGCAAATGGTTTTAAAATTCATGATTCAGATAAATGCGTTTATAGTAAGTTTTATAAAAATCAAGGAGTCATTATATGTTTATATGTTGATGACATGTTGATTTTTGGTACTGATTATGATAGCATTGTTAATACTAAGAATTTTTTGTCTTCTAATTTTGACATGAAAGATTTGGGTGCTGCTGATGTGATTCTTGGTATTAGAATTATTAGAAATAATGGAGGTTTAATTCTTACTCAATCACATTATATTGAAAAAGTTCTCAAAAGGTTTAATCAGTTTGATTGTAAACCTGTGACTACACCTTTTGATACTAGCATGAAATTATATCCTAATACTGGTAGAACTGTAGACCAATTAGAGTTTGCTAGAGTTATTGGTTGCTTGATGTATGCAATGACATGTACTAGACCTGATATTGCATATGCAGTAGGTAAAATGAGTAGATATACTAGTAACCCTAGTTATATTCATTGGATTGCTGTACAAAGGATTCTTAAATATTTAAAGAAAACCATTAATTATGGAATTTTGTACAGCGGGTATCCTACAGTATTGGAAGGATATACGGATGCTAGTTGGATCACGGATAACGATGATCACAAATCAACCAGTGGGTGGATATTCACCCTTGGTGGAGGAGCTATTTCCTGGGGTTCTAAGAAACAGACCCTTATTACAGACTCTACCATGGCGGCAGAGTTTGTGGCATTAGCTTCTTGTAGCAAAGAAGCGGAATGGATAAGGAATTTATTAATGGAAATTCCTTTGTGGCCTAAACCTATGCCTCCTGTTTCTTTACATTGTGATAGTCAAGCAACACTGTCGCGGGCTTATAGTCATATTTATAATGGCAAATCGAGGCATATTGGTTTAAGACATAGTTATGTAAGGCAATTACTCACTGATGGAGTAATTACAATTGATTTTGTGAGATCTGTTCAAAATTTAGCAGATCCATTAACTAAAGGACTTGCAAGGGATTTGGTGTGGAAAACATCAAAGGAGATGGGGTTAAAACCTTTAGATCACCAATAGTGGAAACTCAACTCAACACTTAAATTATTAAGATCTTGAGTTCAATGAGCTAAAGTACACTATATGATGTGATCGCAAGCACCCATATAATATTAGTTTTTAAACTAATAAACCATCTCAAGGCTAAGGTGCTTGGAATCTGTAATGTTAAAATGGAGGTTGTGCCTTTTGCACTTAATAGGCTTATAACAGATTTATGTTGAAGTGTATCAGTTACAGGGCACTTTTGATAAGCTTACCTATATGAGTGTCGGAGGTGGTGCCGCCTTCTATGAGACTAAGGTTTTGTCTCCAGAGCGCTCATGAAACCAGGATATTGACACAAGGCCAATCCACGTGTCGGCTTCTAGAACTACTCAAAGAGAAGAAAAAGCATGTGTGAGATGTGCCCGGCTAGTCAAATAGGATAACTGGTTCAAAGCTTGTCTACCATGGTATTCTGATTAGCTCTGACATATTATCACTAAGTAAAGGTTCAAGTCCTCAAGACACCTTCATTTATGCATGCTTTTTCCTATTATAGTCAAGTTGTGTTTTGATTTTGAAAATGGTGGGGGATTGTTAAAGTATTTTCAAAATTAATATGTATATAAATATTTATTTTGTGTCTTGGGAATGATTTAAAAGGAAGGTGTTTAAAAGCATTAAATGAAGATAGTCCCACATGGGAAAAAGAGAAACTGAAGTTGGCATTTATAAGGCCCAACACACTTTAAGCATTTAAAGTAATGCTTAGGTGTATACTCTTATGTGTATACTATAGTACGGTGCGAAGCACCGGACGCACACGCGCGCGCGCGTGGCAGTGGGCTGTAGGGCGCTAGTGGCGCTTTGATGGCGCTTTGATGGCGCACTTGGCACTTGGCACGAAGCATCGGAGCGATCTAATCATGACCTTTCAATTTTGGATGGTCATGATCAATTGATCTAGTGGTTTAATCTAAACCATAGGATGCTTCTTAGGTAGATCCAATGGTCGGATTTACTGGACAATCAAATAAATAAACTGTAAGGTCAAATCACATTTGATCTAATGGTTGAGATTAATTAATAACGATCTAATGGTTATTATTAATCAATCATAGACAGTTATTTGATCTGATGGTCAGATTTAAGTGTCTGTTGAAACAGCAGTTTATGACTGTTATGGAAGCAGTTATGGACGGTTAGATTAGCAGTTATTTAAATATTATACAGAAGTAACTGCTGTCCAGTTATCAGAAATATACAGAAATAACTGCTGTACAGTGTTTAATAAAAGAAATTTTATTATTTCTTTTATCTTCAATGCTTTTTCTGATACCTTCTGTATTTTAAAATTAAAAGAGTCTCTGTCTGTCTCTTGATATAATAGAAAAATCTGAGAGTGTTCGGTTTTAATTTTTCGTTAGTGCAAAACGAGATTAAACAAACAGAGGTTTCTGGGCTCCATTGTATCCTGGAGAAATATTTGCTGTAACCTTTTTGCATACCTTTCTGGTGGGGGCAAATAATTTCTTAAGGAAAGCGACGTTGTAACGCGCCTTAGGAGCATTTCGTTTTTCTGCTTTCGATTATATTTTCTAACACTGCTTTAGAGCTAAATCTTTTCTCTTTTTAGGTAAATCTTTTCTCTTTATTGTCTTGGAAATTATGTTTTGAGGTTCCGATCGAGTGCATATATATTGTTCTCTAGGTATTTATTGGAACACTTAATAATGGGATGTAACATCAGAAGTTTGTGTGCATACTGGAAATCATATACTCAAAATATCAAGGCTCTTATTTGGTGATTTTTGGAGTTGCCAATTTACCAAGTGAGAACTTTCTACTGCTGGTTTTGTAACATTAAGTTTGTGTGATTGTTATTTGCAGTCTGTGGCTGAGGATTGGGCTGTGGACAAGGTTGTGGGTGCAAAGAAAGAGGAGTTGGAGCGGACTATATCAAAGCATGCCATTGCTTCTGCTTCTGCTTGGGTTCAGATGAGAACTGATATGAGTAAATCAACTCCAGTTTTGTAGCTGGGGCCGGGCATTGGCCTTGACATTGTCAATTAATTTCAAACCTTAAACATATGTATAATTTAATTTAATTTAATTGGCCTTGACATTCCACCCGACCATGGCATTAGCTCTACATTTAATGTCGAAGAGGAGCTAGTTGTTTACAAGGGCAATCAGTTATTATTGACGCTTTTGTTATTTATTTTGGCGACTTTGGTAATGTCATTTTTAGAAGGCTGTTAGCCCAGGTGTTTGTGGATTGTCTGGCATCCGTGTACATCAATGGAGTTAAAAACTGGTTTTGTAACTTGATTTAATTTAGTATTAATCCATCCAAACTAACTCAGAAATTGTATCCAAAAACATTGATTTGTATTCATCGATCACGAGGGTCTGAAGTTTGTTGTTTCAAGTGTTTTAAATTTGTATTTTTGCAAAACATTTACTATTTAGTTGGAATGCAAGCATTTGTATGTTACAGCTACAATGGACATCAAAGTCACAAATCAACCAAGCAAAGAAATGAGAATAGGAAAAACAGAAAATTACAAGAATTTCTATATATATATATATATCCTCCAAATTTAACGGTATTTCCCAATATCAGAAAAAGCTTTATGACAGATACATTGGCAAACTCTTTTAGATCAGGACCTAAACATAGAAGTTTCACCTAAGTGGCACTAAACCCAGAAGCGGTTCATCACATTGAGAAGTCACATTGAGAAGTCTCACCTAAGTGGCACTAAACCCAGAAGCGATTCTCTCAGTCCATTATTGATAAACATAGAAAAAACAGCCTACATTAAAAAATAAACATAAGTTACACAACCAAAGGAATGGACTAGTAGTTGTAGTTCACGTTTATTGAAATGAATATAACTATATAAAATTCCAGTTGCTCATTTTCTCTTGCTCAAGTAGCTTCAGCCCATACGTCAGAGTTATCATAGAAACTTCTATATTCCTTTTCACAACTTCACCAACCTAAATATAAAACACAAACGATTCAAAATGTAAAGGTTCCAAAGGTTAAAAAATAAAATATAGTATTTAACACACTCTTAATATAACTTGAGGCATCAAAGACACAACAATTGAAACAATGTAATTTCAAAGAAGCAATTGCGTTGAGGCATCAAAGACAAAATTAAGAAATTATTCTTGCTACAAACAATTGTGGCATATGATCATACAAATGAGAAATAAGTTTAATCATAACTCATGGCTCTGTAAGTATGTGAGCATATGCTGGCTGGAAACAAAGCATTAGATCAAGCATCTCTAGCTATTTATCGAAAACCCAATTATAGTTGGTATAATTCAAACCTTACTTATGGGACAATAACAGCATGCTTATTCATGACGCAAAAACATGGATATTACTGCAAACAGACAAAACAGAAAGCGAATAAAAACTCAAAGCCAACATATTGTCAAGTCCCTTGTGATGAAATAGTGGATTTCTATTTGAGGCTGGGAGGGGATAACATTCTTTATCATGAGGTGAAGATATTATAGTATTTACGAAAAAATAAGTTATATTCTATGTCGTACTGTGACTAAGCTAAATGTGCCAAATAAACAACTTAGAGCATCCTTATCAAGCTCTTCAAAATTTTCTCCAAATTTAAGCTAAACAACCTACTTTTCTTATTTTATTCATCACTTTTAAAGTAACTCTTGTACCAAACTCTCTAAATATTTCTCCATTTTAACTATATATTATTTTTTAATGGTTTTAAAAATAACTACTTTAACTAACTACTTTCATGAACATCAAAATTGCACCAACCAACTTCCTTCATCCAACGTCCAACATTGTCAACTTTTTCTCTTCTTTTCTTTTTTTCACTCAACAGTGAAACTAACTACAGCCACGCCACTTTAATTAAACCATCAATCCACTTTAATTAAACCATCAATAGGAAGATTAAATTCTTCACCAACCTGTAGAGCCAAATCCATCCTGGTCCAAGTTGCTTTTAAGACAATGCAGCGTCCAACAAGAGCACAAGAGAGGAATTTATTGATAATAAATAACACAAGAAAAATGTACGTATGCCAAACAAAACAGGTTCAAGTCTTGATTTTAAACACAACAAACCAGCAAACAAGCTGTAGCAACAACAAACCAGCAAACAAGCTGGAACCACCTACAACAAAAACAAAAACAACTAGACCAAAACAGAGAGGTCTAGGTTCCAAGCCTGACAAATACAAATGTTTTCCTTAGTTTTATTGAATTTTCCAGCACCAGAAATCCTTCATCTAACTTCCCAAACAATCTTCTTGAGAATCTGAACCTCAGAAATAGGATGGCCATGTCTGATTGCATTCCTAGCATACCAGATGTTATAAACTGAAGAACTAAAGACAAGTCTACAAAGAATCCCCAGCATCGACTTCTTCTTCCAAGAACTACAACCATATATCAACAAATTCTGCCAATCAAAAAGAGGAACAATGGAAGGGCAACGCTGGACACAAGCTTTCCAAATATGACAAAGAACAAAAATGGGTTTTGTCAAAATTAAAAAACCAATTCAATCAGATTCTTTTTTTCTGCATTTGACAACGAACAAACATTTTCTTTGTTCTTCTGGCCACCAAAGAAGCTTAATCTAAGAAACCAAACAAAAGCTACTCAAAGCAAACAAATAAAACTTAATCTAAGAAAGCCATACAAAGAAAAATCAACAAACTCATAAAAGACAAACAATAATGGCTCTAGATCGTCAAACCCCAGAGATCTTAAAACATATCAAACAAAAAAATTAAACGTAATCAAGCTGCAAATGGGGATAAAAGAAAACCCCATACCCCTTTGAACTAAACCCATTTATAGCCCCATTCCCCTTTGAACTAAACCCCAAGCACCCAAGCAACGGGGAGAGAGAGAGAGAGAGCAGTACCGAAGCAACAGCGGAGCTGGAACGCGCGATGAGGAATCTCAGTTGAAGGGGCGACCTGGAGTCTAGACTGAAATTGCACAGCGCCAAAGAAGAATTCGCACAGTGCCGAAGAGGGAATGAGAGATGCACATAAACTGGAAGGAAAATGAAAGGTGCGGAGAGGAAAGTGAAAGAAGCGGGAGAATACAATAAAATGATATAAAATGAATGGCGTGAGAGCATCTGTGCGTTAAATTTAGAGAGAGTGTCTGACAGAAGCCAATTTGGTGAAATTATGAAGAGCTTGATACAAGAGAGGTTTTGAGATATTTCTCTATTATTTGGTGAAAAATTTGAAATAGCTACTTTGATGTGGATGCTTTAGGTAGCTAATAATGCACTAAATTTTGAGTACTACAGAAATAACATGTTAAATTCTCCAACCAACAAGCTATACGTTAGCAGAATATCAAAATCAATACTGAAAAGATAAACTTGAAATCAAGCAACATAAACTTCAAGGGACTGAAGAAGAATATCTTGATTTCAAGTCCAAGAGTCTAGCATACGCGATAAAGAAAAGCAACTAGCTCAAGCTCAAAAACAAGACGCCAAACAACTTCAATGCACTAACTGATCCTAATTCAATCATGCATAACATATTTTGAGAAACAACAAAAGGATTAAAGAAAGAAAAAAAAAAAAAAAAAACTTGTTCAATAAAGCCTCTGTTTGGTCGCTGAGAGAATCGGGGAACACAAGCGAAAGTGAAACCCGAAGTATCACTATTGACCTTGCATTTGGCTCTCCAGAAAACGAAAAACTAACTCAACTATCGCAAACTTCGAATTTAGCTCAGCAAGTAAAAAAATTCATTTCTTCACAAGTACCACAAAACGGAAAATCTGAAACTCAGAATTCGAATTACTTTTTTTTGCCAATTGATCTTCTAGTCAATTAAACATCCCAATAAATATAGAATCAACCAACATCTGCATATCTCAGAATTAATAAACAATAAAGAAAAGTTCACAAATTTCTTCTCCTTATGTCAAACACCACAAGGATAAAATTCAACTCGTCAACTGGAAACCAACGAGTGCCACTGGAAATCGCCGCATCTCGCGGCAGAACTCCACAAATAAAAAAGAAAAAGAAAAAGAAAAACAGAGTGCATGTGTGGATTACGACTGAATTAAGTAGTGAAAACGTCATCCAACAGATCCGGCTGGAGAGAGAGGGAGAGACGGAGAGTACCTTTTTTTGTGTCGCCGGAGACAGATCCGGCAGCCAAATCCACCGGAGACAGAACGCCGGTGAAGGATGGCCCGGTGGAGATGGCCGACCACCGAGACAGAAGTCGACCGCCGAGAGGGTCGGTCACGACCGGTGAGCGGGAGAGAGAGAGAGAGAGAGAGAGGGAGGGGGGGCGGCAGTTTCGGACGGAGGAGACCGAACGCCAGTGAAGCGGCGTCGAGAAGGGGAAGACCGGCGAGCGAGCGGCGGCAACGACACCTTTGTACGGAAGTTGGAGAGAGAGAGAGAGAGAGAGAGAGAGAGAGAGAGAGAGAGAGAGAGAGAGAGAGAGAGAGAGAGAGAGAGAGAGAGAGAGAGAGAGAGAGAGAGAGAGAGAGAGAGAGAGAGAGAGAGAGAGAGAGAGAGAGAGCTGCGTTGGAGGGGAAATGAAAATTTCAATCCCCTCCAAGCAGTTTTCAAACCAAAAGAAGAGAAAAGAAAAAACAAAAATAATAAAAAACCACTTTCCACGTAAGCTGTTGTATCGTTGTTGTGAACAAAGTGTACGAGTATCATTTCTCGCTAAGAAATTATCATCCAAGTTGTTTGAAAAAATTCTCATCAAAGTTAGAGCGTTGATTGTGTTGAGGCGCCAGACATGACGGCCCGTTTAATAACCCCCTCCCCTCCTCCTTTCCATTATTTTTACATTTCTCAAAAAATATCAACTTAAAACATTTTTAACCTTTTTTTACTTTTTATATCACATCAATAATTTTTTTTTTATTATTTAAATAAAAAAATTCACTACAATACCAAATTTTTTTATTTTTCCATATAAATTTGTTTTCACTTTATATCACATCAATCACTTTTTACTCACACTTAAAAAAAAAATTCTCTCATAAGAGAAGGGAAGGGGAGGGGAGGGGGATTACCCCCAGTGGCCTGGGGTGGCCATTGGGCCACCCCTGAATCTTCCAGGAGTGGCCCGAAGGCCACCCCCTGTGGGTTGGGGGTGGCCGCGCGCCACCCCCTGCGGCTGGGCCACCCCTAGTGGCTGGGCCACCCCTTTCAGCTTTCTTTTTTGAATTTTTTTTTTTTTTTTTTAAAAAAAGTATTTTTATTTATTTTTTAATAAATTTATATTTTTTTATTACGATGGACACGTGTCGCCATCTTCTTGGCGACATGTGTCGCTGACGTGACATTTGACGGAATCTGTTAAAAATTTTAACATAATTTGACGCCGGGGATCGATTTGTAATTATTGCATACCACGAAAACCTCCCATGAACCTTTTAAACCATAGGGAGTGAAAAATAATTATGGTATATCACAGGGACCAACTGTACAATTATCCCAAAATTCAAGACATTCTCAGAAAAGAAGAGAAAAAAATGTTTTTGTTTTCATATTTCTTTAGCCAATAATTTAACATTTTTCTTTTTCACTTGTAAAATTACTTAATTTAGGAAAGGTTATGACCTACATTCATTCGTCAAACCATTTTTTTAGCTATATTTTTGCTTGATTTATTTGATTGTATACATGACTCTATTTATAAAGAAAGAGTTTAAATATTACAAATATCTTATATTTCTACATTACCCAAAATAAATTTAATTTATCATCTTGTAACTCTTGTATCTAAAATATTTATAACTTTTGTAACTTTTATATCTTCAATTCTTGTGACACCTATCTTAATATGACTTATCAACGTTTGAGGAGAAGGAGAATCACAAAACTAACTACAAGTAATTTCAGTTCTTTTTGAGAGTCTCTGCCTTCTCTCTAAATCAGAGTCAGGTTTCCTCTACCAAATGTCTCACCTTAACCACCTTACCCAATCACTTCCACCATCACCAATCATCCTTTTCTTTTTTAGATACTCACCAAACTCTTTCTTACATGGAAACTGTTTCACCTACCTTACAATCCCTCATTTCATCCACGAAAGGACTCCATTTTGCTGATCCTTTTCTGCTTGAATCAGCCCCTCCTGACAATTCTTTTCGCTTACTTGGTCACTTTCTTTCTCCCAAACCTCCAAAACTCTCCTGGGTTCGAAAATTTATGTCTCATACTTGGCAGTTAGTTCTCCCGTTTGATGTCGTTACTATTCCATCAACAGGCCAGCTTCTTTTTACAGTGTCTGATGAATCTCAGGTACATACTTAATGGACAACGGTCCCTGGTTTATCCACGGAGCTTTGCTTATATTGTGAAACCTTGGCCGCTGGACCTTACCTTTGATGAAGTTGATTTTGGTTCAATTACTTCAAGCATCAATTAGTTAATCACACAACCGACTAGGGATTTTGATGTTTTCTCTGATGTTCCCGGCGAGACACCCTCCAACTAAATGAAAGATAACTCCCTTGTCCCTGGGCAATCTAGCTTCACGAAAGGCCTAGCAGATTTTTTGGCAGATTCTGGATCGCAACCTCTGTTCTCAGCAGCGCTTGGTCTGGGATGGGCCACGTCTTTTTTTTTCCTTCCGGTTGTGATACGCGGCTTCCTCATCAAGGTATCCCTCAAATATCTGCCGAGTGTGGTGATGCAGATATTCAGGTTATGTGTTTGGGCCTTAATGCAGATATTTCGGTTTTTTTGGATTTGGGTTTGGGCTTTCCCTTTATTTTTGGGCCACTTGTTTCATTTCCCTCTGCTGACTGGGTCTCTCAGAGGTTTATTTTGGTAGTCCAGGAGCCGCTGCATCCAGTGTTTGAGTTCTATCTTGACGTTTTGGGTTTGGTCTACCTTGACGTTTTGGGTTTGGTCTTTGTTGGCTTTCCTGATCAGTTAGGTATGGAATTGAGCCTTTCTTCTGGTTATGGCCTACCAATGCAATTTCCTGCATTTGCTCTATTCTCTGTAGCTAGAAGAAGAACTCTCATTGCTACCATTTATCCTACGCCTCTCTCTGAGTCGATGAATTTCACTGGACAAACACGCATGGCAACTTTGGAGTTTTCTAGAGGTTTTTCAACCTATTTTAAGAGATTTGCATCTTCCCTAGCAGCATTGATGTTCTTTTTCCTGGTGAAGGAAATATTCTCCTTGACAACAGCTGCACCGGATTCAAGTTTGGAATCTCACTCTGTTTCTTTGGAATTTTTGACTCAAGCTTCGGATTACACTAGAGCCAAGGGGGCGGACCATTCTGGTTTGCCTCCCCAGCAATGAAAATTCTAGCTTGGAACTGTAGAGGTTTGGCCCACTCCTCTACAGTTCTTAGTCTTCGGACTTTTATTAGGAATGAAAATCCTGATATAGTTTTTTTGACTGAAACAAAATCCGCTAGACATGTTGTAAGCCCTATTTTGCGACAATTGGGATATTTTTTGACAGTGCAAGCTCCACCCTCCAACTCTCGGGGAGGTCTTTTGCTAGCATGGAAGTCTGATGTAATTCTGTCGGCTTTCTATGTCTCTAACAATCTAATATGTGCTTGGTATTATTCTGCAACTCCTGATGTGAAATGTCTCTTATCTTTTGTCTATGGTCCCCCATATAAGAAGACTAGTTCTGAATTTTGGACTGTTTTATCTAGTTTTGGGGTTTCTCTATCTGCTCCATGGCTATGCATTGGGGACTTTAATTCTATACTCTCGCCAAATGATAAATATGGAGGTCGGCCTTATAATTCTTTGTTGGCAAATCCGTTTATGGATTTTATCGATACTTTTGGTATGGTGGACTTGGGTTTTTCTGGCAATCCCTATACTTGGTCCAACCATCGCCAAGGTTCAGGACTGATCAGAATGACTAGACAGAAGTTTTGCATCTAGTGATTGGATTTGCTATTTTCCTTCTTACTCGGTTTCTCACTTGCCTGCTCATAATTCAGACCATAATCCTCTTTTATTAAATACGGCTATCCCAGTTCCGACCTTTCCAAAGCTGTTTAGGTTTGAAGAATTTTGGACCCATGATCCAACTTGTGAGGTTGTTATTCAGGAAGCTTGGTCAACTCCATTTGAGGGATCCTCTTCCTATTGTTTTTCCAATAAATTAAAGATTACAAAACAATCTATAAAGTATTGGAATAAACATTGCTTTGGAGACATTCGTTCAAAGCTAGGTCGTACCCTGAAGCTCCTTGATGCAGTCCAACGGGATTACCCTTCGGATTCTAATTTAGCCTTGGAATTGCATTTACACTCTTTGGTTGATGAATGTCTCCTTCAAGAGGAATCTCTCTGGAAATCTAAGTCTCGAGAATTATAGTTAACTAGTGTTGATCTCAACACAAAGTTCTTTCACACTAGTACTCTAATTCGACGTCGAAGGAATTCTATTGATACGCTACATTCGCCTCAGTTGGGTTTGTTAATTAATAGGAGAGCCATTGGAGATTGTTTTGTTAATAATTTTAAGAATCTCTTCACTTCCAGTAATCCTATGTTGCCTGCTGAGTTTCGGAATCTTTTTGATTGCTCTATTTCTGATAGTGATAATCAATTCCTTTGTGCTATGCCTACAGATTCTGAGATTTATGATTTCCTTCTTAGTTTGGAAAGAACAAAAGCTCCAAAGCCAGATGGTTTTACTGCTCTCTTCTATGTGAAATATTGGAATCATATTAAAGGCACTGTTTTAAATGCAGTTGGGGATTTCTTTATGCATAACATTTTGCTTCGTGAGCAAAATCATACTTTTATTGCTCTTATTCCAAAAAAACTTGGAGCTTCTTCTGTTCACCAGTTTCGGCCTATTAGTCTTTGTAATTTTATTTACAAGATTATATCAAAGTTGCTTGCTAATAGGCTGAAGCCTCTTCTGGATAAAGTAATTTCTCCTTTCCAAACAGCTTTTTGTTCCAGGTTGACTTATTCAAGATAATTCCATATTGGCGCATGAGATGCTTCACACCCATAAACAGAAGCGGGGTAGGGGTGGTCTTATGGCTTTTAATATAGATATGGAGAAGGCTTTTGATAAAATGGAATGGCCCTTTATTCTTGCTATCCTCAAGCAGTTGAGATTTCATGACAAGTGGATTAATTGGATCTGTATATGCATCTCCACCACCTCATTCTTTGTTCTGTTAAACGGCAGCTCCTTTGGATATTTCAAGCCTCTCGGGGACTGAAGCAGGGTGATCCTCTTTCGCCTTTCTTATTTATTATTGGAACTGAGGCGATTTCTCGACTGCTCCATAATAGTTTGCGTGGTTTTAAGATTTCCAGATCTAGTGAATCATTAAATCATCTACTGTTTGCGGATGATTTGGTGGTGTTTACCTCAGCAACCTCCTCTGAAGCCTCTATTATCAAAAATTGCTTGGATAGATACAGCTTCGGGTCAGGTCAGTCGGTTAATTTTTCAAAGTCAAGTGTCTCTTTCAGTAAAAATACTGATGAAGCCACCAGAAATAGCATTATTGCTATTCTTCCCTTTGCTGCAACTCCGGTTTCTGCAAAACATTTGGGTCTTCCTATGTTATTTGGCAAGTCTAAATATGACTCCTTTGTTGATGTTTTGGATAAAGTCAAAGTCAAAATTGAGGGATGGAGATCAAAAACACTTTCACAAGCAGGAAAATCAGTGCTGATAAAGGTTGTTGCTTCTACTATTCCATCTTACACAATGAGCACTTTCTTGCTTTCGGATAAATTTTGTCACAAATTGGATATTGCTTTCAAGAATTTTTGGTGGAGTTTTCCTAAAGATAAAACTCGGAATTTGACTCTGAAGTCTTGGGCTTCTCTTTGTCTTCCTAAAGACCAAAGCGGTTTGGGTTTTCGCTTGATGAAAGATATTAACTTATCCCTTATTGCTAAATTGGGATGGAAATTACTGACTAATCATGATAGTCTGTGGGTTTCCTTTTTTAAAGCCAAATATATTAAATATGAGAATCTTCTGTCTTGCCCTTTGGGATCTGGATCTTTTATTTGGAATGGTATAAAAGCAATTGTTCCTTGTGTTCTTTCCCTTCTGACTCATTGGGTCATTTATTTTTCTCTTGTTCGATAGCAAGAGTGGTTTGGCGGAATTCTTTTTGGCCTTTGGACATTCTAGCTTTCCGAATATCTTCAATGGTTGTATGGCTGGATATAATTCTGCACTCGGAGAAAGTAGGAATTCCTTTATCTGATACTCATTTATTCCAACTTTTTGCCACTGTAGCTTGTGATCAAATTTGGATGGCAAGGAATAAAGTCCTTCATGAAGATATTGTTCCAAATGCCATGGTAATCTCTTCTACTATCAAACAGATTGTTAAGCTTCATCACTCTGTGTGGTCCAATAAGCTTATTCCAAAACAGGCAGTATGGGAAAAGCCAGCTTCCCCCATTTTCAAGATTAATTATGATGTCGCTATTCGTCCGAATTTTTCTGCACAAGCAACTGTTTGTAGGGACTCTTTTGGAACTATCATTGGTTGCTCTACTATTATCAGTCTACCATGTACCCCTGTTTATAGTGAAGCTAAAGCAGCCTTTCTTGCCAGTCAGTTGGCCCTATCTTTACATTTGTCACGGTTTATACTAGAAGGAGACTCTCTAACGGTAGCGCTATCTCTCCAAAAGCCTACTCTCACTCAAGACTGGAGAATCTCTCTTATTATCTCTCAGATCATGTTGGCTATTCCACCATCATCTAGCTGGTCGGCTAGACATGTTAACCGAAGTACAAACTTCTGTATCCATCATGTGGCAAACTAAGCCGCAACTAGGTCTTTATCTAGCTGCATTCCCAATTTCTCTTTCTGCTCTATATCCTTTCCTTCATGTTTTGAAAGGGAATCCATTTCTTCTTTTTTGGTGCCTTAAGTACTTTTTAGGCTCTTCCTGTTGCATTTACACACAAAAAAAAATAAAAATAAGTTCTTTTCTAATACCTCCACTTAGGTACTCAGCTATGAGACTTGTCCACGGCCTGTTTGGTAACTCTGTCCCTTCAATTATGTGGAATTTTTTTTTTTTTTTTTTTAATGTTGATAAAAAGCAATTAATATGATACAAAGTAAAAATAAAAAAAATATATGAAAAAAATAGAAAAATAATTGTAGATCCACGGCTCCACGACGTCACTTTACTACTTTAGTCGCGTAGTGTAAAGACAGCGTGTGATGCGGTCAAGTCAGCATGTTGTCAAATCGAGGGCCAGAGTATTTTTATCTGGTAGCCCAGCAATGAACGTGTACACATTCAAAAGGAAGGGAACATTAATTGAAAAAGAAAAAAAAGAATACCAATAATAAAGCTGAAGGGAAAGAAGTATTTGAGTTTTACAAACTCTTGTTTTTTAAAGGTCATTAATGGTGGGTTTGGATTCGTTACTAGATAAAACAAAAGATTTAGTTTAATATTTATAGACTTATAGTTCATTTGTAATGAATTTCTTTTGAAAAGAGAGGCAACCAAATTTAATTTATACTAAAAAATAAATTTTCTAAACCATCAACTAGATTTTTTTTATTTTTTAATTTAGATTTCGTGTTGGATTTAATTAATGGCATAGAAGAAAAAAGGATGAAAATTTCTATAGTGACCATAAACTTTAGAGGCATCCACATCCAATTATTAGTATTAGTTATATTGGGTTTTACTAATATCCCTGATGGCCAATAAAGTTGAGTCAAGTTATGACTCTAGTCGAATTTGAAAGAGTATTTGTAGTTCTTATCGTCTAAGTTTTTACTGTACGACTTTACAGATATGTATTATTATTATAGTCGCGCCTAACTAAAATAGCTATAATTGATCTCTCATCTTACCTTTTTTAATATAAAAAATAATAAATAAAAAGTACAAAAATTGAGTAGTAGCTCATAATTTAGGGAGATTTTCTCTTTGGAGACTTAAAGTGCATCCTCAACAAGATCTTCCTTTCAATTTTTTCATTAAAATTTGATAAATGTCTTAGAAAATTCCACTTTAGCAAATTATCTATAATTTTTCTATTATGTTTGTTGTCATAATTTCATACCAAATTTAGTTAAAAAATTTCATAAGCTATTTGATTATTATTATTATTGTTATTAACATTTTGACGTTTTAATTCGCGTCATTCTTTTCTCTTTTTCCGCTTCGCTTTCCCTTTTCTCTTTCACATCACTTTTCCTCATATTTATTACTTGCCGTTCTCTCCATCTTTGCATTGACAAACTCTCTCCCCTTTCACTTTACTTTCCCTCTTGCAGCACGACCACGCTCCAGCTCCAGCACACCCATGTTCCAGCTCTAGCACGCCCACGCTCCAGGTTTGGTACTATTCTCTCTCTCTCTCTCTCTCTCTCTCTCTCTTCCTTCCTCTGCTATAGTATGCAGAATACACAGATGGGTGGAGGTCTTTATCAGTGATTTGCACTTGAGCTATACTGAGTGAAGGTTTCTTTTTATAGAAAATTTCAATTTTTTTTCCAAGATTTGATTTTCTTTCACCTGGGTATTTATTTTCTACACCTGCTTTTGAGAGTTTGTTGATTTTCTGCAACTTAGAACTTAGTATTACTTGTTGTATTGCCATAGTTGTAAAATGAGTTTTTGGATTGATTTGTTTGGTATTTGATTCTGCAAGTTGGAGTGATTTGTCTGACCCGAACGTGTTATCAAGAATCATAATCTTTTTTCTCCAACTTTTACTAGATTTCCTAACCCTCTGCTAAGACAATGTAAATTATACTTGTCCATATTTTGCCGTCACTTAGTAAGGTGTAATGATGGTTTCTCATTGTAACGAACAGAGTTTTTTTGATTGATCCAAGTATATGGAGTCATGGACTTGAAAAACTGTAAAACGTAAAGTGAGAATTATGTTTGTTATAAATTATAGTCTTCAAGAAGCATTTTGCAAAATATTTAACGCAGAACACATTTACTTTTAATGCAGAACACATCTGCTTGCTTCTAGATTACACGTACGTATCACCAATTCCGTCAAACAAAATCAAATCTGCTCCACATCTCAATACCAAAATTCATTGGATATAATCTAGCAGTAAGTCCTACTCCTACTCACAAGCTTCACAATCCTCTTCCTCTCTCTCATATACACTGTAAGGAAAAGCCATTTGGTTATTTATTTCATGGCGGTTGAAGTTGTCAGAGTGATTGTTTAAAATTAATAAAAAATTTATATTTAAATAAAATAGAGATTGTTAGTAAAAAAAATATTAAAAAGTTTGTTAAAAGTAGTTATAACTCATCACTTTGGAGATAATGTACCAAAACATTAAAACGTGTTAGATTACAGAATTCATCTTTCAACTTTAATCTTCCATTAAATTTTATTAAAATTTATGAAATAGATGTATGTTTTGTTTTTAAAAAAATTATAAAAAACTTAATACGTTTGGGTGGTGAATTTTCAAAATTAAAATTTAATTCTTATTTGATGCTTGAATTTTGAAGTTTAATTTAAAAAAAAAAAATTGAATAAAATATTATTTGTTGAAAGAAATTTAATAAAATATGAGTTGTTTTTTTTTTTTTTAAAAAAAAAATGCAAAATCAAAATCAGGTTATTTTTTAGAATTTTGATATCAAACACATCTATGTACGAATATTTTTGAAAATTCCATTTCAAATTTGTACCATTACAAGTTTAACGCCATAATTCTACATTTCGACTCAACAACGAGGCATTGATGAACCGTTGTGTGTTTTTACTTTTTAGTGCTGAAACTAATTATGAGGTGCAGCGTGTGAATTTGTGTGGTCATATCAAGGGCCAAAGTGTTTTTTTATGGTTGGCCAAGTGATGTGTGATGAGCGCGTGCTCTAGTTGAAACGAATCAAACATGATAATTAACGTTCAAACCTCTACGGGCTCTACCTCATTCTCTATTTTTTTCCAAGATAATTAACTTTCAAATATTTCAATTTTTATTATTATTATTTGTTTTAACCCAAATATTTTGTAGACAGCTGGCTGAAATAAAGGACAGAGTTGCTGCTGTCACGTGTTTGCAAAAATAATTTGCTCCAAACGCGTTTGCCTTCCTCTCCTTATTCTGGGTTTGCTAACTCTTCCTTCAACTCGATCTTCAACTACTTCACTTTAGAGTTTTGAACATTCCTTCTTCACTCACTTTCAAGAAATGGCCGAACTTCTCTTCGTTCCTGTGGAGCGACTCATTGAGGCTTTGTGCTCATCGGCTGCCAAAGAGATCGGACTGCTCTGGGGTGTCAGAGATGAGATTGAAAGCCTGACCAACACCGTTTCAACAATCAAAGATGTGCTTCTCGATGCGGAGGAGAAACAGGCTGCTGGAGATCGTGCTGTTAGTCGTTGGCTCGGAAGGCTAGAAGATGTCCTTTACGATGCGGATGACTTGCTGGATGCCGTTTCCACTGAAGCTCTACGCAGAGACATAATGACCCGTGATAAGAAGTCCAAAAAGGTACGGATCTTCTTTTCCAAATCAAACCCGCTTGCCTATCGTCTCAAAATGGCCCGTAAGATTAAGGCTATAAGAAAGAGGTTAGATGCCATCAACGCCGATAGGCATAATTTCCATTTGGAGGTACGCCATGTGGAGACACCAGTCGTGAACAGGGACAAGGATCAAACTCATTCTTTGGTACGCGAGGAAGTGGTTATTGGGCGAGAGAATGATAAGAAGGCTGTTATTGACTGTCTGATGGACTCCAAAGTTGAAGAGAATGTTTCGGTCCTTCCAATTGTTGGCATCGGTGGATTGGGAAAGACTACACTTGCTCAACTCGTATTTAATGATGAGCAGTTTCAAAAAGGCTTTGACCTCAAAATGTGGGTGTGCGTTTCTGATATCTTCGATGTTAAAAATATTGTTGCAAAAATCTTAGAATCTGCAACACAGAGGAAACCAGAAACTGTTGAAATGAATACATTGGTAGGTAAACTTAAAAAAGAAATCGAAGGAAAGAAATACTTCCTCGTGTTGGATGATGTGTGGAATGGCGATCATGAAAAATGGTGTCGCTTGAAAGTAGTGCTGATGGGTGGTGCAAGAGGCAGCAGAATATTGGTGAGTACCCGAAATGAAGTCGTTGCAAGGACCATTCGACAGGAAAGCGTTGCAAAGATTATCGGGACAGTTGAATCATATTCCTTGGAGGGTTTAGATGAAGACGCGTCATGGTCTTTATTCAAGCTGAAGGCGTTTGAGAAGGGACAAGAGCCGAAGAATTCAAGCATCGTTGCACTTGGGAAGGAGATAGTAGGAAAGTGTTCAGGTGTCCCTCTGGCCATAACGACAATCGGAAGTTTACTAGGCTCCAAAAATTCCGAAAAAGAGTGGTTGTCGTTTAAGAACAATGAACTCTCAAAAATATCTCAAGAAGAAAATGGCATCATACCAACTCTGAAGCTGAGTTATGATCATCTTCCTTCACATTTGAAGCACTGCTTTGCTTATTGTAGTCTATATCCAAAAGACCACTGGTTTGATACATCACAACTGGTTAAGCTTTGGATAGCACAAGGATTTGTCAAGTCATCTGATGATCAAAACCGATGTTTAGAAGAGGTTGGTAATGAGTATTTAAAGGATTTACTATGGAGATCATTCTTTCAAGAAGCTCAAACGAATGACTCGGGTGACGTAATTGAATGCAAAATGCATGACCTCATGCATGATCTTGCCGAGTTAGTGGCAGGATCGTTGATTGCCAGATTAGATGATAAGAAGACAAACGTTGATGAGAAAACTCGGCATGTTTCGTTACTTGTTGGTTACGATAGACATATTTCTTCATTGTGTGAAGCAAGTAGGATGCGAACAATTCTTTGCTTCAATGGCTATAAGTATAAGATTGATTGTGATGAGCTTTTTTCAAGTTTCAAGTTCTTGCGCATGTTGGATCTGTCGCGTAGAAATCTTGATTCTGTGCCAAGCTCTATTGGGGAGTTGAAGCATTTAAGGCATCTTGATCTTTCTGGAAATCGTAAAATGAAGAAGTTACCCGATTCTATAACCAGTTTGCATAATTTGCAAACACTAGGACTCTCAGCTTGTAATTCGCTTCAAGAATTGCCTAGAGACATTAAAAAATTGGTCAATCTCAGGCATCTTAAGATAGGTGGATGTTACAAATTGACTTATATGCCACGTGGATTGGGGCAACTGAATAATCTTCGGATGTTAACAAGTTTTGTGGTCCACTCGGGTTCTCACTCCAGTCATTGCGCTGATTTACGAGAATTGAACGGACTAATTCAGCTGAGAGGATCGTTACGGATTACAAATCTAGGTCATGTGAAAGGTGTTGCATCAGAATTTAAGGATGCGACTCTAAAGGATTTACAACATCTTCGTGCTTTGGGTTTAGATTGGAAACCAAGGGATGAAGATTGGGACGTTGTCGAGGATGAAACGTCATTTGAAGGCTTCCAACCGCCCCCAAATCTGAAAGTTTTAAAATTGTCAGACTATCCGGGTTCAAGGATTCCGAGTTGGGTTTCATCACTCACAAATCTTATTAAATTTGACTTATACAAGTGTAAGAAATGCCAATATCTGCCATCATTGAGTCAACTGCCTTCTCTCAAGACTCTTATTCTTTGCAATATGGATGTTATTGAGTACATATCAGATAGCAATGACTTCTCTTCTTCTTCTTCATCAACGCTAGAACCATTCTTCCCATCCCTCGAGTATCTCAAGCTCGTTTGTTGCCGTAATCTCAAGGGCTGGTGGAGGAGGAGGGATTCTTCAGTGGAGGTCAATTTCGTTGAAATAACAGAGCATCAGTTACTCCCTTCTTTTCCTCATCTTTCACACTTAGAGATTGTGAATTGTCCTATGTTGACTTCCATGCCTACGTTTCCACATCTTGAAGAAGAGTTGGTCCTAAGCGATACTAGCTGGAAGCCACTGCAACGTACAATGATGATGAATATGGCAACACCGCAAAGCCCTATGTCAGCAGCGACAACCTCCTCTTCATCCACTCCTCTCTCAAAATTGAAGCATTTAACACTAGAATCCATTAAGGATCTAGTAACCCTGCCACTCCAACATCTAACTTCCCTCCAACACCTGAATCTTGTGAATTGTCGAGAGCTTGAGTTTGCCAACGATGAGGATGAGATGCAATGGCAAGGCCTTAAGAGCCTCTTCTCTCTTCACTTCGCTAGACTTCCAAAATTGTTGTCTCTTCCCTCAGGGCTTCAACATGCTACCACTCTAGAAAATCTCAAGATTGACGATTGTGAAAACTTGACGGCTGTACCAGACTGGATCCACAACTGCAAATCCCTTAAAGTCTTTAAAATTTCTTAATGCTCCAATTTGACATCGCTGCCCGAAGGAATGGGTAGGCTAACGTCTTTGCAGAGGCTAAAAATTGAGGATTGTCCCATCTTATTGCGAAGATGCAAGAGAGACATAGGTGAGGATTGGGCAAAAATTTCTCACATTCCAGAGTTAGACTTACGGTATCCGTCTCAGCAAGAAGAACATTCAAGCACCCATGCATCTTCGACTTAATCAGGTAAATCAATCGTCATTTTTATTTTCATCTTTCATAGAACTTGAAGTACCCACCTTCTTCACCTCCATTTTCTTCATTTTTCTCTCGGTATCGAAACGTTTGGTTTTCTTTGATTTTGTTTTTTGGTCATGTTTTTCAGCTTCTTATTCTTCTCTTTTCGTTTTCATTTTTTTGGTGAAGAAAATATGGAGGGTTCTTGTTCTTCTTGATGATGCTGTTGATGTCAAATGGAAGGGGTGTAGGGGAACGTGAGGATGACTTATTCGGCTGGGTTCTTTGAGTTTGAGCCTTGCTTGGTAAGCTTCTTCTCTCTCTCTCTCTTTTTATTTTTTTTTACTATTATTAACTGTTACTAGTACTTAATTTTTTTGTATTTTTCTCTCATTTTTATATGTATATATTTGGTTGGGTTTCTAGTGTTTGTCTTGATAGCTCTACTGCTATGATTTATTGGGTTTAGTGTGCTGATTGCAACATTTGCAGCTTTTATATTTGTTTTCCTTTGTCCCTGTCTCTCTCCCATGGTCCTCTACTATCTTTTAAAGTATCAAATTCCAAATCTTAAAAGCATTTATCTTAAAAGGTTGTTGAAGACCTGTTGTTTTTTGAGTTAATTGTTAATTTCATTGGGATTTACTTTGTTTGGATGTATTTATTTAAACTATTTCAAATATTTGATTTAGTTAGTACTTTCAGCTGGTGCTTAATTACTTGATTGTTTATGTATATTCGGTAGCTTTTCTTGGTACTGAAACTAAGATAATGGGACATACATTTATTCACTAATCTCTTTCTCTTGCTCTCTTGGTTGATTTGGTAGCTCGGAAAGATTATGGATTCTGATCAGATTTTTGTAAATTGTTGAGATTACTCAGATTTATCCACCCACGATCAAGTGTATATATTTTCAGGTGATTCTTATTTCTTTAACATTGTTGTTTGAGTCAGGACTCTAGCTTTGAGCTCAAGTTTCCATTACCTTTTCTTCTATTCATGAAATGGCTAATTTTGTGATATCTTTGTTCTTAGGAAATGAGAGTTGTACTGCCAATATTAACATTATCGCCATACAGGGCAGAGTAGCAGAAGAATGTTGCAGCATACGACCATAAAAGCAAGAGCATGAACCCAATCATTGTTCTTAATTGCTAAATGATCACTTTTGAAGCAAAGAGTGTTCCCGGCCAATTGATCAGTTTGAAGAATTGCCTAGTGACAATATAAAATTAGGCAACCTCAGCAGCTTGAGATTGATAGATGTGAGGCTTTGAGTTATAAACTTCTCTTTCTAGAGTTATTTCTGATGTGTTCTATTCTAGAACTAATTCTACTTATTTTGTAATATAATCCTAGTCATTTTCTCAAAAAGAATAAAGATAATTGGTTTGTTGATGAATGGAATTGCTATTCCCTTAATCGTGTGTAATGGTCATTCTTAGCCCTGTTGACATAGAATTTCTTGCAAGTATATATCAACAAATGATTTTGCAATGGCAACAAAACTAGCATGCTCCAATGTCTTTAGGATGTTAAAATGTTTTTGACAACACTTATAAAGATCATATAGGTTTGTGCACGCTATTTAACAGTCTTATGGTAATCAAAAATACTTAAAAGCTGTCAAACAAGATTGTTGGTAGTTGTTAAACTTTAAGAGAGCAAAGAACTGTTGCCATAAGATGGAAAGATAGAAATCAAACAAGTTCGAGCAGGGCATAAATCTTGATATCGAGGAACTGGTACAGCAGGTCCAAAAGGGTGCCTTCAAGGAGGAGATTCAGGCTTAAGGTCCCAAGCTTGAGGAGATTCTTGAGGAGGAAAATTAGGCTGCTGTTTTCAGTCAGAGTTTCTTGGGATAAGGTTGAAGAGATTGAATGAGAGTCGGGCTCACTTTGGTGATTTTTTCATTGGAAACTCTCTTCATTCAGGTCAACCCTACCCCATTGAAGTGCCTTAAGAAGGATCATGACCTCAGTGGTTTGTCCTCAAGGTACTCTCTTCATATATGTGTGCTCCTTTAATAGAATTTTAAGTTCGTGTGTAATTCGTCTACAAACACTTCTCTGGCCTTTTCGCTTACTTATATTGTCTATTTTCTTTTCCATGAACTTTAATTGTTGGTAGAAGGGCTAGGAATCATTGTAGATATGAACCTTTTTCAAGATTTGAAACAAAAATGAAATCTTATTTCCCGGAATCCAATTCAGTAGTTGCTATATATATTACTTGTGCCAAATATCAGGAACTGCCAAATTAATGAAGAAGCATCAGCTTATGTTAGGGAAAGAGAGATACGAATCAAACAAGATCGAAAAAGGCATAAATCAAAAGAACTTTGCCATTGACAAGCTTAGACTTTTCGGGATAAATACGACTATTTTGTTGGTTTACGCTAAATGAATGAAGCAAGGGTAGGGTCTTATTATGCTGGACGGAATTGCTATTCTTTCAATTTTCAACATTGATCATCTTTCACCTCTATAATCTTTCAAATTTGCGGGCCTCTTGCTAAGAAGTGAATATAATAGAAAGTTTATAGAAGTAGATGACTTTGCTTACTTTAACAAAGCAAGCATGTCCTAAGGTCTTGCGGCATTGAAAACCTGACAACAATTACTAAAATTCTAATGAGTAATACTGCTCTTCACGCCCATGTCATACCAGCTGACATAATATATTGTAAATGACTAGCATTTTTTTTATATTAAGTGACTGAATGAAAAGCCATTTAAAACACGCAACATCAGACATCATAACATAAATATAATAAATAAGCGTAAAGAATAGTATTACTCAATTTTAATAAGGTTGTGCTCACTATTTAACAATCTTCAGGTAATCAATAATCAGACTTAAGTGACAAACAAGATTGTTAGCAACTCTTAAATATGACTTTAAGGTAGATGGAAGTAAAGTGGAACCTAAAAAATGAAATGCTAGTACATGGCGCTAGGCCACTAAAACACCCTTTAAGGTTTGCAAATTATGATCTATAGTAGGGCAAGTAGCTGATCTTTACCATTTGCCCTCAATAATCTTTAGTCCTAAAGAAAAATATAGCAAATTGTAGATACATGCTGTAATCAAGAACCATATGAAGGAACGATACAAATCAAACAAAAAGAAAGTAAAGATAAGATGTACATGAAAAAAGTAAATCGAAAAGGTCATTAAAAGGCAAAAGAGCTCTTCATGATCAAGTCCAAATGGTTTTGGATAAGACTATTTTGTTGGCTTATGCTATGAAATAAAGCCATAGGATTTGTTCTGAAAGTCAAGATGGTAAAGTAATAAATTATGTTCATTTGGTTCAATAAAAAAGAGAAAGCATCTTAACTGTTTGACTCATTACAACATTAACAAATGTGTCACAGAGGCAATGATTTACAGGGCATTTAAGGAGACCCACAATAGACAACACATCAATTACAGGACTAATCTAAGGAAGGGGAAAAAAAAAAAAAAAAAAAAGAGTGCAATGAGCTAGAAACCAAAACTCAAAAATGCCGCTGCCATGCTTGCCAAAGGAACAGATATGTTATCATCTACTGCCTTTGTGGTTGGAAGGGACTCCACCACCGTTGCAGCCAGAGATACTACAGCAACCTTTTGAGCCGTCAAAATCCAATCCAATTGGAAATATCCAAGAACTGAATAGTAATACAGCATCCTACAGTGCAAAGATAATTTTCATGTGAATGCCAAAATCCATATATAGCACTTGAGTTTTGATAAAGTATTTGGCTTCAAACGCACCCAATGGAAATCAGGAATCCAAAAACAAACATGGAAATGCTACCCGCCCAACTCTTCTGTTGATTATAAGGAAGCTTCGAGGACCCGAATCTTCTACCCATGATATCAGCAACACCTATAAGCCATCAACTTAAAAGTTAAAGATTGGAAGGAGTTAGGCACAGCTGAATTTGGAGATGGAAAAGGTATTACCATCACCACCACACATCATTGCTAGTGAGATCACTCCAACCGGAGATTCACGCCAAAAGACAAGAGCACATAAAATCAACACTAGAACATAATATAGAGGACCTCTAAGCAACTCCCTACAAGCATGGAAATATCGAAGCAAAATCACTAATAATATCTCTCCTATCACAAAGAGACGAATCCAAATAGATTGACAATGACAAGTGGAAACAAAATTACTCTGGTTTGCCTTCTCGAGTAACAGATTTTATGAGTCCTTCATCAGAAGCCAATGAGAGACCATGGATGACAAGCCTCGTGCAATTCACAAGAGGAACCAGAGAAGCAAAGTAGCGAGCCTTTGTTGAGGTGCTATCCTAGGATTAAATGACCAACTGAAGTAGTTAAGGAGGACAGCAACTCAAACCACTGGTGTTAATATAATAAACCGGTTACAATTTTGAATCCAGAGAGAAGGGTTACCTGAAAATTGGCCAAGAAGCCATGAAAAGCAGCCCAGATAATATATGCACCAGCTTTCTGCTCAAACTCTGCTCCAATCAGTAGAGAAAAGAAATTTTGTCAAAGAGTAAAGCTGTGTTACAAAGCTTATAAAATTTTTTTTAAAAAAAAACCGTCTCCAGAGGCTGTGCTGCCCGCCCAACACCTCAACCCATCGCCTGATAATAGAATAACTAATTCCATTATGTCGCATCACGAATTAATTGTACACCTTCATCCACACTTTCATCATGTACGGCCAAATTGGTTTCTTTTTTTCAATGAAAAAAGAGATCCTACCAATTTTTTATTGTGAAGGAATTAAGTGAAAAATTAAGGAAAAGTGAGAGAAAAAAAAAAAACTCAATGACTTGGCATTTTCTGATTGGTTAAGAGGTAATGTGTAGCTTTTATGTTAACTTCTACTCTTTGGACATGACTATTAGGGGGTTAAAAATTATGGCCTAAACTGTATGGAGGCTTTGTATTTTTACGAGCTAGGGGTAAAACGCAATTATCCCTTCTTGTCACAAGGAAATTACCAAACAAATTGACTCTTCCATTAAATATATATGTGTGTGTGCACGCGCGCATTTGGAAGGCATTGTATGTACAAAATCAAAAAGATTCAACGAACACCAGTTAAGAAGTCCAACTACGACACTTCATGTCAAGAAAACTGGTACAAGATACTTCAAACATTACTTCCTAGAAACTAAAAATGCCAGAGACACAGACATTTCCATTTGTTTCAACATTAAACTTTTTTCATAAAACTTTTTCATTATTTTCCAGTGTTTGGCTACATTTGAAAAACTTGGTCAGCCGTAAAACATTTTTTATCAACCATAATACATCCCCTTGTTCTTCATAAAATGGTTTACGTTTTTTAAAAGGCGTAAAACATTTTCCGTCTACAGGTCCTTTCTTTAAACCCCCTCCCAACATACTCTCACACCATGAAACACCCGAGACACCGCTCCTTCTCCTGCTAGCACTAACACCATAGGAGCCATCCCAACAGTGAAAAATTCAGTATCAGTCAAACAATGAAAATTGTTTTTAAGATGATAGCAAAACACTAAAAAATCAATAAAAGTGCAAAAGGCGCAACCCAAGTACACAGAGTGTATATGGGATACACCTAGCTAGAAAGATAATAAGTCAAGAAAAGCATGAAATCTAGGCACATTAAGATCTAAGACATCTCTTTAATGGAAAAGAGTTTTGAGAAAGAAATACTTTAGCTCTGTTTGTTAATGTATTTTGGGGAGTTTTTTTGATTTTGGTATGAAAAGGCGTTCTAATGTGACATAAAGGTGAAAATTGTTTTTTGTATTTTTAAGAGTGTTTTACGTTTGAGTTGTTTGTTATTTATTTTTTTTTATTTTTTTTTCAACAGAGAAAACAAAAAAAATAAAAAAACAAAATAAAATTTTTAACAAACGAAGCTTCCACCACCGTCCTCTCGAATTCTTCAAAACTTGTATCATTTCTTTCCCTCCAAAAACAACACAAAGCATTGCCGATCTCTACTACTTTTCTTGGCCTCCCTTCTCATTCTAAAGGAATAGTTTTTCTGCAAAATGTTTGCAGTTGAAGAATACTTTACGTTGAAGCAAACGAAGTTCCTAGTATCTTTAGTTGATTCAGAGGTACGTATTTCAACTCTATAATCTAAATTCTGATGCATTCAAAAAATTACAACCTGCAAATTCAATGTCTCTATGTTCCTAACATTATAAGGGATCTAATTAGTCAAGCTCAATATATAAATGTGAGCAACCCTCTCCAATTGAAAGAAAAAATGCTTAGCAACGCAAATATTAATGGAGCTTTGGAGTAATTCTAAGGCTCTGAGTCTGAGGACAAAAACCCAATGCAAAACTAACATGCTACAAA
Organism: Alnus rubra; assembly: GCA_028654335.1. Classification (NCBI taxonomy): domain Eukaryota; kingdom Viridiplantae; phylum Streptophyta; class Magnoliopsida; order Fagales; family Betulaceae; genus Alnus; species Alnus rubra. The sequence goes on along the minus strand of JAJPGS010000125.1, from coordinate 610,559 downwards.
TTGGTCAACGCAGCACAGTTGCCCCCGTCCTAACACAGTAACACATTAAGAAAGAGTTGTCCTCAACGAACCATTCATAAAGTATCCATGTTCGACGACTGGACTCAACACATAAAAGAATAATAATAATAAATTAATTTAAGAATTATAGAGTGCAATCTAATCATTTGTTCAATTTCTTGATCAAAATATATGTAGATATGAACTAATTTTATCCAAAAAAGAAAAAAGAAAAAATTTGAACCTGTGGAATGAGGTTTCGCTGGGTGAGGAGATCGAAGGTGAAGACAAGGGCGTAAGCTCCAGCAATGAGAGCCGCGGTGGCTCCGGCGTCGTGAAGGAAGTCTCCGGTGGCGGCGCGTGGGATGCACGCAGAAGAGTAGGGAGGGCGTAAGGGAGGAGCGAACGGCGCACTATAGAGAAGGTGAAGACGCACAGGAGGGGACGGCTTCGGAGTGAGCCAAGCGGAGGAAAAGAGAGGAAGGTCTGTGGTGCTGCCCGTCGTCGTGGTGTACACGCGGTGGCGTACGAGATAGGAATTGGGGCGGAGAGAGGGTGGCGTGCAAAACAAGAGCCTCATTTTTAGCCGCGATAGCTTTTTCCGCTGTGTGAAAAAAGAGTAGTGTTGCTGGAGTTAGGAAGGAGGATCAAGTTCATTGATTACTGCATACAAAAAAGTGAGATTTAAAAGGTCGGTTTGGAGATTTTAAAATGTGAGATTTAAAATGTTGATTTTTAAAAATGTAGTTAAGTGTTTGGCAAAATTATAATTTGATCTTTTAAATTACAGTTTAGTTTTTTAAAATTTTGCGTTTTTAAAAAAATACCAAATTTTCTGCGATTTGAAAATGCAGTTTTATGCGTTTTCAAATCGCAATTTTTGAAAAACGCAATTTTCAAACGGTTTATATTCTACGATTTGGTTTAAAATCGAATTTTTTGTCTACGAAATCATAATTTCAAATGCACCCTAAAAGAAAGTGGAATGGAATAGGTATTCGGTATTCCTACTTCTTAGTTTGGTGACAACACATATACTTTAGTTGGAATCGAATCAAAATTACTAAAAAAAAAAAAAAAACTCAAATTTGAAAACCAATGGGTGGTCAACCACCCACCAAAAAAGCTAGGGGTGGTTGGGGTGGTCGGCCAGCCACCGTAAAATTGGGGGTTTTTTCTTTCTTTTTTTTTTAAAAAAAAAATGAAAAAAATAGAAAATTATTAATAATTTTTTCTAAAAAATGTAATCTATTCCTTGAAGATTAGCTATTCCTCTAATTTTTTAGAGGAATATCTATTGCTCTTCGTAAGGAAATAGTTATTCTTATTGAAATAACTATTCCAATTAATAGACCCCTGCCAAACAAAGAAGGGTCTATCCCTCGAACTAAACAAGGCCAAAAAGTTCAACTTTTCTTTTTTCTTTTTTTTTTCGAACAAAAAGTTGATTGATTAATGGAATGAGAATTATGAGAGAAACGTTTGTGAGTTGACTTTTAAGAAAAGTGTTCGTGTCATCTCCTATATATTTCTTTAGGAAAATTACATTTAAACCCTCTATACTACTAGCCGTTTTAGAAGTATCCCTCAAGCTTCCAACCATTGGACTCTGGCCCCCAAACTACCAAAAAGTGCCAAGAAAACCCTATTTGTCGAAATATTCTCATAATACCATTGCCGCGTGTCATTTTTTCAATTAAAAAATAATAAAATTTAAAACACAAAGAAAAATTTAAAATATGAAAAAAGTACAAAATAAATAAATACAAATAAAGGCCAACCCCATATTTTTCTCTCTCTTTTTTTGTAGTTTTTTTTTCTTTGATATTTAAATTGTTTTAAATTTTATTATTTTTTAATTGAAAAAATGACACACGCCAAATAGTTGGGAGCCCATGAGAATGGCTATCAGCAGTTCTGTAGGGGAAGAGTAAGCTCAAGTATGAGTATATTCAAGATTTGATTCTAAGTGAGAAGGTGTGCGAAAGGGATTTTAGCGAAGCCTCATGTTCTGATGCTGCATTAAACCTCAAGGCAAAGGGTAAAGGATACGGTAGAAACTCTAGTCGAGGCAGATCAAGATCCAGAAAAGGTAAAAGCGAATCTGAATTTGGTAATCAACTAGAATGCTGGAACTGTGGCAAGACTGGCACTTTAAGAAGAATTGCAAGGAACCAAGGAAGAAGATTGGGAACGACTTTGCAAACGTGGTGACAGAAGAAGTGTATGATGCCCTGCTTTTCTTTGTTGTTAGTCCTCTTGATTCTTGGGTCTTGGACTTAGGAGCTTCTTTCCATACCAGCGCAATCAGTGAGATTCTCAAAAACTATGTTGCTAGAGGTGTACTTGGCTAATGAATCGGCGTTGGATATTGTGAGCATGGGTGATATTTGCATTAAAGTCAACAATAACTTGGTATGGAAACTGCAGAAAATCAGACATTAACCAGAACTGAAGGACAATTTGATTTCAGTATGACAGCTGGATGAAGAAGGGCATGCTATTAGCTTTCACAGTGGTAAGTGGAACGTTAGCATGAGAGCCAAGATTTTGGCTCGTGGATACAAGACAAGTACTCTCTATATAACTACAAATATTAGAGATACAGTTAATGAGGCCTTTGGCAATAGGTTTTGGGATTATCAAAACTGAAAGATCATTAGAAGTAGGAAAATTACTTTTAATGAACATGTTGTGTACAAGGACAGGTCAAGTGCATAATATGTGGGTATAGAGACGGAACCTAAGAAGTCTGAGTTTGTGAACTTAGATGAGCTTCCGGGGAATACAATGCATAACAAGGTTCAAGAGGACAAAGCATTGACTGACAGCCAGAAATGAAAACAAATCGTGGAGGTGGAGTTTGATGAACATCGTTAACTCACGGACAAATGTGATGATGAAGATTTTTCAAGAGACTTAAAGCATCAAAAAGAGCCTTATTCTTTATCAAGAGGCAGAAAGAAACGTGATTGAAAAGCACTGAAGAGGAATGACTTTATTGATATAGTTTCCTTTGCTTTGACAGCCTTGTAATGGAGATCCATCGTCTGTTCAGAATGATATGCCGAAAGATGTGGAGTTACTACAAAAATGTAAAGCTTGATAGTTGGTTGGATTGCTCAAAGGAAATAAAGCTAAAGGGTGTAGATGGGTCTACAGGAAGAAATAGTCACCAGAGAAAGCTATGTGGCCAAGAGAATTGGTAGAGAAGCGTGGTAGTCTATCTAAACCAAGTCCAATTCTTAAGTTCAAGAGATGTTTGGACTTAAGTGATACTTATAGATTATGATTACCCTTGGGGGCAATGGGTAGAAGCATACTAAGAGGTGGTTGTGACTTGATGGGTTTCAAGTCAAGGTGGAGATTGTGAAGGTATGGGTGACTTAAAATCCATCATCATGGTGGCCCCACCTGTTTCTTTACGTTCCCTTTGGTTTTGGTTAGCAGACTCTTTACAAGTCCTATTTGGTTTTGTATTGGAGCCCACCGAGTCATTTTTATATATTATTGTTAAATTGTAATATTACAAATGTCGTTTATTGGTTTAATTGTTTCTCATTGAATTGGAGTGCATGGGGTTCAAATCGGTTTTGATGTATTTATTGGCAAAAGGATTAACCACATAATTGATGTCAATGTCGATTTTGATGTCTTTATTGGCTAAAAGATTTTAACTGCATAATTACAGTTACAAGGACTTGAACCCAAGCATTAGATGATGAAGTGAGGCACCTATACACTAGGCCAACTACTCTGTTGGGTATTATGGAACCGATAAAAGTATTAATATCGTAAATGCTGTCAGTTACACAAAATGAAAATTTATGACTTCACACATGTGCCCCTTTAGCATTTATAAATATAACATTCCTCCACCGATTTTATAATTTAGTTTTTCATTCTCAATTTTAGAAGTTTACAAGTGAAATTGTAGGAATTCTCTAGAATTGCTATTTGTAGAACTTATAAGCTTTATTGTATCTTGGAGATGATTTGCTAGAAACCTATTAGCAAACTCATTCTGAGTGGGGGAAAATATCATCTTAAAGATAGTGATTCATCGTGCCTCAAAGTTATTTTTTTGTTTCAGATTTTTGTTCTTCATCACATAATTTTTTCCTAACAATTTTTGTGTTCTGTTTTGATTCTTCTTCTTATAAACTTATATTCTTAACAATCTTCCTAGGTGTAGGAGTATTAACCGACTTTGGTTTTATATAAAGGCATGTTTAGCCCTTAGGTGAGACAATGTGTGAAATCAAAGAAAGGAGGTGCCGCACCTGTTGGATTTCTTATTGGTTTCAAGAATGAACCAAGAGAGAAATATACAGTGCAATCAGAGCAGCAGCATGAATAAGCACATAGTGCCGCAAGGTTTTTTTCTTCTTGGTTTTGGAGGAGCCAAACAAGAGATTTTTTTTTTTTGTCTTTTATATTATCCTTTAGGGAATAATCTCTATTGTGTAATAGCAAGATTTGAGTGTATTGGAGCTTTGGGTTCTAAGTAATTTTTTCACTACTATTTTGTACTTCATCTTCATAGTGAATTTATTCGTGATTACCTCCGCGAGTGGACGTACCTCATATTGAAAAAATCACTTAAATGTTGATATCGTGTGTGATTGATTTAATTTTATAGTCTTCTTATTATTCGCATTTCACAGGTTTTAGGAAATAGGATAAATTTCCAAACACAATTTCCCCATTACATGACTCAAAATAACAAAACTACCATGTATAAAAAAAATAATAATAATAAAAGAAAAAGAAAAAGAATAAAGAAAAAGAATAAAGAATAAAGAAAAAAAGAGCATCATGTTGGACTATTTTGAATTTTTTACTTTTTCTGAATTTTTTTCATTTTTTATTTTGTTTTTATCCAAGTATTTTTGTCATTATAAGTCTACAAACCCTCTCAAACTACAATTCAATTGACAATGTACCTCTTCCCAAACTTTCAATTAGGACAATGTCCTTCAAAACTAGCAAAAATTGTCAATGTCCTCCATAATGACAAAAATACCCTTAATAAAATAAAATAAAATAATTCTAGAAACAACGAAACTAAAAATTATATTTACAAAAAAATTAAAAATTGAAAAAAACTACCACCCAATTGACCAAATTTAAAATTTTTCAATTTGGAGGGGACATTGTCCCAATTGAACGTTTGGAAGGGACATTGTCAATTGAGTAATAGCTTGAAGAGGGCATGTAAACCTTTCCCAATTTTAATGAATGATTCTCATGATTTTAAATGTTACCTCTGTCCTTATTTACTTTTGTTTGCTAATTGATTTTTTCTTTTTCTTTTTCTTTTTTTAAGAAAAAAAAAATTATACTCTTCCAATTTCTCTTTGTTCTTCATGAAAGTCTTTGATTGTAAATTTTTGAGAAAAAACATATTTAGCCCCCATGATTTTATCTTATTTGAATTTGGTTATTGGGTTCATAATTTCTAGAATATGGTCCTTAGGTTTTGTCTATATTTTAAATAGATCCCTCTATCACTTTTCCGCTAAAATGAATAGTTGTCATATGTTACATGTGTCTCAATTGACAAGCTAGTGTTCATATTAATACGCAAATATCAATGTCATATCATTAAGTGCAAAATCATTAAAAAAAAAAAAAAAAAAAAAAGAAGAAGAAGAAGAAAAGACCCCAACTCCAAAAACAAAAAATCATTTTCTTTGTCATATTAATCTTCTAGATTTGTAGCGTTTGAGGAAAAATCATTAACTTTGGCATTAAGATAGACCATGACGTGTCAAATGAAACACACGTGACAAATAGAAAATCGTCAACTTTAAAGTGATAGAAGAACTAAGTTAAAACTTGAGTAAAACTTAAGGATCTTATTATTATTATTATTATTATTATTGAAGAAAGGATCTTATTATTAAAATTGAAATCTCAATGGCTAAATTCAAATCAAATGAAAACTTAGAGTTAAATATGATTTTGTCTTAAATTTTTAGGAGAAATTTCACTTAATCCCTAGAATTATCTTCGTTTTTGCAATTATCCCCTTAAAGTTAAAAAACTCTCAATTTAGCGTATCAATCTTTCAATTTTTTTCAATTTCACTCATTCTTTGGATTTTTCGTTAAATTATGCAAAAATTCTCAAAATACCAATTTTGTTTTTAAAAAAATAAAGATTTAAGCATAGTTATTTTTTAAAATTCTGTTAAATCCTGATCAACTCTGAAATCTTTGCAATTTTTTTTTCTTTTCCTTAAAAATTAAGGGTATTTTAGAAATTTCGACACCTATCCGTTATGATTAATTTTTTTTTTTTTGATGAATCAAATCTATTAAAAGCAAGAACACACTATTACAACCCTCCAGTAAAAACTAGAACTAGTCCAAGAAATAAGGACACCAATTCCGCAATAACTAAGCAGAACAAACACCAAACAGAGTAGCAACTCTTAGCTACCACCACAGAAACTAAAATCTGCAGCAGAACCAATTGCTACTCGACAACTACAGCAACGAAACTACAGAAGAACCTCCATCCACCTACAACAACTGCAACAAGCAGAAATTACATCAAGGTATGCAAATTCCATCTTTACACAAGACTTACGTCTTTGGACAATTTCTAAACCGTCTGTAGCGCCCCAGATTTTAAGACATAAATTATAATGGTTTAAATTAATTTTAAAACATTTTTTAATAAGGAAAAAGAATAACTACGATTATTTATGAAAATAAATGTGTATTTTTGTTTGTAGAAACGTTTATAGTTGCAATTTGATAAAAACTCAAAACAGACCTTAAACTTTGGAATAACGGAAACAGGGTCAAACGAACTCCATTTTGGTCGATTCAAAAACTGAGACGCTCGTTTTGAAGTCCTCTAGCTTCCCTCCAAATTTCATGATGTTTAGACATCGTTAAGGCCATGAAAACACCGGTGAAAAATACAACCCCTGTTCTGAACGGAAATTCACATTATTCATTAATGGGCCATCTTTGAACTTAACCCAACCCATTCCAATTGCTATCCACAAACCCAACCCATTTATCACAAGTCATCTGCCCATAGCCATGATTACTACATGTGTTATCACCCAACTCAACATGTGGAAGACCTATATTTTATGCTTTAAGAATGTCATTAAATATATCATCCTAGTTAGATTTGATTAAATAGGATAGTGTAAGATATGATGATTCAACACCTAGTGCAACCTTCCACTACATTTATTCCCTCCCCCTCTTATGATGAAAGAATAAAAGATGTCTAGAATAGAATCTAGAGTAATCATAAAATGAAAGTAGTCTAAACAATATCTTGGTTTAACTTGTCAAAGTAAACCAGAAACTTTGATTGACCAAAACTAAGTCATAACGAACTCGGATTGAGTTGAACCAAAAATAGAAAGTGTTCGTCTTGACGTCATCTATCTACCCTCAAAATTTTACAGCGATCGGAGTAGATTTGACCATCAAAACGTTACTTGGAGTAAGCTGGCCTCTATTTAGACGAAAATTCATATATAGCATTATTTAATACTTCCTTTGATTGAAAAACTCATCACCCACTTCCTCTAATGTGTGCACTCATCACCTCAAGTGTTGCCCACATCCCACATCTAGAATTCACCACCTTAGTAATGATGAAACCCATGTGCTTTGGAGATAAGGCTAAGATGCACCAATTCTCATCCATTAGATCAAAATGTATCTACTTGATCCTAACCATTCATTCTCTTATAAATAGAACCATGGTGGAAGATGCAATACTCATTAAGCTTCACTCACTCACACACCTACAACCAAGAGAGAAAATTGTGAGATTTGTGTAGTTTTGTGTGGTTCAAGACTTGAAGTATGTGCTAAGAAGTATTTTGGTAAGCTTCTAATCATTAATTTCATTAATTTGATGATATAGGTTTTGATTTCATTACTTGTTTTATGAGTTGTTTAAAGACCCAATAAGCTTATGAGATAAAAACAATTAAAATAGAAGTAATATAAACTACTTTTATATTTCAATGTCCTCATGACTTTCATGAGTTGATCGTATTTATAAACTGCTTTTATATTTCATTGTCCTCATGACTTCATGAGTTGATCGTATTTATATTTCCTTTTTACATTTCATTGTCCTCATGACTTCATGAGTTGATCGTATTTATATTTCCTTTTATACTTCATTGTCCTCATGACTTCATGAGTTGATCGTATTTATATTTACTTTTATATTTCATTGTCCTTATGACTTTCATGAGTTGATCGTATTTATATTTCCTTTTATATTTCATTGTCCTCATGACTTCCATGAATTGATCGTATTTATATTCCCTTTACATTTCATTGTCCTCATGATTCTCATGAGTTGATCGTATTTATTCCTTATTGTCCTTATGATATATTTTAAGCCTTCAAGTTCATATTTGGTAGCATTGGTCATATAGCCTCATCACCAAATCATGAACCAAGGTTTTAAGATTTATTATGAGTGATCGTCTCAAACGTAATGAAGTGATGAATACTAAATATAAAAAGATGAGGGTCTATAAACAATGATTCGTTTGATAGATGATTGATATGTATATTATTGTATGGATGGATTTATATGCAGGAAAGAAGTTAAGGAACTACACGAAGAAGAGTGTAAGTATGGATGTACTTACTGAGGAATGATTCTATGTTTCATTAGGACTGTGTGTTGTGTGCTTATTGCATGTGGTTGTTTATGCATAGCATGTTGTGTCTAATAAAATATAACGGCTGATAAGATAGCCAGTACATCAGTTGACTTGGGGGGTTAAAAAACCAAAGCTGATGTAGTAAGCAAAGGGGAGGTAAAGCTCATCAGTGAACCCTAAAAAGTGCAAGTCCGAAGTCCTAATGTATAAACTAATGCTGGGACCGGTAGGATTCCAGTAAAAACAGGTAAGACTTTAAGTGGGAGGCAACGGACGTGAACGGGTTCTGATAACCTAGAACGAGGGGTCTGAAGAAAGATGATCATAAAATACAAACTAAATGGTTACTACGATGTATATTCATACAACTCTTGCATTTATACTATTTATGAACTGTTATTGATCTGATGGTAACTTAGATATGAAAATAGATGACTCACTTGTTTGTCTATGTAAATATGATGACGTCATATTTACATAGTTGCTGATGCAGATCTGGAGGACGAAGGCATGGACTCATATGCCTGTTTTAATGGTTTTTGAAACCATTGCTGTCGCAATATGTGCTAGCTTAGAAATTACTAGGCAAATTTATGTGTGTTTTATTTCAAGGCTTGTAATAATTATGACGATGTTTTGTTTGGTGTATTTTTATGTTGTATGTTTATGTGCCGTTTGTGGCACTTATTTTAATGCACCTAGTGTGCAAATGGCGTGTAAAGATAAACCTAAGTAACTTTTTATAAACGCATCGAGGTATTTCAGTCAGCTCTAACGTTTTATGCTATCAATTCCTAAGTCTTTAGAAGAACAAAAATATATTCCGCTGCGAGAGTTATCTCTGATGTAGTAACGTCACGTGGGAACCGGAGGTTTCTGCTTACGAATTTGCTGGCTCAAATTCGGGGCGTTACACCGTCCCTTAGCCAGCACTCTGCCACGAACTTCCCACAGGATTTGCACCAGAATAGCTTCTTCAGATCGAAGGGAGTTGCCACAAAGGATATCATTACGGTGCCTCCATAGATGATAAATCACCGCACCAACACATAATCTTCCTAAGAACGACTGAAGGATCTTTCCACAAATCTTTTCTCTAGCCCAATCCACAACTTCATCCCAACAAATAGGAGGATTAGGGAACTCACAAGCTGCCATAACAGCCCTCCATAAATGACGACTAAAGCTGCAGTTGAAGAAGAGATGGTCTCTTCACTCAATCTGACCATAGCAGAAAAGGCACTCCAATTTTCCAGAAAAACCCCAACATGCCATCTTATGTTTAGTGACAAGTGCATCACGAAGCACCAGCCAACTAAAGAAAGCATGCTCAGGAATGGCCATAGAGAACCAAACCAATTTCCACCAAGATACTTCCGATTTCTTCTCCCTTAAATTATCCCAAACTTCAGCACATGAATTGGTACCCCTGCTAGAATTCCAAAGAGGTTTATCCGTATCCCCAAGAGTAATCTCAAGGAGTTTATTTTGTATAGCCACCAAATCCTCGGACCTTGCACTTGGCCAAAATCAATCCTTCTCAAGCAAGTAGAAGTCAGCTTAGCTTCCTTAGAAAAGCCAAAATCATAAACCACTCGAAAACCATAGGTGTCTAACAAATACCCTGCTGGATGCCAATGGTCATACAAAAGGAAGATTTTACTTCCATCCCCAACCTGATAATGAATAAAAGTTTTAGCAATATCCCTAAGCCTCAAAAGTTTCTTCCAACTCCAAGAACACGACTTCGGAATAGGGATCTGCCACAAACTTCTACCTTTCAACCAATTGGCCTCAATTCAAGCCACCCATAATGAACCGGCTTTGGTAAATAAGCTCCAAATATCGTTTAACATTGAAGCCTGATTCCAAACAGCAACTCTTTTAATCCCAAAGCCGCCCTCCTTATTTGGAAAACAGAGATTTTCCCAAGAAACTTTGGCCTTAGACTTCACATCACTCCCAAACCAAATAAACCTGTTAAATTTCTGTTCCAAGAGCTGTATAACCTTCTTGGGTAATATAAAAACCCGAGCCCAAAACATTTGCAGGCTAACCAAAACAGAAGATAGAAGTTGTAATCTTCCAGCAAAGGATAGCTTCCTTACTAGCCAAGAATCAATCCTAGATTATATCTTGGAAATAAGACTATCACAATCTGCAGTAGAGAGCCTTTTGGAGATGAGAAGGACGCCCAAGTATCTCATAGGAAGGACCCATTCCAGCATATGCAGTAACTCAAAAGATTTTGTTTAGCAGCAGGGGTAACTCCAGCAAGGAAGACTGAACTCTTGGAAGGATTAGCCTCCAAACCTGAAAGAGCTTCAAATTTAGCAAGAGCACCAATGCAGCACCGAACAGAAGCTAAAGTAGCTACAAAAAAAATTAATAAATCGTTCGCAAAGCAAAGATGAGAGAGCTTAATCACACTGCACTTAGGATGATAGCTAAAAAAAGAATTAGAAGCAGCCTCTTCTAACAAGAGAGAAAGACCCTCCATAGCTAACACAAACACGTAAAGGAAATATGATCCTTTTGCCTTAAACCGCCTACCAAAGTCCCATTGAGGGCTATAGAAAAGCTAGGACTAGTGATGCATTCCCGGATCCAAGCAATATACCTCGAAGGAGCACCAAAACAATGAAGGTAATGCAGAATATACTCCCAACTCAAGGAGTCATACGCTTTCATCAAATCCACTTTGAGAGCACATCTAGCTTTACCCTTCTTCTTATGATAATCACTAACCACTTCTTGACCCAACAAAATATTCTCAGTTATTCCCCCTACAAGGAATGAAAGCACCTTGATTAGAACTAATAACTTCTTCCAACCTCGGGATCATCCTATTAGCCAAAATTTTGGTAATACATTTGTATATAATGTTGCAACAAGAAGTGGGTCGATGGTCCCCATAGAAGATGGGTTCTTCCTCTTGAGAACTAAAGTAATGATAGTAGAATTAGCTTCTTTGAGAAGCTTGCCATGGTGAAAGAATTCCAGCACAGCTTCACACACATTATCACTAATAATAGGCCAGGCTGAATGAAAGAAAGCAGTAGAAAACCCATCCAGGCCTGTATTCATCCCCAAAACGCTAGCTGCAAAAAACTTCTTCTTGATAAGCCCAGATACCCGATCAGCCTTATTTTGAGAGAACACATCTGACTACCAATTAGCTTCTGATAAAACTCAATAGCTAATTCTTTGATCTGCTGAAAATCATAAAAACAATTAGCCTTCTCATCCTTAAGCTGTTTGATAAGATTAGAAGAATTTCTAATCTTAACTGAATTATGGAAAAAAGAATTATTCCCATCTCCCAAGTTCAGCCATTTATTTCTGGATTTCTATTTGAGAAAATTCTCATCTGCATTCGAAATTGAAATGAAGTGATGTAAACACTCTCTCTCCTTTCTTTGACAAGCAATACTACCTCCAGAAGACAAAAATTTAGATTGAGCTATGGCAAGATTTTGCCTAGCCTGGACAACCTTCTGACTTAAGCCACCAAAAACTTCAAGATTTTTGATCTTGAGAATATCTTTCACAAATTTAGCCTATAATACAATCTGAACATAGCATAGCCAGTAACCTCTATCTTCCAACCCTCATCAACCCAATCTAGGAATTGAGCATGTTTAACCCAGAAATTAAAAAACTTAAAAGGTTTAGGCCTATAGCTAACATACTTTGCAACCAAAACAAGAGAAGGAGAATGATCAGAAAAACCTCTTTCCAAAAAATCTACAGAGGTATTACCATACTGTTGCAACCAATTAACCTTAGCCATAACCCTATCAAGTTTCCTTGAGACAAAATCAAAACCAGCCTGCTTATAAGTCCAAGTGTTAAAAAACCAGAATAAGCAAGATCATCCACCTCCAAACTAAAAACACAATCCCCAAATTCCTTCTCATAACAGGTCAAACTAGCAGAACCCCATTTCTCTTGAGTTGTCCGAACCACATTAAAATCTCCTGCTATCAGCCAAGGCAAGCACCCAGCAGAGAACTTAAGAAAATTCAACCTTTGTAATAGATCTCTTCTATCCAGTCTCTGTGTAGCACCATAAACCACAGAGAGAGCCCATGGAGAACCAGCAACTACAGAGTCAACTTGGCAAGTAATAACTTGCTCATGAATGTCCAAGGCCTTGAGGGAGGATATACTTGGGTCCCAATAAACCCATATCCTTCCTAAAATATGAGTAGAATAGTTATTAATCACTTCCCATCCCGGAAGCATAGAAACAACAATTTTCAAAAAAATTCTCCTGTTTAACCCTAGTTTCCACTAGACAAAGAATAGAAATTCTCTTACCATTTTCCCAACCTCTTTTTGTTTTAAGGGCATATTCAATTCCCTAACAGTCCAAAAGAGGATATTCATAACACCTGAGTAGGGGAAAATCCCCGCACATCCAAACTACCCTTACCGACCTTGGCTTTCCCTTTACCCTTAGAAGAAAGGGCATTTTCAAACACATCCATGAAAGTGATAGGTTGCCTACTTTGAACTTCCTCATTTTCCTTGTCCTCCTTTGCTAACCGCTCAAAGGAATTAGACAATTGGATACCCTCTGATTTCTCTTTGGAAGTTGAAGCCCCCACTAGCTTCCTAATTGTCCTATCAAAAGACAATTTTTGCTTTGTCTGGGGACTAGTGTTCCTCGATGGTTCTTTCCTCTGAACCTTAGGGATCCACACCTTTTTTTTCTTCTTATCCTTCTTGACACATGCATAGGCAGCATGGCCAAACCCTCCACAAATAGATCACTTTGGAGGCAACCAAGAGTATTCAACTACTATGTTAATAATATCCCCATTTTCTCTACAAATATCTATCTCCTTAGGGCATTCCAAAGTAATATCAATTTCAATCAATACCTAGGCAAAGCCTAAGCGTTTCTGTTCCTCAGTAACCTTATCAGCATACAAAGGTTTGCCTATGCCACTAGCCACAAAACTAAGGCCAGGAGTCCAAAACTCCATAGGTAATGGAGAAATTTAACCCAAATTGGAACTAAAGTAAGAGATAACTTGAGAACCTGCATACCTGGCTGCCATTTACGCAGAATCAATGGCTTGTTTGCAACATGCCACAACTTGTTCTCCAGAATTTCCTCACAGGTCGCCTCATCCTGAAATATGAAAATAAACATGCCATTATCTAGGGAAAACACTTCAACCACAGCATACTGTTTCCACATTGATTCCACAGATTTCTTCACAAGGAAATATGGCAATTGTTTATCCATGAATTGCCTTACTAAACTGGACTTCCATTTCACAATACCTTCCCCAACAACAGCATCAAGCGGGAAAAAACAAGTTTTACCCCCATTCTTCTTAGGTTCAAAATATTGAAGAGAAGCCATAGTTCTATCGGATTTGAACAAATTTGCCTAATCCCCCACCTTAGGGGATCATCGAGGCCATCATGAATAGGAATTTCTTCCACTCCAACACTATGATAAACCATCTCCTCAGTCACAAATCCATCATTCTGCTCAATTCCTTGCTCAGCAAAGGAATCATCACCAAAATCCTCCTTCTGATCAATTCCTTGTCCAGCAAAGGAATCTTCATCAAAATCCTCCTGCTGATCAATCTCCATAAAATTTATTAACCCAATTCTCCAATTCCGATCCCTCAGGATCAATCGCATCATCAAAAACCTCAGGCTCCAGTGATCCTTCAATCATTAGACTAGGAGATTGATCACTTTCCACAATCGGCACAACAATCTTCCCGATAGTTCCAAACACCTTTCCCTGACCTTGACCTCGACCTCGACCCTTACCAGCTTTTTTCGCCATATCTCCACACCACCACCCGAATTACACAAATCCTTCTAGCATTCGAACACAATCAGAACGAACAATAGACCATGTATAATCCTCATACCTCACCTTCGGCAACCCATTTCGTCCCAGACGCGCCCTCACGCGCCGATCTTAAATCACAATACTTTTCCCGCGTGTTTCCCTTCAAAGGTAGTGATGACGTGGAGAGAGAGGTTCTAAATAGTTGGTAACTTAGGATTTTTTTATTTTTATTTTATTTTATTTTTGTCTTAATGGATGGATGAAATTGAATAAAATTGAAAAATGGATAGACTAAATTTAGAGTTTTTTAAGTTTATGAGGATAATTGCAAATATGATAAAAGTTTATAGGAGTTGAGTAAAGTTTTCCAAAATTTTAAGAAACACAAGAAGTCTCCGTATAAGAGTTGAAAGCCGAAATCTTAAAACATAATGGGTTAAATACCCTTTTTGTACCAGCGGTTTGCTAGTTTACCAAATAGCTACCATAGTTTTTAAAATTGTCAAGTATGTAATATGAGTTTTAAAATTTTTTGTTTTTAGAACCTTCGTTAATATTCCATTAAAAATATTAATCACTATTTTGCCACCTACACGTGTGGTGAGGTCATCACCTGTAAAATCACACCACATGTATACCACACCATCTGATATTTGACATATTAGCGTCACTTGTCATATATTATGTTATATACTACTAAATTTCAATTACACTGTTATATTGAAAAATTCTAAAAATAAATAAAAAATCTGGCCAGTTCTCTTTCCATGGTCGGCTAGGGGTTCCCATTCACCCCGCCATATGGGGTGGAAGTCGTGGAGACACCGTAACCTCTGCAAGGTGTGGGTCGCGAGGTTGCCTCCGCAACCTCCATAAAGGGTGGGTCATGAAAATTTTGCAACACCTTTTGCAAAGATCATATAGCTTCACAACCTCTGGAGTCTCTGTGACCTTTGACAAAGGTGCGACCCCTGCGACCCCTAATAATTATGATTTTATAAATACTTTGATGCATTACTGTTAAACCTTGACAATAACTTGCAACGAACAATGCTATAACATTTTTATTTTTCTTCGTCTATAACATCTGGACAATATTTATAGTCACATAATTACACTGCCAGTTTAACTTGCAATTTTAATTAAACATCATAATTCATCTAATAACTATAATAGTCATGTTTAGATGTCAAAAATTACCTCTAGCTTTATACTACACTATTAATCCACTATGGTAATGTGACACTGTCAATTTATCAATGAATTAAAATAAAAATTAATGATGAATTAGTAATATCGCATTAATATAGTGTAATAATAGTGGAATAATAATATAGTATGTAGTATTTCTCTTAATAATTTCCTTAAAAAAAGTTTAAAAGCTTCTCATTTCCTTTTCCCTTCAATTCCCAAACAAGCAACCAATTGCATCCCATTCCACCTTTTTTTTTTTTTTTTTTTTTTTTCAAGTTTGTGAAAATCATATACTTAACAAGTAAAGAGGAAAAGAGATAACGTTGTTGTTTTTTATACGTAGTTGGATATTTAAATGAGACGCGACAAACACTTGGGCTTGTTTGGCTTTAAAAAGTCAACTTCAAAACATTCAACTTTTTATAATATATTAATTGCTTTTTAACAATCTTTTTAATTTTTTATATCACATCATTTAATTTTTTACAACCTTTTTTAATTTTTCTTACAAAAAATTAAAAATATCTTTTGCTTTATATCACATCAATAACTTCTTATTACTATTTAAAAAAAAAAAAAAAAAACACAACCTACCTCAAAAACTTTTACCAATCACACCACTGAGACTCAGTATAATATGTTGGTTTCGTGGTTTAAAAAAAAATAACAAAATAAGGATATTAATTTTTTACAAACAACCGCGAGAAACATATATTTTTTTAATTGAATGTGCTTTTTTCATAATATATATATATATATATATATAATGACACATCTCACTCTTAGGCTGGTTTACAAGAAATATATGTCCGTAAGTATTTCAAGAAGTAGCTTCCTTTAGATTTTTCTTAAATTTAAGGAACCAGACTATTTTTTACTTCCATATTCAAATAAATTTCACAATTGCTTCCTTTTTCATTTTCTTATACTATTTAAATATTCTTAAAATATCATTTCAAATAAATTAGATAAAAAAGAAAGCCATTTAAATGATATTTCAAATAAATGCTAAAAGAATGACATAGGAAAGAAAAAGTCTTTTTATATTAAAATAAGATAAATGTTTGGTTTCATTATCTTGCATATCTCTTTTCCATCTCCGTTCAAGAAATATGTAAATTCATTATTGAATCTATGGGACCACATGTGAATTACATAGATTCAATGATAAATTTGCAAAAAAAAATGTACAAGAAAATGACACCAAACACACTTCTTAAAATAATGTAAAGGAAACAAAAGTGATGCCTTAATATAATGCAACACTTTTGAATTCCTTAGTGTTTCTTTGATTTATGGAACGCCAAAGGAGCCTGTTGTATGGCTTTTTAAAAAAGTTTTATTTACTTTTAAATAAGAAAATAAAATTTAAAGAAGCTGATGTTATTACTTTATAACAACAAGGTCACAATAGATAATTTATATGAGGGCTTGCACCACCATCCAATAATATTGTGCGATAATTTTTTTTTTTTTTTGACACAAAAAGGAGATATATTGTATCATTAGACATATTGAGATAATGTCTACACAAAAAGGAGAAGGGGAGGAGACATTATCTCAATATGTCTAATGATACATTTTTGTTTGATGGATACATGTTGCAACTATATACCCATCAAACAAAAATTCCAAAACAAAAAATTCTTTGCCCTCAAAACAGTATATAAAGAAGATAATATTCTCGTTCAACATGCATGACACACGTACATATTCTATCTTAAGAGCGACAAGGCATCTTTGTATCAAAATATGATGCCTGTAGGTTACATGAGAATTAGCTCATAACATAATGGAAAAATAAATAAATTATAAAAATAAATGGTGTTAGTAGGATATAAATATTTGGAGAAATTTCACTTACACCCTTTGAAGTATAAGTCGTTTTGCAATCATTATCTCGAAGTTTAAAAATCTGCATGTGGATATTCCATATTTCCATCGAGTTTAATTTCACCCATTTTTTTAATAAAATAACCATTTTTTTTTAAAAAAATACAATTAAAAGTGAAAATTCAAAATATATATATATAAGTGCCTTGGACTCAAGGTCTGGACTGACCCATGGCAAATTTTCACTTTTTTTTTAAAAAAAAAAAAAAAAAAGTGGATGCATTTTAACAACAAAAAAAAAAAAAAAAAAAAAAAATTAAAAGGAACTAAAACATGGAATACCAACATTGCAAATTTTTAAACTTTGAGATTATGATTGCAAGTATAAGTAAAGTTTTTCTTAAATATTTTTTTGTAATCAATATAATGAGATATAATTTCTAATAATTTTTTTCACATGAAATTTATGAAAATAAAATATATTTATTCTTCATTTATTTGTATTAAACACAGCAACACAAAAGACTAGAGAATAATAACAAAAAAAAAAAAAAAAAATCGTTTTGGCCATCATTAATTCATTACGTACGTCGTTTTCTCTTAGAAATTAAAGCATACATCCTAAAATAAACGCAATTTGAAGAGAAAATTAAATGTTAAAAAGAAAAAAAAAAGGGGTTAAATTTTTTTTGTTCTCTTAAAACTTAATATACGAAGACCCTATAAAATAGGGTGAGTGGAAAACCGAAATTAGATCATTTTAAATTATTTGTTTAAATTTAGGTAATTAATTATGAAAGACTACTTATGAGATCCACTTATCAAATAAAAATTAAATTGCCAGCCACTTATTCAATTAAGTGAATCTCATAAACTATCTCTCATAATTAATTGTCAATATTTTTTAAAATTTAAATAAATAATTTAAAAATATCCTAATCCAAATAATTTGAAAGGATTAGATCATGATGCGATGTGGTTTTAGTTTTTTAGTGGCATGAATTTCACGAATGGTTCATGGAGTAGTGCCGCGTTGAAATTAATGCCAGAGATATTTAGTTGACAAAGGGGCTTCGTGTATAGTAGGAGGTTGGACCACACGTGGGTCTGTTTTGTTGCATTTGGATTATTTTTCAGTTTGATGAAGTTTTTAGTTATTAAAGAACTTTTTTTTCTCTTTCTCTTTGAAGTCATTAAAGTTAAGGAAAATTATAATTTAACTCCTCAAACTGTCAGTCATTTTGTAAGTAGCTTTATGAACTATCAACACTTGAACTCTGGCTTCTCAAATTACCAAAACGTTGCAAAAATATCAATTTTGTTGAAATATGTCTATAATTACCCTACCAATTTTCTTTTTAAAAACAAATAAAAAATAAAATAGTTAGTTTTTCTTAGTTTTTTAGTTTTTTTTTAATTGAAAAATAGACATGTAGCAGGAGTATTATAGGCATATTTCAATAAAATTGGCATTTTTGAAACGTTTTGGTAGTTTTAGGAGTCAAAATCTAAGTGTTGATAATTCGTTGAGCTACTTGTAAAACGGTTAACAGTTTAGAAAACTAAACTGTAATTTTCCCTCAAAGTTATGTTAAGTCCACTTAGTCTATTGCATATATGTTGCAAGTCCAGTCGAGTTAAGGGCTATTATTTTTGTGTTGTTGTGTTTAGAGATTCAGCCCCATAACAATTTGCTATTTGGACTTTTAGCAATTTGAACAGTAATTATGATTTATTAAATAGTTGTTGAGCTCACCTATTCGAATATGTGGGCATACAGCCTAAGATTTGCTTTGACCAGTAAGTCCCGTATAAGCTTTTTTACATTTACTGCTTGAATTACTAATAATTTGTGAGCAAAATTACTAGAATTTACTATCAAGTGGTGATGATTCAGTCACTTCAAAGAAATCTCAAAAGTGGTTGGGTATGTACTATAACATTAGGGTGAGAGTTCGACTATCGAAATGAGAATCCTCAATCTTATTAGTATAATAGTATTAGCAGTTTTGGATTGATACCCTGATAGGCCTAAGTTATGCTATAAATCAATCGGATTTGAGTAAGTACATGCGGCTTCACTGTCTAGGCTTCTCGTTTGCAGTTCCTAATGAAAATGTATTATTATAGTTATGCTAAGATAAAATAACTATAATTAATCTCCCCATGCCTCGCCTACATTTTTAATTAAAAAAATTGGATCTCTATCCCAGGTCTAGTCGTTGATTGTGGCATGTTGATAGAGGTGCTATGTGTTCAATTGTACTTGTATTATATTTAAGTTCATTTTAATCAATGAAAAAGGTCATCATACTAATTGCTCATAGCCTTGTGTTGGAGGATTGGCCCTCGAAGTGGCCAGATTACTTTTTCTTTTAGTTAATTACTAGAGTAACCATAACATATGCCAAAACCCGACCTAAACGTACCTCAATTAACAAGCAAACTACCCAAATTGATGCCCTTTATTCAATGAAAAATTATATCCTAACTCCTTGAATTTTGGTGCGGCTACCCTTTGACGGGTTTATCACTATTCTCAAAAGGTTAGCTATTGATCAACCAAATCACACTTTAGGGTAAATGATCACCCCGCTACGTTTTTGAGAGATAGTCGGCCTATATAAATTTAAGAGTGTACACGTGAATGTGTATGTAGTTATTTGTAATATTCACATTTGCAGAATGCAAATATCAGTTTTAGATATTCGCATCCGCATTATATTTTTTACTAACTGCACCCGTGTGATTATTGCCGTTATTATCTGCTATCCGTATATTAGGTAATGGGCATTTTAGGCTTATTTTAGTCTTTTGAGTCATGATTTTCAAATAATTAGGCCGATTTTCGGTGTTTTTTTTTTTTATTATTATTATTTTTTAAGCCTTAATTTTTTTAAAATATATTAATTTCACATTATTTTTTTTATTTTTGTCAAAGTATTACATGAGAAAGCAATACAACTAACAAAATCAATTTAAACATAACTTATTCCTAATCATAAAAAAATGTTGTTTTGATATGTTGCGGTGAATTTATTAAATATAAAATAATTATTATATATAAAGGGTACAAGAATAATAATTTTTACTAATTACATACACATATATTTACCAATAGCAAATACCACTAGCAAATAGCTGATGCAGCCACTTAATGTTCATCTAAATGTACACTCTGCCTCAATTACACTTTTGAATAGTCTACTAGGTCCTTGTGGAGAAAGGGTGGTCAACCAGCTATTACTTTTTTTTTTTTTTTAAATTCTCAGTACTTCGTTGCTAAGAGATGCTTTAGAATTGCAGGTTGAACCACACAATTGCTAAGGGCTTGTTTGTTAACTCATTATTTTTTTCTTAAAAAAAAAAAAGTCAAAATATTAACAAATAACTTTATTAAAAAAGTAATCTAATATATATATATATAAATTAAAATTTCTTTCACTTTTATTTCCCATCAAAACTTTTTTTTTTTTTTTAATGAAACATTTGTGCACTTTAATTCGGAAAAAATAAAATAAACGACATGATGCCTCTTCCCGCGGTATCCTGAGGGAATATCCGCCAAACCCAAAACTTTCCTTTTTCTATTTATATATAAACCAAAGACTCCATAAGAGTTGACATTGCTCTTCCCACCACTGTTGTTTCGACGGTGTTTCTTAAGTACGACCCACCCAAAAATATCCATCTCCGCCTCACAACAAAAATCCTATTTTAATCTGCGACAAACAAAATCGTGCCTCTCTGTACCTGTGCACCTTGCGTTATATATATATATAACGTTGTCAATAAATAGGATTTAAATCCTAGAGGAATTGCTACGTTTCTTCTTTCTTCATTTTTCAAAGTACTTACTTGGGAGCTGGCTGATAGCATAAAAGGGTTGAAATGAAATAATATGGACATCTAAATAAATGTCCGTTGGAGCTTTTTCTCTTTGTTAGGGGGCGTTGTATGTGTATCATGTATTTTAATGAAATAAAAGATTAATTTATGAATGTGCGTCCTTCTCAGTTGAATGAATTTAGAGATATTATCAACTAATGTTGATTTAGTGGTATTGCTCATAGACAGCATAGCAAGCTCAACCACCTTTGAAGGCAAGTACAATAACAAGTGAGATACCTCAGGGCAATTATCCTTTCTGTCTTGCAGGACCATGAATCTAATTTAATCTTTCCATTGAAAAAAAAGTGTCTAATGTTATCATTAAGAAACTGTAATTGTTAGCGTGTGAATAGGATCTGCATGAGAACTCGTTTTTGTGCTAGTTCGTGTTAGTGATGTGGTTCAAGTATCTGTTTTTCATTGGACTAGTTGTGTTCACCTGGGCATAGTTTGTTGTAGGCTTAGTCCTTTAGGCTCAAGGCTTGTGCTTATTCAAGGCTTACCTAGGTTACTCTAGTTCTATGCTCAGTGCTTGCTTGGGTGCATGGAAGCCAGATGATTTAATGGTGATCTCTGTTAGATCATTTCATGAAATTTTCTTTTTATGCAGAGAGACTTGATTCTCATCAATCTACAGAACGTCATTTTGTGTTCAAGATTTTGTGTAAATCTTACAGTAGGTTTTATAATGATCTCTAAACGGTTTTTGGGTTGAGACAGTGAAAGGTGTTCCAGACATTTTCTTGTATAAATTGCAAGTTCCTCTTGCCCCTCTATTTTCTTTGATCATTTTTTATTTTATTTTTTTGGCTGGGGACTGTTTTGGAGAGGGGGGAGCTTTTACTTGTCAAATTGTTGACATTTTAGTGGAAACTGCATCCCCTTAAGCCTTGCTAGGTATCCATTCATGCAAGAAGGTGTAGAAATATAACTAAATGTCTCTTGTGACATGCAGATTGTTTGAGTTGTATGGTCGAGAATCAAGTACAAGGCTGTTGGCCAAGGAACTACCTCCTCTCCAAGGTGTTGGTCAGCAGAAATGCATGTCTTTTAGTGTTGATGGATCTAAATTTGCTACTGGTGGGGTGGTAAGCAAGAACAATAACCCAAACATTCATTATCATATGGTGTCCAGCCCTTGTTTGAAATTTTTTTATATCACATCAATGTACTTTGGTATATTTTTTAATCAAATATAGGATGGGCATCTCAGAATCTTGGAGTGGCCAAGCCTGCGTGTTATTTTAGATGAACCAAAAGCACATAAATCTGTACGTGATATGGGTTTTAGGTAAGTTTTGCTTATTGTTTGTGTATTGTCTCTTTAAAATCATTAAAAATATTTGTTTATGTTATTTGAGCGTGTCAATGCACTAAAAACATTTCATGCAAAACATACTTAAATTAAGTACACACTTGGTTGGATAGGGTTGCTGCAGCCATATGGACAGTTTTTGAAATTAAGTATACATTAGGAATTGTAAAAGCTTGACTGCTGTATCAGACTGGATCCACAACTGCAAATCCCTTCAAGTCTGAAATTTCTCAATGCTCCAATTTGACATCACTGCCTGAAGGAATGGGTAGGCTAACCTCTTTGTTGAGGCTGAAAATTGAGGATTGTCCCATCTTATTGCGAAGATGCAAGAGAGACATAGGTGATTATTGGGCAAAAATTTCTCACATTCCAGAGTTAGACTTGCGGTATCCAACTCAACAAGAAGAAAATTCAAGCACCCATGCATCTTCGACTTAATCAAGTAAATTACTCGTCGTTTTTATTTTCATCTTTCATAGAAATTGAAGTACCCACCTTCTTCACCTTCATTTTCTTCATTTTTCTCTCTCAGTATTGAAACATTTGGTTTTTGGTCATATTTTTCAGCTTCTTCTTCTTCTTCTTCTTCTTCTTCTTTTTTTAGTGAAGAAAAGATGGGATGGTTCTTGTTCTTGTTGATGATGCAGTACATGTCAAATGAAAGAGGCGTAGGAGAGCGTGAGGATGACTTACACTGGTGGGTTCTTTGAGTTTGAGCCTTGCTTGGTAAGCTATTTTTTTTGCCTATTATTAACTGCTACTAGTACTTAATTTTTTTTTTTGTATTCTTCTCTCATTTTTATATGTTAATATTTGGTTGGGTTTCTACTGCTATGATTTATTGGGTTTAGTGTGCTGATTGCAACATTTGCAGCTTTTATATTTGTTTTCCTTTGTCTCTGTCTCTCTCCCATGGTCCTCTACTATCTTTCAATGTATCAAATTCCAAATCTTAAAAGCATTTATACTTGCAGCTCTGATTCAGAACTGTGGAGATAGAAAGGAAACCTTTTACAAAATGTGCCATTGTTGCTGAAGCTGGGGTTTATTCTTTTTGGTGTTACTCTGGACTCAATATGGTATGAAATAAAGGTTGTTGAAGACCTGTTGTTTTTTGAGTTAGTTGTTAATTACATTAAAACTCAAAAATGCTGCTGCCAAAGGAACAGATAGCACTTATGTTTTGATAAAGTACTTGGTTTCCAAAAACAAACATGGAAATGCTACCCGCCCTACTCTTCTGTTGATTATAAGGAAGCTTCGAGGACCCGAATCTTCTACCCATGATATCAGCAACGCCTATAAGTCATCAACTTAAAAGTTAATCTTTACATTCATGTGAGGTCTTCATAGGAAATTGTTGGCTGCTCCATTTTGGCTTTTTGTGGCACTAGAAACAGAATAGTAATATTTGGGTAGTTAAATTTTTGTGGGACAATTTTTAACTCTTTCGGGTAATTTATTTTTTGGCTTTTTATTTATTTTCCGGTATTTGTTTGTATGCAGAAGAGTCAGAGATATTACTGTCAGCAAAACTACTTGTAAGCTTCTTGGATGTAGCACAATTATAATTTTGCACTGTTAACTTGAAAAAGTAAGGTTTCATGCATTTATGGCTCGATATTGTCAAATTACAATTTGTGGGGAGTTTCTTATTTATGGATCAAAGTTTCTGATTTTCTGAACCTTTCTGAATCAAGTATCCATAATCTTGTTCCTACTTTGAAATATTATAAAAGCCCAATCTTAGGATAATGGATTATGCATCTCTTTCCAGTAGTATACTGGTTTAAGAACACTTACCAAAAGAATATCTCAGTTTAAGAATGTATGGGTTGCCTTAAACCATTATTAGCTGATAGAAGCATATCGACTGTGATTAAATGATTTGGTTACACTTTATGGTTGTTGAGGAGTCAAGAAGTATTCCTATATCTAGGCTACAGAAGATAGTCGGGAAGCATTGCCCTCAAATGCAACATTGGTTGAAATGAAAATACTGAATGCATAGCATTTGAATTTGGCTTTTCAGAAATTTTAGAAAATTAGTTACCTTTTATTCATTGAAAGGGAAAAGGGAAAAACTGTACGAGGAAATTTTGCCTCGTTTACGGGATATAGTAGTCTTTTGATTGGATTGGGTCAGCATGCCTATTGCCTTGTTCATTTAGTCATTGATGTGCAGGTGAGTAGACTGAATCACTGAAGATATGAGGAAAAAAAAAAAAAAAATTAGTCTATTGACTTGAACAAAATGCCTCCTACCATCTGTAATGCTTTTGTCATAATTTACGGGGATCTCATGAATGGAGGGAAGAACAAGCAGTGAAGGTCTAGGAGACCAAAATAGAAAAATGTTTGCTACATATCTACTGTGAGTATTCTTTCCCCTGTTTATTTCATAAGAGAAGGGAATAGAAAATCAGCACTTGTATCTGTGCTGTGGCCTTTCTCTGAACCTTATCCATGGATGTAAACCCTGCTGGCAATTTTTTGTTTTTGTCCCCAAATACAAATGGTATATTGCAAAGGCTACCGTATGAGAACTTTAGGAAATAAGATGAGGCAAAACTAGTTTGGAGAGCCTCATCATTGTATGAGTGGATGCTTGCTATAACTCTTTGGCTGTTTATGTTCGTCTCTGCATGATTCAAAGTGAATATCAAGATATTTGTCCCTAGTTGAATTCTTCCTTTACATAATGAACATAAAATGGCTGCTTGCGGCTCTAATCTCAACTACCAAATCTTACTCTCGAAATAGACAGTAAAAACTTCAGTGCCTGCAGATCCAGCCCAAAATCAAGCAATAGGCAGGTCTGTAAGGGGCATCTTGGGCATCATTTCTGCATGATTGCTGGAGATGTTGTTTTACTTAATAGTAGAATTGTAGAAGAAATGACAAAATTAAGTGGATCATTACTATCCTATAATTACTGTTGTTTCCTGTTTGTTTAGTTTGTTGCTTTTAGGAAATTTTTCTTTTTGGCTAATAATCTATATTTTCTATATCAATTTCCTTTTGCAGCATTTGAGCTCAAAAGTTCAAAGTTGATAGCTATATTAATTTTGATCAATTATTATGCAGGTGAATGCTAGATGCATGATAAGTTATCTATTGCCATTGATTTTTCCCTCCGCAAGTTCCATGATGTTTATTAAATTTGTTATGTTTATGTTCTTTCTAGTACCCACCACTGAAAAAAAAAAAAAAAATGCAACTTTCTTTAACATTTTGTAATTGTTTAACTATCTCTGCTTATGGCTGTTTATGTTCATCTCTTTACAGATTGTTTACAGTTTTTATTAGTATCTTGACCGACTTCTTTATTTTTTCTTGGTTCAGCCAGTTTAACTATCTCTGATTGTGGCTGATGATTGCCACGGCACGTATACTCATGTGGAAAGCAATGGTGTTGTAGTAATATGGATCCTGTTGATTTTGTATTTTAAATCTTTTGTTAATTTTGTCTGTTTTGTGACTGTTTGAAGGCCATCACAGTATGTTGAAGTCATATGGATTCTTTACTTTAATTAACAATATTCACTTTATGAACTATGGCTCAGTTAATCAGCTAGTAATCTCTTTATGAATTATGGCATGTTATAACCTGTTGACAATATCAATAGTGCAATGAACTATTGGACCCTTGGAATGCGTGATTTTTTATTTATTTATTTTCATCACACATAAAAGAAAATGTAACAAACCCAAAGCTGCAGTTATTCAAAACAACCAAACACACATATACAGATCGAAAGTGCTACACAAAGGTCTGGAAAGGTTCAATTCCTAAATTGTGTGCTCCCAATTAAAGCTACATGAAAAGGTTCAATTCTTAACTTCATCTTTTAGTAACACTAGTATTATTGTAGCCACTAGCATAAAATAGCAAAAACTAAGGTAGCTTGGTACATTTTCTCTCTAATTTGGTATACATCTCATTGTAGCCAAAATTGAGTAGATTGACTCTCCATATTCGCCTTGTATTTTGTCAGTATCCATCATTTTTTTCAACTCTCGCAACTTCAGCCTTCATTCCCTCTTATTTTTCCTTCAGCCAGCTCCTTACTCTTAATCCATAATTCCACATTTCGAGATCAACCCAATGAAAAAAGTTGCAATCACGATCATCTTGCACACCCATTCTTATAAGTTACAAAAAAATGTCATAAATTACCAACAAAAAAGAAAAGAAAAAGGAAACAAATGATAAATAAATAGCAAAAATTACTTTATAGTTTACACAACCATAAAACCTTCTACTATAATTATTTGGCAGTCCTTAAACAAGCAGGAACTCCACATCGGCAAAACGGTTCAAAACTTAGAATCTTTCAGATGCGTTCTGCATTCACAAATACCACCATGGCCCGTTACTTTCAGCACCACTGACAACTTTCCCTTTTACTCCTTCAATTTTGAAATTTCTATTTGGGGTTGTGAAATAAATTGTTGCAATAAATCGTTTTCTTTTTTGGTTTTGTTTTGATTATCTATAATTTTCCTAAGCTTTGGTTTGTTGTTGTAATTTTATTTTCACTCATGTATAAAAGAAAATAAATAATACCAAATATTGATCATTCTTAGAATATTTACCAAAGCTTTGAAAATTTTATTGTGCGGTGAACTTACAATATTTACCAAATATTATCTCACATTTACACTTACGAATGAAATTACCAAATATTGTCTTAGGACATAGAAAGTCGGACAATAATGACAAAAATTTTAATAGGGTTGTGTGCACTATTTAACAATTTTTTTTTTTTTAACGGAAACTGTATTCTATCATTGATATGGTGAACAGCCCAAGGCTTACATCTTGAAAATAAGGAACAAGACCTCCCTCCCCCCCTAAATTCTCTAAACCAGAAGGATCTGGCTTAATAAAACAATTGCCTAAATAGAAATACAAATTTTACAAGAATGACATTTGAGTCTCTCTTACATTAATGCTCATTTTCTAAAGAAAAGAGACCAGATCTATCAATTAGCCAACAAATATTCCCATAAAATTTGAACTCAACACAAGCAGACTGTGACCCAAGAAAAAAGAGAAAAAACACACGACACTGAAGCAAAAACCACCCAAAACAAGTTGCCGACAGTGGAGGAAATGGGCCAAGAAGTCGGACGGCCCTTCACGCGCCGACACCGGTGCCACCCAGACAGAGGTCCAACGCCATATGACCGGTTGCTGGTGAGATCGGCCAGAAAAAAAAAAAAAAAAAAAAAAGCAGCGCGTGGCCTACACGCGCACCAAACAGCAGAGAGCCCCCAGGCGCTTGGGCACCACGCGCCGATCACCAACGACCAACACAACCGAATCTTGCGGCGGCAGGGGAGGAAGACGACGAAGAATGCGGCTAGGGGGCGCGTGTCAGTCAGAAGTTGGCGAGGAAGAGCAGATCTGGCTTCCAAAATCAGATTAAAAAAAGTGAAAGAACGGGCCAAAAATATCTCGCCGACGACACGAAGGCTCGACCACTTCCCCAAAGAAGACAACTTGAGATGAACAATCCTGCCAAACACGAGAAAAAACACATAATAAGCCACCATAGCCCAAAAAGGCTAGGGAAAGACTAGCCTCCACCGGATCTAGCCAGGAGGAACAAAAGCTCCACAACCCTAAAGGTTAGGAGAAAAATCAACCCCACTGAACCAACTCAGGGGGAACAAAAAACACCCTGACTCACAGGGAGTCAGAAGGAAATCACCACCAAGAAGGGGGGGGGGGGGTGAGAAAACCGCCCCCTCCTGGTGAAAACCATGCTCACAATTAGTGTTCCCCCAGTTTTTAACAATTTTTTTTTAGTAAGTAATCGACAAATATCATTAAAAATGGTAAGCGATCTTAAGTACATATAAAGTATTACTATACAAAAAGAAACGCATAACTATTTAACAATCTTCTAATAATCATTAATAAAACCCTAGTCCCAAAACAAGATTCTTCGTAACTCTTAAAAATCGTGACTTTAGGGACTTGTTTGGCAAGGGAGAGAAAATTCTATCTCTCCTCTCTTCACTTTTTTAAAAAACAATTAACTTCAAAATATTTTAACTTTATATTACATTAATAATTTTTTATTACTATTTAAATAATAAAAAAACAATTTTTTTTTTTTTTTACTTTTTTATATAAATTCTTTTTACTTTATATCACATTTATCACTTCACTCAACTCACACCCACTTACCAAACAAGGACCTAAGGGAGGTGAAGAGAAACACACAAAATGAAACGCAAGTTTCTCACACCAGGTCAATCAAACACGCAAAGAACTGATGCAATAAGACTCAGGCGGTATCCAAGAAGCATAAGAAGAAAAGATACAAATCGAACAAAAAGAAAGTAAAGATACGCTGTGCGTGACAATAGTAAATCATAAAGGTTAAAAATTAAGTAAAAAAGCTCTCTGCATGATCAAGTGCAAATGGTTTTGGATGAGACTATTTTGTTGGCTTATCGCTGAAAGGGTCCTTAAATTTGGAATAAAGCCATAGTATTTGTTCTGAAAGTCAAGATGGTGAAGTAATAAACTATATGTGTTCATCTGGTTCAATAAAAAAGAGAAAGCATCTTCATGGTTTGACTCTTTACAGTATTAACAAATGTATCATAAAGCCAATGATTTACAGAGCATTTGACGAGACCCGCAATAGATAGAACACATCAATTCATAGGACTAATCTAAATGAACACATCAATGACGATTGATGAGCGAAAAAAAATTACTGAAATTGGTAGCAAAATAGTGTGGAGTCTGGATTCTAATCAGAGATTATATTTTTGTAGCCATATTAAATAATCACTTAATTAAAAAAATTTAAATTGATAGGAATAATAAAATTTGATCAATTAATTAATACTTTAATAATTATAACTCTTCCCCTCAACACCTAAATTTGAATTTGATCATTCTATGATACACACAACTTAAGTACATAAACTCACGTGACAATCCGCTTGGGTGTCATGTGGCATAGCTTGAGTTGAAAAAAAAGGAAATAAAAAGGAAACCTTGTACAAAATGTTCTTCTTTGTTGCAACTAGGAGATTTTTTTTGGTGTTACTCTCACTCAATATGGTATGAAATAGAGGTGGTTGTTTTTTGACTTAATTGTTAATTACACTAGCTCGTAACCCGTGCTATGCGCGGGATTCTTCCTTATAATTTAGTTTCATAATAATAATTAAAAAAAAAATGGAAGAAGAGAAGCATAGAAAATATAGATAAAAAATGAAAACTGAAAAATACTAATATAATATAATCGGGACAAAAATTTCTTATAAATTGGTTTGTAGGAAATTTTTTTCAACTCACATTTAAAAAAGACTCGTATCTTTTAAACATGTGAGAAACACATGTTTTTTTTATTAATGTTATTAAAAAGCATGTACAAAGTACATGCTATTTAAATAACATATGCTTCTCAACATGCCAAAGGACACATGTCAATCTTATATGTGAGTTGTAAGAAATTTCTTACAAACCGGTTTGTAAGAAATCTCTGTCCATATAATAGTGTTATATTTTTTGTATTACACAAAGTAATAAAAAACTACTCAATAAACATAATACGCTAAAAAATCATCATACCCCATACAAAAAACAACCATAGGAAACTCGCTCTTACCACCATTTTCTTGAATTTAGTGTAAAATTTACAAAAGATAAAATAAGCAATTTGAATGAAAAATAATATGTTAATTACATAAAAAAAAAAGGAAAAAAAAAGAAGAAGAAAAGAGGAAACGAAATAAGAGAACCATAGAAAATATAAACAAAATATGAAAAATAAAAAATACTAATAGAATAAAATAGAGTTTTCTTTTCTATATACTTTTCCGGTTCATATGAAACCTTGAAAATCAATATTGTCTATCAATTAAGGACGTTAACAATGTGTATTATACAGGAGAAAAAAAAATCAGTGAACAATGTAAATTAAAAAATCGTCATACATCGTACTCAAAACAACAATTAATGTAAACTCTCTCTCTCCATGGTTTCCTTGAATTCAATGTAAAATTTAGAAAAGGAAAAAGGAAAAAAAAAAAAAAAAAAAAAAAAAAAAAAAAAAAAAGCAATTTTAACAAAAATAATATAAATTAGGAAATAGGGACAAAAAAAATGTAAAGAAAGAACAAAATCATAGAAAATAAAGTAAAAAAAAAATATAAAATGATAACCACTAATATAATAGAAAATAACTATTTTGTTTTTATATACTTTTTCCAGTTCCAAAGAAATTTATAGGTATAGGAAGAAACTACGGCCGGTCAAATAGATGTTTTTTAATTCGACCATCATTCTTATATATAGCGTAAAAGAAACTACTTTTTCAACAAAAATAAAAAAATATTATAAATTATCAATGCAAAAATAAGGATAGAAAATCAAAAAAAAAAAAAAACAGAAGAACATAAAATAAATACAAACATATTATTTACAATTCTATTGAACACTGCCCCGACAAACTTGAAAGGCAAACTAACAAAAAAAAAAAAAAAGGCTATAGCAGTATTACAAACAAAAAGCTTTCAACAATAGCAAAAACTTTGCTCTCTTTGCTTTGAGCACCACTCTCCAGTTATGTAAACAATATTGAAGTTTTACATAGCCACAAACCATTACTTCTCCATATATTTATTTGAGAAAGTGAGAGATATTGGAGTGACTTTTGACATTTCCCAAAGAAAAAAAAAACTGACGTTTGATTCTTTGAGGTTTAGTTTGTAACGGACATTTAGTGGGAGGGGAAGCGGTGTTGGAGTAAAAGATTTTACTTAAAGGAAGAGAGAGAGAGGGGTAGAAATTAGTAAGAATTTAATGACAACAAAATTAAATGTTTCTATTCAATGGAAGAGATTTGATTAGGAATATTAAACGCACTGTTTATTTCACTTGAAATACATGGAGCAGTTCAATTTTACATTTTTTTTTTTTTATTTTTTTTTACAGTTTTACTTAAAGGAAGAGAAAGATGAAGAAATTAGTGAGAATTTAATGATTTATTCATTTTTTATTCAATATAAGATAGTTAATTAGTTATATTAAATGCACCGTTTATTTTACTTGAAATACACAGATCGGTTTAGTTTTACTAAAATTACCAGTTTTTTACTCAAATGACTAGTTCAATATTTAAAAAGTATGGATTCATACCACGTGTCCTGATTCTAGGCCAACTCTAAGTTGGAACTCGGCTTTTATATATATATATATATATATGATATGTTAAAAAAAAACATTTTAAATTTAATGCTTAATTAACTCTTTAGTTAGTGTTTTAAAAGCATTTATATTCCTTTTATGCACAATAATCAAATAAAATTTTGCCTTTTTTGGCTTTCAAAAGCAAAATAACATTTACAAAAAATAAATAAAAATCGTAAAAATCACATAAAAGAAAAAAAAAATATCCCATAAAACATTTAAATGAATTAATACATAATACCCTTATTTTTAGTTTAATTCATATAAATTAAAACATTTTAAAATATTTATTCCCATAAGTGTAGTTTAGAATTAAAACATTTAAATGAATTAATACATAAGACTCTTATTTTTAGTTTAATTCATATAAATTAAAACATTTTAAAATATTTATTCTCATAAGTGTAGTTTAGAATGAAAATAAGTATGAAGAAGAAAACCACGATTTTGATTATCAAAATATAAAATAGAAAATTAACAGGAACTCTTTTTAATGTCGATGTGATACCTATTATATTTCAATCCTATATAATTCTGAACATTCGAAAAAGCAAATGAACAAAAAAAAAATCTCATAAACATTCAAATGAAGAATTGTTCAACTACAAATTTCACAAACAAAATGGAAACATATTTAGATTTCAATCAAAAATATAAAAATACCAAAGAGTCATACTTATATCATCAATTGAGAGAGAGAGGCTACTTGTATCATTAATAGAGAGAGAGAGAGATAGAGATTAAATAGACCGGTTCAATTTTATTTAAAAGACCGGTTCAATACTTAAATGACTGGTTTAGTCACTAAAAAGTATGGGTTCATGCCATGTATCACTATTCTATGTCATTCTAAAGAAGAATTCGACTTTTATATATATATATATATATGATATATGATTGGGATTTCCTTTTGCATACTTAATTCGATGTATTTATTTAAACTAAAGTAGTTCAAATATTTTATTAAGTTAGTAATTTTACCTAGTTATTGCAATTTGGTGATTTATTTAGTTGTTTCTTGGTACTGAAACTAAGATATATAACATGGCATGCGTCTATTCACCACTCTCTCTTTCTCTCCCTCTTTTCGGTTAATTTGGTAGCTTCGAAAGATTATGAATTCTCATTAGATTCTAAATTGTTGATATCATTCAGATATATCCATCCATGATCAAGTATATATATTCTCATGTGATTCTTATTTCTTTAACATTAATGTTGTTTGAGCTTTGAGCTCAGGTTTCATGATCTTTTCTTCTATTGATGAAATTGCTAATATTTTATCATCTTGATCAATATTGTAGGATTGAGATCCTTCTTCTTAAAAAATGAGAGTTGTATGGTAGGTGGTCTTGAACCTCTCTCAACCCCAAAATCTAGCTAATAGAGTGAGGCATTCTTTCACAGTTATAAACTGACCACCCAACCCCTTTTCACAACCGATGTAAGATAAATCTCAACAATCTCCCCCCTTACACATTGGGCTTGGATTGGTTAATATCGACTCATTTCACTGATTTGGTTGAGGCTTGTTGTAACCTGGGCTTTGATACTAATGTTGGGTGGTCTTATGCCTCTCTCAATTCTAAAAATTAACTTATGAGATAAGGCTTTCACTCACACTTATAAACTGACCACCCAACTCCTTCCACAACCGATGTAGGATAAATCCCAACATTGAACTACAAATATTAACATATTATGGCCATACAGGAAAAAGTACCAAAAATGTTGAAGCATGCACCAACAAAAGCAGCAACATGAAACCAAACATTGTTCCTAATTGATTAGCTTGAAGAATTGCTCAGTGATATTATAAATTTAGTGAAGCTTAGCATCTTGAGATTCAAAGATGTGAGGCTTTGACATCAAGATATGGATCAACTAAGATCGACCCATTCCACAGTTTGGGTTGAGGCTTGTTGTAACCTCAGCTCTGATAATTGTATTGGGTGGTTTTAGGCCTCTCTTAACCCCAAAAACTAGCTTATAAGGGGAGATTTTTTCTCTCACTTATAAACTAACCACCAAATCCCTTTCACAACTGATATGAGATAAAATCTCAAAATTGTACTAATTGATCAGCTTGAAGAATTACCCGATTACATTATATAAGTTTAGTCAAGCTCAGCCAGCATCTTGAGATTGATAGATGTGAGGCTTTGACTTACAAGCTTCTCATTTGCCATGTTGACTACAGAGTTATTTATGATGTGTATTATTCTTGAACTATTTCTTTGTATCTTGTATCATAAGGTATGTTTGGTAAATGATAGATATGTACAAGAGTAGTGGGTTGTTGTAAAAAGTGTCTGTATAGAAAAATAAAAAAGTTTTGTATTGTAATGAATTTTTATTTGAATAGTAATAATAAAAAAAAAAGTAAAAAAAAATTGAATGTTTTGATGTTGATTGATATTGAAAAAGGTAAAAATTAAATTAAATAAAATAAATACCAAAACTCTCTCTCCCACTACTCTGGCCTGCTCACAGCGTTACCAAACAACGTCATATTCCTTCATTTTACCATGAAAAAAAAAAGAAAAAAAAGAGAGAGATATGTAGAGATTTTTCTTTTATTTGGAATTGATTTTTTTTTTTTTTATTTGTTCATCAATGGAAAGGTCATTTTTCAAAACAGTGTGCTCGATTGTTGATGAATGGAATGACTGTTCATTCCCCCCCCCCCCCACATAATCTCTCAAATTAGCAAGTAAACGTCCTTGTATGAGCCTTTCAGGTTTAATTCTATCTAATTGAAAGAAGAAAAGCAAATATAAATGAAGGTTTTTTTATTAATTCTAAGGCTCTTAATTACCACAAAACCACAATGTAAAATTAACATACCAAATTCAATAATAATTTTAAGAGTCACATCAATTTGAGAGATAAAAAAATGATCTATAACATTGCTTCACAAACATAATTGCCATGTCCTAATACAGTAACACACATGTTGTGTCAAAACCCAATAGAAGCGGATGAAGAGAGCAAAACAAGAGCGCCTTTTTCTTTTTCTTTTTCTTGTTTTTTTTAAAAAAAAACTTTTTTAAAAAAATGTATTTTTGTTTGGTTTATGGGCTAGCGAACCCACTTAACCGAAATAGCAAACCCACTGGCACAATGCTTTGGTTGGGTGCCTGAAAATCAATATGAGCTTTATCAAATATATATAGAGATTCCAATGCATAATCAAAAGGTTGTTCAGTATTTTGTTGACGTCAAGACCTGCATTTATTAACTTTCTTTTACTAATTATTGGAGATGAGACTGAGGATGAAGTATTTTATATATTATAGTATCTGGCTAATTCGGTGAATTTTTTCTCCAATTTCGAATCCCAAATTCTGCTATATTTTAATGCTCATAGATTTGCCAGCATTTTGTAAAGAAGTTTAATAAGCTTTGGAATGCAGTTTTTATAAAATATTTGCCATCATTATTAGTTAAATCTGCGGCTTGTTTGCTTGTTAAGCTTTTGGAATGCACCAACAAGTTTTTAACAAAATAATTCACTACTCATTCTTTAAGTAACAATTGACAATTATTTCAACTCTGCTCTTCCTCAAGTCCTCTTAAATTTCCGCTCTTTGTTTTTCGATGTAACTTTTAGGGGTTTGTTAAAGGGGTAACCTTTAAATTGTTAACCGTACCTTTGATTAACACAAGAATGCATTTGGATCCTTTTTTTTTTCCTCAAATAATGCTGCCAAATCTAACTTACTACAACAAAGTGATTAGAAAATTATATTCATATGATCTGCCATGAGATGAATATAAAGGAAAAATGGTTTCAATCTCATAAACATCTGTCACCAAAAAAAAATGTCAATGTCTCTCCCAATGCTAGCAAAAAAGACAAAAATAACCCTAAATTATTTTTAAGAAGACAAAAAATAATTTTATATTTTATTTTCAAGAAATTGACCTAGCATGTTCCCCACAATAAAAAATTTCATCATTTTTGAAAAAAAAAAATAATGAAATAAAATTAAACATCTGTCACCAAAAAAAAAATTATAAAGGAAAAATTATGAATAAAATTATATTCATATGATCTGCCATGAGCTGAATATAAAGGAAAAATGGTTTCAATCTCATAAACATCTGTCACCAAAAAAAAAAATGTCAATGTCTCTCCCAATGCTAGCAAAAAGACAAAATTAACCCTAAATGATTTTTAAGAAGACAAAAAATAATTTTATATTTTATTTTCATTCTTATTTTCAAGAAATTGACCTAGCATGTTCCCCACAATAAAAAATTTCATCATTTTTTGAAAAAAAAATAATGAAATAAAATTAAATAAAAAATGTCACATATGTAAAGTTTGACAAATGTTGTACAACAATTATTTATCTTTGAATCCAAATAATTGTTACCCCCTTATTAAAGTGTCATAAATCATGTTTCCTAATATTTTACACTCTGAAAAATTGGCACCAAATTTTGCCCCTTCGAGTTTTTTAGGGCGAAGAGGTTTGGGTTACGTTTGGTAACCAATGTTTTTTTTTAATATATTTTATTATTTTTGTAAAACACATTTTGATGAATTTTTTAAATTTAAGTTATGTTCAAGTTTTCTTCATTTTTTTTTTTTTTAATTTGTCTCTAGTTTTTTAAATCATCAAAACATAATTTCAAGGGTTAAACACAATTCATCCCCCCAAAATTATCACCCATTTTAAATCTCTCTTCCAATCTTTAAAAAATTGTAATTTGCCCCAACAAAGTTTTCTAATTTTTTAATGTCGCTATTCCATTAGCTTTTTCCGTTAAACCAGACAGAACGGACATCACGTGCATGGCACATAATTTTTTTTTCGATACAAGCTTCTCCATTTTACCATCACTCAAAAACGTTCTCGTTTATGCTTACGATTAGTATATGCATCTTCCCTGGAACTCACCAACCGGGACAATACACGTTCACGTCTGTCCTCGGCAACACAATCACCACCAACTCCAAAAATGTCGAATACATGCTTAAAACCAGGTTCAACACCTACTCGAAAGGGAGGCCATTTTCGATCATTCCCAATGACCTTATCAGTTGCGGAATTTTCAACGTCAACGACGACTCGTGGAGGTTTCAGTGGAAAATATAGAGCCTTGAATTCGATATCGTCTCGATTGAGGTCTTTTTGTATCACATTTTCCCTTGTGGCATCTACTCTCCCTGGGTTACCGATGGTCGCTTGGAGACGAAGATATTTTCAAAGAAAGAACTTAAGACTTCAAGATTCATGGGTGCGAGGTATATCTAGACAAACCAAATCCGCCATACGGTTGGGTGGGCTTCAAGATTCGTTTCACCCCGCAACTTCGCTAGCTATGGTGGTCATCGACCTCGCAACGATCATTTGCAGCTTCGTGGCCGTGGTGGTCTTGATCTCATGCAATCGGTTTGACAGCCATTGTAGGCGGCACAACTGCACGGATGGTGCGAGCTGTACCCGGACAAACCAAATCGACCATACGGTTGTGTGGGTCAGTGCCATGGATCCTCGTACAACGACGTGGTTTGGTTGTTGTCGATGTAGTTTGGTGTCTCCACGTGGTCTCCTCGTACAACAATGTGGTCTGGTTGTCTGAAACACGCGTGGGATTTTTTAAGGCAATTCAGTAATTGATTGGTACAAAATGAAGGTAAAATGGACGTAAAAAATCACGTGCTCTACATGTGATGCCCTTTCCGTTAGAGTAGATAGAAAAGGCTAATGAAATGATGATATTGAAAAATCGAAAAAAACCTTGTGGAAGGTACATTGTAAATTTTTAAAGATTGAAGGCAATAATAAAAATGGGTGACAACTTTGGAGGTGATTATATTTAACCCTATTTTCAAAAAACAAAATTTTCTGTACTCATAATTTGGAATACAATAAAGAATAATATCATACCATATAAAAAAAATTGAACACCCAAACGAACCTTAGACAGTTAGACATATGTGAGTGAGTGAGACATCTTCGGTCTATATTTTTACCGTTCGATTTCTCATGCATTTTCTTTGGTGTCCGATTCACGAGTAATGTTAGAAGTCATTCTTTTGTCACTTTTGTGTCCCTTCAAGAAT
The DNA here is from genome assembly GCA_028654335.1 of Alnus rubra. Classification (NCBI taxonomy): domain Eukaryota; kingdom Viridiplantae; phylum Streptophyta; class Magnoliopsida; order Fagales; family Betulaceae; genus Alnus; species Alnus rubra. The sequence continues at coordinate 572,520 of JAJPGS010000125.1, read as the reverse complement.
GATGTGGCTAGCTTTTAAAATTACTATTTAATCAAAATTTAATAGTAATTAATGATAAACTCAATTGTAATTTTAAAAGTCAGAATACAAATATAATAAAAGAATGACTTCTGACACTATTTCTGATTCACTGGCAACTACCGTACAGCAAGGTTTTATTAGTCCTTGACTAGAAGCCACAATTACCATTCATCATGAAAATGAACTTCAAAACTGACGACAGCCAGATCAGTAACCTGAAACAGATCAATTACCCTTCTTCTTTCAGAATCTCTACACTCGGTTACATGGCAAATGTTTCCTTGATACAAGGAATAAAAAAGGAAAAATTATATATATATATATATATATATATATATATATATATATATAAAGAACAAGTTAAAACTATCATTCAATTTGAAATAATTGTTATTAAATTTTTATTCGACGAAAATTTTGAAAATCACATAAAATTTGAAATAACATAAATAAGACTCCTTATAACATTACTTTTCATGTAGGTAGAATAATGTAAATATTTCTAAATATTAAAATAAATTTGTTTGGTGTCATGTTTTTGTTTATTTTTATTGTAAGTTTGTCATTGAATCTATAGAACCACATAATATAAATAAATCAAAAATATGAAAGAGAATGAAATTAAATATTTCATATGTTAAAAAAGAAATTAAAAAATTAAAAATTCTACCGCTCTCAAATTATTGGGAAAAGAAAAAATCAATCTTCCAATAAAATTGAGCCTATAAATGTCCATTTAAATATATCATCAATTCGCATCAACTTATTTTGACATTAAGACACAAGTGCAAAATTTGTTTCAATGAAAAAAATTTAGGGTTAAATACACCATTGCCCCATGTGGTTTAAATTTTTTTTTTTTGCTCTTAAAATTTTATTTTTATCATAGGTAGATTTGCGGTATGAGAAAAGACAAAAATAGTACATCCGTTTATTTTTCTGTTCAAAACTGATAAAAATTCACGTCAACGAGATGTGACACCATTCAAAATGCGACACATTGCTACATTTTTTCTTATCTTTTTCTTTAATTTAAAGGGTTTTTTTTTAAAATAAAAAATAAAAATTTGTAAGGGTGGCTGAGCCATCCTTTTTGGGCCACATGGGGTTGGCTGACCACCCCTAGACTGGCCAGTTTAGAGCTGGCCAAACCACCCCCAAGGCCTATGAGGGTGGTTTAGCCACCCCCAAGGCAAAACTCAAAAAAAAAAAATTCCTGTTTTGCCCTTGGTGGCCGACCCACCCCGTGGTCTATGGGGGTGGTTCGGTCACCCCAAGGCAAAACTTAAATTTTATTTTCTTAAGGTTTTGCCCTTGGAGGTGGCCCATGGCCGAACCACCCCAAGCCAAATTGGTGTAGCCGGCTATCCCAATGATTTTTTTTTTAAATAAAAAAAAAAAAAATAAAAAAATAAAATAAAAATTAGAGAAGAAGAAGAAGAAAATAATGTAGTCACGAATCTCATTTTGAATGATGCTATATGTCGCTGATGTAAATTTTTATCAGTTTTAAACAGAAAAATTGACAATAATATTATTTTTGTCTTTTTTCATACTACAAATATCATTTTATGATAAAAATTACACCTTAAAAAAAATAATAAAAAAATAGAATAAAATAAAATCACGTAGGTGAATTATGTATTTAACCCAAAAATTCAATACAATGAATTTGAAGATAAGATGAGGTGACAAAAGCAAAAGCAAAAGCATCGGGTGAAGAGAAATATGACTAGTCTCACTCATCAACACCTTCACTTGAACACCTCTTGTCTCATATTCCGCGAGTCACGTTTCCAATCAATCCCAACAATAATTGTTTCAAATTTATTTCAACATTTAACTTTTTATTATTATTTTTTGACCCAAATATTTGGTAGACAGCTGGCCGAAATAAAGATCGGTGTTAGCTGGTGTGTTGTCAAATCAAAGAGTTTGAGCATTTTGCTTTTCGCTTTGATTGTTTCTTTGAAACGTATCTCTAAAAAAAAAAAACAAAACACGAAAGAGTTTGAGCATTTCTATCAATTATACATTTTTTTACTTTAGCTAAGGAGATGTTTTCCTTACTATCATTACCCAACTTTCATATGATCCCACTCACATTATGCGGGTCTTATATGTGAAATTTATATACATAAACCCATACAATATGATAAGATTAAATGAGAGTTGGGTCGGAAGGGTTGTGAAAGTATCATTACTCTTTTAAGAGTTTATTTCAATTAAAAATGCAAAATGTAAAATAGATTTCATTTCAATTAAAAATGCAAAATAGATTTATTTTAAATTTGTGAATAATGTAACTCTACTAGTAAAGTTACACTATTTACAAATACATCTTTTTTTAATATTTCTTTTGGGCCACCATCCTTCTATCACTTTTTTTTAAAAAAATAAAATAAAATTTTACGTTAAATGACCGCTTATCCTAAAAGCTGTTGAAAGAAATAGTAATTTAATATGGTATTAAAGCAAATGGCCTTAAGTTTAAACATTAATTCTATCAATTCATCTTATTTCAATTTAATATTTTACATATTAGGCCTCACCTATTAAAAGGAAGTTTGAATCCACACGTGAGTAAAAGTGCTGAAGAATAAATTAAGTGATTAAATTTACGTCATCTTATTAGCTTAAACTTTTTAGACAAATGGTAATTTAACATTTTCCTTCTTTTCTCATGGGTGCTTGTGATTATCATTAATTAGTAATTATTTTTTACTTCTTTACACAATAAAATTATAATTATTTTTTACTTCTTCATAAAAAAAAAAAAAAATTACACTGACATTTACAGCTTTTTATAATTTCATTGATGATATTAGTTTTAATCGAATTTTGTTGCTACAGTATGAATAGTTTAAAGATTGCAATTCTTTCTATAGCAAAGTACAAAATAGTAGTGAACTTTAATGACAATTAAAAATGATCGTTAACAAAATGATTGTTTTAACGAAATGACCATAAGGAAAATGTCTGTATGAAGAAAAAAAAAAAAGTTTGAAAAAAAATGACAGCTAAAATTATATAATGTATTTTTAAGGGAAAAGGAAATGGTTCATCTCTTGTATATGAAGTCAATGTACTGCTAGTTTATTTCATCAAACAAAATACAACTTTTTTTTAACTGAGTTTTTGAGGTTGGAGTGACATTTGGCTTATACTTTATTCAATCCTAAAAAATGACTTGTGCTTCTTAAACTTTGTGATTTATGATCGTTATTTAGTTTCTTTTAATGATTTTTCAGTGAAAAAAAAAAATTCACTTATAATTTATGATCTTTCAATATTTTGAAATAATGTATCAAAACTTTAAAATGTGTTAATTTAGAGAATCTATTTTTTAATATTTTTTTTTCAATTTCAACGCTTTATTAAAATTTTCTTTAAATTTTATCAAAAATTTTAAAATATAATTGTATTTTTTTTTTAAAAAAAATGATAAAAAAATTTAAAAATTCAGATACATGTATTTTTGCAAATTTCAATTTGCAGTTTTTGCACGACTACTCTGGCACGATTACGCCGTACATTCTTACATGGGATGGGTTTCGTCATGTGAACAAATTCAATGGTTCAACAGTTATTTGCTAACTTTTTTTTTAAAAAAAAAAACTAAACCATTATAACATTTATTTTATATATGAAATAATTAAATTTTAATTAAAAAATTCATGAACAATTTTGAATTTATTTGATAAATAAACTAACAGAAATTGAGCAGATTATAACAGCTTAATAAAGAGTTAACACTTGGAGAAAATCCCATCACACTATTTACACGTACATCTTTTTTTACCCATTACTACCGACTCGCTTCCTCTTTTCTTTTTTATTCTTTTTTTTATTTGTTTTCTTCATTCTAACAATTACATATCTCCTCTCATATAAGTGGGATCTATGCGAGTGAAATTTACCGAATGAATCTCACCTCATATGAGATAAGATATATAACTTTTGTGTAAAAATTATTTCTCTAATTTTTTTTTGCTTTTATTTAAAAAAAAAAAAAAAAAAAAAAAAAAAGAAAAGAAGAAGAAGAAGAAAGCCATTATAGCCATATCAGCACACAGTGGTGTGTTTAAATTACTATCGTATTACGTAAACTTTTAAATAAACAAATTTTGAAATGCTTCAGAAAAAATAAAACGAATCCAAAGCCAACCAAAATGAACTATAAAATGCCAGTAAAAACGTGTACGAAACGGATTTTAAAACAGCAACAAAAAATGGCACGCGCTCGTCAGAGGGCCTACCAGACAAAAATACAAAAACACTCTGGCCCTTGATATGACAAGACGCTGACTTGACCCGCATCATACGCCGTCCATTGGCCCTACTTCTTTACACTAGGCGACTTTTTACTTTTTATTATTATTTTTTCTTTGACCCAATTATTTTGTAGACAGCTGGCTGAAATAAAGCTGAGTGTTGCTGGTGTGTTGTCATATCAACGGTTAAATTATTTTGACCATGCATCTTTTACTTTTATTCAAAATAATTAAGCAAAATTATAAAAATAAAAATAAAGACCTTTCATCTCGTTATTTATTAAAAATACAAAGTAGTTGTCTTGAGTCTGTATATAGTGTAACTTATACTATTTATGGATGCATTTTTTTAATATTTATTTTGGGCCCGCCCTTTTTTTATTAAAAGTTAGTTTTCAAATAAAGTGTTTCATCAAATTATAATATATTTTTCAAAATGATAAATCATATGATATTATAACATATCATTTAGAAACTAACTTTCAAAAAAAAAAAATTGAGATGTCTAACATTCTTCTTTCTTTTATCACAGTTACTTGTGATTATTTATAATTAATTAGTAATTACTTTTTACTTCTTCATAAAAATAAAAAAAAACTCTTATCAACATTTTCAATTTTTTTCAATTTCATTGATAATATTAGTTTTAATCGAATTTGGCCACGATAATATAAATAGTTCAATGATTATAATTTTTTCTATAACATGGTGCAAAATAGTAATGAACTTTAATAAACAATTAAAAAAATGACAGTTAAAATAATTATTGCGTTAAAAAAATAATCGTTTTAACTAAACGATCATTGTAAAATATGATCATATGAAAAATGTCCATATAACCAAAAAAAATAAAAAAAAAATTTGAGAAAATGGACAGTTAAAAAAAACATATAATGTATACTATGGGTGAAAAAGAGAGGGTTTCATCTATTGCAAAGTTTTTCAGTTTTGAGTTATATTAGGCTCGTGGCTTTTTCATTCATAAAAAATGACATGTGCTTCATAAATTCTGTGATTTATTATTATTATTGGTTTCTTGTAATGATTTTTTGGCGAAAAAAAAAAACTTTACTTTATAATTCTTGATATTTAATCACTTTTAAAATAAGATGTTAAAATTTTAAAACGTATTAATTTATAGAATCTATCTTTTAATTTTTTTTTTTAAATTTCAAAATAGAAATATTCGTTAAATCTTTTTAAAGTTTTCAAAAATACCCTTATATTTTGGTTTTTAAAAAAATTATAGAAAAAAAAAAAATCAAATACTCCTGCTTGAATAATTTTGTAAATTCCATTTCAAATTTATACCATTACTTGGGCGCCATAATTCCACAATTCCACTCAACTATGATTGGAACAGCTGTGTGTGTTTTTAGTGCTGTTTCTCTGGGCTCCCCTCTTGTGCGTTAAGACTAAGAGTGTGTTTCCTGTTTAGAACTGTGATTTTGTAAATAAAAAATGTGATTTTAAATCAAATCGTAGAATATAAATTGTTTAGAAATTGCGTTATTAAAAATTGTAATTTAAAAATACAGAAAATTTGTCTTTTCAAATTGCAGGTAAGATGATGTTTTTTTAAAAATGCAAAATTTTAAATGCTGATTTGCAATTTTAAATGCTAAACTGTGATTTTGTCAAACACTTAATTGTGTTTTTAAAAATTATTTTTTTCAAATCGCATATTTTAAAATCGTTAATTTAAATCGCTCTTTTTGAAATTGAAAACCCAAGCAGACCCTAAGAGTGTAGCAGATGTTTTTTATCTTTACCCTTTTAATTATGAGGCGCACGCACTGCAGGAGTAGGACCAATAGATGATGTGATATAAAAAGTAGAAAAAATTGGAATGTTTGGATGTTGATTGTTATTTGAAAAATATAAAAACAAAATAAAATAAAGGGTTAAATATCCTATACATCCTTTTGGTTTGCAAACTTTATTTTTTGACCCCTAAATTTTAATTTTTATCATAAGCAGTACCTGTGGTATGAGAAAAGATAAAAATAATATCTTCTTCCATTTTTCCATCCAAAATTAACGAAAATCCATGTCAACGCTACGTGGCACCATTCAAAAAGCGACTTGTGGCCTACCATTTTTTTTTAAAAAAAAAAAATTGACGGCTTTTAAAAAAAATTAAAAAAAAAATGTAGAAGTGGTTTAGCCAAGGGGGGGTGGCCAATGTGGCCCAAAATAGGTGGCTGAGTCCTCCCTTAATTTTTTTTTTATTAAAAAAAAATTTAAATGGTGTCACGTGTCATTAACATAAATTTTTATTAGTTTTGAATGAAAAAATTAACAAAGATATCATTTTTATCTTTTTCCCTATCACGTGTATAGCTTATAATAAAAATAAAAACTGAAAGAAGAAAATATAAAGTTTTTAAATAAGACAATTATGAGCATGTTTGGTAAGTAATTTTGTTATGGAATATTTGTGTGTTGTATAATAAGAAATGATTGATGTTATAAAAAATATTTTATAAAAAATAAAAAAAAATTATTTTATAGTGAGTTTTTTTATTTGAATAATAAAAAAAAAAATAATTAATGTGATATAAAAAATATAAAAAAATTAAAATATTTTGAAGAGTTTGCCAAACTCACCCATGTATTTAACTCAAAAATTCAATACAATGAATTTGAAGATAAGATGAGGTGACAAAAGCAAAAGCATCGGGTGAAGAGAAAGATGACTAGTCTTACTCATCAGTCATCAACACCTTCACAACACCTTCACGTGAACACCTCTTTGTCTCATATTCAGTGAGTCACGTTTCCAATCAATCCCAACAATAATTGTTCCAAATTTATTTCAACATTCTACTTTTTATTATTATTTTTTTACCCAATTATTTGGTAGACAGCTGGCCTTGTGATTTTGTAAGCAAAATCTTTTTATTGAGATTTAAAAATATAAAAAGTATACTTTTTTAAAAAAATTTTTAAAAAACGACTCATTTGAAAATGTGAAGCCAGACTCTGTCTCTTGGTGGGCACGAGTGATTACTGAAGCAAAAGCAAATTGGATAAAAATCAACTTTAGAGGCTTTTGGGATTTTAGAGTTATGACACTTTAAGAAATTTGGCTAAAATATGATTATAGTTAATAAAATTGATCATTCATTTATTGCCACCAAACAAATAAAAAAGAAATGACAACTTCATTTCAGTTTCTTATATTCCTAATAATATTAATTTCTTATTTTTAAGAGAATAAATATTCTAATATATCAAACGTACCCATAAAAATAATGGTGCCTGGTCCCTTAATAATTACAATGGAAAAAAAAAAAAAAAAAAAAAAAAAAAGTGTAAAAACAATACGCTAAATTACAACATGTCGTATTTGATGGTGTTTGGCAAAAGACAATCCGTATAATTTATGGCAGGCCCATCAAACCTGACCAGAGCTTTGGACCTGGTCCATCCGCATGTCCAAAAGTTGACTTGACAAAGTGTTGCAGTGACCGTCGGATCTTCACAACATCTTACATCATTTTGTGTACGTACCACATAATGCATCCAAATGGACACACCCAGAACTGAGATACTTCCCTACTCCCAAAGTTGAACATCCATTGGTGCTGACTCACGTTTAGGACATCAATTATTTTCCGAATAATGCTGCTACCTATTTCATTATATTGAAATGACAATTTTATTAATTTTTTTTTTCTTTTAAACAAAATCTAATTCAAGCGCTAATGTACTGTTTAATATTATTCATTTTGTGATTAATTATTATTAAATTTTGATCAAACGATGATTTTAAAAGCCACCTTATTTTTTGATGGATATAAAAAAAACACAAAAGTGACTCATAGAATTACTCTTTATAATTGAAATATAGCTTTCTTCCTATATCTTATATCTTGCATGCGCAAAATTTCAACTGCAGTACCCGCATCAATAATTAAGAATGCTTGATTGTGTAGGACTTTTAAAAAATATAATCTATGATACTTTTGGGATTTGTCTAATCACAATTTAAATTTCATATTGAATTTAATTGATGGTGCAGAAGAAAAGGGATGGAAATTTCACCTTTAGAGGAAAGTTTTGCAGTATATAATCAACAAACAAGTCTCAAAACTGAATGACAAATTGACAATGGTCGTCGCAACAAAATTCATAAAGTGCTGTTGGGTCGACCCTCAAAGTAATTATTTATTATTTTTTAATTTATTAGTATTAATCATAGAAAATTTTACAATTATTTTGATGATCAATAGAATTGAATCCGATTATAACTCAATTAAATTTAAAATAAAATTTTTATAATATTATAATTACGCCCAAATAAAACAATCACAATCGATCTCTCATAGTAGATTTTTAATAAAACAAAATAAAAATCTTTAAATTGAGTGTTTAATTTATAATTCAGGAAGATTGAATGAAAGTTTTCTTCTATTAAACTATTTATCTATAGTATGAAAATGGCATGCAGTCTCTTTTGAATTCAACCCACTGTTTAAATGTACCCCCTTTTTACTCTTTTGAAAATTCAATGAAGCTGTTTCTATTTATGATATAAATTTTTTTATTTTTTTGGGTTGTTCTGGTAAATCATGAACGCAATATAAAACATTTTGTAGACAACTGGGTAGGGGGTTGGTGTTGTCAACTTGTCATATCAAAGGGTTAATGCTTTTCTTAAAAGTAGAGCTGTGTCATGTGTGCGTACTGTGTAGGCTATAATTTTTGAATCCAGTTTGAACTAGAATGATTATGCAAAATTATAAAAAGCTTTTTATCTTATTATTATTTAAAATATAAAGAACTTATGAATATTATATGGAGTTACACCATTTATAAATATTTTTTTTAATATATCTTTTGGCCTCTCTCATTCTCTCACCCTTTTTTTTTTTTTTTTCACAATTGCGTGTGATTCTAATTAATTAATAGTTATTTTTTACTTTTTCACCAAAAAAAAAATATATATATATATATATTAACATTTACAACTTTTTTCAATTTTATGGATAATATTAATTTTGATTGAACTTATTACTACATAAACGGGTTAAGGATTGCAATTCTTTATATAGCAGAGTGTAGAATAGTTGTAAACTTTAAAAATAGTTAGAAAAATGATTGTTAAAAAAATTACTGTGTTAGAAAAATGACCAATTTAACGAAATAATCATTGTAAAATATGACCGTAAGAAAAATGTCTGGATGAAAAGAAAAGAAAAAATTGAAAAAAAAAAAAGACAGTAAAAGAAATACAATGTACTAAAGGCAAAATGGAGGGGTTCATTTCCTGTATATAAAGCAAGTGTACTGCTGGTTTATTTCATCAAGCAAAATATAACTTCTTATTTTGCATAGTTTTTCAGTTTGGAGTGATATTTAGCTCATAATTTTTTTAATATTAAAAAATGATATATGCTTCTTAAATCTTGTGATTCATGATCATTATTTGGTTTTGTCTAATAGTTTTTTGGTGATCTTATGTTGGTGATTGATGGAGAAAAAGGTTGTGATTATGCTGCTAGAAAAGAGTTTTTTTTTTTTTTTTTTTTTTTTTTTTTTTTTTTTTTAATCTTTTTTTGCTTTTTATTTTCGGTTGTAGAGATGAGTTTTTAATTAAAATAAATAAAATATTCTAAAATTTATTATTTTAATAAAACAGAGAAAGGGTTTGAATAAATTGTTGTAAGGTCTTAAAAGGTGGTTTGCTAAGTTAGGGTTCGTTTGGGTTTAGAATTTCAAAAAATGCGATTTAAAAATTGCGATTTTAAAGAGTGATTTTTAAAAACGCAGTTAAGTGTTTGACAAAATCGCAGTTTGACCTCTAAAATTGTAAGTTAACCTTTTAAAATACCGCGTTTTCAAAAAAGTACTTCATTGTCTGCGATTTGAATAAGTACTTTTTTGCGTTTTAAAATCGCAATTTTTTAAAAACACAGTTTTCAAATGGTTCATTTTTTGCGATTTGGTTTAAAATCGCATTTTTTCTCTACGAAATCGCAATTTCAAACGCACCATTATGAGTATTAGTTAGTTATTTTGTATAAAAATTTACATAAACCATTATGAGTGCTCTAACCCCTTTATTAAAGTGTCATAAATTACATTCCGAAAAATTTGCACTAGATAATCTATTCAAGTTTTATTCATTTATTTTTTTAATGAATTTGAGTTTGTTTATGAGTTATTTAATTAATTTAATCATTTTATATAAAAAAATTTATTATTGTTTAATATCACGACATAATAGTCCATTTAAATATAATGTCCATATATATATATATATATATATATATATATATATATATATATATATATATTTAATAGATAAATACATTATATTTAATCATGTGAAAGACATCTTTGTCTCATAGAGCCACGGTAAGATTTACGTGAGCCACGTTTGCACAGTTGCACTCATTCTCAACAATAATTGTTCAAAATTTTGTCAAACATTTGAACTTTTTTTACTTTTTATTATTATATTTTTTTTATCCAAATATTTTGTAGACGATTAGCTGAAATAAAGGCCTGTGACTCAGTGTTGATGTGTTATCGTATCAAAGGATTTGTGGGGATTAAACATGTGCTTGGTGTATAATAGTTGTGTAAGAGTTTTTTTTTAATTGATTAATTTTTTAAAAAAAAATATATAAAAAAAGTTTAATTAAAAGTTGTTTTTTTTGGGTTAAATACCTTACTGTCCATGTGGTTTCAAAACCTTATTTTTTGTTTTTTGAGTTTTCATTTTTTTTATAAATGATATTTGTGGTATGTGAAAATAAGAAGATAGTACCTTTATTAATTTTTCAGACTAAAATTGATGGATTTTAATGTCAGTGACACATGGCATCATTAAAAGTGCGACACGTGATTATATAATTTTTTTTTAATTGTGCACTTTTATGATACCACATGTTGTTGATATAAAAATTCAATAATTTTAGATGAAAAAATAGACAGACGTACGATTTCTATTTTTTCTCATTATACAAATACTATTTGTAAAAAAAATAAAAATAAAGTTTTGAAAGCAGATAAGACCGGTATTTAACCTATGAATTTAAAATAAAGAGTGATTAGTATATAATAATTATGCAACTTTCATACACTTTTTTTTAAGAAACATAAGATGATGAGACCCATGAAGCGAATCTTATCAAATAGGTAGCACGTGGAATCACACATATCTCTAATCTCCTGCACAACGCTAGAGAAATTATTCTTTTAAAATAGTTTCGCCATGTATGATTTTAGTGCTGTTTCTAATTATGAGGCGCACTGTAGAGAGCTGGCACACACTGTAGCCAATAAACAGTGTGGGGTGAGGGTCAAGGCAGTGTGTTGTCACATCAAGGGCCGAAGCGTTTTTCAATGGTAGGCCCAGTGGTGAGCGCGTCCTTATTTTTGTTGCAGGTTTTCGAATCCATTTCAGACGCTTTTTTTCTGGCATTTTAGAGTTTATTTTGTTTGACTTGGCTTGTCTCGACTTTGACCCAATGTTAATAGAAAAGAAAAAAAGAAAAATACCAATAATTCTTTATGCATGGCTGAATGGAAAGATGTATTTCACTTTAAAATGTGAAAAATGTGTTTATTTTAGCTGAGCGAAATGAGTTAATTTTTTTTTTCAATTTTCTTTTTTTCTATCAATTACATAAAATAATTTTTTTAACTATTAGGTTGTGATTCATATACAACTCTTAACACAATTAATACACAATCTCAAGATACTTTGGGGTGAAATCCTTTATATTTTTATTTTTTCTCCAAAAATAAATTTTTGCAAAACAAAAAAATAATTTTTCTACACTACATTATTCTACATTAATTTTATACTAAAATAAATGAAATATGGTATTCATGTATGTGAATTTTATATATTTAAGTTTATATACACGAATCTTATACACTAAATGTCTTAATATAAGATTAAGATAAGGTAATATAATATAAGAATATGACATCTCTACGTAGCAACAATTCCAAAGGCACAATGACGTCATCTGAAATTGTTAACCATCTGAAAAGTATTTCACTTTTCAAATTCTTGGTTTTTAAAGATCATTAATGGTGGCTTTGGTTTCGTTACCAGATAAAACAAAAGATTAGTTTAATATTTGTTTTGAAAAGACTCGAAAGAGCGGCAACCAAATTTTTAATTTAAACTATAAAATAAATTTTCTAAACGATGACTAGATATATATTTTTTTAATTTAAATTTCATTTTGGATTTAACTAATGGCGTAGAAGAAAAGGGTTGAAAATTTCTATGGTGGCCATAGACTTTAGAAGCATCCACATCCAATTATTTGTATCAGTTGGATTTTACTAATATTTTGATGGCCGATGAGGTTAAGTTATGATTAAGTGGAACTTGAAAAGGTTGTTTGTAATTCTTATCGTCTAAGTTTTTACTGTATGGCTTTACATATATGTATTATTATTATTATAGTCACAACCAATTAAAATAATTATAATTGATCTTTCATCCCTACTCTTTTTAATAGAAAAATAAAAAATAAAAAGTTTAAAAATTGAGTGATAGCTCATAATTTTGGGAGATTTCCTCTTTAGAGACTTAAAGAGTATTCTCCACATGTTACAAAAATTTAGTTAATATTTCAAAGAAGTTCACTTCAACAAATTATTTTATAATTTTTTTATTTTGTTTCTTGTTTGAAATCTATTTCAAATTTAGCTCGTAAATTTTATGAACTAATTGATTTTTTTAATTATTATTATTATTATTATTTTTATTTTGTTTTTCTATTTATATCATTTTCACGGTTTATCTCGCGTCTTTCTTGTAACTTTTCCGCTCAACTTTTCTCTCCATCTCTACATTCACAAACTCTCTCCCGTTTCACTTCAATTTCCCTCTCGTAGCACGCCCACGCTCCAGCTCCAGCACATCCACGCTTTAGCTCCAGCACTCCCACGCTCCAGGTTCGGTACTATTCTCTCTCTCTCTCTCTTCCTTCCTCTGCTATAGTATACAGAATACACAGATGGGTGGAGGTTTTTATCACTGATTTGCACTTGAGCTATACTGAGTGAAGGTTTCTTTTTATAGAAAATTTCAATTTTTTTTACAAAGATTTGATTTTCTTTCATCTGCGTATTTATTTTTTACACCTGCTTTAGAGCATTTTTATTAGTCTCATCAAATTTTACTCATCAAAATAGTTAAAAATTACTTTTCTCTCTTTTGGTGAGTCACTTTTTTAAAATTCTCCCAGCAACCTCGCCATTTTAACTATTTATTATCACTACTCTATTTAAATAATATTTTTTTGTTTCATATTTATTTATTCTTTCTCTATATAATTTTTTTTATAAAAAATTCTTCATATCCATGAAATTGTGAGAAATGAGAGATGAGAGAAAAAAAGAAAAAAGTGTGCTGATCATGTGAGAGAGAAAGATGAAACAAAATTTGGTGAATGGGTTGTTGAGTGAAAATGCCTCATCTAATTTGGTTGGTAATTTCATCAATTTTTTTTGGTTAAAATGGTGAAGCTGTTGGGAGTGGTTTTTCAGAATTTCCATCAAATTGACTCATCAAAATATCTAAAAAACTATTTTGATGAGACTACTAGGAATGCTCTTAAAAAGTTTGTTGATTTTCTGCAACTTAGAACTTAGTATTACTTGTTGTATTGCCATAGTTGTAAAATGAGTTTTTGAATTGATATGTTTGGCATTTGATTCTGCAAGTTGGAGTGATTTGTCTGACCTGGACGTGTTAGCAAGAATCATAATCTTTTTTCCCCAACTTTTACTAGATTTTCTAACCCTTTGCTAAGACAAGGTAAATTATACTTGTCCATATTTTGCCATGACTTAGTAAGGTGTAATGATGGTTTCTCATTGTAACGAACAGATTTTTTTTTGATTGATCCAAGTATATGGAGTCATGGACTTGAAAAACTGTAAAACGTAAAGTGAGAATTATGTTTGCTATAAAGTCTTCAAGAAGCATTTTGCAAAATATTTAGCACTGAATGCATTTACTTTTAATGCATAACACATCAGCTTGCTTCTAGATTACACGTACGTATCACCAATTCCGTCAAACAAAATCAAAGCTGCTCCACATCTCAATACCAATATTCATTGGATATCATCTAGCAGTAAGTCCTACTCCTACTCACAAGCTTCACAATTCTCTGCCTTTCTTTCATAATTCATATACACCGCAAGGCAAAGCCATTTGATTATTTATTTCATGGCGGTTGAAGTTGTCATTGTAATTGTTTAAAATTAATAAAAAAATTTATAGTTAAATAAAAGAGCAATGCTACGATGGGGCAAAACTTCCGGATGATTTCCGGAAGTTTTGCCCCATCCAAGTTTTACCCTAAATAAAATAGAGATTATTGGTAAAATAAAATTTTTAAAAGTTTGTTAAAAGTAGTTATAACTCATCACTTTCGAGATAATGGACCAAAACATTAAAACTTGGTAGTTTATAGAATTCATCTTTCAACTTCAATTTTTCTTTAAAAATTTTTGTTAAATTTTATTCAAATTTATGAAATAGATGTATGTTTTGTTTTTAAAAAAATTATTAAAAACTTAATACGTTTGGGTGGTGAATTTTTAAAATTAAAATTCAATTCTTATTTAGTGTTTGAATTTTGAAGTTTAACTTTTAATAAAAAATAGAATAAAATATTTTTTTTAAAAAAAAAAAATTGAATAAAATATTATTTTTTGTTGAAAAATTTAATAAAATATAATTTGTTTTTGAAAAAAACAAAATCAAAATCAGGTTATTTTTTAGAATTTTGATATCAAACACATCTATGTACGAATATTTTTGAAAATTCCATTTCAAATTTGTACCATTACAAGTTTAGCGCCATAATTCTACATTTCGACTCAACTACGAGGCATTGATGAACAACGAGTTGTGTGTGTTTTTACTTTTTAGTGCTGAAACTAATTATGAGGTGCACTGTAGAGAGCTGGCACAAACTGTAGCCAATGGGCAGCGTGTTTTCATATCAAGGACCAAAGTGTTTTTCTGTGGTTGGCCAAGTTATATGTGATGGGCGCGTGCTCTTTTTGTTGTTGTAGGTTTTCAAAAATCTGTTTCAGACGCGTTTTTTCTGGCATTTAAGTGTTTATTTTGTTTGACTTGGGCCACTTGGCTCGTCTCGACTCTCGCCCAATATTAATTGAAAAGAAAAAACAAAAATACCAGTAATTATAAAAATATATGTATGGCTGAATGGAAAGATGTATTTCACTTTTCCTGTTTTCCAATTTCTTGGTTTTTTTTTTTTTTAAAAGGTCATCGATGGTGGCTTTCGATTCATTTTGTTTTTGATTGATTGTATGTGTGGCCTAAGATTCTGTCCATTTTAAACATTTCAAAATTTGTTTATTTAAAAAGGTTTTCGTAATAGGATATTAATTTAAAATTTTAATTTAAACCATAAAATAAATTTTTTAAACCATCAAGAAAAGATTTTTTTTTTTTTTTTTTTGTTTTCTCTTGTAATTTTCATGTTTTGAGGCATACTAGAGACGATAAAGAGTCCGCAAACTATGGGAGTGGGGCGAAGGCTTCAAAGAAAGCAAACCATTTTATGAAACCCACGTAAATTTAACAGAAGAAAATTGAATTATCATCTGTTTTTTAAGTTAAGACGGTGGCTACGCAATTGATTTTGTTTATTTACAGAACCCTCTTTTCCCTTTAGCTTGAAATGAAAATGTGAATTGAAAGCTGTTTCACCTTGCAATTTCGTAAACAAAATCTCATAAGGAAGAATTACTTGAAATTGAGATTTAAAAACATAAAAAACGTACTTTTTTAAATTTAAAAAAAAAAAAGAAAAAAGAATCATCTGAAAATGTGAAACTAAACTGTCTCTTTGGTGGGCACCAGTGAATTAATGAAGTAAAAACAACATTATTGACACTGCCAACCCGATTGAAGCTTTCTCAATAATTTGTATCCATCGCTTCGTGCTATACACTGCTTTACGTGTCTTTTTTTTTTTTTGGTAAGGAATGCACCATATAAAATATCTTTGTTTTTTGTTTTTGTTTTTGTTTTTACTGATAAATCATCAACGCCATATAAAATATCTTGTAAACAAACAGTTGAGTAAGTAATTACAAGTTTGGTCATATTTTTGAGAGTCTGTCTCTCTTTTACTAAAAAGCTATTCCCATAAATAAATCAATAATTGCTACAAACATTTTTGTCATGTGTTGTCATATCAGTGTTAAAGTAGCTGGTAACAATAATTGCTTTCCACTCCTTTCTAAGATTTCTCGGTTACTCAAAACGCTTCTTCATTCTATCCTTCAATCAGAGACGAGAGCCCTTGAGTACTTTTGAGCATTCCTTCACTCACCATCAGGATCAGGATCTATGGCCGAACAACTTCTCCTCGTCCCTGCCCAGCAAATCATTGAGACTTTGGGCTCACTGGTTACCAATGAGGTCGCATTGCTTTGGCATCTCGAAGATGAGCTTCAAAGCCTGACCGACACCGTTTCAAAAATCCAAGCTGTGCTTCTCGATGCGGAGGAGAAAAACGCTGCTGGGAACCATCAAGTCAGAGATTGGCTTGGAAGGCTAGAAGATGCCATGTATGATGCGGATGACTTGCTGGATGATGTTTCCACTGACGCTCTACAAAAGGAAATACTGACCCGTGATAAGACGGCCGGACAGGTATGCACTTTCTTTTCCAAATCAAACCCGCTTGTCTACCGTCCTAAAATGGCCCGTAAGATTAAGGCCATGAGAGAGAGGTTAGATTCCATCTACGCCGAGGGGGACAAATTGCACTTGGAGGTACGCCCTGTGGAGACAAGTGTCGGGGGCAACAGGGGTAACACTTATTCTTTTGTACGTGCGGAAGCAGTTATTGGTCGAGACGATGATAAGAAGGCTGTTATCCACCGTCTGCTGGACTCCGACGTTGAAGACAATGTTTCAATCCTTCCAATTGTTGCCATCGGTGGATTGGGAAAGACTACACTCGCTCAACTCATTTTCACCGATGACCAAATCCAAAACCATTTTCAGCTCCAAATGTGGGTGTGTGTCTCTGATCCCTTCCACGTTAAAAATATTGTTGAAAAAATCTTAGAAGCTGCAACAGAGGAGAAACCAAAACCCGCTGAAATGAATACGTTGGTAGGTAAACTTAAAAAAGAAATCGATAGAAAGAAATACTTGCTCGTGTTGGATGACGTGTGGAATGAGGATCATGGAAAATGGTTTGAATTGAAAGAAGTGCTGATGGGTGGTGCAAGTGGCAGTAGAATATTAGTGACTACACGCAGTGAAAAGGTTGCAAGGATTAGCGGGACAATTCAATCATATCCCTTAAGGGGTTTAGAGGAAGACGATTCATGGTCTTTATTGAAGCAACTGGCATTTGAGAAAGGAAAAGAGCCGGAGGAGACTTCAAGCATCGCAGCAGTTGGGAAGGAGATACTAAAAAAGTGTTCTGGCGTCCCGCTGGCCATAAGGACAATTGGAAGTTTACTACGCTTCAAAAATTCAAAAGCAGAGTGGTCGTCTTTTAAGGAGAATGAACTCTCAAAAATACCTCAGAATGCAACTGACATCATACCAACTCTAAAGCTGAGTTATGATCATCTTCCTTCACATTTGAAGCAATGCTTTGCTTATTGCAGTTTGTATCCAAAAGATTACTGTTTTAGTAAATCAAGACTAGTTCAGTTCTGGATAGCACAAGGATTTGTGAACTCATCTGATGATCGAAACCGATGCTTGGAAGACGTTGGCAGTGAGTATTTTAAGGATTTACTATGGAGATCCTTCTTTCAAGAAGCTGAAATGGATGAGTATGGTGATGTAATTGAATGCAAAATGCATGACCTCATGCATGATCTTGCCGAGTCAATGGCAGGATCGTTGATCGCCATATTAGATGATAAGAAGACAAATGTTAATAAGAAAACTCGTCATGTATCATTATTTGTTCGTCACAATAGACTTGATATTCCTTCATTGTATGAAGCAAGTAGGATGCGAACAATTCTTTGCTTCAATGGCTATAAGTATAAGATTGATTGTGATCAGCTTTTTTCAAGTTTCAAGTTCTTGCGCATGTTGGATCTGTCGGATCTGTGGTATAGAGGTCTTGATTCTGTGCCAAGCTCTATTGGGGAGTTGAAGCATTTAAGGCATCTTGATCTTTCTGGAAATTATAAAATGAAGAAGTTACCTGATTCTATAACCAGTTTGCATAATTTGCAAACACTAAGACTCTCACATTGTCTTTCGCTTCAAGAATTGCCGAGACACATTAAAAAATTGGTCAATCTCAGGCATCTTGAGATACTATCATGTAACAAATTGACTTATATGCCACGTGGATTGGGGCAACTGAATAATCTTCGGATGTTAACAAGTTTTGTGGTCCACTCGGGTTCTCACTCCAGTCATTGCGCTGATTTACGAGAATTGAACGGACTAAATCAGCTGAGAGGACGCTTAGATATTATAAATCTGGGTCATGTGAAAGGTGTTGCATCAGAATTTAAGGATGAAACTCTAAAGGATTTACAACATCTTCATGCTTTGCGTTTATTTTGGAATCTTGGAGTTGTCGAGGATGAAACATCATTTGAAGGCTTCCAACTGCCCCAAAATCTGAAAGTTTTATATTTGTCACGCTATCCGGGTTTAAGGATTCCGAGTTGGGTTTCATCACTCACAAATCTTATTAAATTTGAATTAGGTTTCTGTACAAAATGCCAATATCTGCCACGATTGAGTCAACTGCCTTCTCTCAAGACTCTTACTCTTTATGGTTTTGATGTTATTGAGTACATATCAGATAGCAAAGACTTCTCTTCTTCTTCTTCTTCAACGCTAGAACTATTCTTCCCATCCCTCGAGTATATCGGGCTCTTCAATTGCCGTAATCTCAAGGGCTGGTGGAGGAGGAGGGATTCTCCAATGGAGGTCAATTTCGTTGAAATAACAGAGCATCCTTCACTCCCTTCCTTTCCTCGTCTCTCAAGATTAATTATCAGTGGGTGCCGTATGTTGACTTCCATGCCAATGTTTCCACATCTTGAAGAAGAGTTGTTCCTACATTATACTAGCTGGAAGCCACTGCAACATACAATGATGATGAATATTGCAACGCCGCAAAGCCCTATATCAGCAGCAACAACATCCTCTTCATCCACTCCTCTCTCAAAATTGAAGCGTTTAAGACTATTTTCCATTACGGATCTAGTAACCCTGCCACTCCAACATCTAACTTCCCTTCAAGACCTGTCTATTAAGAATTGTCCAGAGCTTGAGTTTGCCAACGATGAGGATGAGATGCAATGGCAAGGCCTTAAGAGCCTCTTCTCTCTTCACTTCTCTGGACTTCCAAAATTGTTGTCTCTTCCCTCAGGGCTTCAGCATGCTACCTCTCTAGAGAATCTCAAGATTGATTTTTGTAATAATTTGACGGCTTTACCAGACTGGATCCACAACTGCAAATCCCTTAAAGTCTTTGAAATTTCTCGATGCTCCAATTTGACATCACTGCCCGAAGGAATGGGTAGGCTAACGTCTTTGCAAAGGCTAAAAATTAATCGTTGTCCCATCTTATTGCAAAGATGCAAGAGAGACACAGGTGAGGATTGGGCAAAAATTGCTCACATTCCAGAGTTCGACTTATGGTAATCGGATGAGGAAGAAGAAAATTCAAGCACCGATGCATCTTCGACTTAATCAGGTAAATTAATCGTCATTTTTATTTTCATCTTTCATAGAACTTGAAGTACCCACCTTCTTCACCTCCATATTCTTCATTTTTCTCTCAGTATCGAAACGTTTGGTTTTCTTTGATTTTGGTTTTTGGTCATGTTTTTCAGCTTCTTATTCTTCTTTTTTTCGTTTTCTTTTTTTCAGTGAAGAAAATGGAAGAGGTGTAGTCTCGCGTGAGAATGACTTACACTTCTGGGTTCTTTGAGTTTGAGCCTTGCTTGGTAAGCAGCTTCTCTCTCTCTCTTTTTATTTTTTTACTATTATTAACTGTTACTAGTACTTAATTTTTTTTTGTATTTTTCTCTCATTTTTATATGTATATATTTGGTTCGGTTTCTAGTGTTTGTCTTGATAGCTCTACTGCTATGATTTATTGGGTTTAGTGTGCTGATTGCAACATTTGCAGCTTTTATATTTGTTTTCCTTTGTCCCTGTCTCTCTCCCATGGTCCTCTACTATCTTTTAAAGTATCAAATTCCAAAACTTAAAAGCATTTATCTTAAAGGTTGTTGAAGACCTGTTGTATTTCAAGTTAATTGTTAATTACATTGGGATTTACTTTGTTTGGATGTATTTATTTAAACTAGTTCAAATATTTGATTTAGTTAGTACTTTCAGCTGGTGCTTAATTACTTGATTGTTTATGTATATCGGTAGCTTTTCTTGGTACTGAAACTAAGATAATGGGACATGCATTTTTTCACTAATCTCTTTCTCTTGTTCTTTTGGTTGATTTGGTAGCTCGAAAGGATTATGGATTCTGATCAGATTCTTGTAAATTGTTGAGATTACTCAGATTTATCCATCAGCGATCAAGTGTATATATTTTCAGGTGATTCTTATTTCTTTAACATTGTTGTTCGAGTCAAGACTCTAGCTTTGAGCTCAGGTTTCCATGATCTTTTCTTCTATGCATGAAGTGGCTAATTTTGTGATATCTTTGTTTTTAGGAAATGAGATTTGTACTGCCAATATTAACATTATTGCCATACAGGGCAGAGTAGCATAATAATGTTGCAACATACCACTACAAAGGCAACAGCATGAAGCCAAACAGTGTTCCTAATTGCTACATGATCACTTTTGAAGCCAACCAATGTTCCCAATTGATCAGCTTGAAGAATTGCTGAGTGACAACATAAAATTAGGCAACCTCAGCTGCTTGAGATTGATAGATGTGAGGCTTTGAGTTATAAACTTCTCTTTCGAGAGTTATTTCTGATGTGTTCTATTCTAGAACTAATTCTACTTATTTTGTAATATAATCCTAGTCATTTTCTCGAAAAGAATAAAGATAATTAGTTTTTTGATGAATGGAATTTCTATTCCCTTAATCTTGTGTAATGGTCATTCTTAGCCCTGTGTGACATAGAATTTCTCGCAAGTATATATCAGCAGATGATTTTGCAATGGCAACAAAACTAGCATGCTCCAGTGTCTTAGGACATTAAAATGTTTTTGACAACATTTATGAAGATCATATAGGTTTGTGCACACTATTTATTATTTAATAGTCTTATGGTAATCAAAAATACTTAAAAGTTGTCAAACAAGATTGTTGGTAGTTGTTAAACTTTAAGGGAGCAAAGAACTGTTGCCATAAGAAGGAAAGATAGAAATCAAACAAGATCGAAAAAGGCATAAATCTAGATATCGAGGAACTGGTACAGCAGGTCCAAAAGGGTGCCTTCAAGGAGGAGATTCAGGCTTAAGGTCCCAAGCTTGAGGAGATTCTTGAGTAGGAAAGTTAGACTGCTGTTTTCCGTCAGAGTTTCTTGGGGTAGGGTTGAAGAGATTGAACGAGAGTCAGGCTCACTTTGGTGGTCTTTTCGTAGGAAACTCTCTTCATTCAGGTCAACCCTACCCCATTGAAGTGCCTTAAGAAGGATCATGACCTCAGTGGTTTGTCCAAGAGTCGTTGCTTAATGGCTCACATATATATATGTATTGTAAGTTCATGTGTAATTCTTCTAAGTATATTTCTCTGGCTTTTTCGCTTAATTATTTGTCTATTTTCTTTTCCATGAACTTTAATTGTTGGTAGAAAGGTTAGGAATCACTGTAGATATGAATCTTCTTCAAGATTTCAAACAAAAATGAAATCTTATTTCCTGGAATCCAATTCAGTAGTTGCTATATATATATTACTTGTGCCAAATATGATTTTGGAACTGCCAAATTAATGGAGAAGCATCAGCTTATGTTAGGGAAAGAGATACAAATCAAACAAGATTGAAAAAGGCATAAATCAAAAGAACTTTGCCATTGACAAGCCCAGACGTTTTGGGACAAATCCAACTATTTTGTTGGTTTACACTAAACGAATGAAGCAAGGGTAGGGTCTTATTATGCTGAACGGAATTGCTATTCTTTCAATTTTCAACATTGATCATCTTTCACCTCTATGATCTTTCAAATTTGCGGACTTCTTGCTAAGAAAGTAAATATAATAGAAAGTTTATAGAAATAGATGACTTTGCTTACTTTAACAAAGCAAGCATGCCCCAAGGTCTTGTGGCATTGAAAACCTGGCAACAATTACTAAAATTCTAATGAGTGATACTGCTGTTCACGCTCATTTCATACCAACTGACATAATGTATTGTAAATGACTAACGTTTTTTTTTTATTAAGTGACTGAATGAAAAGCCATTTAAAGCACGCAACATCAGACAGCATAACATAAATATAATAAATAAGCGTGAATAATAGTATTACTCAATTTTAATAAGGATGTGCTCACTATTTAACAATCTTCAGGTAATCAATACTCAGACCTAAGTGACAAACAAGATTGTTAGCAGCTCTTAAATATGACTTTAAGGTAGAGGGAAGTGAAGAGGAACCTAAAAAATGAAATGCTAGTACTTGGCACTAGGTCACTAAAACACCCTTTAAGGTTTGCAAATTATGATCTATACTAGGGCAAGTAGCTGATCTTTAGCATTTGCCCTCAATAATCTTCAGTCCTAAAGAAAAATATAGCAAATTGTAGATACATGCTGTATTCAAGAACCATGAAGGAAAGATACAAATCAAACAAAAAGAAAGTAAAGATAAGATGTACATGAAAAAAGTAAATCAAAAAGGTCATTAAAAGGCAAAAGAGCTCTTCATGATCAAGTCCAAATGGTTTTGGATAAGACTATTTTGTTGGCTTATGCTATGAAATAAAGCCATAAGATTTGTTCTGAAAGTCAAGATAGTAAAGTAATAAATTATGTTCATTTGGTTCAATAAAAAAGAGAAAGCATCTTAACTGTTTGACTCATTACAACATTAACAAATGTGTCACAGTGGCAATGATTTACAGGGCATTTAAGGAGACCCACAATAGACAACACATCAATTACAGGACTAATCTAAGGAAGGGGTGAAAAAAAAAAAAAAAAAAGAGTGCAATGAGCTAGAAACCAAAACTCAAAAATGCTGCTGCCATGCTTGCCAAAGGAACAGAAATGTTGTCATCTACTGCCTCTGTGATTGGAAGGGACTCCACCACCGTTGCAGCCAGAGAAACTACAGCAACCTTTTGAGCCGTCGAAATCCAATCCAATTGGAAATATCCAAGAACTGAATAGTAATACAGCATCCTACAGTGCAAAGATAATTTTCATGTTAATGCCAAAATCCATATATAGCACTTAAGTTTTGATAAAGTATTTGGCTTCGAACGCACCCAATGGAAATCAGGAATCCAAAAACAAACATGGAAATGCTACCCGCCCAACTCTTCTGTTGATTATAAGGAAGCTTCGAGGACCCGAATCTTCTACCCATGATATCAGCAACACCTATAAGCCATCAACTTAAAAGTTAAAGATTGGAAGGAGTTAGGCACAGCTGAATTTGGAGATGGAACAGGTATTACCGTCACCACCACACATCATTGCTAGTGAGATCACTCCAACTGGAGATTCACGCCAAAAGACAAGAGCACATAAAATCAACACTAGAACATAATATAGAGGACCTCTAAGCAACTCCCTACAAGCATGGAAATATCAAAGCAAAATCACTAATAATATCTCTCCTATCACAAAGAGACGAATCCAAATAGATTGACAATGACAAGTGGAAAAAAAATTACTCTGGTTTGCCTTCTCGAGTAACAGATTTTATGAGTCCTTCATCAGAAGCCAATGAGAGACCATGGATGACAAGCCTCGTGCAATTCACAAGAGGAACCAGAGAAGCAAAGTAGCGAGCCTTTGTTGAGGTGCTATCCTAGGATTAAATGACCAACTCAGCAACTCAAACCACTGGTGTTAATATAATAAACCGGTTACAATTTTGAATCCAGAGAGAAGTGATACCTGAAAATTGGCCAAGAAGCCATGAAAAGCAGCCCGGATAATATATGCACCAGCTTTCTGCTCAAACTCTGCTCCAATCGGTAGAGAAAAGAAATTTTGTCAAAGAGAAGTAAAGCTGTGTTACAAAGCTATATATATATATATATATATATATATTTAAAAAAAAAAAAAAAAAAACCATGTCTCCAGAGGCTGTGCTGCCCGCCCAAGACCTCAACCCATCGCCTGATAATAGAATAACTAATTCCATTATGTCACATCACGAATTAATTGTACACCTTCATCCACACTATCATCATGTATGGCCAAATTGGTTTCTTTTTTTCAATGAAAAAATAGATCCTACCAATTTTTTATTGTGAAGGAATTAAGTGAAAAATTAAGGAAAAGTGAGAGGAAAAAAAAAAAAACTCAATGACTTGGCATTTTCTGATTGGTTAAGAGGTAATGTGTAGCTTTTATGTTAACTTCTACTCTTTGGATATGACTATTAGGGGGTTAAAAATTATGGCCTAAACTGTATGGAGGTTTTGTGTTTTTACGAGCTAACCGCATAGGGGTAAAACACAATTATCCCTTCTTGTCACAAGGAAAATTACCAAACAAATTGACTCTTCCATTAAATATATATGTGTGTGTGCGCGCGCATTTGGAAGGCATTGTATGTACAAAATCAAAAAGATTCAATAGACACCAGTTAAGAAGTTCAACTACGACACTTCATGTCAAGAAAACTGGTACAAGATACTTCAAATCCCTTGGCTTTGAATGTTTTTTCTTATGTAGACTTTTTAAAATTATTCTCTCTGAAGAGTTCTAAGTTCAACCGTTGGGTGGGTTCTTGAAGGAGCAATAATATTAATGGATGAAGAAAGAAAAAAGATGAATTCTAGTTCAAGTTTCTTCTGATTTCTAGTGAGGCTGTTTAGGGGTCTAGTTCAAGTTTCTCCTGATTTTAACAAGTTTTTACCAAGGAGATGGAGAGGCGGTGTTGCGTGGAGGCAAAGTCGTTTGTGTTTACGGTAGTAGAAGGAGCCTCGGTGGTGAGACTGGAAGAAAGGAGGAGGAATTTCTCAAGGCTGGTACTGCTTGGTGCTCAAAGTGTTGGTCGGCTAGTGTCGACGATGGAGAGTTTGCTGTGGTTCCGGGGGGATAAGGACTTTGTTAGGTCCTGCAGAGAGGGGTCTAAGGTGCTTATTGTTAGACGAGGTGGTAACGCAGATGGTAGATTCCTCGAAGTGGTAGCTTATGCTGTGGGTGGCCGGAGAGGGATTATCTACTTTCCTGAAGGGTATGAGGGGTGGGGATGGAGGAAAGTCGTTATTGAGTTGGGGAAGGTCAGAGATTTTCTTAATATCCCGGATAGGCATGGCTTGTTGCGTTCAACATCAAATTCAGAGAAGATGTGGAGAGCAAGTGATGTTGATATTGAAGGTTCTGCCCCTTCAGTCCCTGTCGTATCTCCCGGCAAAATCGGAGAGTCTTCCTTCGTGGAGGTTCTGTGCAGGGGCGACAATTGCCTGGAGGTGGAGAAGAAGCTCTCTCTCCCAAAGGTTCCGGTAGAGGTGAAGCACCGTGTTCTCTCGGTGAAGGAGAAGAAGCTGTACCGTTCAGAGAAGCCTTCGGTAAAGGTCCCTTGTGACCGTTGTGATGCAGAGAACGTGGAGGAAGGGATGGGTGTCAGTCGGCTGCCTGAAAATTCTGCTGCTCGAGGCAAGAAGGATATCTTCCTTGGTGATCACTCTGCAGATTTTCAGCTAACAGGTGTGGTTCACACGTTCCCCTCTCTTTTGTTGTGGAAAAGCCAGCTGGAGAAGTTGAAGGCTGACGTGGACCAAGTTCTTAGCAGAGTTTGTGAGGGGCTTTCTTCGTTTGGGCCTAGCCTTAAGTCCAAAGGAGTTGGGCGGAAGAACAAGACCAAGAAAAAGAAGAGGAGACTGCGTTGGGTCCCGAAAGTCTCAAAACCCATCGTCTCTAACCCATTAGCTAATTCGTCTGTGTGTCCTGAGGTGGGTCCGTCGCCGACGTCGGGTTACGGTGGGTTAGAGAAACTTCTGGCAGTCTCTTGAGTTTTTCGGTGGGTCTTATTCTATGTCGCTTTCATCTAGTCTATCTGGTCCGGAGCTTCGGTCTCCCAAACCCGTGCGAGGTCCTTGGCTTGATTACGGGGCTGCGGTTATGGAGGATGGAGTGGGTTCATCTAAGTTGTTGGGCTTCTCTCTGGTGAGTCCAGAGATTTCCAGTGGGTCAGATTCCTCCATTGTTTCCCCTGTTTTGGATAGCTTGGCCCCCCAACCGGAACCTTTTTCTGGGATTTCGCTGTCCGTTCTTGGTCTGGAGACCAATCTTGTTTCGGGTCTTTCTCCGGTGCATGTAGAAGATGCGTTGGCTGATTCTTTGGCTATGGTTCCCACTGCGTCAGGAGTGAAAGGTCAGAGGGAGATTAAGCGCTTGGATTGTTCCATTAACTATGACAAGAAGGGGGAGCAATCTTATAGAAGGAGAGGTAAGGGTAGGGTCTTGTTTGGTGTTAATGAAGCTTAAAATTCTATCGTGGAATGTTAGGGGGATTAATGAGCTAGACAAGAGATTGCGTATTAAAGGGCTCATTAGAGATTGGAAGGTTGATTTGGTGTGCTTGATGGAGACTAAAATGGAAGTCATTTCTAGAGAGGTGGTTCGAAGTTTATGGGGTTGTCGTCATGTGGATTGGTGTTTTATGGGGGCTAGTGGGGCATCAGGTGGGATTCTAATTATGTGGGATAGGAGGGTTCTGGAGAAGGTGGAGGATTGCGTGGGACGATATACGTTAGCTGTTTCATTGCGTAACGTTGATGATAATTTTTTGTGGGCGTTTGGGGGTGTGTATGGGCCTAATGATGATGGGGAGAGGAGGGTGTTGTGGAATGAGATGGCTGGATTGATGAGTTGGTGGGATAGGCCGTGGTGTTTTGGGGGAGATTTCAATGTGGTGCGGTTTCCAAGTGAGCGTTCCGGTGCTGGTGGTTTTTCTGTTGCTATGGAAGAGTTCTCAGAGTTCATTCATGGGCAGAGTTTGGTGGATATTCCTCTCCAAGGAGGGCAGTTCACTTGGTCCAATAATCAGGTATGGTCTAAAATTGATAGATTCCTTTTATCTCCGGAATGGGAAGAACATTACCCTGATGTGTCACAAAGTCGTTTGCCTAGACTTTTATCGGATCATTTTCCTTTGATGTTGGATTGTGGAGCGCAAAGAGAAGGGAAAGGATACTTCAAATTTGAAAACATGTGGCTCAAATCCAATGGCTTTGTAGATCTTGTGCAACGTTGGTGGGAGTCTTATGTTTTTGAACGTCTGCCAAGTTTTGTGCTGGCTAACAAGTTGAAAACTTTAAAGGTGGATTTAAAGAAATGGAATGCGGAGGTTTTCGGGGATGTGGGGAAGAAGAAGAAGGAATTATTGGAAGGCATTAATGAGCTGGAGTGTTTTGAAGAAGCTCGGGGGCTAGTGGAGGAGGAGCGGGTTCAGAAGTCAGACATGATCAGGGAGCTGGAAAAACTCCCCTGTGTGAGGAGGTTAATTGGAGGCAAAAATCTCGGACTCTGTGGCTAAAGGAAGGGGATAATAATACTAAATTCTTTCACAGGGTGGCTAATGCGCATCGGAGGTTCAACCATGTGGGAGTCTTAAGGATCAATGGGGCTTTGTCTTCGGATCCGGTGAAAATTAAGGATCATATTGTGAATTATTATGATTCACTGTACACCGAGCAGAGTTCTTGGCGGCCAAGGGTGGATGGGATTTCTTTCTCCTCCATTGATGCAGACGAGTGTCTCTGGTTAGAACGAGGTTTTGAGGAACTTGAGGTGTGGGAGGTGGTGCGGGAGATGAACGGGGATAAGGCTCCGGGTCCAGATGGTTTTTCTATGGCGTTCTTTCAGCAATGTTGGGGGGTTCTCAAAAAAGATATTATGGCGATTTTTTCAGAATTTCATAATAGTTGCCAGTTTGAGAGGAGCTTGAATGCAACTTTTGTTTCCCTTATTCCTAAGAAGGCAGATGCGTCGGAGGTTATGGATTTTAGGCCTATTAGTTTGGTGGGAGGGGTCTATAAAATTATTTTTAAGGTCCTTGCTAACAGGCTAAAATCAGTGTTGGAAAAAATTATTTCGAGCTCTCAGAATGCTTTTATTGGTGGAAGGCAAATCTTGGATTCAGTTCTTATAGCCAATGAATGTTTGGATAGTCAATTGCGGTCAGGGGAGGCCGGGTTATTATGCAAACTGGATTTGGAGAAAGCTTATGATCACGTGAATTGGGATTTCCTTCTTTACATGCTTCAGAGGTGTGGGTTTGGGGAGAGGTAGAGGAAATGGATTAAATTTTGCTTATCATCAATAAAATTTTCCATTTTGGTTAATGGTACCCCTTCTGGTTTCTTTCAGAGCTCGCGGGGGATTAGGCAAGGTGATCCTCTTTCTCCTTCGCTGTTTGTGGTGGTTATGGAAACGCTCAGCAGGATGTTGTATGCGTCTATGCGCCAAGGCTTGCTGTCAGGTTTCTCAGTGGGTCTTAGGGGTAATGAAGCTTTAGTGGTGAATCACTTACTATTTGCGGATGATACCTTAATTTTTTGTGGAGCACAGGCCGAGCACGTTCGAAATTTGAGGTGTACTTTCTTATGTTTCGAAGCGGTGTCAGGGTTGAGGATCAATTTAGGCAAGTCCGAATTGGTTCCTATTGGCGAGGTGGAAGATGTGGAGTCTTTGGCACATATTCTGGGTTGTAAAATTAGGTCTCTGCCGATGACTTATTTGGGTATGCCGTTGGGGGCGTCTTTCAAGTCTATTTCTATATGGAATGGGGTTATTGAGATCTGTGAGATTTTCAGTGATGGTTAATGGCTCTCCTAATGGATTTTTCAGCAGTTCTCGTGGATTGAGACAAGGGGATCCTCTCTCACCCTTGTTATTTGTTTTTGTGATGGAGGCATTGAGTCGAATGATTTCAGCTGCGGTAGGAGGGGGCTTACTCGAAGGATTTAGTGTGGGTAATGTTTCATTCTCACACTTGTTATTTGCAGATGATACTTTGATTTTTTGCAATGCTCGCCATGCTCAGTTGCGTTATCTTAGAAGCCTCTTTCTTCTGTTTGAAGCTGCTTCGGGCCTGAAGGTTAATTTGGCCAAGTCAGCTTTAATCCCTGTGGGAGACGTAGTTCAAGTGGAAGGTCTTGCCGATATTCTAGGGTGTGGGGTTGCTAATCTACCGGTGAAGTATCTAGGCCTTCCGTTGGGGGCTTCCTACAAATCTATTCATATCTGGGATGGTGTTATTGAGAAGGTTGAACGTCGGTTGGCCAGCTGGAAAAGGTTATACCTTTCCAAGGGAGGTAGAGTTACCCTCATCAAGAGTACTCTTTCCAACTTGCCCACGTATTTTTTGTCTCTTTTTCCTATCCCGGCAAGTGTAGGTGCTCGTATTGAGAAGCTACAACGAGACTTCCTTTGGGGAGGAATTGGTGATGAGTTCAAGTATCATTTGGTGAAATGGTCTAAAGTGTGCACTCCAGTTTCAGAAGGCGGGTTGGGTATTAGAAATCTGGTGGTGTTTAACAAGGCTCTATTAGGCAAATGGCTGTGGCGTTATGGGATTGAGAGGGAAGCTTGGTGGAGAATAGCGGTGGATTCCAAGTTTGGAAGTCTATGGGGAGGTTGGTGCTCCCTAGAGCCTACATGCACTTTTGGGGTGGGGTTATGGAAGAACATCAGGAAAGGGTGGGAGAATTTTGTAGGATTCTCTAGATTTGAGGTGGGAGGTGGGGCTAGAACAAAATTTTGGCATGATTTGTGGTGTGGGAACTCAACTCTTAAGGAAGCTTTTCCTGTTTTATTTGGAATTGCTCGTGCGAAGGATGCTTCAGTTGCGGATAATGTGGAGCTTGTGGGTGGCTTCAATCAGTGGAGCGTGTGCTTTTTCAGAGAAGCGCATGATTGGGAAGTGGATACCTTTGCTGCGTTTTTCCAGGTATTGCACTCGGTCAGTCTTAATAGAGGTAGTGAAGACAAATTGTGGTGGATCCCTTCCAAAAAAGGTTTGTTCAAGGTTGGGTCTTTCTTTAGCTCTCTGGCTTGCGATGTGAGAAGTCACTTTCCTTGGAAGAGTGTATGGCAGTCTCAGGCTCCTCCGCGGGCGGCTTTTTTCGCTTGGTCTGCGGCTCTAGGCAAGATCCTAACGGGGGATAACCTCAGGAAGAGGCATATCATTGTGGTGGATAGATGTTGCATGTGTAAGAGAAGCGGGGAATGATAAAACACACCCATCAGTTCCTGTGCTGTATTAATTTATAGCTTCTCAGCACAGGAACTGATGCTCAGAACAGTACTCAAGGTTCATTGCGGAGTTGTAGGATCAACCTTAGTTTTCTTAATCTAATCTCTCCAATTTTTCCGGGAGTTGAGTAAAATGGAGAGGTGGTGCTGTGTGGAATCTAAGACGTTTGTCTTCTCGGTGATAGAAGGTGCTTCGGTGGTAAGAGTGGAGGAAAGGAGGAGGAGATTTTCAGGGCTAGTACTGCTTGGTGCCCAGAGCTGTGGATGGTTGCTCTCGACCCTGGAGTGTGTGCTGAGGTTTACAGGGAAGGATTTTGTAAGGTCTTTCAGGGAGGGGTCCAAGGTCTTCATTGTTAGGCGAGGAGGCAACACAGCTGGAAGTTTTATCGAAGTAGCAGCCTATGCCTTGGGTGGTTTGAAAGGGATTATTTACATTCCTGAAGGACGGAATGGGTGGGGATGGAGCAGATTCCTGGCTGAGCTGGGTAAGACCAGGGACTTCCTCTCAGTCTCAGCAGGGAAAGATCTGGTACGGACTGGACCTCCGCCTGCGATGGAGCGGGTTCACGATAATGGAGCCGGCACTGATGCTGCTACTGGTTCAACCTCAGACAAAGCACCATCTTATGCTGAAGTGCTATGCACAGGTCCTCGCCGACCGGAGGAGGAAGGGTTGAAGCAGGTTCAGCCGGAGCACCTCTTGGGTAAAGACCATCATGACCGTTATGCCTTCGACACTGTGCAGGGGGTCAGGAGATTTCCTAAATCGGAAGCAAAGTCCCCTGCTGTTTTCCGAGGCAAGTCAGACTACTCCTTTGGTGAAAAAAGCGACGGATTTCAGAAGTTTGGAGGGAAAGACACGTTACCCTCCCTGCTGCTCTGGCAGAGCCAGCTGGAGAAGTTGAAAAATGAGGTGGACCGAGCACTGAGTAGTGTGCGTGAAGGGCTGCTGTTGGTTGGGCTGGGCTTCAAGCCCAATGGTGACAGGCGGAAGAGAAAGAAGAACAGGAAGAAGAAAAAGCAGAGGACTTGTTGGGTTCCGAAATCTAAGCCCAACCCAAGTGTTCCAACGGCCGATCTGGCTACGCCTAAAGTAACAGAACCGTTGGCAGTGTCGGGTTCCGGTGGACAAGAGAGTGTTCCGGAGAGAGCGTCGACTTCTGACGGGTTCTGTCATCCTCCTACGACGATCACGTCTTCGGAGATCACACGCGTCGAGTCTGCCTCCAGGCCAGAGCGGGGGTCTCGTCCTGTTACCATAGATGCGGATACAAGGGAAGAAAAGGAAGAGATGGGTATAGCCAGGAGTGCGGTTCAGTCTGTGGGATGCACAGAGGCTGACGGTGGTGTTTCTGCTCCTCTCGAAATCCAAGCTCCGGTATGCAACTCCAAGCTATTGGAGTTAGGTCCCGGGCCACTCATCAACGTGGTGGACACCGGCATTTGCCCACCTCTGCTCTGCGCCGGAGGGCAGACTGTTGTCCCTGCCTTGGAAAGTTTAACCTCCCAGCCGGTTCCTAGTAATGGGTCTGAGCTACCCGGTTCTAGGTTGGAGGTTGTACCCAAAATTCCGGAAGTCCCTGCCACAGTTCGGATGGGTTCAGACTCAGTGATGGTTGTCTGGGCTGGTCGGAGTTCGTTGGATCCTTTGATTCCTTCGGGCTTTTATCCCTCGGAGTTAGAAGTTGAAGATGCCTCTATTACTCTCTTCTCCCCTTCCGGTTTGGGGCCCACGAATGGAATGAAGCTTATTGAGCCCCCGGAGGAAGAGCCGGCTCCTTTGTGTTGCTGTCCGGGTGATAATTTCAGGGGTTTTTCCGGTAAAAAATCTCCAATGGACTTCTTGAAGGCGATTCTGGAGTATAGCCAGTCGGTGGGGGTCACGTGTGATGGCTATGAAGGTCAGCTTTCAGCCGTGTTTGAGGCTATCCTTGCTGAAAATGACAAGGAGACGGGTTCTTCTCTGAAAGCGGGCAACAAGTTCAATAGAGAACTTAATAGATTATCTTGTTCTATTAATTATGATGCGAGAAGCGGAAGCAGTTCTCAGAGTAGGTGTAAAGGGAGGGCGATTGGAGGTATTTTATGAAGCCAAAAATTCTCTCGTGGAATGTCAGGGGCTTAAATGAGGGTAGCAAGCGGTTGAAAGTTAAAAACCTAATTAGACAATGGAAGGCAGACATTATTTGCTTGCAAGAAACCAAATTGGAGTTCATCTCCAACAGCTTAGTGAGGCGCCTTTGGGGATGTCACTTCGTTGATTGGTGTTACTTACCCTCATGCGGGGCCTCTGGTGGTATCCTTATCATGTGGGATAGAAGGGTTGTTGAGAAATTAGATGTGTATGTGGGGGAGTTTGTTGTTGCTTGTTCTTTTAGGAGCGTTGCCGATGACTTTACTTGGGCCTTCGCGGGGGTATACGGTCCCAACCTTGACTCTTTAAGAAGATTGCTCTGGGACGAGCTGGCTGGCCTTGCTTCTTGGTGGGAGATGCCTTGGTGTATTGGGGGCGATTTCAATGTCATTCGTTTTCCTGCTGAAAGGTCTAGGGAAGGTCGCCTTAACGCTGCTATGATGGAGTTCTCAGACTTTATTTTCGAGCAGGGCCTCGTGGACTTTCCTCTCGCTGGAGGGACTTTCACGTGGTCCAATAATCAGGAGAACCCCTCCTGGTCTCGTATTGACAGATTTCTTGTTTCTCCAGATTGGGAGGTCAAGTTTCCAGGGTCTATTCAGAAAAGGCTTCCTAGATTGTGTTCTGATCATTTCCCTATCCTCCTGGATTGTGGTGGCATTCAATGGGGTTCCAGACCGTTCAAGTTTGAGAATATGTGGTTGAAGGCTGAAGGGTTTGTGGATAGGGTTCGGCTTTGGTGGGAGTCTTATCGCTTCCAGGGTTCTCCTAGCTTCATCTTCACTCAAAAGCTTAAGGCCTTAAAGGTTGATCTCAAGAGATGGAATGAATAGGAGTTTGGCAATGTGTAGTTTCGCAAAAAATTGCACATGGAAGAGTTATGTACTCTTGATAGGTTGGAGGAACAACAAGGTCTATCTTCTGAAGAAAAGGAGAGGAAATGTGCGGTCATCAGAGACCTGGAGAACTCTATCTTGCAGGAAGAGATTAGTTGGAGACAGAAGTCTAGGGTTCTGTGGCTGAAAGAGGGTGATAAATGCACTAAATTCTTTCACCGAATTGCTAACTCGAACAGGAGGTCTAATTCCATAGAGTCGCTCTCTATCAATGGCTCTGTTTCTTCCGACCAGCAGGTTATCAGAGAACATGTGGCTCAATTCTATGAGTCTCTCTTTACAGAACCTTTCCCATGGAGACCTAGAATGGATAATATTGCTTTCGACACCTTGGATGCAGCTGAGGCCTCTTCTTTAGAACTTCCTTTCGAGGAGATGGAGGTCTTAGAGGTGGTGAAAAGCATGAATCGAGACAAGGCACCTGGTCCAGATGGGTTTTCTCTTGCGTTTTTCCAAGACTACTGGGATGTGATCAAGACAGATCTTATGAGGGTTTTCTGGGACTTTCACTCTCAAAGCAAGTTTGTCAAAAGTGTTAACGCCACTTTTATTGCCTTAATTCCGAAGAAGTCTGGGGCTGTGGATCTAAAGGACTTTCGTCCTATCAGTCTTGTTAGTGGTGTGTTCAAGATCATTGCAAAAGTCCTTGCAAATAGACTTAAAAAAGGTGGTGGAGAAGATTATATCATCCCCTCAAAATGCTTTTGTGAAAGGCAGGCAAATTCTTGATTCAGTTCTTATTGCCAATGAGTGCTTGGATAGTCGAATCAAATCCGGCGAACCAGGGTTACTTTGTAAGTTGGATGTTGAGAAGGCCTACGACCACGTTATTTGGGATTTCTTACTGTATATGTTGAGAAGATGTGGCTTTGGGGAGAGATGGTGCTCCTGGATAGCGCACTGTATATCTACGGTGCGGTTCTCTGTGCTGGTGAATGGCTCCCCAACCGGTTTTTTCAGTAGCTCTCGTGGCCTTAGACAGGGTGACCCACTGTCACCACTATTGTTCGTCA
This sequence comes from Alnus rubra, assembly GCA_028654335.1. Lineage (NCBI taxonomy): Eukaryota > Viridiplantae > Streptophyta > Magnoliopsida > Fagales > Betulaceae > Alnus > Alnus rubra. The sequence goes on along the minus strand of JAJPGS010000125.1, from coordinate 537,791 downwards.
TTGTGATGGAGGCTCTTAGTAAGTTCTTCTTCGCTACTGTTCAAAAGGGCTACCTTTCAGGGTTTTCTGTGGGTTCTGGCAATAGCGAAGCTATTAACATTTCTCACCTATTGTTCGCAGACGATACTTTAGTCTTTTGTGGGGCTAATTCTGATCATCTTCATTATCTTCGTATACTTCTTATTTCTTTTGAAGCTGTGTCAGGATTGAAGATTAATCTGGCCAAATCTGTTATGGTTCCTGTGGGTGAGGTGGATAATATGGACGGTCTGGCTAACATATTGGGCTGTGGAGTGTCCTCTCTTCCTATAAAGTATCTTGGTCTTCCGTTGGGAGCTCCTTTCAAGGCTAAGTCTTATTGGGATGAAGTTGTAGGGAAGATTGAGAGGCGGTTGGCTAGCTGGAAGCGGTTGTATTTGTCGAAGGGGGGTAGGGTTACCCTTATAAAGAGTACTCTCTCCAACCTTCCTACATATTTTCTCTCTCTATTCCCTATTCCCTCCAGTGTTGCTAGTCGCATTGAGAAGCTGCATCGTGACTTTTTGTGGGGTGGCATAGGCGACGAATTCAAATACCACTTGGTCAGTTGGTCCAAGGTTTGTCATCCTATTTCTGAAGGTGGTTTGGGCATACGAAACTTGAGAATTTTCAACAAGGCGCTGTTAGGGAAGTGGTTGTGGCGTTATGCTTATGAGAGAGAAGCTCTGTGGAAATCCGTGGTGGATGCGAAGTATGGCTCTACTAGGGCTGGTTGGTGTTCCTTAGATCCCCTTGGGTCTCACGGTGTGGGGATTTGGAAGAACATTAGGAAGGGGTGGAGCTTGTTTTGTAGATATACCAGACTTATCTTGGGCAATGGGTCGAGGATTCGTTTTTGGGATGATGTTTGGTGTGGAGAGATGTCCCTCAAGGAAGCTTTTCCAGTTCTATATGATATAGCTTGTGTCAAGGATTCTTTGGTAGAAGACCATTTGGTAGTGGTAAGTGGTTCCTATCAGTGGGATGTCAGATTTTTCCGTGATGTTCACGATTGGGAGGTGGACGTTATGGCTTCCTTTTTCTCCTTACTGTATTCATCCAAGGTGGCTCAAGATGGGGGGGACCGGCTTTGGTGGACCCTCTCTCGCAAAGGGTCTTTTGATGTTAGATCATTCTATAAGGCTCTTGCCTGCAAAGAAGCTTCTTTTTTCCCCTGGAAAAGTATTTGGCGGACCAAGGCCCCATTGAAAGTGGCCTTCTTCGCTTGGACGGCAGCGTTAGGGAAAATCCTCACCTTGGACAATCTCAGAAAGAAGCGTGTCATTGTGATTGATAGATGCTGCATGTGTAAAATGACCGGGGAGACTGTGGATCATCTTCTCCTACATTGCGAGGTTGCACGCGCTCTTTGGTACGTCATCCTTAGCCGGTTCGGTCTGTATTGGGTGATGCCTTCTCGGGTGATAGACTTATTTGCATGTTGGTGGTCGGGTGGACGGTCCCGTAGTGCGGTCGTGTGGAAGATGGCTCCTTGTTGTCTTATGTGGTGCTTGTGGATGGAACGCAACGATAGACAGTTTGAGGATAAAGAAAGAACCATAGAGGAGCTCATTTCCTTTTTTCTTCATTCTTTGTACTCCTGGACGGCTGCGTATTTAGCACCTCTAGAGATTAGTTATAACGATTTCCTTGTATTGCTTTCTTCTTCTTCTTCTTAATTGTCTCTCTTGTATACCCCCTGTATACTTGATTGCGCTTTGCGTTTTTCTAATAAAATTCTCTACTTACTTATCAAAAAAAAGAAGCGGGGAATCAGTGGATCACCTTCTCCTTCACTGCGATGTTGCATACGCTATGTGGAGTGCTATTTTTTCTCGTTTTGGTCTGTCTTGGGTTATGCCTCTAAGAGTCCTTGACTTGTTTGCGTGTTGGTGGACGGCTGGTAGGCCGAGGAGTGCTGTTATTTGGAAGATGGTGCCGACATGCATTCTCTGGTGTGTTTGGAAGGAAAGAAATGATAGGTGTTTTGAGGACTTTGAGAGATCCTTGGAGGAAATTTTAGCTTCTTTTTTTCATACATTGTATCTTTGGACGGTGGCTTTTGTGTCACCGTTGTCGTTTACCTTTGATGAATTTCTTGTTCGTTTTTCACTTTCTAGCTAGGTGCGTTCTCTTGTATACTGCCGGTGTATTGAGGGGCGCCTTACGCTTTTAATAAGACCAACTTATTACTTATCAAAAAAAAAGAAGGTGGAACGAAGGCTGGCTAGTTGGAAGAAACTTTATTTATCCAAGGGTGGTAGGGTGACGTTGATTCACACTACTCTCTCTAGCATTCCTTCTTATTATTTATCTTTGTTCCCTATTCCTGTGAGTGTAGCTAAGAAACTGGAGCGGCTTCAAAGGAATTTCTGTGGAGTGGTATGGGTGATGAGACTAAATTTCATCTAGTCAATTGGCATCGTATTTGTACTCTAGTCAAGGCTGGTGGACTGGGAGTTCGTAATGTTATCAATTTTAATCATGCCTTATTGGGGAAGTGGATCTGGAGGTTTTCTTAGGAGCGCAATGCTTTATGGAGATCGGTGATTGAGGTGAAGTATGGGAGTGTGAGGGGTGGTTGGTGTTCTTTGCCGGTGACGGGGCCTTTTGAAGTCAGTGTTTGGAAGTTTATTCGAAAGGGGTGGGATAATGTTGTCAAGTTTTTGCGTTTTGAGGTGGGTGATGGGTCTTATATTCGCTTCTAGCATGATTTATGGTGTGGGGATAGGTCTCTCAAGCTTGTTTTTCCAGCTTTATTTTCTGTTGCGCGTTTTCCTGATGCTTGGGTGGTGGATAATTTGTCTGTTGTAGGAGGTGTGGCTCATTGGAATGTTCTCTTTACGCACAATGTTCAAGATTGGGAGGTGGAGATGTTGATGTCCTTCTTCGAACAGTTATACTCTACTAGGGTTCGGCATGGGGAGGTTGATAGGGCGGTGTGGACTCTTTCCAAGAGGAGGAATTTTGAAGTGAAGTCTTTTTATAAAGCTTTAGTTTGTCACAAGGCGACTTCCTTTCCTTGGAAGAGTATTTGGCGTGTCAAAGCTCCGAAACGAGTTGCGTTCTTTGTCTGGACAGCGGCTTTAGGGAAGATTTTAACTCATGACAATTTACGTAGGCGTGGTATTGTGGTAGTAGAGTGGTGTGTTATGTGTAAAAAGCATGGGGAATCCGTTGATCATCTTCTTCTTCATTGTGACGTGGCTCGGATTGTTTGGAGTTCTTTTTATAGATTGTTTGGGGTGGAGTGGATTATGCCTAGTAGTGTTGTGGATTTATTGAGTGCTTGGGGCACTTTGCTGGGTCGTGGTCCTGTTCACCGTATTTGGAAGCAGGTTCCTCTATGTGTCTTGTGGGGCTTGTGGAGTGAGAGAAATTCTAAGCTTTTTGAGGATGTGGAGGTACAGGTTGGGGCTCTTTGTAGAAATGTGCTTAAGATGTTATATATTTGGGTGTCGGCGCATAGCTTGGGTAGTATGCCGTACGCTGATTTTTTACTTTCTTATTCGTTTCAGTTCTCTTTTTAGGGGCTCCTTTGTATACTTCTTATGTACTAGGGTTGCGCCCTTCTGCGCTTTTTAATAAATTATTACTTATCAAAAAAAAAAAACATTACTTCCTAGAAACTAAAAATGCCAGAGACATAGATATTTTTTTTGATAAGTAAGAGAGCCAGAGACATAGATATTTCCATTTGTTTCAACATTAAACTTTTTTCATAAAACTTTTTCATTATTTTCCGGTGTTGGGCTACATTTGAAAAACTTGGTCAGCCATAAAACATTTTTTATCAACCATAATACAACCCCTTGTTCTTCATAAAATGGTTTACGTTTTTTAAAAGGCGTAAAACATTTTCCGTCTACAGCTCCTTTCTTCAAACCCCCTCCCAACATACTCTCACACCATGACACACCCAAGACACCACTCCTTCTCCCGCTAGCACTAACACCATAGGAGCCATCCCAACAGTGAAAAATTCAGTATCAGTCAAACAATGAAAATTGTTTTTAAGATGATAGCAAAACACTAAAAAATCAATAGTTTTTTTTTTAATAAGTAATCAAAATATCAACAAAAGCGCAAAAGGCGCAGCCCAAGTACACAGAGTATATATGGGATACACCTAGCTAGAAAGATAATAAGTCAAGAAAAGCATGAAATCTAGGACATTAAGATCTAAGAAATCTCTTTAATGGAAAAGAGTTTTGAGAAATAAATACTTTAGCTCTGTTTGTTAATGTGTTTTGGGGAGTTTTTTTGTTTTTGGTATGAAAAGGCATTCTAATGTGACATAAAGGTGAAAATTGTTTTTTGCATTTTTAAGAGTGTTTTACGTTTGAGTTGTTTGTTAATATTTTTGTTTTGAACAGAAAAAACAAAATAAACAAAATAAAATTTTTAACAAATGAAGCTTCCACCACCTTCCTCTCGAATTCTTCAAAACTTGTATCATTTCTTTCCCTCCAAAAACAACACAAAAGGCATGACGAAACCATCTTCCACACAACTACACTTTGAGAAATGCCTCCCAACCATCTCCGACAAGCAAAAATGTCTTCTACGCTTCTAGGCATAACCCAAGCTAACCCAACACGATTGAAAATACCACTCCACAAAGCATTGCGGATCTCTCCTACTTTTCTTGGCCACCCTCCTCATTCTAAAGGAATAGTTTTTCTGCAAAATGTTTGCAGTTGAAGAATACTTTACGTTGAAACAAACGAAGTTCCTAGTATCTTTAGTTGATTCAGAGAATCAGATGTACGTATTTCAACTCTATAATCTAAATTCTGATGCATTCAAAAAATTACAACCTGCAAATTCAATGTCTCTAAGTTCCTAACATTATAAGGGATCTAATTAGTCAAGCTCAATATATAAATGTGAGCAACCCTCTCTAATCGAGAGAAAAAAATGCTTAGCAACGTAAATATTAATGGAGCTTTGGAGTAATTCTAAGGCTCTGAGTCTAAGGACAAAAACCCAATGCAAAACTAACATGCTACAAATTGGTCAACGCAGCACAGTTGCCCCGTCCAAACACAGTAACACATTAAGAAAGAGTTGTCCTCAACGGACCATTCATAAAGTATCCATGTTCGACGACTGGACCCAACACATAAAAGAATAATAATAATAAATTAATTTAAGAATTATAGAGTGCAATCTAATCATTTGTTCAATTTCTTGATCAAAATATATGTAGATATGAACTAATTTTATCCAAAAAAAATAAATTTGAACCTGTGGAATGAGGTTTCGCTGGGTGAGGAGATCGAAGGTGAAGACAAGGGCGTAAGCTCCGGAAATGAGAGCCGCGGTGGCTCCGGCGTCGTGAAGGAAGTCTCCGGTGGCGGCGCGTGGGATGCACGCAGAAGAGTAGGGAGGGCGTAAGGGAGGAGCGAACGGCGCACTATAGAGAAGGTGAAGACGCACAGGAGGAGACGGCTTCGGAGTGAGCCAAGAGGAGGAAAAGAGAGGAAGGTCGGTGGTGCTGCCCCTCGTCGTGGTGTACACGCGGTGGCGTACGAGATAGGAATTGGGGCAGAGAGAGGGTGGCGTGCAAAACAAGAGCCTCATGATTAGCCGCGATAGAAAGAGTAGTGTTGCTGGAGTTAGGAAGGACGATCAAGTTCATTGATTACTGCGTAGAAAAAAGTGAGATTTAAAAAGTCGGTTTGAGATTTTAAAATGTTGATTTTTAAAAATGTAGTTAACTGTTTAGCAAAATTACAATTTGATTTTTTCAATTACAGTTTAGCCTTTTAAAATTTTGTATTTTTTAAAAAATATCAAATTTTCTGCGATTTGAAAATGCAATTTTATGCGTTTTCAAATCGCAATTTTTGAAAAACGTAATTTTCAAACGGTTTATATTCTACGATTTGGTTTAAAATCGAATTTTTTGTCTACAAAATCATAATTTCAAATGCACCCTAAAAGAAAGTGGAATGGAATAGGTATTCGGTATTCCTACTTCTTAGTTTGGTGACAACACATATACTTTAGTTGGAATCGAATCAAAATTACTAAAAAAAAAAAAAAAAACTCAAATTATATTTATATAAAAAAATTTGAAAACCAATGGGTGGTCAACTACCCACCAAAAAAGCTAGGGGTGGTTGGGGTGGTCGGCCAGCCGCCATAAAATTGGGGGTTTTTTCTTTCTTTTTTTTTAAAAAAAATGAAAATAATAGAAAATAATTAGTAATTTTTTCTGAAAAATGTAATATATTCCTTAAGGATTAGCTATTCCTCTAATTTTTTAGATGAATATCTATTGCTCTTCGTAAGGAAATAGTTATTCTTATTGAAATAACTATTCCAATTAATAGACCCCTGACAAACAAAGAATGGTCTATTCCTCGAAATAAACAAGGCCAAAAAGTTCAACTTTTTTTTTTCTTTTTTTTTTCGAACAAAAAGTTGATTGATTAATGGAATGAGAATTATGAGAGAAACGTTTGTGAATTGATTTTTAAGAAAAGTGTTCGTGTCATCTCCTATATATTTCTTTAGGAAAATTACATTTAAACCCCCTAAACTACTAGCCGTTTTAGAAGTATCCCTCAAGCTTCCAACCATTGGACTCTGGCCCCCAAACTACCAAAAAGTGCCAAGAAAACCCTATTTGTCGAAATATTCTCATAATACCATTGCCGCGTGTCATTTTTTCAATTAAAAAATAATAAAATTTAAAACACAAAGAAAAATTTAAAATATGAAAAAAGTACAAAATAAATAAATATAAATAAAGGCCACCCCCATATTTTTCTCTCTCTCTTTTTGTAGTTTTTTTTTCTTTGATATTTAAATTGTTTTAAATTTTATTATTTTTTAATTGAAAAAATGACACACGCCAAATAGTTGGGAGCCCATGAGAATGGCTATTAGCAGTTCTGTAGGGGAAGAGTAAGCTCAAGTATGAGTATATTCAAGATTTGATTCTAAGTGAGAAGGTGTGCAGAAGGGATTTTAGCAAAGCCTCATGTTCTGATGCTGCATTAAACCTCAAGGCAAAGGATAAAGGATACAGTAGAAACTCTAGTCGAGGCAGATCAAGATCCAGAAAAGGTAAAAGCGAATCTGAATTTGGTAATCAACTAGAATGCTGGAACTGTGGCAAGACTGGCACTTTAAGAAGAATTGCAAGGAACCAAGGAAGAAGATTGGGAACGACTTTGCAAACGTGGTGACAGAAGAAGTGTATGATGCCCTGCTTTTCTTTGTTGTTAGTCCTCTTGATTCTTGGGTCTTGGACTTAGGAGCTTCTTTCCATACTAGCGCAATCAGTGAGATTCTCGAAAACTATGTTGCTAGAGGTGTACTTGGCTAATGAATCGGCGTTGGATATTGTGAGCATGGGTGATATTCGCATTAAAGTCAACAATAACTTGGTATGGAAACTACAGAAAATCAGACATTAACCAGAACTGGAGGACAATTTGATTTCAGTATGACAGCTGGATGAAGAAAGGCATGATATTAGCTTTCACAGTGGTAAGTGGAACGTTAGCATGAGAGTCAAGATTTTGGCTCGTGGATACAAGACAAGTACTCTCTATATGACTACAAATATTAGAGATACAGTTAATGAGGCCTTTGGCAATAGGTTTTGGGATTATCAAAACTGAAAGATCATTATAAGTATGAAAATTACTTTTAATTAACATGTTGTGTACAAGGACAAGTCAAGTGCATAATATGTGGGTATAGAGACAGAACCTAAGAAGTCTAAGTTTGTGAACTTAGATGAGCTTCCGAGGAATACAATGCATAACAAGGTTCAAGAGGACAAAGCATTGACTGACAGCCAGAAATGAAAACAAATCGTGGTGGTGGAGTTTGATGAACAGCGTTAACTCACGGACAAATGTGATGATGAAGATTTTTCAAGAGACTTAAAGCATCAAAAAGAGCCTTATTCTTTATCAAGAGGCAGAAAGAAACATGATTGAAAAGCACTGAAGAGGTATGACTTTATTGATATAGTTTCCTTTGCTTTGACAGCCTTGTAATGGAGATCCATCGTCTGTTCAGAATGATATGCCGAAAGATGTGGAGTTACTACAAAAATGTAAAGCTTGATAGTTGGTTGGATTGCTCAAAGGAAATAAAGCTAAAGGGTGTAGATGGGTCTACAGGAAGAAATAGTCACCAGAGAAAGCTATGTGGCCAAGAGAATTGGTAGAGAAGCGTGGTAGTCTGTCTAAACCAAGTCCAATTCTTAAGTTAAAGAGATGTTTGGACTTGAGTGATACTTATAGATTATGATTACCCTTGGGGGCAATGGGTAGAAGCATACTAAGAGGTGGTTGTGACTTGATGGGTTTCAAGTCAAGGTGGAGATTGTGAAGGTATGGGTGACTTAAAATCCATCATCATGGTGGCCCCCACCTGTTTCTTTACGTTCCCTTTGGTTTTGGTTAGCAGACTCTTTACAAGTCCTATTTGGTTTTGTATTGGAGCCCACCGAGTCATTTTTATATATTATTGTTAAATTGTAATATTACAAATGTCGTTTACTGGTTTAATTGTTTCTCATTGAATTGGAGTGCATGGGGTTCAAATCGGTTTTGATGTATTTATTGGCAAAAAGATTAACCACATAATTGATGTCAATGCCGATTTTGATGTCTTTATTGGCTAAAAGATTTTAACTGCATAATTACAGTTACAAGGACTTGAACCCAAGCATTAGATGATGAAGTGAGGCACCTATACACTAGGCCAACTACTCTGTTGGGTATTATGGAACCGATAAAAGTATTAATATCGTAAATGCTGTCAATTACACAAAATGAAAATTTATGACTTCACACATGTGCCCCTTTAGCATTTATAAATATAACATTCCTCCACCGATTTTATAATTTAGTTTTTCATTCTCAATTTTAGAAGTTTACAAGTGAAATTGTAGGAATTCTCTAGAATTGCTATTTGTAGAACTTATAAGCTTTATTGTATCTTGGAGATGATTTGCTAGAAACCTATTAGCAAACTCATTCTGAGTGGGGGAAAATATCATCTTAAAGATAGTGATTCATCGTGCCTCAAAGTTATTTTTTTGTTTCAGATTTTTGTTCTTCATCACATAATTTTTTCCTAACAATTTTAGTGTTCTGTTTTGATTCTTCTTCTTATAAACTTATATTCCTAACAATCTTCCTAGGTGTAGGAGTATTAACCGACTTTGGTTTTATATAAAGGCATGTTTAGCCCTTAGGTGAGACAATGTGTGCAATCAAAGAAAGGAGGTGCCGCACTTGTTGGATTTCTTATTGGTTTCAAGAATGAACCAAGAGAGAAATATAGAGTGCAATCAGAGCAGCAGCGTGACTAAGCACATAGCGCCGCAAGGTTTTTTTCTTCTTGGTTTTGGAGGAGCCAAACAAGAGATTTTTTTATTTTTTTTATTTTTTTTTTGTCTTTTATATTATCCTTTAGGAAATAATCTCAATTGTGTAATAGCAAGATTTGAGTGTATTGGAGCTTTGGGTTCTAAGTAATTTTTTCACTACTGTTTTGTACTTCATCTTCATAGTGAATTTATTCGTGATTACCTCCGCGAGTGGATGTACCTCATATTGAGGAAATCACTTAAATGTTAATATCGTGTATGATTGATTTAATTTTGTAGTCTTCTTATTATTCGCATTTCACAGGTATTAGGAAATAGGATAAATTTCCAAACACAATTTCCCCATTACATGACTCAAAATAACAAAACTACCATGCATAAAAAAAAATAAAAAAATAAAAAAAAATAAAAAAGAATAAAGAATAAAGAAAAAAAGAGCATCATGTTGGACTATTTTGAATTTTTTACTTTTTCTGAATTTTTTTCATTTTTTATTTTGTTTTTATCCATGTATTTTTGTCATTATAAGTCTACAAACCCTCTCAAACTACCATTCAATTGACAATGTACCTCTTCCTAAACTTTCAATTAGGACAATGTCCTTCAAAACTAGCAAAAATTGTCAATGTCCCCCATAATGACAAAAATACCCTTAATAAAATAAAATAAAAAAATTCTAGAAACAACGAAACTAAAAATTATATTTACAAAAAAATTAAAAATTGAAAAAAACTACCACCCGATTGACCAAATTTAAATTTTTTAAATTTGGAGGGGACATTGTCCCAATTGAACGTTTGGAAGAGACATTGTCAATTGAGTAATAGCTAAAAGAGGGCATGTAAACCTTTCCCAATTTTAATGAATGATTCTCATGATTTTAAATATTACCTCTGTCCTTATTTACTTTTGTTTGCTAATTGATTTTTTCTTTTTCTTTTTTTTTTTTAAGAAAAAAAAAATTATACTCTTCCAATTTCTCTTTGTTCTTCGTGAAAGTCTTTGATTAAAAATTTTTGAGAAAAAACATATTTAGCCCCCATGATTTTATCTTATTTGAATTTGGTTATTGGGTTCATAATTTCTAGAATATGGTTCTTAGGTTTTGTCTATATTTTAAATAGATCCCTCTATCACTTTTCCACTAAAATGAATAGTTGTCATATGTTACATGTGTCTCAATTGACAAGCTAGTGTTCATATTAATACTCAAATATCAATGTCATATCATTAAGTGCAAAATCATTAAAAAAAGAAGAAGAAGAAGAAGAAGAAGAAAAGACCCCAACTCCAAAAACAAAAAACCATTTTCTTTGTCATATTAATCTTCTAGATTTGTAGCGTTTGAGGAAAAATCATTAACTTTGACACTGAGATAGACTATGACGTGTCAAATGAAACATACGTGACAAATAGAAAATCGTTAACTTTAAAGTGATAGAAGAACTAAGTTAAAACTTGAATAAAACTTAAGGATCTTATTATTATTATTATTATTGAAAAAGGATCTTATTATTATTATTATTATTGAAGAAAGGATCTTATTATTAAAATTGAAATCTCAATGCCTAAATTCAAATCAAATGAAAACTTAGAGTTAAATATGATTTTGTCTTAAATTTTTAGGAGAAATTTTACTTAATTCCTAGAATTATCTTCGTTTTTGCAATTATCCCCTTCAAGTTAAAAAAACTCTCAATTTAGCGTATCAATCTTTCAATTTTTTTCAATTTCACTCATTCTTTGGATTTTTCGTTAAATTATGCAAAAATTCTCAAAATACCAATTTTGTTTTTAAAAAAATAAAGATTTAAGCATAGTTATTTTTTAAAATTCCGTTAAATCCTGATTAACTCTGAAATCTTTGCAATTTCTTTTTTTCTTTTCCTTAAAAATTAAGGGTATTTTAGAAATTTCGACACCTATCCGTTATGATTATTATTTTTTTTTGATGAATCAAATCTATTAAAAGCAAGAACACACCATTACAACCCTCCAGTAAAAACTGGAACTAGTCCAAGAAATAAGGACACCAATTCCGCAATAACTAAGCAGAACAAACACCAAACAGAGTAGCAACTCTTAGCTACCACCACAGAAACTAAAATCTGCAGCAGAACCAATTGCTACTCGACAACTATAGCAACGAAACTACATAAGAACCTCCATCCACCAACAATAGCTGCAACAAGCAAAAATTACATCAAGGTATGCAAATTCCATCTTTACACAAGACTTACGTCTTTGGACAATTTCTAAACCGTCCCTTAGCCAGCACTCTGCCACGAACTTCCCACAGGATTTGCACCAGAATAGCTTCTTTAGATCGAAGGGAGTTGCCACGAAGGAGATCATTACGGTGCCTCCATAGATGATAAATCACCTCACCAACACATAATCTTCCTAAGAACGACTGAAGGATCTTTCCACAAATCTTTTCTCTAGCCCAATCCACAACTTCATCCCAACAAATAGGAGGATTAGGGAACTCACAAGCTGCCATAACAGCCCATTATAAATGACGACTAAAGTTGCAGTTGAAGAAGAGATGGTCTCTTCACTCAATCTGACCATAGCAGAAAAGGCACTCCAATTTTCCAGAAAAACCCCAACATGCCATCTTATGTTTAGTGACAAGTGCATCACGAAGCACCAGCCAACTAAAGAAAGCATGCTCAGGAATGGCCATAGAGAACCAAACCAATTTCCACCAAGATACTTCCGGTTTCTTCTCCCTCAAATTATCCCAAACTTCAGCATATGAATTGGTACCCCTGCTAGAGTTCCAAAGAGGTTTATCCGTATCCCCAAGAGTAATCTCAAGGAGTTTATTTTGTATAGCCACCAAATCCTCGAACCTTGCACTTGGCCAAAATCAATCCTTCTCAAGCAAGTAGAAGTCAGCTTAGCTTCCTTAGGAAAGCCAGAATCATAAACCACTCGAAAACCATAGGTGTCTAACAAATACCCTGCTGGATGCCAATGGTTATACAAAAGGAAGATTTTACTTCCATCCCTAACCTGATAATGAATAAAAGTTTTAGCAATATCCCTAAGCCTCAAAAGTTTCTTCCAACTCCAAGAACACGACTTCGGAATAGGGATCTGCCACAAACTTCTACCTTTCAACCAATTGGCCTCAATTCAAGCCACCCATAATGAACCGGCTTTGGTAAATAAGCTCCAAATATGGTTTAACATTGAAGCATGATTCCAAACAGCAACTCTTTTAATCCCTAAGCCGCCCTCCTTATTTGGAAAACAAAGATTTTCCCAAGAAACTTTGGCCTTAGACTTCACATCACTCCCAAACCAAAGAAACCTGTTAAATTTCTGTTCCAAGAGCTGTATAACCTTCTTGGGTATATAAAAACCCAAGCCCAAAACATTTGCAGGCTAACCAAAACAGAAGATAGAAGTTGTAATCTTCCAGCAAAGGATAGCTTCCTTACTAGCCAAGAATCAATCCTAGATTATATCTTGGAACTAAGACTATCACAATCTGCAGTAGAGAGCCTTTTGGAGATGAGAAGGACGCCCAAGTATCTCATAGGAAGGACCCTTTCCAGCATATGCAGTAACTCAAAAAGATTTTGTTTAGCAGCTGGGGTAACTCCAGCAAGGAAGACTGAACTCTTGGAAGGATTAGCCTCCAAACCTGAAAGAGCTTCAAATTTAGCAAGAGCACCAATGCAGCACCGAACATAAGCTAAAGTAGCTACAAAAAAATTAATAAATCGTCCGCAAAGCAAAGATGAGAGAGCTTAATCACACTGCACTTAGGATGATAGCTAAAAAGAGAATTAGAAGCAGCCTCTTCTAACAAGAGAGAAAGACCCTCCATAGCTAACACAAACACGTAAGGGAAATATGATCCTTTTGCCTTAAACCGCTTACCAAAGTCCCATTGAGGGCTATAGAAAAGCTGGGACTAGTGATGCATTCTCGGATCCAAGCAATATACCTCGAAGGAGCACCAAAACAATAAAGGTAATGCAGAATATACTCCCAACTCAAGGAGTCATACGCTTTCATCAAATCCACTTTGAGAGCACATCTAGCTTTACCCTTCTCCTTATGATAATCACTAACCACTTCTTGACCCAACAAAATATTCTCAGCTATTCCCCCTACAAGGAATGAAAGCACCTTGATTAGAACTAATAACTTCTTCCAACCTCGGGATCATCCTGTTAGCCAAAATTTTGGTAATACATTTGTATATAATGTTGTAGTAAGAAATGGGTCGATAGTCCCTCATAGAAGATGGGTTCTTCCTCTTGAGAACTAAAGTAATGATAGTAGAATTAGCTTCTTTGAGAAGCTTGCCATGGTGAAAGAATTCCAGCACAGCTTCACACACATTATCACTAATAATAGGCCAGGCTGAATGAAATAAAGCAGCAGAAAACCCATCCAGGCCTGTATTCATCCCCAAAACGCTAGCTGCAAAAAACTTCTTCTTGATAAGCCCAGATACCTGAATTATTCCCATCTCCCAAGTTCAGCCATTTATTTCTGGATTTCTGTTTGAGAAAATTCTATTCAGCATTCGAAACTGAAATGAAGTGATGTAAACACTCTCTCTCCTTTCTTTGACAAGCAATACTACCTCCAGAAGACAAAAATTTAGATTGAGCTATGGCAAGATTTTGCCTAGCCTGGACAACCTTCTGACTTAAGCCACCAAAAACTTCAAGATTTTTGATCTTGAGAATATCTTTCACAAATTTAGCCTATAATACAATCTGAACATAGCATAGCCAGTAACCTCTATCTTCCAACCCTCATCACCCCATTCTAGGAATTGAGCATGTTTAACCCAGAAATTAAAAAACTTAAAAGGTTTAGGCCTATAGCTAACATACTTTGCAACCAAAACAAGAGAAGGAGAATGATCAGATAAACCTTTTTCCAAAAAATCCACAGAGGTATTACCATAGTGTTGCAACCAATTAACCTTAGCCATAACCCTATCAAGTTTCCTTGAGACAAAATCAAAACCAGCCTGCTTATAAGTCCAAGTGTAAAAAAACCAGAATAAGCAAGATCATCCACCTTCAGACTAAAAACACAATCCCCAAATTCCTTCTCATAACAGGTCAAACTAGCAGAACCCCATTTCTCTTGAGTTGTCCGAACCACATTAAAATCTCCTGCTATCAGCCGAGGCAAGCACCCAGCAGAGAACTTAAGAAAATTCAACCTTTGTAATAGATCTCTTCTATCCAGTCTCTGAGTAGCACTATAAACCACAGAGAGAGCCCATGGAGAACCAGCAACTACAGAGTCAACTTGGCAAGTAATAACTTGCTCATGAATGTCCAAGGCCTTGAGGGAGGATATACTTGGGTCCCAATAAACCCATATCCTTCCTAAAATATGAGTAGAATAGATATTAATCACCTCCTATCCCGGAAGCATAGAAACAACAATTTTCAAAAAATTCTCCTGTTTAACCCTAGTTTCCACTAGACAAAGAATAGAAATTCTCTTACAATTTTCCCAACCTCTTTTTGTTTTAAGGGCATATTCAATTCCCTAACAGTCCAAAAGAGGATATTCATAACACCTGAGTAGGGGAAAATCCCCGCACATCCAAACTACCCTTACCGACCTTGGCTTTCCCTTTACCCTTAGAAGAAATGGCATTTTCAAACACATCCATGAAAGTGATAGGTTGCCTACTTTGAACTTCCTCATTTTCCTTGTCCTCCTTTGCTAACCGCTCAAAGGAATTAGACAATTGGATACCCTCTGATTTCTCTTTGGAAGTTGAAGCCCCCACAAGCTTCCTAATTGTCCTATCAAAAGACAATTTTTGCTTTGTCTGGGGACTAGTGTTCCTCGATGGTTCTTTCCTCTAAACCTTAGGGATCCACACCTTTTTTCTTCTTCTTATCCTTCTTGACACATGCATAGGCAGCATGGCCAAACCCTCCACAAATAGAGCACTTTGGAGGCAACCAAGAGTATTCAACTACTATGTTAATAATATCCCCATTTTCTCTACAAATATCTATCTCCTTAGGGCATTCCAAAGTAATATCAATTTCAATCAATACCTAGGCAAAGCCTAAGCGTTTCTGTTCCTCAGTAACCTTTCAGCATACAAAGGTTTGCCTATGCCACTAGCCACAAAACTAAGGCCAGGAGTCCAAAACTCCATAGGTAATGGAGAAATTTAACCCAAATTGGAACTGAAGTAAGAGATAACTTGAGAACCTGCATACCTGGCTGCCATTTACGCAAAATCAATGGCTTGTTTGCAACATGCCATAGCTTGTTCTCCAGAATTTCCTCACAGGTCGCCTCATCCTGAAATATGAAAATAAACATGCCATTATCTAGGGAAAACACTTCAACCACACCATACTGTTTCCACATTGATTCCACAGATTTCTTCACAAGGAAATATGGCAATTGTTTATCCATGAATTGCCTTACTAAACTGGACTTCCATTTCACAATACCTTCCCCAACAACAGCATCAAGCGGGAAAAAACAAGTTTTACCCCATTCTTCTTAGGTTCAAAATATTGAAGAGAAGCCATAGTTCTATCGGATTTGAACAAATTTGCCTAATCCCCCACCTTAGGGGATCGTCGAGGCCATCATGAATAGGAATTTCTTCCACTCCAGCACTATGATAAACCATCTCCTCAGTCACAAATCCATCATTATGCTCAATTCCTTGTTCAGCAGAGGAATCATCACCAAAATCCTCCTTCTGATCAATTCCTTGTCCAGCAAAGGAATCTTCATCAAAATCCTCCTGCTGATCAATCTCCATAAAATTTATCAACCCGATTCTCCAATTCCAATCCCTCAGGATCTATCGCATCATCAAAAACCTCAGGCTCCAGTGATCCTTCAATCACTAGACTAGGAGATTGATCACTTTCCACAATCGGCACAACAATCTTCCCGATAGTTCCAAACACCTTTCCCTGACCTTGACCTCGACCTCGACCCTTACCAGCTTTTTTCGCCATACCTCCACACCACCACCCGAATTACACAAATCCTTCTAGCATTCGAACACAATCAGAACGAACAATAGACCATGTATAATCCTCATGCCTCACCTTCGGCAACCCATTTCGTCCCAGACGCACCCTCACGTGCCGATCTTAAGTCACAATACTTTTCCCGCATGTTTCCCTTCAAAGGTAGTGATGACGTGGAGAGAGAGGTTCTAAATAGTTGGTAACTTAGGATTTTTTTATTTTTATTTTATTTTATTTTTGTCTTAATGGATGGATGAAATTGAATAAAATTGAAAAATGGATAGACTAAATTTAGAGTTTTTTAAGTTTATGAGGATAATTGCAAATATGATAAAAGTTTAGAGGAGTTGAGTAAAGTTTTCCAAAATTTTAAGAAACACAAGAAGTCTCCGTATAAAAGTTGAAAGCCGAAATCTTAAAACATAATGGGTTAAATACCCTTTTTTGTACCAATGGTTTGCTAGTTTACCAAATAGCTACCAGAGTTTTTAAAATTGTCAAGTATGTAATATGAGTTTTAAAATTTTTTGTTTTTAGAACCTTCGTTAATATTCCATTAAAAATATTAATCACTATTTTGCCACCTACACGTGTGGTGAGGTCATCGCCTGTAAAATCACACCACGTGTATACCACACCATCTGATATTTGACATATTAGCGTCACTTGTCATATATTATGTTATATACTACTAAATTTCAATTACACTGTTATATTGAAAAATTCTAAAAATAAATAAAAAATCTGGCCAGTTCTCTTTCCATGGTCGGCTAGGGGTTCCCATTCACCCCACCATATGGGGTGGAAGTCGTGGAGACACTGTAACCTCTGCAAGGGGTGGGTCGCGAGGTTGCCTCCGCAACCTCCATAAAGGGTGGGTCATGAAAATTTTGCAACACCTTTTGCAAAGATCATATAGCTTCACAACCTCTAGAGTCTCTGTGACCTTTGACAAAGGTGCGACCCCTGCGACCCCTAATAATTATGATTTTATAAATACTTTGATGCATTACTGTTAAACCTTGACAATAACTTGCAACGAACAATGCTATAACATTTTTATTTTTCTACGTCTATAACATCTGGACAATATTTATAGTCACATAATTACACTGCCAGTTTAACTTGTAATCTTAATTAAACATCATAATTCATCTAATAACTATAATAGTCATGTTTAGATGTCAAAAATTACCTCTAGCTTTATACTACACTATTAATCCACTATGGTAATGTGACACTGTCAATTTATCAATGAATTAAAATAAAAATTAATGATGAATTAGTAATATCGCATCAATATAGTGTAATAATAGTGGAATAATAATATAGTATGTAGTATTTCTCTTAATAATTTCCTTAAAACAAGTTTAAAAGCTTCTCATTTCCTTTTCCC